>CM056568.1:7200201-7817701 GCA_029721515.1 Synanceia verrucosa | reverse complement strand
TTCGACCAAAGTACAACAAGCTCATCCACACACACAGCGCAGTGTGTGCTTGGGTTCTGTCTTGGTCTCCTGCTCTCCCTCTCCATCTCTCGCATGATTTCCCTGACTTTTGGGCTCCCTGGGGGTTAGTCATCTTGGTCATCAGCTCTACTCGCAGGTCAATTGTAGCAGCAAGTGGTCGGCCAAACAATGCAGAAAGAAATAAATAGAAAAAAGACACGATCCACCACTGCGCTTGTATCATCAGCGCATGACAAGATCAGAGCAGAAAGCCGGCTATAAACGATCCTATGAGTGGTGTGAGAGATTTGCTGAAGCACTTAATATGGATGAAGAGAAAGTGTAAAAAAATATAGAGGAACCAGTCATATCTTTGGGTAACTGAGGCACTTTTTTCTAGCTGAGCTCCAGTAGGGGAAACCTACCGGGTTTCCTACCGGGGCAAATTAACTGGAGAGCCTTTGCACACAGGCCCCATAGACTAATGAAGAGGCCCAGAGGATATTTGCAGGGTCACACAAAGGAGGTGGTATAGATGCTGAATGAAAATTGGGCATTAAGCGGAATGCCATGGGTAGCCTCAAACTACTGCAGGCCTTGCTCCCAGGGAACCATCACTGTAAGAGGATTGCCCCACCATTTTTTTATTTATTACATTTCTTCCAGGAAATGAGATGATTATTCACAGAGTATCTGCATGTTTAGTAGAGAAACTGTCATCATCTCTCTTACCCTGCAGACCCACAAAAAGAAAAATTAACATTTATTCAGGGGCCACAGGACTTTTATTGGCTCCATATGCAGGCTACAAACCCACAGGAAATTTCAATTTGAAGCCACTTAACTTCAGCACTATTGCAATCGTCTCCAACAATGAGGCATTTAGGTTTTAAGTATTAAGAGTGAATCCCAGAATACCAGTGTCAGACGCAGCATAGCAGTCATGTGCAGCAGCCACGAGACATCACTGTGAACGCTGCTGAAGTGGCACTGATGCTTTACAACACTACTTACAAAGGGATTCCAACTGTTTGCCCAATATGAGGTCAAATGAAATTAATAGCACTGACCATACATTTTGTGCTAAGTCCCATAAGCTATTATGATTCAGAAACCTGTGGTGTAATATTACAGCGATCATTGAGTTACTGTGGGAAGGAATATAATAATATTTAAAGAAAATTTCTTTCCTTTTTCATCTATTTACTAGTATAGTCAAATGCAGCTATAAGTCCTCTCAGCTACAATATTATTTTTCACCATGAATATGCTGTGTAGTCATTTTCCAGAGGAGAAATTATTCATCAGATTTTGGATTTTTTTTCTTTTGCTCAGCTGAAAAAAGAAGCTGCAATTACAGAATGTAACTATCCGTTTACTTGATGAATTCTATTCCACTGTGTTGTTTGATAAATCAGGAAATACATCAACGCTTGCACCATGTATAGTAATTAAAGTGAAAAATACTGTCACAATGTAAATCCTTAATTGGACTCCCAGAGAGATATTGAAAATTTGTCTTTAATAATAGGTGATGACTGGGGACAGAAAAACAAAGCGTGTTGAAATGTGGTTCTGGAAGTCCAATTAATCACAACCCAGAAAACAACCAATTTAGTATAGCTCATTCAGGGAATCACCAGGCTCAGGTAATGCACTTTTAATCATCTCACCTCAGCGCAGTAACATAGAGAAAAGTCTCTGGGAGGATAATGTTGCTCCGGGTGTTGCAAAAGGTTCTGTTTTAATAAGATGTGATTAATAATAAATAGCTAAGAGGTCTGCCTTCCCTGGACTCCGCATGTGACATTTGTGCTATTTGTTACTCAGCTAAAAAGCTGTTGATCTGCTCATCTAAAGGCTGTAAACACCTCCCTAAAGCGCATTTCAGCGTGTCCATAAACGGGGTGCTAAAGTATCACAACCTTATTACCCCGGGTCAATCAAATCATATGTGTGAATTCCATCGCTTGGACGAGTCGAAGCTGTGCACTTGGTAAAACAATCTTGCGTCAAAGAGAAAAGTTTTCCAGTGTTTACTATTCTGTCATTAACAACGCTCCCAGCCATCTGTGCCGCAAACACACCTGCTCCACCCTGGGCTTGTAATGGCTTTTCTCAATGTGCATGTGGGTCTCTGACTATCTCAAGGAGAGCGAGGCTGTTATAGACCTGTCATCTCAGGATCATCAGCCAGACGCACAGCACCTTGTATTCCACTCGCATAATTATGGATATTGTAAAGCATTCAAAATGATCAATTTAGCAGGCTATGTCACCAGAGGAGTTATTAAGCCACTTTGTGTTGATTTCAATGTTCATAATGTGCCGTACTAAAGCACACCCGACTGTGCGAGTTTGGGGCTCTGTTGCAGAACGTGGGCCTGTGTGGCTCCAGGCAGGGTACAAGCTTATTTGTTAGTAGAGTCATTTTGAACAATATCCATTTTTGTTTGAGACTAAAATCTCTTAAATCTTTTCCATGCTGCCATCCAAAATTTTTACAATATTCCAATCCTTCTCAAGCTCAGGAAAGTAGAAAATAGTTACAGAAAATCAGACATTGCAGAGTTGGTAGATTTTGAAAAGACATCTAACTGTGCTCGGACTCATTTTGCATAAGAAGTCTTAATAGCGTTGCCAGCTTTGAAGTCTCACACTTTAAACTGAAATGCCTCACGAAAACCAGAAGCAGTGAACCACATCAGGTGCTGAGATGAATGAACTCCAGCGAATGAACTTTGGCAAGACCCCTTGGGATCCTTTGAACTTGCTATAGGGTCTGTTTCTGGTCTGTCAGGGGAGGGGGCAGTGTTGTGGTCACTCTGTGGTATGGTCATCAGGCCTCGGCCTCCCCACTCCTCTCTGCCACTGTATCCGTTTCCAAATGGGACTGACACAGGCCTTAGACATACCCTGCTGAGGTCCTCTGAAACCAGAGACCCTTGAAGTGGACGTCTGCCTGTGTCCAGTCTGCTCCCAGAAACCCTTTCACGTCCGAGGCGTCCAAATGTGGCCTTCTGCGTGGAGACGTATTGGACACAGGCTGGTGGGTTGGTTGTGTCCCTGCCCCCGATGCCTTGGCCCTACACACCACCACCACCACCACCACCTCTACCATGCTAACCACCAGCAACCTCAAGGAGCAGACCACCCTGGGCTGGTCAGCAACCCCTGCTTACACCTGCCATAAAACTTAAAAGCTACAGTCTCATCCCCCAGCTTTGAAGTGTTCAAAGCATAGCTTAGTGACCTTTGATGCGACTTTGGCCGCAACACATGTTTTGCACCCATGTATAAACGCAGGCCTCTCAGCAGACAAGGCGGGATTGTTTACCTACATGTGCAAAACGTAAGGGCCAACGCATGGCAGCCATGCATGGAGCCTCTATTCCCACACGTCAAGTTCCCCGTGGTGGGAAGCTGACATGAGTCGAGCTGGACGCTGCTTTGAATCGACACATCCAGCCTCCATGTGTTCAGCATTATTTAAACCACTTTCTCTGTGCCCTCACACTGACCACTAGGCCACTGTCTTTCATAGATGTGGATAGATCGGCCATGTTAGCGTTGTAGTGGATATCAAGATACATACATTACGTGTATTTATCTGGTCCTGACCAAAATGTAATACCTGGGTAGATTCATGCTTTTGTTATTTACTCTTTACTTGGATGTTTTACTGTTATAAAACAAATTTGACAAATTTAAAACCATCTTTTGTCTTGGTTCCGATACAACTTCTAATTTAGACAATGTTTATATCACAAAATTAGCTTCCCATATAATTAAACTGCATTCTTATTTGTGTTTTGACAGAAAGGTAGCCTATTTTTATTATTTTTGTGGTTGCAGTTTTTAAGTGTTTTTAGTGTGTTTTAACAGTTTTAAGAGCATTGATTTCAAAAGTATTTGTTTAGGTTTAGTGAAAAAACATCTTAGGTTGGCTTAAAATGATACAAAAAAAACTTGGTTAGGTTTAGGCAACAAAAGGAAGGAGAGATCCCATATTGCAAAAAATACTCAAGTAAAAGCATGTGAATATTACTCACTGCATTATTATTATTGCTGATGTGTGAGCAGCATTTCACTGATGTAGTCGGATGAGGTGGAGCTAATTTCACCTCTTAAATGTACTGAAACATCTCAATTTTGTTTAGATAGTTGCTCCTAAGTGCTGTATTTAAAATTTGCAAACTTTTTTTTTAACCTTGTTCAACACAAAAAAACAAAAATGTTGCAAAACGTTATATTCCTCAGTCTACAGTGTTTGAAAAATGATTGAAAGTTTGGCTATCAGTTCAGGAAACCAGGTCTTGACCAGGTGTTTTTTCAACTTTAAGCATGTGTGTGGTGACGTATTGAACGTGTGCTGGCATCTTAAACATGTACACAGTACCAACTAGAATCATATTTACTGTGCACATGTCAAGGATTATATTCTACCGCTGCATCTTCCTCGCTGGCAAATAGCATTGCACCATTCACTGTACAAAAAGCTGGCTGCTTTACAAGGCGTTAAATATGTGACAGAACAGTAAGCTCATAATTACACAACACTGTGGTTGTGTATAAATGTCAAACAAAGCGGGCTGATATATGGCCAGCCATGGGGTTTACATGCCTCACATGCTAGTGTCTGAATGACAGGGCTCAAGATGATGTAATTATAACACGAGAGGCTTTATAAGTGCGTGAACCGTCACAGTATGCGCGCAGTTAAAATAGCACACGCCTGAGTCTGGAATAACCTGGTAGCAAAACATAGGGTCCCCTCTATGTACACAGTGTGCACCAGTCCTGCTGTGCATAATGCAAGTCCACCAACAATGACTCTCAATTGCAGGGAGTAAGTTGAAACATAATCAAGCAGCTTTCTGATATTGCTGTTTGTGGTTGTGCTGATGTCAGTGCTGTCCCTGCTCAGTGGAGCCAGAGGAGTTGGCCTCGTGCTAACTTTAGACTGAGAAATCCCGAGTGCATTGCTTTTGGCCTCAGGGCGGCTGTGCGGCCCACACAAATGTTGATGAGGATGAAGCGGCACGACTGTGCGGTGTCCGCACTGTGACCTATGGAATGTGCCTTCAAAGAGGATTCTCTGGCTGTGTGAATTTCTCAGAGGATTTCACTCCCATGGCGCTGTGTTAAACCAGAGTTTCTTCACTAGGGCTTGCCCTGCAATTTATAGCCGGCTATGACACGGATAGTGCAATATGAAATGTCATACCTTGTCTGCGCTGCTTCTCAAAGAGTCTCTTTGCACATAGAGCAGGTTTAATCCAAAGTCAGTCCTGTCCCTTTACTGTCGCTCCCAGTAGTCCAGCCAGTGTGTCCCGGTCATGTTCATGTTCTGAAAAGTAGCAATCATTTAGTCTTATTTGTTTGCAAAATATTCACACAGTTCATGCACAATGACCTAGACAGGAAGTCAAAGCAACAAAACCGTATTATCCCTCAGCACAAAACTCCTGGACATGGCGAGAAAAAAGCGCATGAGACAGCAATGCCATAACAGCAACATTAAAACAGTATGAGGGAGAAGCTGTCAAGTGTGGCTGTCAACACTTCTATTTCAGCAGACATGATGGGCCCTTAAAACCTTGATGGACATAAATCAGGAGGCCATTTTGAAACAACAGGCTTATATTCAATCCTTGTTGAAAGTGTGTGTGTCCACATAAACCCTGCCAGCATGGGACTCCCCCGAGGGCACACCGGCCTCCCAATTCCATCTCTGCCAACAATTAAATATCTAAGTCTTCTAATTGTATCCAATAATCACTCATTACAGTTAATTAAAATGCTTGGCCTTTAAACTAATTTCTGGTGTTGATGCTTAACAGAGTTTTTTGGGGGATTGAAGCATTTACAAACATTTGAAAGCATAGGGGAAGAAATAGAGGAAAATATTTTATTTTATATCAAGATCAGAAAATGCCATAATTGAGACAGCTTATAGACAGAATTATTTGCACCTAAACTGTTGTCTTAATTCTAGTATTACAGATATGGCAAATGCAGTAAAAATTCTTTTTTATGAAATAGTAATAACTAATATTCAGCTGTGTTTCTTTGAAACAGGTGGGCAGACTCTTTCCTCTTATGAAAAGGTGAGCAAACTGGGTTTGAGTGGATCTGTCCAGCCACTCCATCCCTAGTTAGGAGGGGAAATCAAGCACAACAGCAAAACTTCCGTTCTTTCTCTAAATCTTCCGTCCCTCTTTCAGAAATCCCCAGCCCCTTCAGTCCTTTCACTCCAATGGGACTCCACGGAGAGCCTTTGTACTCCGCAGATCAGCCTGTGTCCACTACTCCCACTTCTTTCAATAGAGAGCAAGAGCACTGCTAAGGGCTGGAACGACAGTGTTACCCATGCAAGCAGAACATCCCTCTCTTTTTGTGCAGTGGGTTGGTGAGGGGGCAGCGGGAAGGATGCGGTCAGTCTGCTCCGGGATAATGGAGGGCTGGGCAGCTGCCTTTGGTGCAACAAAGGGACTAGTCTCCTGTTAGTCCTGTTTACTTTAGTGTTGTTTCTATGCCGCATGCGTGTCAGGGCACCTTAAAGGGCGTATGGATCGAAATGTGCGTGGGCCTTACAATTGAGACGTTTCAGCGTGCAGCTTCCCTACCCTGTCGGGTTTATTATAGGCACCAAAATACAACTGGAGGAAATTTAACATGACTTTATTTCTATTCCAGGTGTGCGGAAGCTTTCAAACCATATGTTTTGAATATATACAAAGAAAAAGGACGTTTTTTTTCTACTTGCATGAAATAATGCGTCCAAATGCGCGCAGCCATGAATGTTTACCTCTTGATCCATATAACCATTTTAGTGGTGCGTAAATCTTGTTTTTGGGGGTTGTAGGCCTACTTGTCCCGAAATGTCGTGTTTTTTTATTTCTTTGGAAGATAAAAAACGAGTACATGTACCTGTTTTAAAGCTTAAATCCTTCTGCTAAAACTTTAGTTCGTTAAGATTTATTCATTCAAAAATAACGATATCTTTTCAATGCATGAACTTTGATGCAAAGTGCTTTTAAAGCCCTTTTAAAAAGTCAACATCGTCCATCTTTTCTTCACGCAAGAAGCCTTGTTGAGCCGAGCCTTTGATCCCTTTCATTTGCCCTCCCTTTTCCTGCACCAGATCTGTTATGCGCTAAAAAATTCTTTAGTTTTCCATAGAAACGTGTTCTTTCCGCGGGGATATTGATGTTTCTTTCCTCGCAGGGGTTATGATATGGTGAATCAGAATTTCAAAGCCGGGTGGACAATACTTGCATTCATGCTTGTTTTTGTGTGTCTTTTGTCGGCTATTGTCTCGTTGTTCAAATCCTCATTTCTCAAATGAATCCAAATATTTATTCTGTGACTGTCGGAGTTCCAGTCACTGAGGATGTTTCTCAAACTGTTCAAGTCTTTGTGGCAGCAGCAGGTTGCAGCAAGTCTGTCCCTCAGCACACTTTTTTGACTTGACTTTTTTCACTTTAGGCAAAACTTTCTGCATTTATTAGTAAAGCATGTCTTGCATGACGCGCACAGTTGGAAACACTATTGATCCTGAATATGTCTCAAAAAAGTTTTATGAATCATGTCCTCTCTATTAAAAAAAATAATAAAATCCACACCATCCTGTTGTCACCCTTGTTTATCAAATACCCCCATCGATCACAGATGCTAACTGGACAAAATCTGAAGAGACGTGACCAAAACTAAAAGCTTGAAATTCCTCCAGTAGGGTATTAAATCGACACCCAGGCCTTTCTCAGCCCTCTCCTCCCTCTCCTTTCTGCGGGCTGACATGTCTGATAGACCACGCTTTCCCTCCGCATTGTCGCCCTGTCATCTCAACAATGTACATCTTCAGGACACCAATTTCAGAGGCCTTTGATCTGCAGACCGAAGGGAGCAAAGTTATGGAGAGGAGGAGATGATAGAGGAGCAGTTTTCTTCCCCCCCCACCTCCCTCAGCTCCAGTTGGAGCAGAAAAGCAGAAATTGATTATCAGAGCAGCACATAAATGAGAAACGCAACATTTGCAAGGATGTAAAACAACAATAATACTTTTAGAGCGATGAAATGGTTCTAATTTCTTTTCCAGCAGCATATCTTCATCTTCTGAAGGAGGTATAATATACTGTAGCATGTGATTATTTTGTGCAAATGAGGAGAAATATTTTTTTTTTTTTTTTTTTGTCATTTTGCACAGTCTGTTTAATCCTTGTTTTCACCCTCTGATCTTCACCTGTGAGTAGAGCCAGGAGAGGATACAGCAGCGAGCAGAGAGGAGCAGCTCCTCTTTGGGGTGACACCCTTTCCCCTGAAATGTGTCAGAAAGCTGCTGTTTTAAAGCTCAAGTGTTGTGTGCTTCAGGAACAGTTTATTGGCGCCAAAATATGCCAAAGTCATCAGGATTTAAGGTGGCAATTCACATCCTTTTTGCACATGACCCCAGTCCTCTAGAGTCATGAGAAAAAAAAGTTATACTGTACGCTTTTTAGACCAAACGTTTTGAAATGGCAAAATGGGAAGTTCAAATACACGCCTGCAAAGTTTAAATTTAGTAGTTACATCTTGTGTGTTGTGTGTGTGTGTGTTTACAGTCACTTTTACTTGGGTCATTCTGTGGATCGGAGAGTGCATTTCTGCATAATTCAATATGATAAGACCTATAATATTGGTGATTTTTCATGAGACTGATCAGGGTAAATTTGTCTTTGAATGTCATATGATTTAACTCGCCAAGTGTGAGTTTATGTGCAGCTGTCAGCCTTTATCAGTCCAACAACTTCACTCTGGAAGAGCCCCATACTGTGGTGCAGTACACTAGTCTCAAATATAAAAAATAAGATAAAATAATCAGTCATATGTACTTCAACATTACAATTTTTTATATTATTATGTAAATCCATGCAGGTATGCAGAATGCAAAAAAAAACAGTGTGATTATCATCATGTCGAGCCATGCAATGAAGCTTTATGATGAAGGAAAAATGGCTTTCTGCTGTCTCTGTTTGCCATGTCGTCTCACACGCTGCCACTCATGATAAATGGACACATTCCTGCTCCCCTATAGGCAGCGAGCACCGCCACCGTGTCCCTCCTGTCATAAACAGCAGTCGTTTACTGCCTCCGTTAGTATTTCTATCGCTCCCAAGCAACTTTCCTGCAGTTTACTGAGAGAGTGCTGAGAGTTACTGCAACGCACAAATACAGATACTGTGAAAACTGACAAGTGGAGTGTTGCAGCGTGTCAAAAGCCTGCTGGAAGTTCAGTCAGACCCACTATGCTCATCTAGTGATGCCACACATAACTGCCTCGATGTATTTCTCTTCTCGGCTGATTTATTATAGTCCAGGTAATGACGTGACTCATATTTCTTGCACGGTTTAATCGTGTTATAGCGCTAAAATTCAAAACACATTTAGTATTGGGATGATTGAGAAGCCTTGCACGAACTAAATACATCCTAATAAAGTTATTAATGTTTAAGTTGCATTAGTTTATAGACATCCCTTTTAAATTATTAAACACATTGTACCAGTTAATTCAGGGGACTGACCGAAAAATACAGACTGCACCTTTAATTAAAAGTAATTTAATTCCCGTTTTTTTTCGAAACAGGGCTTGCCCATGAAGTCTATGGATGATTATTTTAATTACGAAAAATTTGTTGAATTTATTGTTAATTTTCCTTGCAGTGACTGAGTTGAGCCTTGTGTAAATCACCACATCACTGCATGTAATGTAATTTAATGTAATGTAGGCCAGTGTTTACATGGGAGGAGGATGAAGGAAAACCTGGAGGAATCCCTCCTCCAAGAGCTCCACTGACCCGTTATGTCCATCCAGCAGAGATGTAGGTAGACCTGTGCAGTGACGTGAACGGTAACAAGTTTATCGTGGAGGAGCTTCACGGGGTTCCCTTCAATGCGTTTTAAACATGCTTACAGCACACAGAAGCGAGGAATTAATCACTTTTATGGAAACTATACTGTTGGCCTACTTGTAGCACATTTGGCAGTTTTTAAACAATGTCTCTCTGCACATTGCACACACCAAAAAGAAAAAAAAACTTTCCAGATACGCATATATGGGTCCTCCCCTGCGCCTCAGTCCGCGAACATCCATCCGGCTCAATAGGACGTGTCACGGCAGCGCATGTCCCCTCACAAAAGACAATTGTGATTTAGACAAACATTGGGGGAAAACATAAAGGCAAAGGTCAAGTCCTCTTTCAGTTCAAGTGTGCTCTGATTCACCTACAACACAACGGGGACAAAGAGTTTGCAGCTACCTCCGTTTCTAAAGGGGATGTGATTATTAGGGCGCTCCTTGGTGGAGGAGGAAGATGCTGATTCTCAACCTGATTCAGATGAAATTAAGAGGAAGAGTATTCTCTCCACAAATCAGCAGCAGGACTCCCCTCCTCCTCCTCATCCTCCTCCTCACCAACACTCAGAAAGAGAAAGAAAGAGAAGACTGGATTCCTCACTAAACATGTTATTATTATTATTATCATTATTCTAATTATCATCCTCCCTCCCTAAAAAATGTGCATTTTCTACAATTTAAGCATTGGGCCGTGCGTGTTTTTTTGTATTATTTTTGCAAGTTCAATTATTTCTAGAACAGAGGGATTGGAAGAATAAGTACTGTTAATTGCGCGGCAGGTATAACGAGCAGGTCTAATCCTCCTTCCCCCCTCTTTCTATTGAGTTTTTGTGGGCTTAATGAGTGGCAGGTAGGGCTGCTTCCTGCTTTCTCACATGCTCAAATAGGCCTCTCACTGCTTGCCGTCCTGGACCCTGGCTGTGTACAGGAAACAATTGATTTTGAGCATAAAGTTAATTATGCCTAGAAATTAGACAGCCTTAGCGTTGGGTAAGGACCCGGAGGTTGATTTCCTGACAGCTCTTAACATTCTCACATATTATTCACACGTATACATTTGCAATAATGTCATGAAAACGACTCTTACCTTGTCTGCTCCTGCACTACGTATATATATATATATATATATATATATATATATATATATATATATATATATATATATATATATATATATATATATATGAAGAGAAAAATAAAAATGTCGCTCTACTGGTGGGTCATTTTATCCAGAAATATCCTCCTCTGGGGCTTGGTTCTGCACTGGTCCGAGTAGTTTCCTAGGCTACACAAATCAGTATTATGAAGATAGTCTGAGCTCAAAGAATGTCGCAGTGGTCGACTTATTATTGGTACCAAGAAAAAAAATCTTATTGAAACTTTCCCTTTTGATGAATTAAGTCATGGACAAGGAGGATAAGCCGCCTTCTGCGCTGAAGTAGGAATAATTTAAAAGCGAGTCCTGCTTTGTGTTTCTTTGGACAGAATCAAGTGCTTTTAATTCACCTTGTTTTTGAAGAATCCCCCAAGTAAAATACATTTTACGCGGAATGAATGCGTAAAAATATTATTAATATTACTACTATTAGGCTACCATTATAATTATTGTTATCTAGCTGAAATGAACGGTGTCAATAAAGTTTTCACGGTCAGATAAAGACCCGCTGACCTCTCTGAGAGGGACTTTAGCCTACATATGGTTTACACGTCAAATTGAAATCTCCTGCCGCTGAAAGGGTTTTCTTTTAATTCTATTACCGGACGTGGACTCGCTTTGTTTCAATACTGTCGAATCAGGATGATTGACAAAGTAATAAACGCGTCATGCTGCTGCATCTGATTATGTCGCGGCATTTGCATTGGACATTGAGGGGAATATGACAACCTTGACACGCTGGGGATTTGCTCTGTCAAATAAACACGTCTCAGAGGATCTATATTGTCGCAGTGACAATGCCTCTCGTTCATTGAATTTCAAAGTATTTCAAGTTCGTGTTTCGTTTTGATCATTTAGTTTGCTCAGGCGATGCGCAGCGTTTGCGCGCATTGGGTCAAAGAAGGATACCGAAATAATAAGAACGAATGAGTGAATAAATGAGCGAAAATTAACTCTATACATGGAGACACCGGTCCATAATAATTATCCCCCCTCCTCTTCTTCTTCCTCTCTTTCTTCGTTTCACAGGTTCTTTCCTTTAAGAGCCTCTTGACGTGGTGTAACAAGCTGCAAATCATTTATTACAGTGTATTATTTTTTACAGGAAGTGGAAAATAGCCCTGTGGGATTAAACTCTTCAGACTTGCACCAAAATAAAAAAATATATATTTTTTTATTTAGATCTATTAAAAAATAAATTTTAAAATATTTTTGTGTGTGTTTGTGTGCAGGTCTCGCAGATTTTTTTTTTTATTTCACTAACATGTAATACTTTTTTTATACAGGCTACTGGCGTTATAGATGGGGCCATTTATATCCCATGGCGTGCCCACCTCCAGCAGGTGATCCTCATGTCGTAACGTGTCAGCGGTGGCCTGACATAACTATAATAATAGTTAATAGGGCGTGATAGAGAGAATGGTATTAAAACCTATAACAGAGATGTGTCAAAAGCAAAAAAGTCGACGTCTTCATTAGCTTGATCTCCAAGGACCGTCGAACATTTCATTAGTTTGTAATTTATGAATGTTTGACAAATATTAAAGAGTATGTAAATATGAGGGGCATAATGTCTTTCCTGCGGGAGATGGCGAAATGACCCAAAGTCCTCGATCCTGCTACACTGATCACGTGCATTATGTCTCTTCTCAAACTGTGCATTTGCTTGTCTATTCGGGATCATATTTCCCATCTGACGTGTGAAATAGTGCAGATAAACCAATGATTCATAATGCTGGCAGCATTTGCATCTCCTAATATGTGTTATTTTGATATATGATGATGTACTGCCTCTTTTATCGAGTGTATAAATGCACTCTTGCCATTATGGCTTTAGCTAAATCAGTAGGAGGTTTTTTTTTGTCCTATAACGGTCCATTTCCTTGTTTGTGAACCACTTCCAGAAAAATCGTTATTTTATTTCTATTTCCGCAGCACTGGGTAGCTCAACTTCTCAAGTCTTGCAGTTTTGCTCAAAGCTGAAACTTGGATGGAGCACGGAGGCCTCTGTCCGTCTTTCTGCAATTTATTTATTTTTGTTGTTGAATTTCCATTCTAGCACACCTGTGTCATATAACACCCTCTCACAGGACGCAGGGGGTCAGCAGAAGATGATGACTTCAAGTTATGATAAATTAATCGCCAAAAGGGGCAAATCCTCAGAATCATTTATTCTGTGTGATGCATGGCGCACTTTTACCAATCTGAAGTTTGCCTTCATAAGCCTTCATGTGTGGCCCTCAGCTCTAAATACTGAATTAATATCATGTTGCAATCTCACATCATTTTCTGTATTTTGTTGCTTTTTGAAATATATATAATTTAATAATTCTACAGAAATAAATCCACTGGATTGCTGTTTACACTGAGCTCCATATTATTGCTCTTCACATGCACATTTGTACACATCACGTCTGAATAGACCCCAATAATATTTACAGCTATATGTTTGCAGCAACAAGTTCTCCTGTGTGCATGTGCTATAGCTTGCTCTGTATCATGGAGGAAGTCATCACAGCTCTCTAACTAGATAGTTCTGGCTGCTGGATCAAATGAGAGAAGGAGATCTCAGATCAAAAGAGACCAAATAAGCGGGTCCCTGATTCATTCATGCAGCTGCATTGAGACCAAGGCCAACAGGCGTATCATGCACTGAAAGGGAGCTGCTATTCAGAGTGCAGGTGTGAAGTATGCGCCACATTCTGCCATATAATGTGGAGGTTGTTAGAAATCCGTGTTCGGGCCTATATATGCTACTAGGGGGCTGATTCGCATTGGAGGGAGCCCGCTCATCTATGGAAGTAAAATAACTTGGTTTCCTGAAATGTGTGGATGACGGTAATCCTAAATCCTGGGGAGGGTGGAGGTGGGGGGTGTTTAAGGCCCTCCGGATAGTGACTTATGTGAGGCTGGCCTGCTATATACAAAAGCTACCGCAGGGGTGTAGCCTTAAACGTGCCTTAACTCTGCGTGCCCACCTTTTTATATGCGGAATACAGTTAATTTAGCTTTAAAGGTTGTCATAAATCTTTATGACGGAAGCTCGCCGTACAGCCTATACATCATGACCACGTGATCCTGTAAATCCCCTCGGAAAACCACCCATCAGAATAAAATATGAAACATTTACCGTAGTGAGTTTATGGTTAAATTTGCTTATAGTTTGACCTCCTCTTCAACACAGTCTGAGAAATTGAGTGTAATGCTCCTTTACATAGAAATCATGATATTTAGAAAAAAAAACAGTAAATAGTGGCTATATTTAATGCATCTAAGCACTCTGTATCTATTTCTTGACTAAAGTCAATGCGTCTTATTGTTGGATCAGTGTTTCCAGTGAGGCAGCTCTATTATAACAACTCTATCCTGCTTTTCCGGTCTGTCTGGCTCTATTGCACCTGTCCCTCTGCTTTTCTCTTCTTATCCGTGCCAATTTCGGCCACTTCATTCTTGATAATTATGACCTGGTTGGTTTTGGAGGTGCTGATGGTGGTGTTGGAGCGTGGGGTGGGCGTGGAGGAAAGGGAGGGGTGATGTGTGGGGGAGTGAGGCTTTTACTCCTAGACTGCTAATCCCCCTATTAAAAGGGTTTTGTTCAATAATGCCGGACAGTTTCCGGAAGTAGGATTACCGCCTCCATTATTTTTTACAAAGAAATGATATTTCACACTCAAATGGGCCTCAGGATGCAGCAGTGGTGGCGAGAGGGCCTTACTGGGAAAGAAATGGATTCATTTTCTTTCTTTTTTTGTTGGAAGTTCAAAATCCTCCCCCATCTTTCCTTTTAACGTCATCTATTCTATAATTACTGTGAATATATTCCTGTGAAACTGCAACGCTGCTGTCAGTTTCCCGTTTTGGACTGATCTCTCTCTCTCTCTCTCTCTCTCTCTCTCTCTCTCTCTCTCTCTCTCACACACACACACACACACACACACACACACACACACACCTGTTCTTGATTCTTGACCCCATAGCTGATATCAGATCAGAGAAGGTGAGAAGCCCATGAGTGAACCCAACTGGATCAGTGGTTAAAGATCCTCTGGTACAGTTGGAGCTGCGTGTCTGCACGCCGGGAATTTAAATTTCACAATAAAAGCAAACAGTCATCACATGTTATTTCCGCTGTGGACAAGCACTCCAGCTTACTAACTATTGATACTTTGCAACCAAACCTTCTGCTGGTGCCAGCTTAATTGAAGACAGGGTGTTTATATTTGGCAAAAGTCATAAATTATTAGGCGTAAAGGTCACCAAGCTGTTGCAGAGCAGGCGCGCACAGTCCTGCAGCACTGGTGCTTGATTTTATTTCTCTTTGTGGCTTTTAAATTAATCCAAGGCCATTCTTTCTTTGATCTGTTCCTGCAGTAAATATCAAATTCAGAAATGCTTTGGCTGAGGAAAAACGACACGGGGACCTCGCGTTTTAACTCTCTCCTTTCTTCTTCTTCTTTTTTTCTTTAAAATGCTTCCTACCCTTCACTTTCAGCCCTGAATGGAAAATGTTTTTACGCGACTCAGTTAGTTCTTGTCCATTTTGACGACTGGAACTAAAAGCTTTAGACGGCCCAATAGAAAGGAGCCCAATAGAGAGGAGCCCAACAAATCGGTGACAAAAGGCTTTCCGTGTCATCAACGTCGTTCAGACGACCTAGAAGAATCCCTCTGATATCAACTTCCACTTCAAAGACTCCCACTTTCAATTGAGATCCAACTATCTTGTTGTTTTTTCCCCCTCAGTCCTTTTCTTTCTTTACGCACAAGAGCTGGTGTCAAAAGAGGCATCATCATCATCCTCAATGTGGTTGATTCACTGTTTATTCTTCCTTTGAGCTCTTCCACAGAGCAAACTGTCATGCACTTAACTAAACTCTATAAACGTATCAGAGAGTCGTCGCCGTGTTGTTTCCACCCACTTCAGGCCGAGAGTAAAATATCCCCCATCAGCCAAAAAGTTTTCCCAGAACAACAGAGCTCTTCAGGTTTCTGGTTAGCTGCATGTTTTCACTCCTCTTCGGGTTTATTTTCAACATTTTATTTTGTCCTATTGGAGGAAATAAGTCTACAAATAAGCCAATGAATATATGGTTTTGGATATGACATGTACAGAGCCTAAAAATATGATTATGGTGAAGTTTATCCATTGAGCAGTTAGGCAAACTTGCAGTGCAAGTCTATTATGGTGTGGGACAACTGCGTTTCAGCGGCTTCTCCTTTGATTGTCGTAAAGTAGGCCTGGAGCAAAAGAATATATTTTTCTTCTTTATACTGCCCTCGTCTGCAATATAAAGGACATAGATTACCGTTTCCTACCCCATGGGAAGCAAATATTACATTCTTTAGAGCAGGCTTTTGAGTCCGCGGACTTGGCCCCATATCATTTGAGTTTGACTTGGCTATTGCTTTAGAAATCTTAATTCACCATGAGGATTCACCGTCGTGAAAAAAAATGGCTCTTTGTGCAAAATGCTCTTTGAAGTCTGGATCAGAATATTGTAGCCCTTCATCAAACTCTGCCCGCGTCTGCATCAAACCACAGCCCAGCAGAGAAAAGTAAGACTTAACACACATAAGTGGAGCACAATTCAAGATGTCCCGTTCACCGAGAAACACTTTGGAAAATAACGTATTTAAATTTATCGCAAAGGACCGTTCATTACATTTTATTGCTTTGAGTTTTTTGTCTGAATCTGAAAAGTAGACGTAGATATATTATTATTGGAGCTTTCCTACAACATGTGCGTAAAAGGAAAACAAGCGTTTTTGTGGAAATGTTTTTTAAAGACATAAACATAAACAAAATGTTCACCAAAATGTTCCCCAGAAAACTTTTAAGATAGTTGGCTGTAAATCCCATGTAGACCCGAATGGCTCAACAGAGTTTTCACTTGAGTCATACAAGATTTATTCAAAATACTCACAAATTACAAGGCAATTCGGTACGAATTTTGAGTGCCGCTCCATTTCAGATATTTAAAAATAAAGAGAGAAATATTGACGACAATGATACAAAATCACAAAATGCCCACTTTGATAAAACATTTATAATTTCACGGTCGTATATCAAATACTGCAGGCGTTTGAAACATAGTTGACCCTCTGCACAAATGGAAAAAAATAACAAATGCTGTAAACATAAAACGTTTGTACAAATTACTGCAGTAAGAATCTGTTGGGGGACAGATCCTTACAAAACTATCAACATCAACACATCGAAAACTTACAAAATTTACAAATGTACAATGTTTCCCTAATTAAATCATGCACTTTGGTTCGATAATACAAAATCCTTCAAAAATAAATAAAAACATATTGAAGTCAAAACTCGAATTTACAAAATAATTTTACACCAACATGCCTAGCCTACAATAAAGTACCACATAGTCTAACCGATTTACACGACTCTCTTCACAAGTGGGCCGTCAGGGCGTGTAGGCACCGAGCCAACCATTTTCAATAGCTGAGGTTTGAAAATATATATTTTTTTATTCTTCCTGGAAATTAGCACGTTTTTCAGGTTTTGCACTTTTTTCCTTCATGCGGTTGAAAAGCGTCTCTTGGCTCTGGGTGTCTGTTTGGTGGCTCATCCAAAAAGGGACCAGTGGGCCTTCTCAGGCATATAGGCACCGAAGCCAAACCATTTTTAATAGTTAGGCTTTTATTGAAAAGTGTTCTTTAACTTCTGATTTGTCCTCGAGTTCGTTTGGATTAAAACGCGTCCCTCGGGTCTGGGTTTCTGTAAGGTGGCTGGTCTGTGGGGTCGGGTGTGGAGGGCCCGCTGGGCGGTGTCTGGGCGCCGCTGGCACCTGAACTATGGCACACGTACCATTCACTTAAATTCGCTGGCTGGGAGGCTCCCACCGGCTCCGACAGCACCGAGGAGCCCCCTGGCTCCCGGCCCAAGTCTGAGGAGGGGGAGACCAGGGACGGGGTGGACGACTCGTAGCCTGAACTGGGCGGGGGAGACTTGCAGTGCACCTTCATGTGTTTCCTCAGGGAGCTGGGGTGTGTGTAGGACTTATCGCAGCCTCTCACTTTGCAGTTGTAGGGCTTATCGCTGGTGTGGACGTGGGAGTGCTTTTTCCTGTCGCTGCTGTTGGCGAAGCGTCTGTCGCAGCCGTCAAACTCACATTTGAAGGGCTTCTCACCTGTTGACAATGGTGGCGACACAATGAAACCAAAAATCAATAAATTACACATTTAAACTTGACAATTAATAAGGCATCGTATTATTTATTTAACTATTTATTAAATGAGACTATTTTAACTTCTAACTGTATTGAGTTAAATGTTCAGTGTCTTATAAAGTGGGGTTACCTACATTAATAGTGTGTGTGTAGTGCTTAAAATAAACTATACACAGAATATCCAAGTATCTGTCACCCAGCAAAATAATAATAAAAAAAACTGGTACAAGTGCACTGTTTTTCCTTCTTTCCAAATATAATTTACATAAATTCATTTTGCATTCATAGTAAACCCTGGGATAATAAAAGTCTAAAATCTGAACACTCTGTTAACCCTCACATGCACTTTAAAAAGTGTGTCTACTTGGACAGACCTGCCATGAGCCTCAGTCTGGTGTATACAGAAGGGCTGAGCCCCCCCACTGTCCTGGGTCTATACCTGGCGTCTACATGCATCAAGACATACGTCAAAACAGACAAGCTATGAGCACAGACATAGCAGGTCCAAAACCAACTGAAAATAATGATAAATGAAAGCAATGGCACAGCCAGCCTTCACCTACTGTGTGCTAACCCAGCCTGTCTGCTATTTGAATTGGACTGGGTCTAATTCTGCGTCTTAATAACAAGTATTTCTACCTGATTATGACAAGGCAAAAAAAAAAGACAGTCTGAATAAATTACACGGAAATCATCCACTGCTGATTTTTCTCCTCCGATTAAAGCTTTTTAGAATATGTAATTGCCTCTGTCTAATTACACTTGTGGGTTGAATATCAATTTGACCTTCAGCTGTTGGGTTGAGAGAGCCAATCAAGGATATTAGTGTAGTACAAGAAGCCGTTGAGGAACAGACCCCAGGGGCAGCCCCAGTCATAACCACACTTTCAGATAGGTTTTAAACATGATACCAAAGACCAGGCCCCTTGGGAGTCAACACACAGAAATAATTTAACAGATTTGTACTTTGGTAATGTGAGCAAATTATATGAATAATACATAGGGTGCAGAAATGGAGCAGAGGGGGGAGTGCCATGCAGCCACCGGGAAAATAAGGAATGTAGTCATTGTATTCATTTACAAGTCTGACTTGACATTTTAAGGCCCCCTTTTTCCCCTCACTGGCTCCACAGCATGTCATTGTTTCACAGAGGCAAGCAGCCACATTGTACCATTATCTGTTTTTAGAGTTAAACCAGAGCTGCTGATTCTTCCAGCTACACACACACAAGTCAGATGCAGTCAGCTCTGCCAACCTGTTGGTGAATTATTTCAGCACTCTGCATTTGTCAACTTGTTGCTTTGGCGAAAGTCTATCAGGAGCTGACCATTCCAAAAGCTGCCTTATTATTTCAGCATGAATACATGTCACATCACTCTGGAAAATACAGCTAATAATTCAAATACTAAAAAACACATGTCAAATGAAACTACCACTGTCTTGTTTGTAGTTTAAATTGCAATAATGCTATCCAAGCAACTGTTTTAATTATTACCATTATTGTTGTTGGATGAGGACGCATAATTAAACAGAGCAACCAAAGAAAAAGAAAACATCATCATCTCATCAGTGTGAAGATGCACCTCTCCAGCTTTGCTGCCACTCATGCACTGAACATGGACAAGACTTGACATGGGCCTGAGTGCTTTGTGCTGTGGTATAAACAGGAGGTTGAACCGTCAAACGCCTGAGTGAGCCATACCGTAATCCCAAAGCTCAACCTTTGTTACACTAATGCACCTCATACCAAACAGGTGAGCGGTGGCTGTTGCGTGCGGATGTATCAGCAGCACAAGCTGATTAATCACCATGGCCCACCAGAGGGGATTTTAAATGCGTAAAATCCAAAAATAAAATACAAAATAAAAATTAAAAAAAAAAAACAAGCTGAATATTATGCAAACCAACACTGATTAGGGATAATAGTCGAGGTCTATATTTGAATTTCAACATGCAGCGTCATGCTTTTATTTTACATATTATCTTTTTTATGAATATGCAGCTACTGACCTGTGTGCGTCCTTTTGTGAATCTTAAGGTTTTCGGATCTTGCGAACACTTTCCCACAGCCAGGGAACGGGCATGGAAACGGTTTCTCCCCGGTGTGCACTCGAATGTGATTTACAAGTTTGTACTTGGCTTTAAATGGTTTGCCTTCCCTCGGACACTCTTCCCAAAAACATATATGGTTCGCCTGCTCTGGTCCTCCGACGTGCTCCACCGTCACATGCGTTACGAGTTCGTGCATGGTGCTGTAAGTTTTGGAGCAAAGTTTCTTCGGCGATAGCTCCGGCTCCAGCCACTTGCAGATCAGCTCTTGCTTTATCGGCTGCCTCATGTAGCGGAAAAAGGCACCGGCTCCGTGGTGGTGGTGGTGGTGGTGAGCGCTCAGATTCATGTTCAGATTTAGACCACCGTAGCCGTGCAACGGCGAGGCGGAGAACGGATCAGCCCTGGAGCTTGCCACTTGACTCAAGTGATCAGACCTAACGTACATTTCTCCAGGTAGTCCTAACCTTATTTGTCCATTCAACGCTTGGCCACCCGGTGATCCGCTAGAAGACTGGTCGTGGTGGAGTCCGGAGAAGAGGGTATGGTTCCCAGCGTCAGGGTGATGACCATAGTGTCCGGGATAGCTACCTGTTGTTGAGACAAACATTCCGTGGTGAGAGGCTGAACCAGCAGTCTGGTCAGTCAGCACTGGCATGGCTTGAGCTGTCAGATCTCTCCGGATGAGGAAATCCCTACCTGCGGATAAAGCCTGGGCCGTGTGAGACATAGAATAGGGGACCGATGTCGCCTGAACCGGGCCAAAAGCTCCCGTTTGACTGGAGACCACTTCACTGTGGCCTGCCATATGATGATTGTGGTGGTGGTGATGGTGGTGGGGATAATGATGGGCTGGGCTGATTTTGAGGGCCGCGGAGTGCCCCATGTGTTCTGGCCCGAATGGACTCGGCCCCAGGCGGGGTTCCGCAGTAATCTCCCCAGGGTGCGAGTGAGCCATTGAGTGTGGATGGCTGCTGAACCCCGGGAAGCCTGTCACGCTCTGAGGGGTATGGTGGTGATGATGGTGATGGTGGTGAGCCCCTGCCAAGTCAACTAATCTCAGCGCCGTGTTCCGTTTGGAAAACGTAGGGTCCATCACGGGGCTTCCCAATGCATCCACGCTCATTACTTCCTAATTTTAGAATAACTTGACAGCAGGCAAAATAATAATGATGATGACAAATATATTTTAATCGCAATGAAAAATAAAGAAAAAAATACTTTATAAAGTTAAGTCTATCTGCAGACTACATGGAATCCCATTCGGCTGAGAGGCAGCAGCAGGACGCTTTGATACTGAATAGAGATTCATGGTAGGCGCTGCAGCCCGTGGAGCTAAACAATCACCCTGCGCTCTAATTGGTCAGAGCTCGATGATTGACGTCACCAGTGACAGTTTCCAACGTGAAGAAAAATGTCTTAGTGACAGCAAGCAACCAGCGCGCATGCGTAGTGCCTCAGGCAACGCTTGGGAAAAATAGTTGTTATGCAAAGGTTATTGTACAATAAAAGTCCTAAAAAGTTGATCCAGATATACAGTCGCCTTTCTTTTGTAGCAGCGAACAAAGGCTGCGCGGCTATGAAATAGCAATTTCCCCACTTTGATTCCGCAATTACAAAACAGACTGCCTCGCAAGAGGATGCATATTGCCAGTATAAAAGTTGTAAGGATCATAAATAATGCAGTGATATCTTCATTTTGCCCCACAACGTATGAGGGACAACTTTACGCGCACGTTACGCAGAACTTTACGCACGGAAAATGTCGTCGTCAGCGGTCCAAAGGAAAACTCCACGTGGGAGTTTAAAATAGTCCGGAGTACATACCATTAATATGCGCTTTGATAAATACCCATATTTACATATCCATCCGTTCGCCCTTCAGCGCGTACTGCCGCGTTGACTCCGTGCTCTGCTTGGTGGGATCCTTGTGCGTAAGTGTGAATAGGGCGACCTGCGGCCATTGTCCCGTGGGGGAAAAATGTAATGGACGGGACCTGTTGTTATGATCCGGGGTAATTTTGCTTTAGACCCAGGACGGCAGCAGATGAGGGTCACAGGAGGTGGTGCCGTTGCAGACAAAGTTCAAAATAAAAAGTGTTCGTATCGTAAGTATCAGCTACTGCAATATTATCCTACCAAGTATAATATTCAGTGATTATTTTTCCTTTTGTTTGAATTCTTAAAAAAATATATTAATTATGAATCATAAAATCATGCCGTGTAATTTTTTTTGTTAATAATTTTCCATGTCTTTTTGTTAAACAAAAATGACAAGCAATATTTAGATGTTACTGTACAGGGATTACACTTTTCAGCAAGATCGACATTTACTGTAAGTCACAAACACAGATGGCTGAAAATTTTAGACTTGTATATCACAACTGGTGCATTTTAAACATTTGTATGGTATTACCATAGTGACATTAGTGTAAGTAATTTATAATTAACAGTCGTAATTTTATTGTTATTTAGTTACATCTTGTGCACTGTGTGTGTGTGTGTGTGTGTGTGTGTGTGTGTGTGTGTGTGTGTGTGTTTGGAAGGGGGTGTTTGGACTTTAATCTTTGTTGCAGACAAAAATAAATTACTACATGAAGCGACTTTAAAGACGTTCACTCATCATTTTTGATGTCAAATATGAAATGTGTTATGTAACTTCTGCGGTGATCATAAGTCATTTATGAAGGATTTAAGACGACAGACTAAATTTATTGATTGTCAAAGGCGCTAGTCGCCATCCTAACCTCCTCACACTTTTAATTTTTGTTAATGAGAAAATCAACTGGCCATAACATGGTGTGTGTTTTTAGATGGGGGTGTATTATTTTCAGATATAAACTACGGATAATTAAATGAATATGTTGAATATCAGGACACTCGCTTAATATTTTCACGTGACAACAAAAACGATATTCCTCTGTTTTTCTCTGAATTGACTTGTCAAAACCTTTACTGACAGCATCACACCGAGAACGTTAGAAATTGACTCAATAATTTGAGACATGACGGATCCAAAATTAGTTTATTAAATGGCCTTTACACATGGGGTTCATGAGGCTCACAGCTGTAACCTTCAGAGCCATGGCGGCTCCAGCGTAATGCAAAACTTCGAAGCGCTAGTTGTGCATACACTCCCTCTGGGAGACAAGTAAGCTGGAGAGGTTTTTCAGATACCAAACAAAAGAGAAAAAAAGTGGAGTATTGTGGTGAAGGGCCTTAAACGCTGCTTTGACTTAGTTGCTTTCACTCTAAATAACAAATCGCTCTACGGAGCCATTTAAAATTCTAGTTTGACTCCAGCACTTTACGATTATGACACTAAACTGGTAATAGCGTTTTCATCAGGACGCCTCTTTTACGCCTGTTAATTATATTATAATTTTGAGTCCTATACGTGCCACTTAAAATGCACTTTAAAAGTTATGTTAATTCTGGCAGCTCTTTTCTTGGTACACTATTTCTAATTTAGCCTCACTTGTTGCAAGTCTATATGACCTCTAGTCATGACCCTTTTTAAAGATATGCCATTCTTACCGTGTCCACCTGTTGAAAGATCCCTCCAAATTTTGAATAGCAGAGTAGTGGGCTACCTAAAACGCCGCATCAAGTTGAAGGTGTACTTGCTAACCCGAGAACAACAAAACAACTCCTCTTTCCTTGGTCTCCCAAGACTGACTTGGAAAACGCCTTAAACTAGCCTGGTAGCCAAGGGGATATTTTAATGGTTTGCATGGCACGTCTGAGCATGTGGCTTTGAACTCTAGCAGCCAGAGGTTCCTGCAGAGAGAGCCGCAAATCCCACTTGATAACTTCGACAACCCACAACGTTTTACACACTGGCTATGCATCACTGGTCTGCAAGGAACTAGTAAGTTACACAAGCACAGCCAAACCGTGATGGACACATTAGGCGTACTAGTGAATCCAAGTCAAATACAGGCCTATACTTTTAAGGTAACCTTTATGAACATGGTGAGCGTGATGGTGTGGAAATCGAAAGCACAGATGTTCTCCCCCTGCACGGTCTGGAGCTCCAGTGGACGCAGAGATGTTTTGTTCAAGTGAGACAAAAAAAAAACACACAGGGTGCGCACCAGACAACAGAACGCTATGTGGATTCACTTCGATGTGAAAGGGATAAGTTGATAATAACAGACCTTTAAAGAGAGTGATGACAGTGGGCTGACTTCACATCAGACCTCAAGGTTTCTCGTTCTCTTTGCTGAGAAAAGACGATAAACTCGTATCTCCACACCTGAACCTGACACACTTAATGAGGGTCCATCTTTGAATGGGCTGTTTCAGTCAGTCCATTGTGGATCCAATAAATTATTTTTATGTCGTAATTTATTCTCCCGGCAGTGCTTTTGTTTATCTATCAAGCTCGTGCCATGATAAATAGATGGATAGATCAATAAATAAATAGACTGATGGATGAATAGATAAATGGAGTGCGTAATTGTGCAGAAACGGTACCAACTGCATTGCTCGGTGATCTAATGACCCCAGGTTAACAAAGAAACATTTGCTTTATAAACTGTTTATGCATTGTGTGCATGTGTGTGTATGTTTGTGCAAAACGTGCTTTGACTCTCTACGAGGCCAGTCGTTCCCTTGTTCCTCAACTTTCTCTGCCGTTATTTAGCCTTTTAACCAAATCCACAGTCAGCAATCTCACAATCTCTGGATTGATGATGCAAAGAGGCCAATAGAAGTGTGGGCCCTGCGCCGTGGATTGTTATTTGGTGAGTGGATGTTATTGGGGGGGAAAGGGGCTCCGCCAATGAGCGGGCTGCTCCGGGCACACATGACTACCCCCCCTCCTCTCCCATTCATCAGGGCTGGACTGTGTTGTCTTTTCAATTCATTTATCTGCAGGAATGATTGCGACTATCAGTCTAGAGCTCACCGCCTGACTGAGGAGGTGAAAGTTGCGCCACAGGAAGATAAACCGCAAAAGACAATATTGCATGTATACATGATTTTGCGCGTGCATCGGATGAGCGCTGCTATAAGGGGATTCCTCGCGTCTTAAAAAGTAAACAGAAAATCGGTGGATTTGAGAGTTTGCTCAGTCGAGTGAGGCACAAGAGATAGAGAGAGGGGGAGGAAGAATATCTGCGCGTGATTTTTTCATTTCTGCTCTCAGTCGTCTCGGCGAGTCTAGACTGAAGATGCTCTTGGACGCAGGACCGCAGTATCCCACCATAGGAGTCACTACTTTCGGCTCCTCGCGGCATCACTCAACAGGCGAAGTCACAGAGAGAGAAGTGGCTTTGGGGATAAATCCGTTCGCGGATGGGATGGGCGCCTTCAAAATAAACCACAGCTCCCATGATATTGGCTCCGGACAGACAGCGTTTTCCTCCCAGGCGCCCGGCTACGCAGCAGCAGCCCTGGGACACCATCACCACCCGACCCACGTTGGCTCTTACTCCACGGCGGCTTTCAACTCCACCAGGGACTTTCTGTTCAGAAATCGGGGTTTCGGAGACGCCACCGGGGCCCAGCACAGTTTGTTCGCCTCCGGAAGTTTCGCAGGGCCACATGGACACTCAGATGCAGCGGGGCACCTGCTCTTCCCGGGGCTCCACGAGCAAGCGGCGAGCCATGCGTCTTCCAACGTGGTCAACAGCCAGATGCGACTGGGCTTCTCGGGGGACATGTACGGACGGGCAGACCAGTACGGCCACGTTACCAGCCCACGATCCGACCACTATGCCTCGACCCAGCTGCACGGCTACGGCCCCATGAACATGAATATGGCCGCGCACCACGGAGCAGGGGCCTTCTTTCGATACATGAGGCAGCCCATCAAACAAGAGCTCATCTGCAAGTGGATCGAGCCCGAGCAGCTGACGAATCCCAAAAAGTCGTGCAACAAAACTTTTAGCACGATGCACGAGCTGGTGACCCATCTGACGGTGGAGCATGTAGGGGGACCGGAGCAGACCAACCACATCTGCTTCTGGGAGGAATGCGCCAGAGAAGGAAAACCATTCAAAGCCAAATACAAACTTGTAAATCATATCAGAGTACACACCGGAGAGAAGCCCTTTCCCTGTCCCTTCCCTGGCTGTGGCAAAGTATTTGCTCGATCGGAAAATCTAAAAATTCACAAAAGAACTCACACCGGTAAGACTTTTTATTTATTTTTATTGTTAAATCCATGTTGACAATATCCCATCCAAAATATGCATGTGATCCGACTTATTATTTATTAGGCAGCTGGAGTCTCTTCAGTGGCATGTGATTCAGTGCAGTTGTCAACAGCAAATATTTCATGGTTTTTTTTTGTCTTCTTAAAAGCCTGTATTTAAATTGAATTAAATGTATCCACGACTCTAAGTTGCTTCAGTCAAATCCAGTTGTTGTCCATAAGTGAGTAGTTTATCAAATTAAAAGTAAAATAAAAAGGCTGTCTTTATTAACTTAGTCTGTCTCCGCGCGTTAGAAATCTTTAAATACAATGCAATGTGTCATATGCAAATATTTGAGAACCGATGTTAAACGTTGCAATTATTTCTTTCTTTATTTAGGTGAGAAGCCTTTTAAGTGTGAGTTTGAAGGCTGCGACAGGCGATTTGCAAACAGCAGTGACCGCAAGAAACACATGCACGTCCACACATCTGACAAGCCCTATCTGTGCAAAATGTGCGACAAGTCCTACACACACCCCAGCTCCCTCCGAAAACACATGAAGGTAAACATCCCGATGGTCCTATTTATTTATTTTTTTTATTGGTATTTAAAATTAATTTATAAAATGTTATATCTCAAAGCTGAGATGTGTTTTCATATGGTTAAAGTGAGAATATTTTCTTATATTGTGTTTTATTATGAGAGCTTTTACTTGTTTTAAGAAATAGAGACACCAGCTAATTTACATTGACATTTTCTTTCTTTCCTTCCTTTCAACCGTTAAATCAGATTAAGATCTTAATGAGAATAATAATGATTTTTTTTCAAAACAGTCAAATTAGGAGTTTTAATGTGTTTTGACTCATTTCTTATGCCTTGTATTTGCATAAAAAAATAACAACTCGGGACAAACAGTCCATGCAGTATGCTTTTTTTTAAAATTACATTTTTATTATTGTTGAAGGTTCACGAATCCAGCAATCCAGCACCGCAGCCATCTCCAGCGGCCAGTTCAGGGTACGAGTCGTCCACACCTCCCACTATAGTATCGCCGTCTACAGAGAACCAGAGCAGCAGCTCCATATCACCAGCAGCCTCAGCAGTTCACCACACAACCAGCCACAGCACGCTGTCGTCAAATTTCAATGAATGGTACGTGTAAATATTTTTGACACAAAAAAAGAGAGCGAAAAAAAGACTGCAGAATTAAAAGAAAAAAGACTGCTTGGAATCAAAGACTATAAAGTCAGCCGATGAAACATGGACTGAGAGAACACGGGAGGCCCAAACGATCAATTAAAGGCTGTCTTAATGTCAATGAGAGAGAATGCATGGACTGAAAGGAGGCGAGGAGCCACCGAGTTTAGCTTTCCCCCCTCAATATTTCTTTATTTTTACTGAGAGACTGCTCAAAAAGAGATCTCAAAAAGCATGCTGTCTCTGGGTAGAGGCCTGAATTTTTGTACATAAGGATTTCACCAAGTTGGGAAAAAATGTAATATTTTATTTTGTAAATAGTTCTATCACAGTTTAAGGGAATTTGTGAAAATGTGGTCCCTAGATATATGGAAAAATGAGATGGTTTTAAGAATATTGCGATGAATAGACTTCATTGAAAAGAATGTTATAGTCGTGAACCAAATGTGAATTATTCAGTATTACTACAGTCTACACGTCGACCTAACCGACTCTTAGTATTAATGTGCTTTTGTAGCCTATTCAGTGCAACATTTTCGTCCAAGGTCCAGTTTGAGTAGCACAGTATCATTGTTGTTATTTAATGTCATGTCGATAAATCGTATAGTGAAAGCCTGAAATTCCGTGTCAATCTGTTTATGTACGTGATAAATATAAGATCTCTGTCAATTGCTTTGTCTGAAAGGAAGTATTATTACATGTAAGTAGCTCAATTTTCCATATTTATCCGCATGTAAAGGACCGGTAACATGTTAGAAATGATCGGTATTTATGGAGAAATGCGCTCGTATGTAAAATTTAGTTTACAAAAATGTTTGGATACATTTCGTACTATATTAAAGGATTAAAAAATTCAATAATGCAATGCGTTGGAGGTTATTGGTTTCATGGGTGTTTGAGGTTGGTCTCAGCATGGGTGCTGTGTGAAACTAATGGGTAATTTTTGATATGTACAGGCTGCATCAAAAATATCATAATTACCTGCAGACTGAAGGAGACTTTTCCTCTCCATTATGGAGCATTTAGTACGATTTCAATTAAAGAATAATTGCACATTTAGTTGTGCAAATATTTTTAACTCCTCACTGTGTGTGTGTGTGTGTGTGTGTGTGTGTGTGTGCGTGTGTGTGTGTGTGTGTGAACATTTCATTTAAAGGTTGTGTTTTAAACCCACTGTCACAACTTCCCTGACAGTCAATAATAAGTAAATCCACTTTCCCCCTTTCTACATCTTCTGTTTATCTAAAATTAACATCCAACACTTTGCCCTCCAGTAATGTGCAAATTAAATCGATTAATCACGGAGGTTGTTCCTCGGTGTAAACCCGGATAGGTTGCGTTACTTAATTGTTCGGGAATCTAATTTTCAAATCTAATTTATTTTCTTTTCTGCGTTTTGTCGGATTTCATAGACTCAAGGGGAGCGGAGGAGCCAGTGTGGCCCCCTCATTGTTCCTGGCTGCAGCTTGCTTGACCGCCCCATTAGGCAGAGATCACATCAGCAGCCGCCAGTGATCATGGTTAACGCTGCCAGTGCGCACAGAGCCACGAGCTGTCAGTCTGCAGCTTTGTCACACCCCAAAAACAACCAAACAGCGATTTTATTAAAGTATAAAGAATCCTCACAACACAGGAGGCGCGTGTGCGTGCGCGCGTTCCCGTTTTATATCAGGCCAAAATAACAATAATAAAAAAAAAAATCCACCATCTTAGATGATTTGCTGAAATGTATTGAAATGTATTCATATTTTCTTTTCACGGACTATTAAATTTGGAGATAAATGAAGGATGGTAATAAAATGACTTTTTCGACTCTATTTAACACTATCTATCTATCTGGTCCCACTGCTGATGCTTCACTGGTGCAACGTTATAGAAAAAAAAACACGCACTCCACGCCAAGTGGATTCCTTTGAGAAAGTCACTTTGTAGCTTTGTAGAAAAAAATATTAACATGTAACTGGGAATAAAAATGCAGTTTAGAGGGAATGTGTTAAAACGAGCTTACATGTCATGGGGTTTCTGGGCTGGCGGGATGTTTCACACATGCGCAACATTTAAATATAAAGCTGATAAATGTAGATATGGAAGTTAAATGTACCTAAAAGCGTTTTACGCATCATTTGAACTCGAGAAACCCCTTTAAATGTAAAAAAAAATACTGATAAAGATGGAAAACACTTCCACTGGAATGTATTGTGTGGACTATGGTGGATTTGCCTCATTATTGACTTGAGTTCATAGCTGATCCTTTTTTTTTATTTGCCTGCACATGTTTTTTTACTGGAGAGAGAAACCGCTCCTTTAACGTGCCAAAGAGACTGAATGCAAAGCATGAACCTTGGCGGTGCCGTTTAATTTCCACTTCAGTCCTCTGTCGTATTACTTTACACTGAACCCACACACGGTATCAAAAATAAAATGCTCGTAAAAAGAGGAGTCGACGACAGGCTGCAGTGCGTCTCCTCTCAGACTGCCATGGAGCTCACGGTGACTCCACGATCAAATAGGAGCGCAGGAAAAACATCCACTTTAAATGTATTTACGCTCAAGTCTGGAAATGACAAACACACAGATATGGGGAAAGCGCAGGCGCCAGCATCATGAATATTTATCACCAGCACTTGTGGCCAGTAAAGCGAGCCTGACGTTTGTGTTACCAAGGTAGACACTCTGCAGTTTAGCTGCACATCAAATATCACACCGAATGGTGGCTCAGCCGTTCACCTCATCTTGTTTTTACACGCGTAAAAGTCAAAATTATCTGTTTTTTTATGTCAAATAGCATTTAGGAAAACCCATGCAGGCTAAAGTTGAAGATTATCAGGTTTATTTTTAGTGCAACACCAGCTGCATTTTCTAAATTCTGGTTCTTAATGACATTCTGGGTCCCATTTGGCTTGTGAGCTTCCCTCTCAGAGACACATTGAACATGGCTGTTCTTATTCTTTACACATTGTATGTGAGACTTTACGCAGCCACTGGCACACGGATTATAGTCCAAGATTAGAAAAAAGCGTCCTAATCCGTGCCCCTTGATGGATGAGGTGCCCATGCCTCTGCCATCACTCTGATCTGCATGCCCAGCTGCTGTCACTCACTGAGAACTAAATCGATAAGTTAAACATTTGCAGTTGGGTTTAACTATTAGGTTTCTGGCAAAATGATCCCGCAAGCTTATGCAAGAGAGGGAGACAGACACGTGATATCTATTTTTAACAGCTCCAAAGTTTAAAAATGCTCCAAGTTGCAAGTCGAGAAATATCTTGCAAAAATGGCATCCTACAGCCTCCATCTGCTGAGTTTAAGAGTCCCAATACAAAAAGGTCAAATTCAAGTCAAGGCCACTTCAGTTTATTGGCATGCAGACATTTCAAAACGCCTCCAAGGAACCCTGTCGTATTTGCAGCCATAGAGCGATTTAATTGCCAGGACTCAGGGTAATGGAGCAATTCATCCCACAGTGAACGTCCAAGTTTGCATACTAAGATAATCCAGACATTGATTTTTTTTTTCACAAAATGATTTATAACCTCATAATAAAAGACTGGGCTGGTTATTTTGTTCTTTTGAAGTTTGGAAACGCGCTTTTTTATGTACATATATATTTAAGTTTTTGTCCTCAGCAAGAAATAGCAGCAAAATGAAGCGCGTGTATGTGTTTAGTAATTTATTTTAAATACAGTATGTATAGCCATCCTAGCATAAAATGCAAGTTTAAATTAAATATTACAACATCAAACTAAAAACTTAAAAATATAACACGGCTCTTACATGTTGGTCACACAGCTCTCCAGTTTACCCACGAAATAAGGTTCATCCTTTAGAAATAAAATGTCAAAACTGTTGTGAAAAGCCATCCCGCAAATGATTTTTCTTTTCCATTTATGATTTCCTTATGATAATCCTGACTGGAGCTCGTATAGTTCACAGCTCTTTTTACTTAACCACATCACTGATTGGGACATTAATCTCTGCGTTGCCACCGCGGTCCCAGAGCCGGCTTTGGAGAGGGGCTCGTTATAGTGAAACATAGGCTCACGGTGACCCGCCTTGCATCAGTTGTGGTCTCTGACATGCTATTAGGTTTTAGACCGGGTGGGAGATTTGTGGAGGCGCTGACGCGGTGTCGTCTCGTCCCCTTTGACGTGTCGCTAAATGAGGCCACTCCAATTAGCTCTTTGCGACAGGGTGATGCTGCTGCTGCACCTCCGGAGGAAAACAGCCTGTCTCATCCGGGTTTATTCCGGCCCTGAGCTCTTACTGTGAAGGTTTGTTGCTGAAATGTCTGGCTCAAGGGCACTTCCGCAGTAATGGCTTCAAAGGAAGGAAGAGCCACACTTAAATCCAGGAAATGGAACCATCAACCGGCGAGCTTCCGGTTCCAAAATCTCACTTATTCAGCCCTTTTGCAACCAATCACTTAAAGGGCCAATCCGCATTTTTTTATTATTATTTTACATTACAGGTTCACTCACTGTATACTTAACCCACTTGACATGGTGAAATGTTATCATTTTGTATTTATCTCTTTATTTGAGATACAGATTTTTCTTATGTTTACAAACATTAGAAGACACGATTAACTTAAATATTGTTTGTTTATGTATTATGTTAGTGACATTAAAAGTGACAGCAGTGCTTCTGCTAATAGAGACTCAACCTTTTGTTTACATTTAGACCATGCAAGTACAGTCAACTTGCTATCAAGGCATAGCATCTTTTTTATTAAATTCATTAACCGGAATGAAATCAGCCCACATTTTTCTTTTATGTGCTCAAAAAGGCGTACATATGGTGCGTTAATGCATTGTGCAGTGGAGAGGTCTTCTCGCTTACAGAGCAGCTTGTCGACATCTGCTTATCTGATGAGTTTGATAATGACTTCTTATTTCGCAATGAGGATGACCGGACAAATATAATGAGTGACAGACCCCTACTGATCCATTCCGTCATCACAGTGTTTTTTGTCGGTGTGCATCACGAGGCGGCCCTGGGGGAAACATGGCTGGAACCATATGAACTCCTTGTTTATAGAGACATTAAGCATGATGCAATTGCTTGAGTTCCAGCCTGTTGCATGCTTTGTGTCCCCTCAAATTTAACAATGAGTCCCAATTAACCCATTTACTAGTGTTCTGTGTATATGACATACGGTGTTTTAAATTGGAAGCAGACACATTATTTCTAACGGCTTGCAATTTGGATATCTACATCTTCTGTCATCACCAATTCCACCAAAACAGGAATTTCACGAATTACTCTGTGATTGGGAATTGTCAGGGGAGTGTGGTTTTCTAAAATGAACCCATAGAATCATTTTCCTAATTTTAATGTTCTTTAACTCTCTGTGCTCAGCATTATGGTTATAGGTGACAGTGCATCTATTCAAAATCTCAGTGTAGTTAAATGAGAGTCAGAAATTGACATCTTAAACTCTGATCAGACTGAGTATTTTAACATCCAGCAACATTTGTAGACATTAATTCCGTGTCAGAAAATGTAACAAACTCACTAGCATCTGCACAACCAATTCATCATTGGGTCTCCTGAAATTCACTGTTGTTTCCTGCTGGGCTGCTGCCCAAGACGTTCAGAGACAAGAGACAATAAATACAGGTTGTTTTGTTGGACTGGTGGCCTGAGTGCAGATAGAACTGGATTTATTATTTTCTTTCCTGATATGTAAATCATTTAAGAAAAAAAACTGTATGCAATGAAAAAGCCTGGGATCACAATTCCCCTGCTCAGATGACTGGTGCATACCACTTTCACTGTATAATATTTAGTATCCAAACTACATTTTCTGTATATTTTCGACTAAGTGTTGTTCAGTTGGATTCTGATAATGGAAGAACGTCTGTCATTAGACCATTGATCCATCAGTAGAGTCCAGAAAGGCAATTCATGTTTTCCATTCCTCATTATTGAAACGTTTACAGAGTGGAATGAAACGGTGCCAAAAAAAAGCTGTAGTAAAATGTTCGGGCTGAAAAGAAGCATGTCAATGCATAGAAACATGTCTTCTCAAGTGACACATCATCTCTTTGCTCTTTTCCACCAACCGTAGCAGAGACCTACAAGAGAAGCAAATCGACACTAGCCTTTTGAAACACCCCGACCAATGCAACACTCTAACCGTAGATAATGATATTTGTAATTATACTGGTATCGCAGAAAGAGAGTGATTCAAAGTCAAATTTGGCAAACAGAATGCGTGTGTGAGGTATCATCATAACAGTGCGCTTGGCGTGGAATATTTTTCACCAGCTGCACCAGCAGGACACCAGTGGAAATGCAACTTGCCTGGCGATCGGAGCCAAGAAAGATCTGGAAGCTGAAAGTGTCTGTGTGTCTGTCTATGTGTGTTCAAAGAATATTAGCTACCTAATGTTGCCTGAGGATAGATCTGGGAGTCTGTGAGGAATATGACTCATTACAGGGGGAGGAAAAAAACTGGCAACATGAAACTTCACTTGGTAGACGTGCATATAATCAGTAGACTGTCAAAATTAAATGTTATGTTTTTACTCAATTATAATGATCAGCTAAGAGACAATTCCCCAGTCCGTCCTGTGTGCAGCAGCTGCTCCTGTAAGCACCTCGCAGCTCGATTTTTTGCGTTTGACTCCTTGATATCACAGTTAACTGAGCAAGTCAATGTGGTTTAGGTGAGAATAGATGAAAATCTGTGATGTAACAGGGTCACATCTCCTCCAGAAGCAGCGGTGACCTCTGAGCTCTTCTGACAGGGATGTGAAGAAAGTGTGTGAAAGCACCTCTCTGACAAAATTAAATACATACCGGGGGATTTGTTATTCTTTCAGGCCTCTGTGGTTAAGTTGAAAGTGCAGAGAGGTTAGACGCTGGGAGGTAAAGCTGGGTTTCATGTAAACATGCAGGGTAATGATACACAATATGCCAACATACTAATAAGTGAGGAGAAGGTAAAGGGCTATTATGTAAAATGTCAAACGTAAAAAAAACACCCCAAGCTAAAAGGTCATTTTTAACATCCTGATATATGTTTGATTACATTGTGATGAGGGAGGGGAAAACACATCATGGCATGGATATATGGTATCACTTCAAGTAAACATCCTGGCAGACAGGAAGTCCATCTGTTCTGTGCATTTGACAGTTTCAACTGCAATTTGTTTCCTGATAATACTTCCAAAATAAAATGCTGTGCATTTCTGTTGTGCATCCCATTACTTCCAATTGGTCTTTGCTCACTCATGGTTTGATTGATAATGATTGGCCCAAATTTGCTTGGTCCAGGTGTTTGCCGTTTATTATTTTTCCACCCCCTTCAATTAATCACTAATTGGTGTTTCCACCTGCAATGGAAATTATCCCTATAACTGTGGCCAAAAACCTCACGCCTCCACTTTTTTTGTGGAAAATATATCAAAATATTTAGCGTTGAAATACTATGATTTTTAATGTTTGCTTAATGAAAAAGAAAATGTTCAGAACTAAAATACGTTCTCGTGTCTGCATGTAGGCAGTGTTTGCTGTCTCCTTGTCGCTTGCACAGTATGAACATGGTCAGTGTTTGTGAAATATTTAACATCTGCAAATAGAAAACACTTCATTGTCATTAGTGGAATGTGTTTGATTAATGTTGCATTAATAAAAACTAAAAATTAGAACATGTGTCACAAGTCAGAAAGTACTGTCTGTCAATGATGAATCACCCTGAATTACTCAAAAATATGCATTTGCTGCATCTAACTCAGTACAAGCTGCGTTTTTCTAATAATGTGTAGAGCTTTATCGTGTAGAGTTCTGCTTTACTGAGGTCTCGTAAAAAACACTGTACTCCACTGAAAGGGCAAATAAAATGTTAGCACTCATAAAAGGTCAAGTCTCTCCAGAAGATCAAGTTCTGAAAAACAGTCAGGCTTTAATCCACAAACAACATCTAAACTCGGCACAAATTGTAGAATTGAAGGCAAAACTCTCTATGAAAGAGCTTCCTGGAGCGGCACTGCGACTGAACGCAAACCCACATCTGAACATCAATGCTCGCCTTGTACAAGTAATGCTGCACTGGTGGTTTATGTCTGAATGGGAACTTGTCAGCAGCTTTTGCAATTTAAAAACAAATGTTGATAACTGATGGATCTCCTATAGCAGGACATTGCTTCCTTAATACCGCAAATATCACTATATTAATACATAATTGTGGTTTTAATCCTGTCTGTTTACTCACAGCAAATAACAGAGATGTGTATTTATGTGTTACATGACTTGTATGCAACCACTTGGTTTTTTTGGAAACATATGACACCCCCCTGCACTGCATCCACACTCAGCTATTTGCTATAAAGCCACTCGCAGCAGTGGTTTGTGTCTAATGGACAAGTGTTGATAAGTCCTTAAAAAGAGCGTCCGGCTCGCTAAAGATTGTTTCCAAACTTACACAACATAAGTTTCTGTCTGTCATCACTTCACACAGATCCACAGCCTCAATCATCAAGCAGATAAATGGTGGCATGTTGCTAGCTAATGGCAAGTGGTGAAAAAGCCATCCTCCAGTTGTTTGTATTTTCTTTTCATGAAATAATTGGTTTATACTTAAAAATGCACTACTGGCTTTGTTTGTATTTTTTGATTTATGTGATTTTGATTTTATTGATCAAAAAAAAAAATCAGAGCTTGCGCAACATTTTGATTTAGGGTTTTTAAAATAATGCCTTTGGTTTCAGGTTAAGGGCTTTAGTCATACATGTCTCATCAGCCCTGTGACCTGTGACTTCCTCTCTGTTTTCATAAATGTATTCAAGTCACAACAGCCTGTGATGGTAGGTAGGTGTTGAACATATAATACAGCATGTGAAATAAAGAGAAAGTGAACACAAGAAGCAACACTCTTCTTCCCCCCCCCCCCCCCCTTAGTGCTGTACACAGAAGGAGATTGAATCAGGATTAGGGTCCATAGAAACATATCTTTAAAATAGTATTAGCATCAAGCACTGTGAGTTAATTATAACCAAAGGGAGTGTGGGGGATTAGTGTTTTGATCCCTCGACTTTTTTAAACAAAATGGTGACATGCTGTAAGGTTTGAACACTTTATCCCACTGGGTTACAGGTCGATTATCACAGCAGCCTTTGTTCTCTGAACCTTTACAGGTCGACCACATATTGCACACCTGCAATATGTGAATAACAAGCTATATTAATATATAGGATGCTGTTTTAGACTGAGACACTTTCTCCTTAAAAATCTACTTTACCTAAAGGCTTGACATACACACTGTAGAAGAAAATATGTGAATGCTACAGAGGACCATTTAGGATTATTTGCATGTCTATTTTTGGAGGCCTAGATTCGAGCGTCTGACTCACGATATGTCATTGACTTGTAAATAATTCCAAAATTACATCACCCGGTGGCTTTCACATGCTTCTGCCACAACCTAAACTTGTGGCCACGTGTGGCGTTTCAATAAATCACTCATTCTTGACACTTTTGCCGCTGGTGTTTGACTAAAATATCAAACATCCATTACAAAACTCCCCCCCTCCCCTTTCCCAGCATATGTTTCAAACAGAAACAGCTAAAGTTAAACTGTCATTCTTTGTATTTTCTAACTCTTAGAAGTGTTGTTTTTTTTCTCCTCGTCTTCTGCAATTAAGTTCACTCAAGTTGAGGATTGTTGCATGTGCAGATGGTTTGGGGACGCATCAATCTCTGTCAGCGATGTAATAATGCAGACATTCCATACTGGGACACTTCATGAGCAGAGGAGGCACATGAGAGGGGGAGTTCCCTAAATCAAATAAAGGCTTGTGTTCTGGCTGAAGTCTGAGAACGAGCACCCCAGTGAGGATGCAGTGGGAATGAAATTATACGCAGCCCCCTGGTTACATGGTCTGCATTTTTATATGTTACACTTACAGAAACATGGTTAAGGTTTATTTAATAAAAGGCATATGTAACATGCAATAAAACATTAATCTTTGTGATGTGTAAGTCTGAACTAGGTTGCTTTATGAATTTGAATAATAATGCGCTCAAATCATTGCAGATTATTATTAAGGTGGTTTTATTGGGAAAAAACTTTGTATTTTGGTGAGCAAACAATAGGCAAACTGGGCTTTTCAAATAAATGGCTCGGTTATTCTTATCAATTTTCCATGAATATTATCAACAAAAGATGCTTTGAGTTTTCCAGAATCTCTGCAATCTTCCCCCACTTTGTCACACAAACATCAAGCTACATCTCTATTTATACCTTTCCCCAGCTTTCTGGCAACTATCTCTTATAGTGATCTTACATCCACTGAACAACCTCGCTGTGAATTCCAAAGCCATAAAATGTTTGGCACTACTTCTGATTCAAGCCCGTGTACCTCCCTTGGCTGTGGGTCTTGGCTTGATGTTGACATCACATGTAGAAATTTCTCGAGCGCACATTGGAGTAACACATGGAAAGTATTGGGGCTGCAGGGAGACATGGGATGGAGAGTGATAAGACTGGATGCCCTTCATCTTTCTCTGTGAATACAGGCCTAAGTCAATTTTACTCTCAGCGTGAGACTTTCTCCAGCCCAAGTTTTGTGTAAATCCAATCAGCTGTCCGCAGGATTGAGATGTAGTGTGTCACTGATGACAGAGTTCGCTGAATAGGGAAGATGCAGTCCAGCATTTTTAATAAGACGCTGCACTGTAAGCTCCTCCCGATGGAGTAATTATCATTTAAAAGGAAATTACACTTTAAGACTTAATGTACATCAAGAAATGATCAAGTAGTTACATACTTTTAGTTGGATTTTACATAATTTGCTCCCCTAGGACAAAACCGACACACAGTTAAATATAAATGTCTATTCTAAATTCCAGCAGCATTGCCTGCCATGTATCCTCCTACAGCAGTTTGCATTATATCTTAAGAAAAGTCGTTCCTCTTTTTCCTACTAATGTCCAGCAACACTTGGCGCAAGTGTCAATTTCTGTTCCAGTCTTTTTAAAATAATCCTCAATCTTCTCAGGAAATAATGGTTTAGGCAATAAATTAATTGGTCAGGTTTAGGAAAATATTGTGTTTTTGTTTAAAATGACCAAACTAAATACTGAAGTTACTTGACAAATATATCAATGTTGACTTTTTTTTTACTCATCTGTCCACACTGTCCTCCGCCTGCCTTTGTCACTCGTTATACTTCATGATTCACAATTTCTACATACAAATAGATTTTGTGGGATATATATGAGTTATAGCACATTACTTTCCATAGGTATAGTTATGAATGGTGTATGAGAACATCTTGAACATTTCAAGACAGTCAAATAAATCAGTAAATTAGACCAAACTTTGTGACTGATTTATAGCATTTACAGCATTTCTTCAAAGGTGTCCAAGTTTCTTTTTTTTCTACAATCACACAAGAAAAAAAGTGTGTATATTTATGGGCCCTCCGTCATGTCTTTTGTGTGGCGACCAGAGAATTAAGCTCTGAGTTTAGCATGGCATTGCTTGAGCGCTTTGGCATCGCAGCATAGCATGAAATCCCTCAGTCTGCCAGGTGCAAGCTCCCAAATCATACTTCCCCCAAATGTACATCAACAGTTTTGACAGGCTGTACGGTACTATCCTGCACTCAACAGAGCTGCAGCTCCAAGAAGACAGAGCACACATACAACACATATACATGCAGCCCACCCACACATGCTCGATTTCTTTTCTCTCTCTTTTTTTTTTGGGGCACTTTAACGTCTCTCTCTGTTTCTCTCTCTCTTCTAATTTTTTGATTGGCTTGATTCCACACTTATTAGCATGTCCCATTATCTTCTGGAATATTCAGGGGAATGTTTCCAGTTGCTGCCATTCCAATTATTGTAATATACAACATGGTTCATGACTTTCAAGTTTCTGGAAGTGTTTCAGCTTTTTGTCAAGGTCCTCAGTCACATGTGAGGGCTGTAGATTTTTCAAGGGCATCTGTTCCAAGCTGGCCCAGAAGAGAGACAACAGAGCGAAGAGGGAGTAGAGGGGGTGAGGTGGGGGGCCCGGAGCAAGCTGGAAGGATCCACCTAGAATTTGTTGAATCAAATCCTTGCACCTGGATATAATTGTCCTGCTGCTGTGCTGGGAGTTGCCACTGCCACAAAAAGAGCAAATTAGTGGCTGGAAAATGGCGACCTGTCAAGACACACCGCCTCACCTGGTATCATATTTTACCAAGACAAAACACTCTCCTTGCATTGCCAGTTAATGATTATTTTGTTCACAGTCTCAAATAAATATGCCACTCTGAACTGCTGAGATGATGAGCATGAAATCAAGCTGCACAACACCAAACAATGCAGCAGTGTGTGAAAGCGCCTCAAAGCGCTAAATGAATCGTTTACATGTGAACTAAATCAAATGCAAATGTTTGTGTTTCATATTTAAAGCCTTTTGTCTTTTCTGTGTTGATTTATGTTTAGACGCTCATATGCTTTTTAATGGAAAGATCAATTGTGCAACTCAGACAAGATAACATCTGGTTTGGTATCGAAACAGTGCACACATGTTATCTTATCGCAATGTGGATACATGATAAACAAAGGATTTACATAAATACCCAATTATCTAAGGAATTAGCAGGTAGTAATAGTAATAGCTATTTGACTCTTGGGTGCAACCAACCTTGAATCACTTCTTGTGTATGATCAGGGGAGTCTTTTCATCTGGATTTGGAATCTCTTAACTTAAACACACTAAGCCGTTAGATGTGCAAACTCACTTATGTGTGGCTGCTTTGGGTCAGCCACTCTCGCCTTGTGAAAGGAATAGAATTACATCTTCTTGACTAAATAATGCAGTGTACTGAGATGGCAAGGATAAAGAATTACAACCATGGGGGGTCTGGACAATAACTACGAGCATTGATGAATCTTATGGAGGATAACACCAGACCTAAGCATTCCTCTAAGAATATTAATAGAATACCCCCTATTTATATTCCTTCATGAATTCCAGCTGTACGTGAAGTTTATGGTATTCATTTACAGTTGTGACAAATTAGTATTGTTACATTGCAAAAAAGATTATCATCCATTTTTTTAATATAATTTTTAATCTTGCCAAGTTATCCCGAGCTGAAGATACCCATAATTTATCACACTTTTCTCTATGAAAATGGCCACCGTGCAGTTTGTATCCCACATGGATAAAATATTATAGAAGTCTTTGAAATAAAATGATAATTATCATCAAATCTGATTTTTTGAATTAAAACCAGTTATGGGGTTCAGTTTTATGGATCGTGGTGGAGGAAGACTTTTATATTCTGTCCCTATGAAGCTTCATGGGAGTGTTATTCTGGCTTGGACCTGGCAGGGTGTTATAGCAATGCGGTCAGAGTATGGTTAGGTGTATAATGGTTGCTGGGTGAAGCCATATAAGCAATGTGGCAGGTTCATGGCCTCTGATTGATTTCAGTGGGAGATGGAACAAAGTTATTTGTTTTGCACGGACATTATTTGGGACTGGAGGAAAAGCTTACTTCACTTTTTCTCGGTTCTCAGTCATCCAAGTCGAGGTAAAGCAAAAAACAATCAACTTGCTGAAGGTTTGTTAAATATGTTTCACCTCTCAGCTAAGAGCCATCTTCAGTTCTGTAATGGTACAAGTACTGAAACGAAACGTTTCGGTATGCACCTGTTCGGTTCGGCACACAGCTGTAATGAGCTGTACAGTACGTCAAGAAAAAAAAGGAAGGAAAGTTGTTCGATGCAGAACTTTAAATCCGTGCAAGTTCCACACAGACATATTGGAGGAGCACTCACTGACCCAGAATCACATGCACAGAGTACATGTTGCTGATACAGAATGGCAGCTCATTCATTCATGCTACTCAGCAGCTTTGCCATAAGGATTAAAAACATTTATGACGTCAACCTGGAAGGGAGAGATTGAAGACCCTCCACCATCATTAGAGTCTCCTTTTGTTGTTTTTTCCAAACTCCCTTTCAGAGGAAAGTGCAATTCACATTTAGTCAAAGTAATATTTTATTTTACATTTAATTTATAGCAGCAGGATTATATTGTTTCTATTTTCTATATTCTAGTGTCTGAAAAAATTGAGGGGAAAAAAGTGTTAAAAAATTCATAATAAATGAGTGAAAGACATTTTGAGGGTTTTTCTTTCTTCCAATACCAAACCGAAAAAAAACAAAGCATGGTTTTAAAACCCGAAAATGTACCGAACTGGAAATTTTGTGTCTGTATCTAAATGACTGGTAGAGAGTCCAGATATTTATGCTCTTGCTGGACCAGAAAACAAACAAATCATTGCAAGTTCGGTTGACCAATTTTTGCTCTTTTTGACTTGCTTCATTTTCCAACTATTTTTACAAGGACAGTCAAAATTCAGAATCATGAAATAATGGATCAGGCTGGTAAATCATTTGATTTTGAGTCATTCTTTCTGGTTGAAAACATTTCTGGTGCCATTTACTGTGGTATGAAAACAAGTGTCCCCCAGTAATGGGAAATATGCATCTAGTTGTCTCATCCACAGACAATGAAAGAGGTTTTGGGGGAGGCAAATCTGGAGCAATCCATCACAGTTTCTGCACCTGCATGATGAAGGACATCCTCAGGGGACCGGAGCTGCAGACAGTGTGGTGCGTCGTCTAATGGTCGAATCAGCTGGCAGGTGTGCCCCCAAAAGTTTCTCTGCCACCTGCACACTGGACAGTCCATAAATGGTGTAACTGTTGTATTGCTTAGCTGGACAGAGAGACACACCTGGGCCAGGCTGAATTAAATGCTTAATGGGTCTGTCTTCTTTCACTGGTGAGAAAAAGCAAACATCTTGTGAATCTTCTCCATATTTTCAACCCTCACATGAGCCTTTGTGAAGAAGCTGCAATGTAAGAAAAAGAGCTCGTCCTCTATCCTCTATAAAAATGATCAGTCATGTCATCAGATCCTTGAGGATGTCTGATGATCCTTGGCAATACTTGTTTTGCAAACCAACATGTGAAAAGCAGAAAATAATGTGGTACTGAATTGCTCATCTAATGACACGCCACACAGCTTAAGTGGCTTTGAGCTAGCAATGATACAGATGGACAAAAAGCTCAGAAACACCAATATTTTCTTTTAAGCTGGAATAAATTGACCTCTTTCGTCCCCCAGAGTCTAGCCGTGGAGCTTGAATGGCCATTAGTGCCATCATAAAACAAATGAATCCAGCAGAAGATCCAAGAAAGCTGATGCTAATTTCCAACTACAAAAATCAAAGTAAGCATTTACAAGAGAAAACGTCTCCAGGTAGTTATATTCCCCCGTTAGCCCTCTCTGTGGTCTCTTTAGAACTTTCTCAACTCTTTATTCACAGATGTACTGTATCTTATCAGATCAGTGTCACATTTCACAAATCTTTGATTTCTTTTGTACAGATTCAAATGAGACCATTTTTATTTCACAGAGCACTGTTACAATATTAAAAATGTGACAGTAATAAACTGGTGTTACTGCTGCAAATAGGCTGTTCTTGCTTATGTTGACACACTTTGGCTCTGGCTTACGATTATTTTACAAGAACAAAACATGCATGGATTTTAATTAAAAAATACAAAGAAATAGATTTTTTTTAATTTTTTCTTTTGCAGATGAGCAACAAGAGCGAAAAAGGCTGTATTTCAACTCATATTGCATGCTTTTCTTGTCATGGAGGTTTAGTATTTTCCTTGCCAAACCCTTCTGGACAGTGTTAGTATGCATGGTGGCCACAGCTGGAATTGCAGGTCACATGACACCCACTGGCCATACACAATTATTTTTAAAGAAATTTTAACTGTGGAATGATTATCATACCCGATTGTATGATACCCTCTTCATATCATCTTATTTTGAGCCATCATGTCCTTCTATACTTATTTTTTTAAATCACAAAAAGCCAAAGAAATTTCAAAGTGTGGAAACCTGATGAACTATTTCAGCACTAGCCTGGTGAACAACCTGCCCTGGAATGAATTTTGCACCATGTTGAACCACAGCATCTGCAGTACACTGCAGGATCAGCTTTAACAGTTCTTTACTATGCAAACTCAATCTAAGAGACTTTATTAATATGAAAAATTTAATACTTTGCATCACAGTTCATTATCATACCTCCCCACACATGAATACTAAACATCCAGTATTTACAATAATTACAGTATAATAATTGCAGTAATTACAATCCATGATAAAGATGCCATTATTGTAATTTGTTTTCATTTCATTTTCAAGTTAACAGCCTCATCACACAAATCCAAAACTTGTAACGTTCAGTGACTAAAACTACCAAGCTGGTTTTCACTTGATCTCATCATTAAAGTGATAAATATGCATTACATCTGACAACTGTTTGTTTTGATAATGTCAATGATGTTTTGAAGCTACTTTTTTGCTAATCATGATTGTGTCTTTTAAGATCATTTATTTTATCATCTTTAAAACATTTTGACACAGTCTTGCACGTAAATGATGCATGTGCCGTCTTATTATCAATATTTGTCACAGCTGAGGTGTGATTTAAGGGAGAACAGGCAGCAGGAAATAGAAGGGTAGGCTTTTAAAGGCAGATTTGCTATCTACAGCACTAATGGCTGCATGTTTATAGAATATGATTTGATGTTCATCCCTTGACGATATCAGATGCAGCTACTCGGAGTTGATTTTTGAACTTGACACAAATAGAAATGCACTTTCTACTCTCTGCACAGCACCCCACAGCCAGCCGGAGCTCCCAAGTGTACTCTTTGCGTAGGCCAATGCCGTCTGCACTGCATTAGTTTCTAGTTCTTGAGATTTAAACTGTGGCCGCAACACATAGCGTAACAGTTCCCCAGAGAGCTAGTGATTGCACTCCAGCGCATGAGGTGATATTATGTTTAATGTGTCGGCTTATTCCTTGAGGGGTTCCCAACATCTGGCTTGCTTTGATTTGTCGGGACACTCCCTCACTTCCATGTCTTTCACTTATCATTGGTACAGTGCTTACATTGCTTTTTTTGTATTTTACAGCTGCAATTAAGCAAAGGAAAACATCCATTTCCTGCTGTGTTTTGTTGATTTTCTGCAACTTTTTTTAACCAGATACGGTAGCATATGCCGTCTGGTTGTACAAACGTTATTTGCATTCACACGTTAGGATGCTGTGAGTCTCAGCCTCACAGGTACCTTCAGCAGCACTCTGCTGGCCTCCTCTGCAGCCAACCCTCAGTTGGCCGTCCCATATTAGAGGCCAGCTCTCTGCAGTAAAAGACCCTGCCGGAAACTGGGTTTGATTTGTTGATGTGAGTGCGCTGAGGGCAAAGTGGGGGCCAAGCATTAATGGCATGGAGACAATAGGCCATCACTAATCAGAGACCTCAAGGTTGCCATGAGGTTAATTGTAATGCAGGTGGCAGTAGGGGAGGGGGCGAATAAGAAATGTTGACTCCTTTACTGCCTTGGCGGCCATTGTGTTCTAACATTAAGCCCCAGGGCTAGGATTTGGCTTTCTCTCTCGCTCTTTCCCCTGTGTCCTCTTTACCTTTTAATTTCTTATTATCCGCTGATTCCCATTCACCCTCCATGGGTTAAAGAAAACCTTTTGCCACGTGTCAAAAGGAAATGTTAATATTGAGCCTGTCCTGGCTGTTGTGATGCGAGGCCAAACCATTGTGGGGCTCCACTGGTGATTCAACAGTTCATTTCACATTCACTGGAAGCACTCCTGTTGCATCATTGTTATTTGTTTAAACTGACAGAAACAGCAGACCCTGCTTGCTTTTGTGTCAGTGAAAGACCATCTCCAAACAAGAGCCGGGCCATGAATACACAATAGGACAGTGTCTTCAGAGTAGCATTTGTTTTAGGGTTTGTTGTTTCTTGTGACCATTTTTTCCGGGAGGTTGGACTGAGCTGCATTTACCATGCTGATGCTTTTCAGAGCTTTCTTATGAGCAGTTTGAGAGTTTTCTGAGAGGGACACATCACTGAAACATTGACTTTATAAACTACTCTCACAAATGTGTGTAGCTGTGTGTGTGGCGGAGGCTAGCCAACCTTTACAACAAGATATTACGTGTATTTTCTACTAATTTGCAACAGCGAATACGTTTAGCAGGAAACGTGATGATGCCTGGATTATTTTTTATCAACTTAATTAGGAAACATTTTTAATGAATGTGCAAATTGCAAAATGTTAATAATGACGCTGCAAGGTTGTATTTAGAGAGAGTGGTGCTTTGGGCTAAATACTAACATGCTGAGGTTTAATGTTTACCATTTCATCATCTTATTTTAGCATGGTCCCCTTTTCTATTTTAGGATCTACCTGCAGTGATTTCAGTCCCTTTAAGTGCAGAAATAAAACAAGTCAAACCAGGTCAAAGCTTCTGCCTGACTCTCTGCAACATTTGTTAAATCTCACTAAACACAAAAGTACCAATGGGGCACGTTTGTTGCCTAAACATAACTTATGATGCAAACCTTAACCTACCACTACTACTACTTCAGTAGCCTACACTTCATTCCCAGAAAAAATATTCCCATCAAATATAATCCGGGCAGCAATTACATTTCCACCAACACTAAACAGCCAAAAGAATTTTGCAGAATAAGTGTAGCCTCTAAATGACGGGGTTAGGTCAACTATAGCATCTGAAGAAATGAAATGATGAAATTCTCATCAAATATCATGATTCTTTATAGATGTGTAATTACTTAATTAACCTGAGTATCAATATTTACTTTTTATTCTAATCTGTGCCTCAGTTTGCAGATTGGATTTGTTATTACAGTGATTAATCATTCAAAACCATCTATATCATCCTATTTGATCTGGTCCCTTTGATATAATGTCCTCTAAAGTTTGACATTTTTACTCCTCTTCTTTGTCGATCCTCGCACAACTTTGAAGCGTTGCCATGACACATGAAACATCATAAAGGCTGATCACAGCAGCTGTAGCACTGGACTTTCACTTGTTCTGTTGTAAGCTCTCGTCGTCTTTTCCTTTTAAGAGGGAAGAGATCAGCTGGAGTAAAGGGAGGGAGGTGGATTGACCTGACAGACAAACATCTCATCTCAGTGTCTGCCAACCTGCAAATGGCCCCTGTGTTTATTCAGCCGAGGATTGGACCATAGCCAGAGCATCACTGTGGCAGACTGTAAAGGGCAATACGTTGATATTTACGTTTCATACATGGCAAATGAGATGGTACTGAACAGCAGGGATGCTGGTAAGGTATGGCTGGATGAGGTAGGACCAGCCTGGTTGAGAGTGAGAGGAGGGATGGGGGTCCAGTGTTTCTGCCAAGATCCTTCCTCATCAAACCATTATGTTGGGGAATTACTTTTACTGATTTATGTCATGAAAATGTGTCAGAAAGGAAGTATGAACTATATTGTATTGTTATATCAGCTACTATAAAAGCATGTTGAACAAAATTGCCAGTGACCTGCACATGCCTGCTCCGATGTGTGAAATGCTAATTAGCCTCAAAGCAGCCGCCTTTCATTTAGAAAGACTTCACATCATGCATGCAAAAATATAATATCCAGCTTTATTTTTAATCCAAGAGTTTCAAACTTGCACCAACCAAATAGTATTAACCTGGTGATTATACAGTACACTGGCTTTAAGAACTGCAAATGTTACACACACCTTTCATCTTTCACCCACACCATGTGACCAAGACCTTGGTCTGACAAAACCAGATAAAATGGCATTATTGCAACCATGGGTTGATATTTACTACATTCATCCGGATATGTGACATTGAGAGGGACAAGCAGAACCAGCAGGGCGATTAAGGTCCTATTATCACCTGTGCCTCCAAGACATCCGTGACTTCCTCACACATCCACATGGGCAGGAAATCTGTCGAGCTGCAGACTAAGTGACTTTGAAATCAACCTCTTATGACGAGTTGCAATGTAAAGCACTTTGAAATGCAAGATGGTGCTTACCTGAGCAGATCATCTGTTGTCATTACGCGTTTTTGGTGGTGGGAGGGGTTGGTCGATCACATCCGTCAACGTCTTTAGGAAGGCTCGTATCAAGCGGAACATTCTTTCATCTTAAAGAGGAGTGTGGCATTCATGCCTCCAGCTAAGCTCTGAACTGACACCTTCCGTCCTGATCGGTTGGCCTTAACTGCAGGTTGATCAGCAGCTCTCAAATTCAGTCAGAGTGGAACCGCTTGTCAATGTCGGGGGGTTTTAATCCATACCGTTTTGCAACTTTGCATCTCACTTATGTTCTTTCAAAGTCAAATCGCAATGGCGAGAACTGGGCGAAGCTAATCTGGATACTAAAACTGTATTTTTGAGGCTTACTGATTTCTAAAGTCACATTATGGCAATATATTGTGATTGATGTGTATTAGAGGGCGACTTTTTGCTTTTTATAAATAATAATAATTCTGCGTCAAAATAAATGCAAATTATACAATCACACCTCTGTGCTGTTTTTGATGTAGTTTTTTAGTGTTGACAGAAACCATGCAGGATTGTTATAATTGATGCCATCTGCAAACGCTAACTTATATGTTCAGGGATCAACTCAACTTTATTTATAAAGCACTTTAAAAAACAGATCACTTCAATGTTTGTTGATTTGAAAGCAGTTTGCCAATGTTGAGTGACTAATAATCAAATTTTTCAGTGCTTAATTACCATCAAGAGTGGTGCAACAAGTCTCGTTCTTAAGGAAACCCTGTTCGTTCGTCACCATCTTTTAACTTGGATGTGGCACTTATTGGAAGGTGTTGACCATCTGAAGGGAGACTGTGAAAATCTTCCGGGCTCGGTGATGGAAAACGTGTCTGAATTCCCAACTTGACACCCAGCTTCTGCCACCTCTGCTACTCTGGGATTCCAATGTCTTTGGGTGAAAGGGAAGTCACGGGTTACAAACTGACTCTGTTCTTAACTACTCATTAAGCATTAACACAAAAACACCTCCATTAGGAGATTTTTCCATTTAAGGTATATACGTTGACTAAAATTCATGATCGACTGTCCCCTGATAGCACTGATTCCAGAGTGTTAAATACAAGCACGGAAATGTTGGAGGTGGATAATTGTGTGCTTAGTGGATAAATGAAGTTGTAAAAGCCATCTGGTACATTTCATTGTAAAATTAAGGAGCAAGGAGATGTCTTTTGTCCTCTATTTACCTGAAAAGCAGTGGAATGCCTTCAGCTTGTTTGTACTGAGGCAATAAAGACATCTCGCATGTGTATTTAGCACTTAGTCTTGTTTCATTATGTGCGTTTACATTACGAACAGCGCTGAATTATACTATATAAATGGCCCTGCGAGGGGGGGAAAAAAAATCCCGGCTCCCTGCCTTCTTTGCATGGACCAACCAACTGAGGTGGTTTTAATGCCACAACATGATTTGTAGTTTTACATTTGCTTTACATATGATTATGTTATTACATATTTTTAGTTTGCAATCACAATCAGGTTGCAATACAGGGTTAGATGTAATCCCAAAGTAATACAAATTCTGCTCACAGCTAATGATATTCATGAGGTGCAGCGTGCCCCGGTGCTCTGCCTGTAGCTTGTACCTATTGTTAAGCCTTCCTCCCTTGAGGTGTAGGCTAGTGGCAACATTTAAGGGAATGACATAATCTACACTTATGCGTAATGTAGAGAAGCCATCATTGAAATTGAAAGTATTACAGGCCGGTTCACATGATGTCAAATGTATTCCTCCTTTGAAAAATGGCTTGGGAATAGAATTTAACTCTTGAAATCATGACGTATCCCATGAGGTAAACGACGTATCCCTGATATTATTTGGAGAAAACTCTGTTTTTTCTTTGGAAACATCAAAGCTGCTCATTTCGCTGTTATCCTTCATGTCATTATAAAAGCTTTTCTAAGGGACATGAAAACTTGCAGCCCTCTCCCATGTAGCTGCCTGCCATTTAACATAAGACAATAACCTCCTTAAGTACGAGGCTCAGTCTCAGCTCCGCCTGCATAGGCCCAAAAAAAGGCTTGTGTAATTAGTCGTGCACTATAAATCAAGTGGTCTGAATCTATTTCGCCATGCCCTAATTGAAAGTGCTCTCTTTTTTTGTGGGGGGGATGCTGTAGTCGGACACAGAGCTCCATCGGATGGTGATAGATGTGGAATCCAGCACAAACAGTTTGAACCAGTCAGGCTGTGATTGATCAGTACCCTCTGGGATGTCGGGTGGATCTTTCTCCTTCATCCAGAAGATAAAAGCCTTAACGACTCTCCAGTCTTGTTGTACCTCCCAATTGTGTGTTTGTGTGTGTGTCTCTGTGTGTCAGGGTTTCATTATTTCGCAGTGTTTGACCTTGAAGGTTCTGTGTGCATTTGGGGGCTGTGATGTCTCAATGATTTCTCTTTTAAGCGCCAAAATAAGCCTTTTATGTGCCATTGATGCTGCTATACACACACTACATAAATGCCCCCATGGAGGAGGCCATTTGCATGAAAATTTAGTTGATTTATGACTGGATTCTATAGCATTTTCTATAATCACCCAGCACATTTTTGCAGGGGCTTAGTAGTGGCCGTAGTGATGCCACAGTACAGTGCTGTAACCCAACTTCAAAGGCCGTTTTGTTCACACGCACTCTCACAAAAACACAGGGTGACTTCACTGGCTTCCAGTAGCAAAGGTGGACCAGCTGGGCTGTTTTGTTCTCCACTTGTGTGTTTTTTTTTCTTTCTTTCTGTTTTCGCCATCTTCATCGTCCCCGGGTTCTTCTCCCATCTTTTTTTTCCTTGAGCATTTGCTCCGGAGATTTACACTTACTGTTGTTGATAGAATAAGAAAAAAAAACTGTGCGCAGGAGAGCGGGCGATGCTGGTGATTCAGGTCTGGTGTGTGGTATTTCAATGAGTCTCCAGGCTGATTGTGCTATAGTGGCGATGGATGAGACCTTTGGAAGTGGAGGTGCATCGGAGGGGATCACTCGGCATCTGGCCCAACACTCTTGTCACTGTGACCCTCCTGTGGGGGAGGCAGTGAGGGCCACAGTAGGGGGTCCCTCTGAAAAGCAACATAAATTTCAGAGGGAGAATCAATAGACTGTGAGAATTGTAAGAGATGCATTGGTTTGGACTCTCTGACTGCGACCCTGGTCTTTTGCTATACAGTGGTCGGCGAGGACGCACCTACAACCCTCAACAACAGTGAAAATAACCAACAGAATATAAGATCCACTCAAACTAGACAGTTTTGTACATCTTTTGATTAACTCAACTAACCAACACACAATTCTGTGGCATAGCTGAATTTTAGGGATAGCCTCAGAAGGAAAAAAGGGGGGAAAAAAAGTCTGTTACGTGGGGGAAACCTATTCTCCCACAAGATGTATAAATAGCTGCAGCCATGGCTCTCTGTGTCAAAGTTAGGACACTCAGTGGGGTGCAGACTTCAAAGCAACCAGGGAATTCTCCAAAACAACTGCTGGCAATTTCAAATCAGCATTCCCTCTGAAAGCAATGTAACCTTTCACCTGTATTCTGGCATGAGATAACCAGAAGAGAAAATGTCAAATCGGATTATACAGTAAAATAAAGTGAAACCTGTCAATTTAGGACATGAGGATGGGGATTTTCAATTAAGATGTTCTTAAAATCCTAAAATACATTAAATAGTGTTGATGGAAATGAGTGTCATCGCTTCACACAATTATTAAAAACAATTGGATTTGATTGGATTTTGCGGCAGATTTAAACTGAAAATTTCAAAAAGGTTTCAAAGGCTTCCAAGAGACGCCTCATCTGCCACTTGGTGGGAAATGAAAATGACCCAGAAGGGTTAAAGGCCAAAAAACATGTCAAGAATTTCCCCAGAATACATCTTAAAGCAGAAACAGGACAGTGGCGCTCTAAATTTGAATTCATACAAATACATGTGTTGTATTTATTTGTTTTTCTCTTCAAAAACAGAATTCATTGAAAGCTAAAAAAGAAGAAGAAAGATAGCATATTCAACAAAGACATGTGTTTAACATGGTATTGTGTCTTTGATGGAGTCGGCATGTGGTGTATTTTGGGTAGTGGGGTGCTCTCTGGCCACAGCAGGACTCTGTCCAGTTTTCAGGTGCAGTCGCCTCAGTCATATTAATTATGGGAGGAAAAAAACTCTAATCCCTTAGCCTTTGAAGCGCTAGGCCACTTTTTGAAAGGGTAAAATATCACACACACACACACACTTGCACACACAGGACACCATGTATGCTACTCCAATGTATAAAAGATAGCACATGTACATTTATTTATATTCTTCTTGCTGGTAGGACTATGAATTAATGTGATTTTGCTGATGGCGATCCTCATGTGACTTTTTATAGCGACTAAAACTCTCTGGATTATTGTTTCTTAATCTATGTGATTAAAACTACACAGTGTATAATTTCCTCCCAGGATTAGTTCACCCGAATGCTTTACTGCTAGTTATTTGGCTCCTGGACCATTTTCCAGCTTCGAATGGAGATAATATCAATGTTTAAGTTATTTCCAACAGCATCAAGGTGCTCTGTATTCACGTTTCATCTCAGCTATCGCAGGTGAGCGCTCCACAGAGAGCAAAACGAGTCATTCAACGAGCGCTACGTTATGAACATTCACTGAATTTTACGTTTTTCAACCCATTACCCATAATCTTCTCATTGCTAATCTCCTTACAAAGACTGATGGGAGGAGATTGTGCTCCTTTTTTTCCCTCTTTTATCAATTTGCTTAATACTGTTTGTTATTTTGTCTGAAAACACATGCACGCAGATGGATAGTCCTCTCCTCCAAGATCAAAGTGGAGTCCCCGCTGAACGGTCACACAAGACCGTCACCCCGTCTCTCGTAAGCAGACTGTGGTCTAGTTTTCCCTCTGTAATCAGATCTGGGGCCTGTGCTTCGTGGAGGAAAACAGCCACTGGAGATTGGCAGCCTACAACAGGTTTTATGGCTGTTGTTTCAGGTGGGAGGCGAGTTTGTCGGATGGATGGCTGTCGGAGGGATTTTACGCTGCCCTCTTGTGCTCTGACACATACTGTACTCCCTCTCCCTTGTTCACGCTGACTCATTTTTACTGCAGTGTGTCCCTGCCGCTCAGCAGCAAACAACAAAAAGAGCCAACAGTGCAGTTAAACATAATGTAAATAGCATTCAAAATGCAGAGGGACGTGAGGGCCTGCAGGTTATACAAACAGGCATAACCACTGGAAAAATGATGCACATTCCTCGTTTTAATACCCAGCCTTTTAATGAGCTTACATATCACCTAATACAAAGGGATTAGCAGCATATTGCTTTTGTATAATAGTTTTAAAGCATGACTTACACCTCTCAGGGCTGCTTAGGTAAGAAATGGATTTTTTTTTCCACTTGTTGTGTTCATGTCTTTTTACTTGAAGCTGACCTTTCACTTCAAAAGAGACATCTATCTCTTTAGTGAATTTTAAAGACAGATTCTTATTTCAAATAAGAAAAACAACCATGTTTGGATAAGAAAAATAAGACAGACACTGCTGCATTCTCTTCTATTAGAGCTGATTAAAAATGGGAGATATTGTGAGCTGCACTCTTCCTGCTCTGCCACATGTCAAAAGGATAGAGAGGAATAATTGTTTGATCTGTCCTTTTGCCTGTCGCTGCCCTAATCACTCAAGACTGATTCAGAAAATGCAGGCTTGAATGTCAGAGGGCCTCCTGTGGAGAGGTGGAGCATTTCAGCAGCTTTGGACAGCCGTGCCCCGGTAATCACCACTCTCAACCTGGCCGGGCACTCCAGCACTCCCCTGATTGAGCACCTCAATCTAACAAGGTGCTATTGCTGGAGCCGCAGACTCTGCCAGGTTTTGACAAACCAGTGGATTGTCCCTGATCATCATGGGACATTGCTTTTTTCGCAGCTCAGCCATGCATGCTGCAGGCAGTCAGAGTCAGGCACCTGCCAGGGCTGTGAACGTGACTGCTGCACGGGAAATTAAAGATGAGCTTGAAGGTTACCATCTTTTAAAGGGAAAAAAAATCACATCATTTGAAGGATACATCACCAGAGATCAGCTTGTTTCCTGTCATGTTGTAGTGTGGAGCCATTTTGGGGAATACACTTTACATTTCCCCCGTGAATACTGACTGCTACCACGCTTCCTCTGACCTTGTTTGAGTCTGTGACACTGGGGCTTGCCCAAAGGGAATATACATCCCGATATTAGCCAGATAGCAGTGTGTTTACATTCACCTTTAACCTTAAGCTTTTACCTCTAGAGACCTAACTGATTACAGTAGCAAGCTGCAGTCTGTTAGCCTTTAAATGTCCCAGTTTCCAAAGATTTCAAACAAATATGGCTGCAACTAACAATTACTCTCATTGTCAATTAATCTACCAATTGTTTTCCCAATAGATCGATTCATTTAATCTACGAAATGCCAGAAAAAAAGTGCTCTTCATGACTGCCCAGAGCCATCTTCGGATGTCTTGTTCTGTTTGACCAAATAAAAACCTGAAAATATTCAGTTGCAAATTACATTACATGAAATAAAGACAAGAAACACAAATGCAAAAGTTTTGCTTTTTGACTAAAAGAAAAGAAAATCAACTATCAGGGGCTGCTGGTTAAGAATTTACTCTGATTAATCCACCAGTCATTACAGCTCAATCTCTAGGTCAAGACACATTTCAGCATCTTGGACCTTCAATACAAATAATATGCTGTGGACCAAAATAACTGCAGGCACAACAATCACGCAATAACGAGCTCTGGCACATAGAAACACCCAGTACACCAACAAAACCAAAGTATTTTCTCTCCAACGTGTAAAAATTAGCCCAGTTGTTCTCCACAGTGAGAGTATAACACACTTCATCAATACAGCATTTTAACAGGACTAATATTAGCTTCTTGGCTTGTAGACAGTTACTCATAACTCATAAAGAATTCATGTACTTTTCTCCAACAGTCTGGGACAGTAAAATGAATATTTATGCCACAGTGAACCAGTCGCAAAGCAGCTGTGGGTGTAAAGCTTGTAGTGACTGGAAACTGATTTCACACTATGAGTTTTGAGTTTTAACAGTCAAATAGGTTTTTCACTGGAAAATCTTTGTGGATCCTCAGAGTCACTGCAGCTATAACAGGACATCATACAGGAACAGAGGTCTGCCTGTGCAAAAGTGCATTCAAAGTTTGGTATTTTCCATAAAATTTAGTGAAAAAAGTGGAAAAAATTATTGAATTAAAACAGTTACAAGTGTGATGAAAGTTGAAATTCAAAACTAAAAAAAAATATGAAATTAATTCCTTAGTAAAGTCAAATGACTGTGATGAGTTATAAGCTTTACAGTTAAATAGGGACAATTTAAGTGGTACTTTCTGATAGCTTCATTCAGTTTAAGAGGTTAATTGTAAAATCCATCACATAATACATCATAACACATCTGCAGAAAAAAAAAACATGGGTACGTTTGAAGGCTTCAAATGCATTTGGAGTAACTACTAGCTGCAGGATGTTCGGCAGCACATTCAGAATTATGATCAATTGTAGTTTTTACAAAGCTGGATTTAAAGTGTCATAAACGTCTCACTTCAATGGGAAATAATAGCCTTGTACAGACAAGTGAGAGTTGAAATTCATTGTCGCTTTGCCTCCAGTTCTTTAACCTCTCATCTGTTTTCAGCTTAATATAATATTGTTGATTTATCTGTGATATATCTGGAGCTGCAGGCATTTTCCCTGCTCCTACTCTGAAATGAATAGATGGTCTTTGAGGGTATGGACGGGTGTTTCATTATTCTAGTTGGCTTGCCTGTGAATTGTGGCAAGAACATGGCGGTCACTCCATCAAAAGGAATTATGTTCAGTTTCTCACAAAGACATTTGTCATACGGGACAAGAGGTATTAGAGCAATGAAAGACTCTTAACTCCTGTTAAAATCAGCACCTTTGACTTCTTGCGACAGGAGCCGAGGGAAAACAGCCACTTGGTCTCCTGCGTTCCTGGTGGCATTTCCAACGCAGATCCTCATAACTTGATGCTGAAAGTTGATTAATAGTACATTTAGCACAACTCACAGCCTTCTTCTCGGTAATAAATTAGGGTCATTAATCAATAAAGAGCACAGCAATTCCAGGAGACAGGGGACATGCTGGTTCTTAATAGAAAAAAAGAGGAGTGGCGCTCAGGCCTTTCCCACCATTGACCACCCTGGCTGAGGTGTTCATTGTGCACCTGCCTAAATCCAATTAAATGACATAATTAATGAACATCTTTCTCAACAATAATGGGCTTTGCCTCTCTGCTGGCCTATTGATTTCTTTAGTGACAAACCAGTTAGGATAGCCTGTCACTGTCAATGTGAAGATTTACTGGGTTTCGTGGCTAAAAAGTTCAACTCATGCCAATATTTTGGGTATATTTTTAATTACAATGGACAAAAGCATAGATATTGAGATGTGATGTCAATGTTTCAGGAGGCTCAGCAGTCAGATGGTAGTGAATGATATAAACAATGGACCCAAAGGGGACTTAATTAATTTGCCTTTCACTAATTTAAAGATTCCATTCATTAGTTTTCCATAACATCCAAACAGAAGTTAAACTACACAGTCAATTAACAACAATAAGCTAGTCGATGCTATTGGACACTAGCAGAAAACGTGCTTGAGTAGTGGATGGATGACTCTCAGGTCCGCCTGGCTACCTGAAAAAGCGCCTTCGCCATCTAACGGCGTCCAAAGCTGTCACATTGCCTTCGCTTCATTCAGCTTGATTAATGATAAGCTGTGGGGCACAGCTAGAAGGTCTAGTCTCAATTATGAAAAAGGCAGCAACTAGTCCATTGTGCTGATGCCTTTATTCCACTGACATCATTGAAAAATAGCAATATTTCTAATCAGAGGTGAATCATTTATCACTCATTTATTGGCGTTCTTTGCCTCGCTGCCTCATCCATCCAGCCCTGACCTCTCCTTTAAAGCCACAGCACTGCATGCTGCATCCTTTTCATCCTTTACCAGTCATTCCTGTGTTGAAACTATTTTCATAGGCACTACTTTCCAGTAAGAAAGAAAATGCTATGTTGTGACAATCCCCTAATGGCTATTTGCACCTCTAAAGCATTTGCCAGTGTCAATTTTGTATTGTAAATAAATTTGCGTGGAAAGAAAAGAGGCGACTTTCCCTTTTTTACCATTAAATTCACAACGCCTAGAGTTTATAGGGAAAGATAAGTGAGTTTAATATGCACTGGAGGGTAAAGAAGATATTCTATTACTGCATGTAGTATGGAAATTACCCCATAAAGAAACCAATATGGCAATTTGGGGGGCAATTTTTAATATGATTTTTATGATGCACAGCTCTACTTATGGTAATGAAGTTGTCACTGTACTTGTTCACTGCTGCTAACGCAGAGCCCATCATTCAATTTGTACGAATTAAACTAAACTGTTACGAATGAACTTCATTAATGCTGGAATGAGAAGAAAAAAACATGTTATTGCATTTCTGGACCACTGGCTCTGGGATTGTGTGTTTTATATTGTTTTGATCTAATTTTGGAGTTTAAGAAGAAACACTCTCTTAGGTATATAGGACTGCTCTAAAATACAAACAAACAGCAGGGGATCGTTATCTATTCTGGAAAAGATACCACACCAAAGTCTCATTGGGAAGAGGGATAGCACACTTTACGACTGAACTGAACTAACAGTTTATCTCTTGTAATTCTAGTGCATTTAGTTTCATTAATTTGGTATAACAAGGTGTCTCGATCATAACTTCTTAGCCTCTAATTTTCATGTGGGAGTTTCTTATCATTATAAAGGAAAGCAAAGATCAAGCTAAGCTTAATTCTGAAATAAGACAATACATCAAAGGAACCGTTCAGGACCAGCGTTCTCTCTGGTGATCTGTGTGTTATAAGCTTTTATTGACCAAATGATAATATCTGCTCTGTCGTCAGTAATTGCTCCACTTCAGTCGATGTCAGTGGGTGAGAAAGCTTTCCTGGAGAATGATATTAGATGAAGGGAATGCTGGATCGTATTGATTGGTTTAGTTGTGATGGGAGTTTCAAAACCACACCTCTTCACAACTTCCTCTCTGCTTTTTTGGGCACTTTTTTGTGCAAAGTGAAGTAAGAGGTGAATGTATGACATCAGCAATTACACTACATTTTGATTAGCATGTAAAGGTCATCATGTAATCACTCTACCTCGTCCTGCTACTTGTAGACCTGTAGGAGGAGAACTCTAAGTGTGTCATTTTTCAGGGGTTTATTTCACTATATTCATTTTGTATGTTGGTGCCAGCTTCTCAAACAAAAATGAAAGAAATCTCAGTTATTTTACTCCACTCTGGCAAAAAAAAATCAATGTCCAATGTCAATACCAGGTGGAGTAATTACTTGTTGAGTCTTCATTCATTTCAAAGTGAACATTGAGCTTGGCTCAATGAGTACAATCCCTTAATCTCATTCTGTTCACTGGTTAGGAAACCCGGAAACACTCAAATGTGACTGGACAGATGTTGGGAATCAGGTTTGATTCTTTTAATTGCTTTGTACTCTTTAAGCACATTTCTTTTTCTGCTCCCTTCATTTGATTTAACAAATGGATAATGCAGAAATGTCTGTTCTGGGATTCTGGCAGGCAGCGGTGCAGTTCATTGTTTTCCTTGTGAAAATAGCAGCGGCTGAGCAGCTCTGGTGTAAGGCTGAGCAAGAGCCAATCAGGCACAAAAGGGCATCCAGAGCTATTTAGCTGTCTGAGTGTTTTTATTTTTACAGCATCATATTTACAGTGAATCTGGCCAAAGAGGGAAATGAAATCTTAAAGTCCTCCTCCACTGGAAAAAAAATGTTTTGCTTATAGTTACCTCACTTGGGCATTTGACCTTCACTGTGCAGAATGATGTATGTGCAGAGTTTAACACTGGAGGGCTGCTTTCACATTTATCTGCTGAAGAGATGAATTTGTGCGCACATTAATGTTTTTGTGATTTCACAACTACAATGGAAGTATAGAAGTATATGCATTTATATATTTAGTACAGAATACTATGCCATGGTATATAGTATATGTCATTTTAAGGATTTTAACACAGTAATTGGCTGTAATTTACCTGGCAGAATCATTTTGGCAGGGGACATTTAAAAACAAAAAGAAAAGAAACAAAGGAAAACAACGACATAGCACAAGGCTGAGTTACATTTTTACATCAGCAGATTTGTAAATTGTAGTATTTATTAAAGGGATTAAAATTGTTGCAGCAGAACCAGAGATACTGTCTTTTATTCCACTCATCCTTGTCGACCATGACGCCTACAACTCGACAGAATGACACAAATGACGCAAGATGAACACCACTGTCAGCTGACCACAGACAGAACAAGGGTATCAAAAGGAGTACATATCACCAAACCTAATGCCAGCACTGGTGATGTATAAGTGAGTGCCTCTTACTTTGGAGGGCGTGGGGTAACTGCTTCCTCCTGACTCTCTTTTTTTGACTTCTCTGTCTTTATCTGACACTTGTGAAATAAGGGTATTCCAACTTGTCTGCGAATGCGGTGACATCTGCTATTACGCATTTCAGAGGTTGTCTTTGGCGATTTATTTGCAGGTTTGGAAAATGAATTTAACATCACAGGATTAGAAAGCATGGGATTTATTATATCCATCACCATAGCACTGAGTGACACTAAGCTGTCTTTCAAGCATCCAAATGATACCCTCAAATTTAATGAGATCTTAAGCCCTGCCAACATATAATTAAAAACGTTGACGCAGAGAAATAAGAATGCAAAAATGTCTCCCAAGACTCTGCAGTGAACTTCAAGCCACGATGCTTAGCAAGTACTATTCATTAAATACATAAGTGGTGGCTGTGCAGCACAGGGCTGTCTGTTATTCACTGCTGTCTTGTAACTGTTTTGAGATGTCTTTATTTCTCTTCTGTTCTGGATCCTAGCGCTGTGATTTTATCATTAGAGAGATGATGTCAGTCCTTGTATCAATGCTCAAAACTGAATTGTTGTTTTTCTTCATTTTAAAAGTGCTCTGTGGTGTTTTCTCTTCATTTTGTGAATGCATTTCCATCCTCATAAAGCAATGCAAAGCAGACTTTTCTGACATTTACATCCATCCATTGCGACTGTGCATGACAACCACCAACTTTTGGTCAGCAGAAAAGCTTTTAATAACAGAATAACATTAATAAAACTCAGCTCACAGTGATCATGAGACAACTATGGATGATCCTCTGACTTGCACCAGAAAAATGATGTATAAATGTGACTTATTGAGCACATTTTACAGACGGCTGTCATTGATATTTTAATGGTGGGGTTTTAAAAATACCACAGTATCTCTAACCTAGTTTTTCTCCAACATCTTCACCATATATCCTTAAAACAGTTTGCTTCCTTGCTTCTGTAAAAAACAGCTAAAGCAGTGTCCTTTTTTTTTTTTTTTTTTTTTTAAATGTCCTGGTTCAGGACTCCAGCTCCTGGATTTTAATAGTTGCATGCAGCCTTCTGGTCCCAGCAGGTGAGGGTGATGACAGGGACTGGTCGCAGGCCAAAGCCTGGCTGGCACGTGTTGTGCTTCACTTCCTGCAATCATGAGCATATGGGTGGAGACATTGTTATCCACTGGCCCTTTACCAACACTCTATCACCTTTGCCCACAAACTGAGCAACACCACATTGGACCAGAAACTAAAGCAATCTCTCAGTGTTTTGTTTGAGTGACACCACCCAAAAAATGCACCGATGCATACCTTAGATATGATCCTTGTTTGTTTCATGTCTCTGTTAGAGTTATTTTCCAAAACTTTGTGACTTTTTTGGCTGTCACTGAAGTAATACTGCGTATTTTTGTGGCGCTGAACCTTCAGCACGTTGTCTGACTTGCAAAGTCGCCCTCAGAAATGATTAATTAGAGTCCTTGGACTTGGACGATGATCATGCAAACAGATCTTTCCATTCTCCCAATGTCATGTTTTCTCACTTACGCTTGCAGTGAGGAAGCAACGATACACCAGAGCTGGCTCGGTGTCTTCATGACTGTCGACCTGAATATTTGTTATGGTGCAGACTGCAAAAACAGCATATGGTGTAGGCATTCACACAGCATTTTCCATTCACAGTGGCAGTGATGCTTTGGAGTGGTCCCTTTGCTGTAGTGCTTGCTCGTACAAAGCCTTTTTCACCTTCAAGTTGTCTCTGATTAAACCCAGTTGATAATAGAGGGAAGAAGTAAAAGAACCAACCCCCACCCCCAGAAGCCCTTGCTGGACTTGCAGTCTCGCTTACACTTTCAGGAGCTGTCGCTTTGAATTGGCAGAAGGCAGCCAGGCTGAAGATTTCCCACTGACTGGAGAGGAGTCGTTGGCCAGGCTTTCCTTGTCACTAGGAGTTAAGGCAGTCACTGATCCTAATGCTTACACTGTTGTTGCAGCATTCCAATTTTTAATCACTGCATGACTTGTCAGACTTAATGAGGGCAGTCGGGTAAGAATGATCAACATAACAATAATAAGAACATCACAGGCTGACGACTCACGACTTCCTGTTTTAAATGCATACCCAGGATGGTGCGGAGCCAGAAATTTGAGAAAATACAAGTTTAGCTGGTGAGCTACATAGAACGGTGCACCCTGTTTCCTTCAGATTGATTGGTTGCTAAGGTGACCGCTAACACTCTGATGCAATCACAGCTTCAATACAAACTGTAGTGGGTTCACCTTTCCCACAGATCATGCAGACATGTTTAAGACGTAAAAGGAAAAAAAAAACAGCATGTGCACCAGTGATTTGTCAAAAGTGAGCCAAGATGTGAGACAATCTGCAGGTGTACACTCTGTCTTATATTGTGGACATCTGCAAGAGTCTTAATAACAAGTTTATCGTGTGTGTGTGTGTGCAATGTGTGTGTGCAGGCACCTCTGTGTGTATGTAAAGAGATCCAAGGCTGAGTGTGGCTGGCGTGTGTTCTGTCAGATGTCTCTCCCCTCTTTAATCCTTTGTGTGCAGGAGGGTCAAGAGGCAGGCTCCTACAGTACTGCAGTGACTGAGTGAACGACACTGGAGGCGAAATACTCTCCAGCTCTCCACCTTAAGTCGTGTGTCTGTAATACAGAACTTGGCTTTGAAAGGCCTTCATCTGCAGCGTGAGGGAGGAAGTTGGCAGTTTTAGGTTAACAAAGCAAACTGAGAATCTCTCAGTTTTTCCATTTCTTTTTAGTGCTTTGTTAATGCATTTATCAATCAATGTGGGTAAATATGAAAAACTGTAAATCCATGGTGAGTATGATGGAAGTTGTGCAAAGTTCTGGAAAAAAAATAAATTATTATTAAAAATATTAAATTTAATAATGGATCTTAACTTTCTTGATTTAAACAATCAACTGATAATGAGATGCCATCTTCAAATATCTGGTATTCAAAGATATGCAATTTATAATAATACGAAGACAGAAAAAAACAGCGTTGTTTCTCATTTTTGCTTGAAAAATGACAGAATCTAGTTCACTTTTGCCTAACTGTGATGCTGTTTCTGATATAAACTAAGCAAGGTAGTAAATGCTCAGTGCTGGATATATCTCAGTGAGATATCTCAAAGATACTGTATATTGCCATTGAGAGAATGAGTTAAAAAAAACAGTAAAACACTATATGTTCTGTTCATGTATAATGTTTATTTGCTTTGTAAGTGTGGGTCAGAAAGTAGTAGCAGTAATAATAGCAATTTTAGGGGACACGGTAGGGGTTAAAGGTCGACTCAGGGCGCCAGTGTGTTGCTGTCTCTTTTATTAATAAACAACATTCATTAAAGGAGGACTGGGGAGCAGTGTAACTGAATATTACCACATCTCTCCCTTCCTTTGTGTGATTAGAAGAACCCTGGTGATTCCTCACATGGCTCCAAAGGCTATGGGGAATTTCTCTCAGAAGCTGCCCCTTCAGCTCAATTCCTCCCCACATTTCCGAGAGCTTTTCATTCGTATCCCCTGGAAACCGCTCCACATTCTTTAAACTCTCCTTCAAGAAAAAAAAAGTAGAAGAAGAAGAAGAGGAAGAAGAAGAAGAGGAGGAGGAGGGGGGAGTAAAAAAGGCCCTTCCATGTTTTGTTATGCCCTTTGATCACACGTTTATCTGTAAAACAGATGGCTGACCACCACCCTGTTGATATCAACATATTATGTGAGAGGAGAGGGTCCAGAAATTGGGTTTAGCATCTCTTGAAATCTATGAATCACAAAACATCAACAAAGTTGTTAAAAGAAAGCTACCCATCCCCCATAATATCCATGTCTACAGCCGAATGCTTCACTGGCTATTTTTTAGACAGTTTACATTCCTCACAGAGGATAATCTACTAATATGATTACTGTTCAATTGCTGTTTCGTCAGAATTACACACACATACACAGTAGCTGACGTTGTCTCTAGTCATTTGCACTGGGTTGCAGGTACCGAAAGGTGTGAAGAGCTTTATTTAACTATTATTATATGACATGTAATTGTATCTTAATAATGCAGCAAAGCAAAGTGCAATGTGAATATTTCAAATGAGGGGCCGTGTTTAATCTTTCAATCCATGTTTATCTGAGAAGTCAAGAATGCTTTGCTGGGAGGATACTGTACATCAAAAGGCTGTCAGATGCCTCTTAGAGGCTTTCAAGTGGGCTGACATGCTCTTTTATGTTCTATAAAATGGTCATTTATGTTTTCATAAATTGTTCAAGCTTTTGTCACTCGTTGCAGGCATGTAAAAGCATTTTTTTGTTGTTTCGACAATTTTCTGTTGCATTTTCTTGCTTTTTATTCACCAGCAGTTGTTGAAATAATCACGGGTCACCTTGGAAACTCTTTTTTTCCTCTTTTACTCCTGGAATCTGACACTGCAGTCGGTAACAACAGGTTAGCAACCTCTCATTAGTCGATGAGCCGGATGCATTTGCGAGGTCATTTCTACGGGACAGGAGGTTATGATGATGAATGGTAGCAAACCTCTGCCGAGACACTCTTTTCGCATGTCGCTGTGCGGTTGCCATGGTGGACGTGAGGGCAATTTAAGTGACACCATATCCACCAGGGGGGCGCCCTCTTGGGTAAGTGGCTTTGCGATAGAAAGCTGACGCCTGCCACCGCCATCAAGGTTGTTGTCACAGGCGGCTCTTTAAGCACTGAGTCGCCATGTTAAGAGATGGGAAGTTGTAGTGAAAGAGTGACGGCGAGGACAAGAATTACAGGGGGATAGGCGCGTGGAAATGAGTTCTCAGAATGTTGCTTACACGAGAACATGCAGGAATATTACCTAATCAGTCAAATCCTCCCAAGCTGACACCTCTTGTGAGACGCCCGATGATGCCCCACTGAACCCCAATGCCCCCCCCACACACATGGCTCAGCCCTGAGGGCGCCCCCAAGAGAGAATCTGTGGTTTGGAGGTTCTTCTTGACAGACATTCTCAAAATTACTTCAATGGTTTTGCATACAGTGCATATCTATCTACCGGGGGCACTTTTCCCCTCAATTAAAAGTGTACCGGTGAAGCTGCATATTTTGCATTTTGTAACAATGTGTGTGTTAAACTGAAGGTGATCTTAATAGGATTTTCTGCGGTTGGGAACCAGAGATTAGGGGCTTTATATTGCGGAGCTTGAGCATTTGAACAGCGAGTGTTTTAATCTGAACTGGATTAAAAAAGGCAGACTGAAAAGTTAAAGGACAAGACATCAAAAAGAAATGGCCATTACCTCCTCTCCTGGTAAAAGGTGTGAGCTGGCATATTACATTTTAATAGTGTGTGCGCAGGGTCGGGGCAGTGAGCTTTTTTTTTTCTTTCCCAGCTTTAACTTTGAAAACAGTATTCAGCCACTTTTACAGCATTTTAACATGAGTATTTTGTCACCATCATCAGTCTTTCTCTCCTTATGGTAATTCATCTTAACTGTGTAATAACTGTGTGTGTGTGTGTGGGTGTGTGTGTGTGTGTGTGTGTGTGTGTGTGTAACAAACGCACACACAAAACCCATACATACGTTTCCAAATTGTATGCTAATGACTGACCAGAAAACATAAAAGGAAAGCACCGGGATGTGGTCTACCTACAGCTGTTAAATATATAATCCATCTGTAATCAAATTTGACAGTTAATCAAGTGAGGCATTTGTAATGCAGACGTTTGGACAGACATAACTAACTCCATCAGCGTCTGCATAATAAATGTATGATTTTAATGATGTTTCTCTTAAGCATCCCTGTTCATTTTACAAATGATTTGAGGTGTCTGCTGTTTATTTGTTTTCCGGGGAGCTATAGGTTGTTGCTAGGAGCAATAATTATGATGGAGTGTGGTGTTAGGCAGAAGGGGGTCAGTAGAGAGGGAGTTTAAGAAAAAAAATGTAATTACTTATAGATTGGATGAATTAATTTTGAATGGTATTCACTGGTTTTGCATGACAGCTGCCAAGACCCATTGAAGATTGGCGGATAGTAAAGCAGAGCCTTTGATGGCGGACAAAGGGGACTATCATTTACAGAAAGTGGGTTTCACCACGCCAAGAGGGGAGAGGGTGCAAGTGACACGTCAACAAAACACGAAGGGCTTCCTGTATGGGCTCCTGACATCCACAAAGCCGGGGACATGTGCTACATCTCTTCAAGCTGAAAAAGCAGAGACCCTCTATGCAAAGAGCCAATTGTTCCTCCCACGTCTGCATCTGAGTGTGTGTGACTGAATGCAAATATGCTCTGTGTGTGTTTGAATGATACATGTGTGTTGATGACATGTGTAAACATGTGCTCTATGTTCATATTCAGCCACAGTGGGTACATGATCATACTTACAAAAATAGAGCTTGATACATATGACTAAATAGCATTTTTTATTTATTATATACATGTTAACTTTATTGTTATATATTATAGTGAATCATTATGATATATATATATATATATATATATATATATATATATATATATATATATATATATATATATATATATATATATATATATATATATATATATATATATATATATATATATACATGTATATATATATATATCCTTAAATGGCTTTTCATTGAACTATCATTGTTCCTTTGTGGAGCGAAGTCTGATACATATCTCTAAAGAGAGCCATTGTTTTAAAAGGTTCAGTTGCAGACTATCATTGAAAACTATAATCTGCTCTTCATTTAACTTCCTGTGGCTGCCACATAGAACAAATATTTGTTTTTTTTTTATATAGACCTTGTTAAATAAAAGCCACTTCACCAATATAGAACAGAACACAAAAGGATTGTGCAATTTCGCCTTTAGTGTCCAATCTCAACTCTCCTGTGAAATTCTGACAAGCCAATCTGTGCCGCTCTCAAACCGTTAAATTCCCACTTCCTCTAGAGTTGACATCATATCTTGTTGTGTTTGTTCAAAGGATTAAATCCTCAGCATATCCACACACTCCTTCCAGACATGGATCACAGACTATTACACACTCCTTCTTCCGGATGGATGTTCTTGTATCTGCCTGAATAGGAGGAATGCCACAAAAGATTGGCCAATTTAATTACATGTACACACCATTGTCCCCTTCTTTCAAGGCCCAACACCTAATCATGATACTGGATGTGCGTTTGCATTTCCACCGTGTCTCCCTTGCTTTCCAGGAGGGTCAGGAGCTTCAGAGGTTAGCCGCTTTGACGAGGTACCCTATATTGTCTATTGCCTGGGAGAAAGAACCCTTCACCTCGTTTCAGTGTCAAACTTTAACCTTTCTCAACTTTAATTACACTAAGTAAGTTTGGAGTGTGCCACGGTGCTGTCTGGCCGACTCAGCTCCACCCCGGCGCTGATGGGAAGCCTGCATGGGTGCCACGGCCCCCGCTGCCTCTGACACACTGATGCTACACAGCCCTGACGCTGATGCTGACGCTGGCATTGGCCTGCTTCCTGACCATGCAAACACGAACACATAAATACACACACACCACTGAAGGTTTGTATTCAAACTGCAGTTAGAGGTTTCCTGCTTTTATGTTTATCAGCAGATCAACAGATATCCATATATCATGGGGTACTATTCTTAGAAAGGTCTAGACAACAATCAATGGTTAGACATCCTAAAACTGATGAAGACACTGCTTTATCATAGCTTAGATAGTATTTTTATACAGAGAATCTGTACCGTGCCAACAACACTGTTTGTGTGTGTGAGAGAGAGGGAGAGAGAGTGGAGGGTGGGGTGAAGAGAGAATTTGGTTGTTTGCTCATTACTCATTCCTCTGCAGGGGTGAAATGACTGTTTTTTTCCTGTTATGTCATCAAAACATCCACTCTGGCAATAAAGCAGATTTCCTTGTACCACAACACATAAACATAGAAATCTGCATATTGCACTGTACTTATGGTTTCTACTTTCTTACAGGAATAGCTCGGTGATATGATCTGCATCTGCATGAGAAACTGCCCATTCATCACTAGACTGCAGTTGAAAAACTATTCTAAGCAAGCAATCCATAATCCTATAAAATGACAGAATTGACCTGAAGGTGTGAAACCACATTCAGTGGCTTGTGTAGAAGAAGAAACTAACACAAAGCAACAAAACGAATAAGTCAAATACGGTACAATATCTGAAAATACGGTTGGGCCTTGTTTTTAACACACACACGTTGAGTGCTTGACTCAAACGGTTCGATCGATTCACAGGTAGTCGATTGTGCCACTCACATGTGCACCCTCATGATAATAGGCCCCTTTTAGAGTCATCTAATTCTGATGATGAATTGGACTTCCATAGAAAGCCAAAAAGGAGTTACTGTGGCAACCACATGGCTTGTCAATCACTTGCAATCAGCCTTTTTTCTCTGTTCATTGCTTGATGCGTCAAGATTACGACCTTCTCTGCGGGGGGCTTCAAAACACTCAGAGGAAATGAAGAACCGTGTGGAAGTTTGATGGCTGATGTTTGGAAACTTCAAAAAATGTGACCCTTTGACTTAAAAAAAACTTGACTCTGTGGTGGCGTGGCGGTACCTCACTCTGTTTTAAGAGGACACAGAAAAAAAACATTGTCCATGCAGATCCAGTAAAATAAATTCTCAAAATTACGACTTCATGCTGACCTCTTGTTCTAAACCTCTACAGTGTCTTATGCTTTTCATCCACGTCAGCCACAGAGACAGCATGTGTTTCTGACCACAGAGGCTTATAATAAAATGCCCACATTAAGAATAGAAGGCCATTTAAATGCTAATGCTTGCATGTATAAGTGTTAGGTGAAGGTTGAAAATGTCCTACTGCTATGCCTGTATTTACAGATAATGACACAATCTTTAACGCAGAAATATTAGAAGCTGCTTTTGATGACAAAAAAAAATGAAAAATGTTACATTTTTTTGTTGGATATTTTGTTAAAGCTTTGTTTTCTTGTTCTTTGTGGTCTTCTCTGGAATAACTGTGGTCTTAAGCAAGTGCATGCTCTTTTAATTAGGTCACATTTTACCATTAAACATTTAGGGGAAGTGCAACTAATTCGCTGGGCAGGACTATGAACTGTGGCATTACATCCTTGAAGAAAAGGGGAAAAGCCATATAACAGAAGCACAACAGACTCTAAGGATCTTAATTCCCCATTAGTTCCTTATTCTCTCCAGTGACAAAGATGGGGCCCTTTCAGTCTTGTGTTTCCTTGCATACCAAAGTCATTCAACAGAGGAGACCTTTACCAAGAGCAATGCTCTATTCAAGCCATGTTAATTACAATTTTAAACCATTATTTGTTTCAACACCTGGTTAACCTATTCAGACCTGTTTAAATCCTCTTTATTATCCCAGGTGTGATGGGAAGGCACTAAGGAATGAAAGGGTCCTGTGTGTACCAGGAACATAATCAAGCCAATACTGCATAGTGCTGAATGGCTTTCGGGGATAAGATCAGATGTTACACACTCCAGTCCTCAAGTAAAATGGTGCTAGGTGGATTATGTCTGAAAAGAGGATTTTGTCAAGGATGTGTCCTCAACTTTTCTCTTTTTGGCAGTAAAGCATCATGAATAGCACACTGCTTCTTCAGCAGCTGTATTAGGACTGGAGGGCTCAATCGCAGGCTTAAAAGCAATTGGCTTTGTTGTGCATTTCTGTGCATATATTTGTGTTGCAGTTAGAGGCTTTGAGACTGAGGGGCCATGCTGCGTCACAAGGATGGCTGGCGTTCCTATTAGAGGACGTGGTCATAGAGAGGTCTCCTCATCTTCTAAGCTTCTTTTCTCTCTCCATCTCTCACCTACTTTGAAGTTAGTCAGTAGTTAGGCCATAGCCCCCTGTCCATTATGATGTCATTAACAAGGCTTTATACACAGGAACTTGACCCCTGTGGAGTCTTTCTTGCCATGGCCACTCACGGCTTACCTGTCTTAGGTACTTGTTTGAGGATGATCCCATTTCAATAGGAAATATCAACAGAGTGGTATAATAGGACAACATGATGGAAAATAGAGGAAAACACATGAAAAAGAGAACATTACACTATCATGAGAGCTTTTTTCTGATTTCACAATGCCTTTTTCTAATTTCCTTGCCCAGCACCTACATCCACAATGGCTGGAGGCTGTTTCTATGTGGCTCCTGCTGTGTGGTTCAAATATAGTGCAGACTTCAGTATAGTAAAGGATAGCCACACAAAGTTCTGATTAACGAATTAACACCCTCTAATAGCCCTTCACCATCCTTCCTTAAATGGATTAAGGCTCCTCTCTAACACTTTCTTTTGCACAAAATTTAATTAAGATTTAGATTTGGTTGGAACATGCCAGGACAGATTCGCACTGCATTCATGATGTACTTCAATTAAGGAGCAAAGCAACTTAAGCTGCTTCTCCAATAATTAGACTATCTCCTTTTTTTAAATGCTATCTAATTATGCTTTATCCCTGTGTAATTCAATTTCTTTGTAGGTTACAGCATGGATACTGGTGCCATCTATTTACATTTTAAAGGTCATCTTCTCTAATTTTGGGGTTGTATTGAGTACCATCCCTTTAAATACATGGCTTTTTATAGCTTTCTATTGCACATTGCACATTACAGCAACAGCAAATATTCAATTAGACGCCACTTTAATCCTCCGCCATCCCTGACAACATGCTCTCAGTTAGCATCCAATCAACAGCTCCTCAGGAAAATATGTAGAATAAATAAAGCTTCATGGCTAGTGTTTACATACATGATGGGTTCCTGAACAGTATTTTTTTCCCATGTTGACATTTGGCCTCCCGAGGTGCTTGCCCATGTATTTGTATAGTGATTTAAAACAACAGAGAATGTCCTGCCCAGTGTTAATTTACTCAAAGCAGCAGGAGTCACTGGCCTGGCCACTGACCATTACACAGTAGGATAGGGGTGTCCAGCTGATTGTCCTTTTAATCGACAACAGCAGGCCTAAGGAATTTAACAGCATGGGATTCACCATTTTTTTTCCAAACAAATAACGTTTATGGAAGATTTACGAGTTACCAGAATTGTCTGGGCTTTCCTGTCTTTCAGTTCATTCAATTAGCGACTGTGAATGTCTTGGTTAAAGGGGGTGACAAGACAATTGAAGGTGTCATCTAATTATTTTAGCCCAGCACTACGCAATGCCATTCCCGTGCTGGAATCCCTGGCCTTGGCTTGGCGATATGAAGTAAATGGGTTAAAGCAGCAGGGGTGATGCAATATGTGGCTCTCCTGGAGATGTTCCCCAACCTCTGGCATCTTTAAAGTGAATCAAGGAGCTGCAGGACTGCAGTTTGATTAGATAGAAAATATAAGGTAAATCAAATCACCCACTTTATATGCACGTTTATAGCAGACTGTATCTTGTAAGGTCAGATACTGTACAGGATTCACTCAGTGGGCTCCCACATCCACAGCTTTTGAGAGTGGGTCAAAGCACACAGGGCTGTGGTAAAGAAATAAGTCTCAGCCCCATCAACCCATGTGGAAGTTTCAAAAGCTTTGCTTTACCCCAAGCTGGCCAAGAGAAACTAGGATTGAGAAGTCATGTGAACAGCACAGAGCAGTAGCAGGAGGCCACAAGCTGAAGTCTGTCCTACAGCCAGGTTTTCCCCTTGTTTGTAAATTAGCTGTGAGTAATGAATTCTGGGAAGCTGCCCTGCTGCAGGGTTGCTCCCTCTCTGCCGGACCCTCCCATGCTCCCCTGTCGACATTGCCTTCCCAAATCTGTCCTGATGTTCCTAGTCTGTCAGGAGCCGCCCCAGGGGGCTGTGCGATAGCCCGCTCGGCCTGCCCCCTTTCCCCTCTCTGGACCCAAGCCAGTTGAACCGTGTAAGTCCCTGCCATTGCAAACATGGTGACCTCAAACGGGATTGACAGATCACAGACCGTGGATGCTAGGCCACCAGTCAAGTGACATCAGTTTCTACTGGTGGTAAGAACACTGCCGCACGAAGCGGTCACATTGACACGATAATCAGCTACAAAATGCCAGAACCAGGAGGACATGAAGAAAAGCCCCACCATGATGGCTTTACACGTGTAAACAACTGTTTAGCTTGTGAAAATGAGTGTTTGCATGAGATTTGCACAAAGAACATGCTGCATTTCCCTGTTTCCTCTGTGCTGCTTCACTTATCCTTGTGCCTGTAAAAAGCCTTGGCTATGACTACCACATGGGTCCCAAAGCGCACATTAGAGAGCCTGGGGGGTCCCTAAGTGTCACCCATGAAATCAGGATGTTAGGGTATGAAAAACGGGGGAGGGACCGCTAGTAATTCTCATTATTGTTAAATGTTCATCGTCTCTGGTGTTGACTTTGCCTCAGTCTGGCTCCACTGCCAAGAAACAACATGACTGCTGCACCCGCAGTCTTAAAAGCTGCAGATATGGAGAAAATCTTCTTAAGTCTGTGTATGACCCTACATGAATTACAGCAAGACCTGACCATTAAGGGTTCCACATTTTCCTCACCACTGCTTGCTTTATAATTACCAAAAAAGAAATCTTGAATGAAGCATGAATAATTATATGGTGATAAATGCTAAATTTTCTAATTCCAATTTTAAAGGTCAATAGCAATTTCTCAGCAATTAATGTAAAGGAGGAACCACTGGGTATCCACATCAGTTACACCGTGGCCGTGTGCTACCCGCTCCACAGCGCTGACTGGCAGAGAGAAAAGAACTTCTCAATGGCAGATTTTTGACGTCCATAATGGCTTAACGTCTGCATTTGACAGAGATATTGGGGGAAGAAGAGTGACTCTTTGCGCATTGGCGTGGCCCAGAGGCTTTTTCTGTCACCGCTGATGACAGTAACTTTCTCCATGCAGATTAAATTGGTGTTTACAGATTTGCCCTGGGTGTACATTTTTCCCCCTGCTGGGCTCCACTGGCTGATGATGAGTCGCAGATGAGACCAACCGTTCTCGACACTGATGCTTATGCTTCCATCACACTGCCTGCCTGTAGTGGCTTACCAGTAACAGTATTACCAGCTATTTACAGTCAGTGTGAGAGCTGCACTGCTGCCACTTCTGTCACACTGTACTTTCTGGAGCTGCCTGGCATCGCAAGATGAAATGTCTTTGGGAAAATTACACACCATCAGTCACAATGTTGTTAGTAGACTCCAACCAAAGGTCTCACAGTGTTACAATAGATATCAGTGACTTCCATGTGTTGTTGTACTGCTGAAGTTGTTACAGCTGGTCAGTAAGAATGTGCTCAAAGTTTAAAGACACAGTGGTTTGTTTTCACAGATGCCTTTTTTTCTTGAGACCCCACTTCAAACAGAAATGGAATTTGGCTCGTCACAGAGAAAAATGAGGCTTTATGTATGTGAATCACTTCAAAACTGAACATATAGACCAACAGGGTTTCACAACAGCACATTATTTCATTTCTTTTGACTGAAGGAACAGCTGTGTGGTCATGTGGCCCTCATTGTACAGAACGATAAGAGTAACAAGCTTCGACAGCTATTGTCCCAGTGGTGCAATGCAAAAATATTAAGTTGGTTGTTACATGTAATTTGCATTGATTAAACTTTAAGTGTACAGTCGGTGGGGCAGAGTGTGCTGATTGCCTGAAGTGTTGGGTGCAGAATATTTACTCCGAAGGGCACTTTGTTAGTGCAAATTAACTGCACTGAAAAATCAATGAGCACAACAGTTTTGACTAACCTGGTTATAGCAGCAAGGATTGTATAATATGTCCTCCTTTGACATCTTTTATTTTGGTATGTTTATGTATCTCTTTTTAAAGTAATAAAACTGCACATGGGTGACTACTGTATGTGTGGTCCTGTAAATTTATTATTCAGGTATGATTAACAGTTGTTAAAACTTTTAAGTCACTGTTCATCTATCAATACATTTTTTGCTTCTGAAGATTAATATACAGAGCAGCATCTATGTGTGTATTCATTTCAGGTTGTAAACAGTAGTCTCTGACACTGGGTTGTTATCGAGTTGTGGCCCCCGGCGTAGGATTGATCCACTTCAGTCCAGCAGCAGGAGGGAGGGGAGCTCTGGAGGGGCTCAGCGGGGCTCCAAATCAATAAGGTTAATAGATGTGGGGGCCACGCAGTCAGAGGTGTGCAGCCTGGCATTTTCGGTGCCAATGAGGAAAATTCCTGATGACGAGGTGTCTCTTTTGGAGCCTGCATTAATGTCAGTCTGATTACCTGGAGCCAGGATGTCAGATGCAGTGGGTTAGTGGAGCCTTGTTCCCTGGCCATTAACTGGAATTAGCTTTACAAGGAGACCCTTCAGACTGGAGACTTTAACTTGCCACCTCTTCATCCGCTGTCCATTGAGAACAAATTGCCAACCCCCACCTTCCTCTCCTCTCCTCTATTCTTTCACTCTGATTTCTATAATGCCAACAGTTTCATAATCACTTGATGAGTAATTTCCTCTCATTTGGGATTTTGAGAGAGAGCTTTCATTTTGAAGTTTCTTTTTTTCCCCCCCGCTCTCATTTTTATCACATTTCTCATCACATTTACAGGATAAGAGACTTCAGCAAAGGGAGAATGACGGCATACTGAAATGCATTGCCATAAAAGATTAAAGACGAAAATCAAGCAGTTAAAATTCTGTTTAACTGACAAAATGGAAATGAAAGCTTTCCATTGAGGGATTTGCTGGTTTACGTTCACTGCCGGACTTTGCCATATCACAGCCTCTCCTTCAGGAGCTGAACTGGATCTCCCATTATTTATTTCAGGGACAATAAGCTGACAGTTCACAGTAAGTCTTTTGTATATTTTCCTCACACAGAAAGTTTGTCTTTAGCTTTCCCACACTGTGATATCCACTAGACTATTAAGATTTCTGAATAGGGCCCTTCAGTTTCTAGCAGACTTACAGCAGAGTTTGAATGGCGAAATGCAAATGAGGTGCTTGCTGATCTATTCTCTCAGTACCTGGCTAATGTCTATACAGAAAGCTGTGTCTGTGTGTGTGTGTGTGTGTGTGTGTGTGTGTGTGTGTGGCTGACGATACACAGAGAGGTGGAGGCTGGCCAGTGCCACACCTGCAATTACCCATGCACCTGCATCAGCTGAATTAAAGTGTGTGAGCAGAAGTCATGCTGGCTTCTCTACCCTCAGCCCCCCCTAAACAAAACACTGAAGTCATTTGCAATAAAAGAATCAGTTGTCTCCTTTCCCCCCTTTCAAAAGGTCCCTTTGCATAGGAAATCAGTTGTCTCTCCCTTCATGGACACCATGCCGTGTGGGCTCCCATGGAAATGAGTTTTGGCATTGTTGTGCCGAGGCACTCCCCCTCTAATAAATTGAGGAGGATTAAGGGAGAAGAATGTAATAAAGGATAGTCATTTCATCATGACAGCCATTTTTAGAGGGGGTTGGGGCAGCCGGAGATTTGAAGGATAATCAGCCCCGGGTTTATTTCCATAACATGCATTACAATCCGCTTCTTTGAACTTTGCTGCCACTTAGGTTAGTAGATTTGTTGGAGGAAAAAGAAAAAAAAGCATTATTATCAAATGTTTAGTGTTTGAGACTTGAGTGACATTAGAGAGATCTGAGTGAGTTATTAAACTGTTATGGCTCTTGGAGATTATGACGCATTAATCTAAGCACTTTGAAGTGTGTGTGCGTGTGTGTGTGGAATTATAAGCATACATTTTGGCCCGGAAAGTAAGGCCATTGCTGTAAATTAGTCTTGCATGCGTGAAATTTACCGCTGCTCCATTTTGACTCTTGTTTAGATGCAAAGAAATATCATGCTCAAATGAGCTGCAACCTCATGTGGCCAACACATTTTTGTTTTTTTCTGATCATGCTGCCAGATTTCTTCACACATGGCATCAGTTGTTATTGATCATGAAGTGGGCCTCCGCCCTGACCCTCCTGGTTGTTTGCTTAGCCTCCATACGTGATTGGAAACACTTCAGAAATGGTGACCAGCAGCAGGTGAGGGGTGCCGGTGCTTTGAAGTCTGTGCTCCTTATTGATCCTGTGCATATTCTAAAAATCAAAGAACGCATCAAAGGCATAGCTAAACTCTTAAAGACTCTGCACGCACCAAAAAAGGGCACCAATGACAGCGTGAACAAGCAAAGCAGGTGGTGGCTGCTGGTCGGAGCAATCACCCCTCCAACCCCCGTCACGCCCCAGACAGACTGCTGAAGGCTTCTATTTTCATGTTGGACAGCAGTATGGCTCCCACTTTGACTGGCACTTGTCTCTCATTAGAGGAAGGGAAAGCAGCTTGGGGAAATCTTCAGTTCAAATTAATTAGTCTACCAAGCCAACACACTGCAGTGCAGACACTTGGCTGCAGAGGATAAATTATTGGAATATAACATTTGGAGCAATTAGTAGATACTTTTGACAACATGATTTGTGTCACCATACTAAAACTATGAATTGCTAATAAAAGGTGCTAATCTTTATTGTTTAACATTTTGGGAGTTGATGTGCAAGACATTATTGGAATCTGACCAATATTTCAGATGTGTTAACAGATAATGCTGCATCAGTGTATGTCGGCAGAAACTGCTCAGGTAACTAATTTAAGTAATTTAACATTTTTGGATAGCCTCATTCTAAAGTAGACTTTAAAGGCTATTGTCTTGTTTCTGGGCACAAACATGCAACATAACTTACAGCATAGTTAAAAATAAGGTTGCTAACCTTGAGATTATGCTAGATATCTGAAAAACTCAGTGCAGTGTTGCGGTTGTTACTGTTTTCTGGTGAAAGTAGCCCGCAGAACTCTCCCCAATAGTCCCAAATCTAGTCCATCCGTTCAGGCCTCACTCCAATGTAACACCCCCAAAATTATCATTATGAACATAAACATATAAGGAACGCGATGAAGGAGCACTGCTATTGTTTGTACTCCCAGTCAGTCAAATAATTTAATCTTGACTGAATTGGGTTTCTTACAGCCCTTTCATAGTCAAGTCAAGTCAGTTTTATTTGTATAGTTACAAATCTCAGCTTTAAAAATCAGTATTAAGTTTGAAATTGTGGAACAAAGTGTGAGCTAGACCCAGCTTTCTAGTCACCAATCTTGGTGACAGCACACAGAGCCATCACCAACAGTCAGTGACTCCACTATTGGCAGGATTGATGGCACTAAAGTAACTAGGTGGAGGCTGCAATTGGAGCGTCTCTCTGAAACTCCAGGATAAATCCACAGTCCTTCAACCTCCAGCTCCCCCCTCTGATCTATGCCTGTCCTCCGCTCTCCTTGGGTGCACATGGGAGTTATTTGAGCCTTTCTGGGACCAGCGGGATGCAGCGCTGCCACACCGGCTCACTGTTGGATTACCCTCATTGCGTGAGTCTTTGGCCTCTTTCCTCTCGTGACGACACTGGGTCGAGTTCACAAGGGGCTGATTTAACTCATTCACCGCAGTCCGCTGCCACTAGCCACATGCCTGCCAGCCCAGTAATTCTAACACAACACTAAGTGTTCCTGAAATGAGGAGACAAAATGCCTCTTTGACTCGATTCACAAAGATTGAATTTTGTAGGGGGGATGACGAGTTGATTTACGCCTAACGCTCTCCAGGGAGTTAAAGAAATTTAGCTCAGAGCACTTTGAGGTCTTGTTTGTTGCTACTGTAAATATGTCTTGTACAATTTTCTGTCTTATCTGCTTCCCTTCAAAGGGGGTTTGGCCTTTTGTGGTGCTTTTTCATGTATGTATATATGTGACAGGGGCAGAACATGTTAATGAATATCAGTATGAAAATACAAATCACAGACTAAACATGCAGGAGTTATCAAGAAAGCTAACTGACATCCATAGTATAGGTAGAGACAGAGCACAAGAAATATGCAAACATACAAAACACAGTCCAGTTAAAGGTGATCACATTTCTGGTTTACAGCTGAAATTACTTAATGAGTTGACAAGTGAATTAACAAACAAAATTCAAATATTGTATTTTGATAACTGATTAATGTTTGAAGTCTTTTGTTCATCGAAAGGGCCAAAAAAATTCAAAATTTGTGAGAATTTTCTCACAGAGAATTTTTTGTCTCATGTGACAGTAACACGAAGGGTGGCACAAAAACAATGGCTTACAGGTCGCCTTGAGATTATTTACAAAAATCTGCCAATGATGCCATAATTAAGTAAATTTTAGTTGAACATGAAATCAGATTTAAGGAATCATCCAAAAACAGATGGATAAGCAAAAAGAAATACTGTAAAAATGTAAATGTAAGTTTTCCTATTATGGATGTCAGGCCACAAAGTCATGCTAGTAGATGACTTTTACAAGAAGACAGTACATTGTTAGTCTGTACAAACTTTCCTGAAGTTGCTAAAAGAATAACTTTTTAATAGGCTACTTCTTCTGGTGCAATGATATACAAGTGTCTCACGCAGCATTTTGTTGACATCACAAACGCAATCCATAATGTGGCTTTGCAATTATGACAAACATGCGTCTGCACCACCTTAATCAAAACCAGCACACTGCTGTGAATATATGAATGAATATAAGTTTACTTAAACAACATACACTCTATTATTAAAGACTATTTATGTCTGCTGTTGGCTTTCGAAAATAGGTTTAATCCAACTGTTCATTTGAATTTGAATGCCTAAAACTAAAACCAAGATACAGAATGTATTTACTCCTGAAATATCACAAAAATCTTAGTGTTTCTTAAAGTAAATAATAAAGTAATGTTCCTTTTCTAATTGCACGAGGATTAAGATGGCTGCCTCGTTTCCCGCTCAAGGAAATAAAACAAAAAAGCTTATCCTGCTTTTTCCCAAGAGACTTAACAATAATACATACAAAGGACCTACTGACCCTTGAAACCCTTCTTTTTAGTCGGTGTTAGGATGTCGTGTTTTTATTGGCTGTGTTTCATAAGTGCTCTGGTTGCTGTAAGTAGCCTGTACAACAAACGTTTTTGGTCTCCCTAACTGAGGCATCCCGTCATCTGAACAGAAACATCCCACTGACGTCCCAGGAGACACAATTTGAGTAATGTTCTCACATTAGTAGGGCAAACATGGGATACTCTTTACATTGGGGCTATTAATTCAAGAGCTTGCTCTGTTCTGGCTGTGTTATTATACATTTCCTGTGATGTCACTTTTAAGAATGGTTTAAGTGTAATAGAACAGATAATAGAAGATGATTTTCATTCCTCAAACAGCTTTATAAGTGGTTGGTTACAATGTTAGAGGTTCAGAAGAGGCATTGCTAATTCATTAGTGAACACTGGGTGTGGGTGTGGTAGGATGTTTCCTCTGCTTTGGTGTTTGTGATCCGTGTCATGTCATTAAAACCCAAACATACCAAGTCATCTCTTTTGCAACACAGGGACTGACATCTTTTCAGGAAATTTATGTCAAGTAAGAAAAAGTTCCAAATGAGCTGTGGGTTTCAACTTTGTTTGACATAAAACGTGCACTTTAACATATTTGTATTTCTTAACATAGCTCTTCCACGGTGTTTCATGAGAGGTACAATAGGGCCGCTTCGAAAAGAGTGTGAAAAAGTCTGCTGCCTGTGGCCAAAAGAATGAACTGTGGCAGACAGGAGACTCTGAATAGGCCTTTTACAGGTCACAGAATCCATTCAGCCCGGTGACATTGTTATTATCTGACCGTCATAGATGGGCCTAATTAATATTCTAATCATAGGCCTCCAGAACATTGTAAACAAAATTATCCACTGAGTACCATTTGCTTATTCAGTCGCTTGTTGACTCTGTTAGTGAGAAACCACCACTCTGGAGAAAATTAAAAAAACTTAAGGACTAGCACATTTTGAAACATTGAAATTACTCTTTTCACCATTTTGACAAGAGTAGAAAGTGCATAAAGAGGAAGGAAAATAAATATTTAACACCAACTGAGAAAGGATCAAACTCAAGAGAAATATTAAGTATTGGAAAATAAATAGTTCATTTGTCACATCTAATCAAGCTTAAATGAACAATGACAGGAAAAAAAATCAAGAAAGCTTAAAAAGCTATAAGCAGTTAACTTTAAAATATCTCATTAAATCACATTTGAAGTGTCTTCAAACCGTCTTGCAAATATCCTAACTATGCAGAACAGCCCCCTTTGAGCTGAAAGTGATGGATGTGTGAATAATTTCATATAATTCCACCCTTTTAAGAACCTAATCATGAACGGAGTTCAAATTTAAACATCATCTCCGTCTTGGTGCCCAATATTGGAATTGTATTCTAATAGTATGTTGTTTATGAAGTGCCTACAGATGCCATGCTGCAAATCTCCATCATTATTGTTCCCCGTCAACTTAGAGATGTCTCTCTCTGTGGGGTGTTGGGAGAGTTATGGATTGTCGTGACGAAGGCAGACCTGAAGTTGACAGACATCTTTTCAGGGCATGCGGTCTCATGACGGAGCTCCTTCAGATGGGAAAGTGAACAGACTGCAAATGCTAATTTCCACACAATGATAAATCTGCAGTATGAAATTGTCGGTACAGAGCTCTTGCCCCGAGGCTGTGCGTTATTGCTTTATTCTATTAGTCAGTTATTACCAGCAATCACAGTCAACCCCCACTGCCCCCCGCAACAAAGCCCCTTTTACATTACATTTATCAGGCGTTGTACAAACGTTGAAAACATATGACGGCAGAGCTGTGTTTCCTCCGGGGCTCGGGGGCCTCTGCTGAGGGAAGGGACCTCCAGCTGGCCCACAGTGCATCTGTTCCCTGGGCTGGGCGGCAGTGACACCATGAGGGCCACTTACATTCTTCTCCATCAGGCTCTCACACATCCTCCTATAGATTCCTCTTTTTAACTCCTGTTCATGTACATTTGAGGATCTCTTGAAACTGACGCTGTTTAAGGCTTACAGTCAAGTGTTCACAGTGGAGTGTGAACGTTGCTGTCAAATATATGTTTGCGCTAACCCCGGTGTGATGGAGCTAATCACCTGACTATACACTTGTAATTGTGGGACCTCTTCTCCCAGATGTTCAGCCCTGTGCCCTCTTTCCACTTCCTCTTATGGGAGCAGCAGCCTGAGGCTATTTACATCACTATCTGTGGAGTAATTACCATACTGTTTTATATAATGTCAAGGCAATCATAGGGTGATAACATGCAATTAAGCAGTGTTCCCTGATTTGTACGTAGGCAATCTTGCATCTCTCCAGCCCTGAAGATAAAGTGCCCATCTCAAAATGTCACTTTCTAGTGGCTTAATCTGATTATTTTCAATTAATATGCATGTCTCTCCATCCTGGGATTGCCGCTGTTTATTGACATTGATAAATTGAGCTCATTTTGCTCTGAATTTGGACCAGAGACACTCACCTGTTATGCTATTTCTCCATTCACTTCTTTCTTCGTTTTACCCCTATCTTCAGGCTACGGAGCTGAAAACTTCTTCCTCATTTTAGTGATTAGGGAAGTCTTGAAAGGAGCAACACACTCATTGATTGGGATATAATTGTTTGTCATGTCATTTCTCCACCTTGCAAATTCCCTGTGAGTCCTGTTGGAAGGGAGCAGGCAGCCGTGGATGACGGGTGCCAGGGGGGCTTGGTGTTTATAGTGTCGCCCAGGAGAGCAGTGCCGGCCTGGGCCTCGAGAGACAGAGCCGTCTGCCTGTCTTACCCAAGGAGCTCCACTTTACAGCTTCACAACCTCAGCTACACACTTGTGCATGTCATGGAGGCTTTGGGAAAAACAAAGCAAGAGTTTAAATCCTGAGATTTTGCAGTCTACATTTATTGTGATGAGATCTAATTTGATGAACATTAAAAAAAAGAAGTCTGAGCCGCTGTAGTGAGCGGGCTGCTCAAACGGGAAGGCAGCTCCGTCACATTTGAGCAAATACTCCCATCTAGCCTGAGGGAGCGTGGTGCTCACCGTTTGAAGATTAAAACATCCACTGTCATTTCCTGCTCCAGTGGTTGCTTTCCCAAGAAGAGTGGAGATATGAATTGTATTTTCCACCCCCTTCAGAGCTGATTATCGAGAGCCAGCCTTTCAGTGGCCTCCATGTTTCATGGTGGTCTCAGGAACAAGCCACCAAAGAGGCGGAATCGGAGGGGTGCAGATCAGCTGTGTGTTGTATTTGTGTAAGCCATTGTTCCAACCAAATACAAAAGGTGAAGCATGGCTAAATCTTTTCTACTTCCTTGTGTGGCTCTGTGTGTGTGTGGGGGGGTCCTTAACACGCATGTGGCTGTGTGTGTTTTTATGTGTGTTGTCTGTTGGTGTGTCTCTGAATGTGGCTGTTGGTGTTTTTAGACCCATTTAGTCTTCCCCTTAGCCCATCAGTGCGTTGTCAGCAGCGCATCCAGTCCGGAGAAAGACCCGGGATAGGACTAGGTGCCGTGGTGGGGGGCTCTAATAGAGCCATCAGTCAAGTGCCTGTCCAGCCGACCATACCACAGGGCGTTAGCGTTAATGCTGAGGCACAAGGCGTAAGCGCTGAGGAGCAGGGCTGTTTGTCAAAGTGCATCCAATGTGAAGGAAGTTGTTAGTTAAGTGTGTTTGCCCTGTCACACAGCTGCATGGCTGTCCCACTGGAACATGTTCTTTGACTGCTTGGGCTTTTTTTTCTTCTTTTCATATACTAGCAGCATTTCTTAGTGTGGCATTTTACCAAACCATAGCTACTGAAAGAATCAATGCATTAATCAGGTAGTTGGCTATAGATTATCAGACAAAATGTAACTGTAAAACATTTCCTGATTCCAACTTGAGCATTTTCCTCTTTTCTCTTTCTTTTCTTTTGTACTGGACAAAACCAGCAATACCAAAATGTCACATTCAGGAAAACCTAGTTACCTTTTTTGCTATTTTTTTTTTCACATTTCATAGACCAAATGATTGCTTAATAGAGCTAGAACAATATATTGACTGATAGTAGTGTTACGTGTTCATTTTAAACACATTACTATTGGCTGTTTTAACCTAATCAGATAAAAAAAGTAAATGTTTAGAACTGAAATTACCTGTCAGACAGTGGAAAATAAGATGACTTTAACAAACTAAAGGTGAAAGCTGAGGGTTTACTGTGCAGTCAATATTTATTTGCTCTATTAGTGGCCTGAGCCTACAGTAAGACCACTATAGCTATTTTCAGAGGTTGGCCTAGAATGTGTGTGTGTGTGTGTGTGTGTGTGTGTGTGTGTGTGTGTGTGTGTGTGTGCAAGCCACTTCCTGTGTGACCTTCTGGAGTGTGAGAGGAGCCACAGTGAGACACACACCGGCTCAGCATGGAGCAACAGCCATCACTGCCCACTCTGCATCAGCAGATCAGCGTATCACTCCAGTTCTGCTGCATCACCCATCAACCTTCAACACATTATTTGGATATTTCTGCATGCTATTTTAACCCTGACTTGTCCTGCTAGTGCTCGTTTTTCTTTTCTAATATTCTTATCATTTTCCTGAGCATAGTGATGAAACCCACAGCATTCCTGCATCACTTTAACTTTATTGTTGTTTTTCTACAAATCCGCAAATAGTGTGTGAATCATGTGTTATTGAGAACTATATATTCATATTTATAGTCGTATCGTAACCTCAGCTGTGACACCTTTTTTGACACATTTACAGACATAAACAGTTTTATTGTTTGTTCTGCAGACGCAGTAGATGGAATACATATTTGAAGTCAATTAACATAAAATAGCATGTTTGCACCTTGGGTTGATATATAGCAAAGCAGCAGTTCAGATCCTGAGAAATATGGGTGACAAACCTGTATGATGTGTCTCTATGCTTCTCCAAGAAGAGAATGTTGCCTCGGGCTGAAATTGAAATGGTTCAGCTGTTTCCAATACGACAGCTCTCTTTTAGCAAAAACAGAAGTCGAGATGTAAAGATAGCACGTGTTGGAGCATATAGATCTGCTGCTCACATGGGACTGGCTGCTTGTTTAGAGAATCCCTGATCAAAGCAGCCCCTCCTGAGAATGGCTTTATTAGATTTCACACCTTCCCCCTAGGAGCCGGGGAAAAACACAAAGCATACTTTTCTACATCAATAAATATTATTTTTTACTCTCAGATCAGTCCCTTTTCAAGTTTGCCATTACATAGCAACACATTACTGTTTATCAGGTGATCTGACACAAATATTTAAAACGCCCGTATGTTCTACCACCCCAAAAACAAATGCTCTACCTTCTTCCTGGTGATGAACTGCGGCCTCATCAGTGTAACGACGGAGTAGGAAAGGCAACACCGTCTTTTAATTGGCTGGGATTAAGTTTGGATTGAGAAGACTTTTTGGTTGAATGAGATCTGGGCTCGCTGCCAAATGAATAGAAAATGGTGTTCTCTTCCTCTCGACTGGCCATGGCACTCCCTTGTCATTAGGAGGGAAGTGCATGTGAGCCTTTCCAGATTTGATTTTAATAATGCCAGTCTCTTCATTTTGCCTCCCAGCCTCCTTAAATTGAGCTTTTTTGGGTAAATGCAATACCCTTCTCCTCATTTAGGCAACTTAGATAAAAACACCTCTCATTTCTTTTGATTCCATGCTGGAGGAGTATCAGGTGTGTCTGGCAGGAGTATTTCAGGGCAGTCCTCTGAAATTGAGGATTTGTATTAGTTTGCTCTCACTGAGGGGTGTTGAAATAGAGTGAACCTCTCTCTGCCCTGTGACGATGCCTCATCTCTTTGTTATCTTATAATAAAAATGCTTCAGTGTTTTGGTTTTATGCTTGTTTTTAATGAGAGCTACTTAATAATTCTACATCGTCCTTATTGACGTTTGCCATATCATGAACGCTCCACAGCGTTTGACAGATCACCTCACAATGTCCCTGTTTCACCTTTGTCAAGTGGAGGCATTGTCAGCACGCAAACAAGCAAGCCGAGTGCCGTTCCCTGCTCTCCTCGCCAGCTGAACCGTCTGGCCTGGGAGCGAGCTTAAAGCCAGAGGTTAGAGCTCCATTTTCCTCCAGCCTCGCCACATCACCATGACAACGGATATAGAAATCACACTGTCTCCTGGGAAGAAAGCCTGGGTGACACCACACAGTGACACTTTTGTGGTACACGAGGAGAGCAGGGTTCATTTAGGCAAGCCGGTCAAGGATGAGTATTCAGCGCTCTGAAGAGGAAAGATCAGGCTGGACAGAGGAGGGGGGTTTGGTCAAAGAGCTGTGATGTGGCTCCAACTGCTGAATTCACCAGCCGGAAAGAGAAAGGTGACTCATTCATTTATTCCTAAAATAGCCAACAAGCCTGCCAAGAGCGAGGGTTGGTCTGAGGGTCTTTAAAAACACTCAAGAAATATATTTTTACTCCCTTTTACCAAAAGATTTGTGACAACCGCAGTGTAAATGACAATTTAGCTTTTACTCCTGCAACTCTCTGAATTCTACCAGAGGTTGTATAAGGCATGAGAGGCCTCTACTGGCTGCTGAGGTCCTAACATCTGTCGCATTAGTGGGAGACAGGCCACATCCTACACAGGGGACTATGACATAAGAGGCATTTGGAGGAAGAAGTTGTAAAATACACACAACAGTAACATCTGAAAGCCAAGTGCAGCTGTGTGCAGCACGGCTCGTATAGGCTTATTAAAATTCAACACACACCTTGTTTGATGGGTTAAATCTAAGAACTGAAAAGTCCTCTTCCTCTCTGTGTTTAAGAGCATGTGTCTAAATCCGTTCAATAAAACAGTCGAAGAGTTCACACTGTTCAGTGAACAATAAAAATCGATACCATTAAACACTTCTTTAAGAAACCTTAAGTGTCCCCCCAGAGGCCTTGTTGGTCTCTATGTATCATATCTTTTTACAGTCTCTTGTCAATAAAACATTCAGAGGATCTTAAATTCTTCATTACATCTCTGAGGTCTCCACATGTCTTTCTTCTCCCCTCTCTCTGCCGTTTTGAAGATTCGGGTAACTGATAGATCAATAGACAAAATTCTTAGAGGAGTGAGCGTACCTTTCATGCAGCGCTAACTTGTTTCTTCCTGCGCCCCAGGTGTCCAGGGCGTCCATCCAATCAGAGGATCCCATACAAAGCAGCCCGACCGACCACAAGCATGATCATTCACTTCCTGAATGCATTCCAATTCCTTCACAGGCGTATAAGCAATTTTTACAGTAGTTAAGCAGAGGTGGAACTGCTTCACATAATCTCGCTTAGACCGTCTCCACTGTCGGCCCAGTGACAAATCATGTTAAATCCCAGGCTGAGCTCAAGCACAAAGTGGAATAAGCTTGCTTGTTGCGATAAACATGTGAGTACGGACAGCGAAAACACTCCTGTGATCAGTGTTATCCATCCTCTCAGTGCGCCAAAACATTGTCTGCCCAGCAAGTCACAGCTTGTGGTAATGGATGTTTAATTTGTTTCTGTTTCCCCTGGACTTATTGGGCCTTTTTTCAAATGTAACCACTCTATAATTCAGAGCTAAAGCAGCATGTTCTGACAACATTTACAGTGTTTTCCACTGGATTCGATCAGTGCTGTTAGGTTGTGCTCTCAAGCCATCTGAGGTCATGTTTGGTGGGATGCCAGAGGGTGTCAGCAGGTCAGTTAACTATTAACCAGGACGGCTTATTTGCCCTTTTTCCCCTCCTCCCTCTTTACTAACTTCTAACTGCTGGTCTCTGTGCCAAACTTGACACTAACTTGACTCTGAGGAGCAGCTTTAATTGTTTAACCTTAAGCTGACCATGACAAAGTCACCCTTTCAAACTGGCCAACAGGCTTATTTCCACTGCAAATAACAAGGTTTGTGGCAAGAATAGCATTCAAGTGCACACATACAACACAAAATATAGTGTGACACCAAGGAGACACTTCACTGCATGTTAGGACTTTGACACCTAGTGAAATATTTTGATCTGCGTTTCATTTATCTTATTGTATAGCTGATTCATCTTTATGTTCATCTATTTACACTTTTTGATAAGATACTTAAGATTTTGTTGATTTTATTGATTCTCCATTTAATTTAACTTTTTTCTTTTAATCTATAAAACATCAGAATAATGTGTGCAATTTTCTGATTTGTATGTTTCTTCCAACTAATTGTGTAAACCCCAAAGATATTTAATATACAGTGAGGTAGTGGAGAACACTGCCATTTTACAGAAATTATATAAGAATAGTAATATAACGCATGACTGACAAAGATCTTAAGAGAGCTTAAGAGAGCTGACCCTGACCCTGAATATGTTTATTATGTTATTAATGCTTTGTGTACCCACAAATTTATTTTTCACGGCTGAGACTGACTCTTGTCTTGACGCGTCTTGGTCTTGGGGGCCTCTGAAGACCGTGGCATGCCTCCCATCCCCTGCCTCATCACCGTCCTCTCCACACCTCCCCTTCACCCCATCCTGTTTGAGCTTCATCAAAGCAAAAGTAGCTCAAGGATTGCTAATGCTTCAGATGGTAGCACTAGTCCTAACAACCCTGAGGTTGAGGAATTCTTTGCAGCACACTAAGGTCATTCTTTTTTCTTTCTCTCTCTCCCTGTTCTCTTCCTCACTTTCTCTCTCCATCGAACCCCCTCTCTCCCCCAAAATGCTTTTCTCTATTAATCAGAGCTCACAGCTCAAACTGGTCTTCAACTTCCTCCCCAATCCTCGCTAAGCCTGTCATTTCTGGCTATTATTTACTTTAATGGGCTTTGGCTGATCCCTGGCGAAGCCTTGGATCTGAGAATAATGCGGCTGAGGGTAGCAGGCCCAGACGCAAGCGCAGGGCTGCCTGTAGATTAGCTATGGCAGATGGGCTTTACAGGGGCTTCCTGTGAGCAGGAGTGTTGATTGAGAGGGCATAATGAGAGAGGTGGTGTCCTCACAATGGACCCAGCCACCTCGCTGCACCTCTTGCGTCCAAACAACCTCCGAGCCCCTCTGCGCTCTCTCTCTCTCTCTCTCTCTCTCTCCCCCTCCCTCCTTTCCTGTCTCTCTCTCTCTCTCTCTCTCTCTCTCTCCCCTCTTTGTGGAAGTCGGAGAGCAGAAACAAGCACAAAAGCAACTGTAAATAACCATGAATGTTAATCCAGCATTAATTGGTTCCCTCTTAAACTGGGTGTGCACTTTCACAGGCCGGGCTCCTCCGCGGGTCATTAAAGGCATAGACCCCCTTTCATTGTTTACTTAACTAGCTTCTTCTATATTTCAAGAGACGGGCTAATAAAATGGACCGTGGCTACTGTATCAAGATGACCTTGCTTTGATTGTGTTTCCCCTGAAAGAGAGAGAATGAACTCTGAGCCACACGGCGCCTAAATGGCCTGGAAAAAAAGCTTCTATTTTAACACTTTCTCTGCACTTCAGCAAGTAGATAAAACTGAAGCACTGTCATTGTTGGCATTGCTCCCTCACCTGTTCTCTATGCACAGCCATGTTGACACTGGGCCCTGGGCCACACTGGGGCAAACACTCTGCAAACCAAGTGTGGAAAGCCCGGGGTCAAGTTTGTATACAAGAGTTTAAATTTTGTTGCGTCCGACTCTCTCTGTCTCCGGCTCTGGAAGTTTCCACACAAGGGCCACTACACAATCCACAGACTCCAATTATCCCCTTCCTCTGAGCGCCTTAAGCAAGTTTTTCTAAACTCCTTTCACTTCGCTCTTGTCAAGCAATGAAAGAAAAACTAACCACCATGTCAAGAGAACTCAGCTGCCTAGCAACAGGGCCACAGTTTAATTCTGATTTGCTTCAGGTTTTGAGTAATGGGAATTGACAATGTTAAGCCAGTCACAAGTGTTGTTTGTCACCTCTGAAATGCAAACAAAAATGCATTGTTTTTCCAAAGTATTGAGCATGATTGATGTTTAGAGACCACAATGGTATCATTCATATCTCCCTTGTGTTTTTTTTTTACCAGGATTGATGTCATATCTTTTCATGGCAAGTTAAAGGTTTTGAGGGAGCATTAAAACGCGCAGCTTTTCATCTCGCAGCAGACGGCAGCGCGGCACATGCATTCTTATAACTGGTGAAGCTTAATGATGCTATTCAGCCTCCGTTCATCTCACCCAGAAATAATTTAATAAGAAACTTTGGCCTTTAGAAGTCTCTGTGTCGTGTCACAATAGTCGTGGGACAGACAAAGACAACCTCAATACAACAAAGAGAGAGTCCTGAATGTGAAAGCCTTTGATACCCTTCATTTATTTGTTCTGTGACTTTTTTTGTGGAGATTGCTTTTTCATCACTGACTTTGATGCTGAAATATTTGGGATTTGCTGCTTGGTTATGACAGAGTAGTGGAGTAAATAGTGAATTTGGTTTGGAATAAAAAAATATTTAGATCAGAAATGTTTAAATTTCACCAAAACATTATTTGCTTTGCATTTTAAGTACATACTGTACAATTTCTGTCATTTTCTCATTATTATTTGATCACAAATGCTACTGTACATACAGAATACTTGACAATATGTAGCTTTCTGAAAGACGTTTTCACTTTACTCAGAAGTTCAACCATATGAAAAGAAAATAACATTTACAAAATTTGTGTATTCAAATTCCTATCTAACTCTAGTTTCCAGAATATATTAACTCACAGCTGCTATGAAGTCATTGTTTCATTTTTATAGATTTTTTACTTAAAGCAGCATATGGGTTTTTTTAATCCAACAGTAACATTTATTCTGTAATTTAACCATTCTTGGATAGTCCTCCCTGTCCTACACACCCACTTTTATTTCCAGAGAACCGTGCTTGATTGTATGATTTGGAAGCTGGTAATTTCTTCTGCTCCAAGGAGCATTTTTCAAAAGGCACAAATGACACAATAAGAAAGCCATCCATCACAAAGGAAAATTAGTGTAGAAATAAATGGCAGTCTTCGCCTCTCTCTCTCTTCTGTGTCCCATGTGAAGCTCAGATGAATATCGAGGCAGACAGACAGCAGAGACTAGTCAACAATAACCTCAGTGACATCAAAGGCCCAGACAGTGGTACTGGGGAAGCCCACAGAGGGCCAAAGACTAAATAAACCGCGGCTATGTCAAAGCCCACATATCTCCACCTAGAGCTCCCCCTTCTTACAGTTGCAGGTCCATGCTGTTGTGTTTCTACTGACATCTGCAGTAGATTGTAAAGCTTAATCTTCAGTGCAAATAATTTTCTCCCACCCGGGGATAACACTGGCCTCGGTGATAATGCACCATCTTATCCTTACCAGACAATAAAAAAGCCTTAATTTTCTTAATTGTGAAAAACCCCACTGTTCACTATATGTGTCTCACATGTGTTGCCGTTTCACATGTTTCCAGATATGCAGACTGTAATCTCTCGCAAGCATTTCCTTTACATGCAGTTCTATTGATGTTGTATGATGTGTCAGTGACATGCATGTAATATCAGTGCAGAAGCCATGCATACGGTGCATGTAATCTCACAAGTTTCCATCATAACCGCTCCTACATTCCCATTCACTTTGGTCTCAGCGATCTCAGCGGTCTTATCACAATACACGCTTCCATATTGTACAGCTGCTTTGATCAAACACACATCATTTTATTAAAGGCCTTGTAGTGATCAATGATTAGCATTTGACACAAAAGGAAATGTGGTGAGAAGCTCACTTAAATAAAAAAAAAAAAATCTATATTTCATAAAATGCATATCTATACGCCATAGTCACATTAAGAAGTAGCTCATTTATGATCATCAACGCGCTGAAATAATCAAGGACTACAGCACCACAACAAATAGTGCTTGGTGTGAAAAACATATCTGATGTCTCTCAGGTTCTGACGTTGTCTGAAATGTCTCCCTGCATCCATAACAAATGGCTCTTCGCACTCATGCCATCTGTCCTTAATGAGTCCATTTTCTCTCTGAGCCATTTCCATACTGTATTGTGCATTGCCTTACATGCATTTGCATAATTGTTCAAAGATTTTGCGCCAAAATAGATATCCATGCTGTGAGCGAGTGTGAGAGGATGAAGCCGTAGAAGAAAAGAACGGCAGAGAAAGACGGCAGAGTGAAGATGTTTGTGAAATAATGTGCAGGGAAAATCCATTTTTCCCCTCTAAGCCCCACAGTAACCTAATCAGGAGTTGCTTTATCTGCTAATCCACATTTAAACTTTAACCTGTGGGGGGGCTCTTTGTGTTAGTTAATGTAAGCATAAAAGCAGAGGCCAGCCTGAATGACTAATCAGATCCATCATACTTTGTAAAACTAAATAGCTTTTCCAAAAAGGAAATCAGAATTAGCGTGACTTCCATCTAAGGAGAAGCAGGGTAAACTTTAAATGAAACAATAGGGCATATAACAAAATGGTGGAGTGGAATAAATTAGTGTTCAAAAGGCAACTTCTTAATCAGCTCAGCTGTCTTAAGCCAGACAGAAACGGGGATGTTGGGTCATTTTGTAAATGAAGGCGAAACCCTCAAGATGCAGATGGGCAGCTGGTAATGGAGCCAAGTTCAAAACCAAATGCAAGGACAGCCATATAAAGAGGAACAAATGCTGGCAATTTAATAATAAGTAATTTGAAGGAAATCTTTACAGGCCCACAGGACACGCTGCAGCTAAGATGATAAATGACAGCCATGACAGATGACATATTAGGCTTTTAATATTTCAGTGTATAAAGAGAATTAGAAGTTTGAGCTCAAAGCAGGACGCAAATGAGATCATTCAATGACAATGGTTAATTCATTGCACTATTTTAAAGGCATCAGCTGCTAAAGTCGACTCTGTATTGAACTGAAACGCCAGCTGAACACAAAAGGTTTGTTGACATTTAGTTATGGCGCTTACAAAATACTTTTAACCCAGATTTTTTTTTTAAAAAACAGGATACATCCTGTAGAAAAAACAAGCTTAAACATATATAAAAGCATTTGTTTAATGTCCCTCAATCAACATAAACTATGAATATTCATAAAGGCTGTGAAATGCATTATTTACCATGGCACAAATACTCCTCACTGGATCCTGAAGTCAATTACCTGCCACAACTGCTACATGCTAAATGGTGCAATTCACAAGAGAGATCAAGAGGAATGGGGATTTTTTTTTCTTTTTCACAGCATTAAACATCTGTTGGCAGAGTTCACATTTACTCCTGTGGGACTAGCACTTAAATTTGTTTTCCTTCAATCCTACATTACATTGTGTCAAGACACTGAGCTCTGACATGTGGAGCTCCAGAAATAATATTCAAATAAATGTAGAGATGCAATGCAATGTTTTATGAAGCTAAATCAATACATGTTTTTTTAAATAATCATTGGTTCATGACTCTTTCGGGAAAGGTTGTGCTATATACATTTGTGTAAAAAACGGACTGGTAATTGTTCCAGATTACATTATTTTTATGCTTTTATCCACCATTAACACTAAACGCTGCTTTTGGATTCAAAGCAAAGAGAGGATTGAAAAAAGAAAGAAAGAATGGCATGCCACTTTCCCCTTATCGATGTATCTAATATATAATTTTCTCTCCATTAGAGGCTGGGACATGCTTTTGTATCAGCATTATCATATCACACAGTAAGGCATGCCGTCAGCCCATTTCATGATGCATTTGATTCCTTTTTTTCTCTTCTCCTTTGCTTCATGGTCCTCCCCAAAAATAGAGAAAAAAAACACCTGAAATGTGATAATGATGGACAAAAAAAAACTGTAAAATTAAGTTTAGAGATGGATTTTACGCCTTTTGTTAAAACTTAAGCAGCTTTTAAATCTGGGGGGAATTAAGTTTTTTTCGGCAGTTTGACACTTAAAAAGGGATTATGCAGGTGTAAAAACACATCTGGTCGCTCTTCATTTTCTAAAGTTACAGTAAGAAAATGCAAAATTCAGTCACACAGGGCCTATATATTCTTACATATATGGATAACCCAAACATTAACATAGCTAATTAGCTCACTGTATGAGAGAGGGTGAAAGCTGGGGGATGCACTTAAAGCAATTATCGTTTTCATTTTAATAAAAGGTAGCTGCTCCCATGGTATGTATGCATATAGTCTATTTATGAATGGTGTATGTGCTCCGAGGATACTAAATAGTACCGGGCCAGTGGACGATTGTGCTGTGGTCTCTGTGCAGGAAACTATGCATTCTCGCCTCCTAAGGTCTGAGCACATGAAGAGGCTAAGTGTCCTCTGCTTCACTCTGCTGTTATTGTCTTATTTCTGCCAAGGTCCCAAAGCTCTTCTGTAGGATCTAACTCCATCTAGTGGCCCTGCAGGCTCTATTCAGCATGCCCAACACTCCACACTCATCCTATAGCTGTGGACACACCAGTTTCAACAATGTATATTCAGCCTTTCAGGACACTTTCTACACTTGTGTAATTAATTGTTCTTTGTATCTTCATATCATCTTTATAAATAATTTAATTTTTCCATTCTTTCAGTAGCTTTGGCCACTGTGGTCATGCTTCAGCAGAACCACTCTGCCAGAGGCTGAGGGTAATAAAACAATTTTTCGGAGTCTAATAATAAAAGAAGCCATCTCAAGGGACATGTAATCTTTGCACATCCTCTAAAGCTCATTATTACCATAATACCACAATAAAGTTGTCTCTGTCATATTAATGTTTCTCACTTTTTTTTTCGAATTCTAATGAAGTTGTCCAGTCCATTTTCATTTAGAAGATTACGATATGTAAAGAAACAATAAGGGAGGCCAAGGCTTTGCGACTGTAATCACGCAATTTACCACTACTCTCAGGTCTTATATGACAGGCCAATTTCCACACTTATTAAGCCTCTGACACACTTGAAATAATCGTATTAGCGTTTTTTTTTTTTTTTTTTGGTGAAATTAGCCCAATTTCTGGGAGACGTTCTTGAATTGACGTAATAGACTCTTATGCATAACTTGTGATGTCTCTATTGGCGCTCAGCACCAGGCAGGGGGTGGAGAGGCCGGTCCGTAGTCAGAGCTATCAGTCAAAGCGTGCTCTCTGCTCGGTCTGCTTTACACTACGCCTTAACTTCCTTTTTTTAAAAAAAAACTAATCAAGGATGTGGTGCTAAATGATTCCATTTGCTCCACTCTGAAAGAAATAGAGTATTTTTAACACTTCTAGCGACTCCCTGTTGAGGAGGTCAGAGGCAAGTCTGAGACCTTTACTCCAGCCAGGACCGAAAACAACTTCCCCACTTGTTTTTCACCCGCTATGTTTAACATGGCTGACATGTAGCCTCAGTGCCATTGGTAAACATTGCCGAAGTGGCGAGCACGAAAGTTGGTGGTGTCATAATTCACCACCGCAAAATGAGGCCGCTCGCTGGGAGCGGTGGAAAGAAGAAACACAAGGCACTCTGCTCATCGCCCCCCTCCAGTGAGGAATGTGCACACTGCAAACCGGTTTCTAGTTGAGGTACGCCACATCCTGGTACTTTTATCTTTAACCTCTGACCCCTAGCACATCTGGAAACATAGTTGCCCTCAAACATGAGGAAGTTTTCTTTTCTCTTCGCTCAGAGCGATTATGGAAGAGAAGCTTTCAAGTTTTCCTGCAACACAGTAAACATAGCTTTCTCAGATTCGAGATGTTTAATGGCTGAACTGGCTATGAACTTTGGGATATTGACCATTTTAACAGTACAGTGTGCGAGCATGGGACACTGAGATGACGAGAAAACACTATTGTTCTTTTTGGCCGGGTGGCTTTAGGACTTGGACGCATAGATACATCTCAGCTGGAGCTAAATGTCTTTGATGTTGGACGCCAATGCAAACGTACCCAGGGAGGATATTAGGCACCTTTTTTTCTTTGCATCAACTGTTTCCAATCAGCTCTTTATTAGTTCTTTTATTACATAGCCTCAACAATGTTTTTGCTTAACTGGTATAAGGTGGAACATTCATTCTTGCTAAGCGTTTTATGGGCTATGAGATGACTTTGTTTGTCTATCCTCTGCATACATACAGTGCTTTATATTGTCATCCACTGAGCCTCTTTGTCACCCTGAGGGAAGGAATTGTCCTCTACTGACCCTCTCTGAACTAAATAAAAAGCTATCAAATGGAGTACAATTAGTTGGATACATGCAAGTATTTATTAGCTTTTTATTATCTTTACCAAACGGATGTGTTCGAAGCAGCAGACAATAATGGCGGAGTAGAAAAAATTATTTGTCCATGAATCTGTCTTTTGGGACTTGTCAGTGAGATTATGATTTGATCATCTAAGTCTTTCGGCAGAGATTGCTAACCTCTTCAGGTTTTATGGCCATTGTTATTTCAGTGTTGTGGAGGTAGCGGGAGGTTTTGGCCTCCTGGCCGTTTAGTAGTGCTGACATTTACTAGAGCAATGGGTTTATGCTCCCACAGATGCTTGTTTTACTCCATATAAACGAGAGATAGCAGTGGATCTCACAGTGATATGAAGAGACAAAGTGGAAAAGAAAAGGCTATAATAAAGTGTCATGCTCCTGATAGAAACACTGTCTGTCTCAAGTTGCTTTATCTTATAAATGCTCAAAATCTCATTGTCCAGGATTGCTGGCCTGTGTTTATGTCCTGTGAGTCACGTTCCAGTCAGCTGTTCCAGTCTTTTGTTCACAATGTTCAGTTTCTTTTTTTACTGCTCAAACACAGACATTGTATGCCTAACTGTGTAGTTATTTCCTTAACCTGACTGTAGCGATCGTTACACTTGTGATGACTGACTGTGAAAGCATAATTTTGCTGCCTAAACCTAACCGTGTAACTTATTTTTGGTTCAGAGATGTGAGAACTTAGCCTTGGTTTGTAGAAACTGCCATTTCTGGTGAGTGGGTAGTTTTATTCTTCTGAGTTCACCTAAACTAAGTTCTCTGGACAATGAGAGGATCTTTTAACACAGGATGTTACACAGACATTTTTCAAAGTAATGTCCATTTAATGTCTGGTTCAGCTGATTTGGACATTTGCGTTCTCAGATGCAGCTCCTCCAGGTAATGTCTAAATCATTTCAGGGCTGCAGCACATGTGTAAAAGGGGCCTCAGAGGAAATCTGTGAATTTTAATTCCCCAAAGAAGCATTTTATACCCTACTGGTTTCATTCTCCAGGGAATAAAGGTATCTCTCAGGGGAAAAAAATGAAAATGTGATCAGTATGTGTCTATCCATGCTTGGAGAATTTACCTATTTTTGAAATTTCCACCAATCTTTTACGACTTCAAACATGACACCAAAAAAAGCAACTTCAACATTCGAATTATCAAGTCAAGTCATTATCAGTCAAGTTTCAAAGAATATATACTGTGAAAACAAGAACAGCATTTCTTGTAAGATAAATAAATGTATTTAATGAGATATGAAGTGCTTGTAAATGTCTTCTCACTCCATGGTTAATTGCAGCTTGTCACCCTAAAGCATTCAGTGATGTATTACACACACACACAGCCTAGAGTTTTTGTTTTCAGTTTATGGCTTTTATATCACATTTATGCTTTGCGCAGTGCTTTCAAATGTATACACAGTGTCACTATCGCCTGTACGTTAATTTAAATATGTATTAATCATTTGAAGTTTAATAGGTAGGCTTATATCATTTAGCATCGCAGACACCAAGTCATGCTTAGGGTTGTAGTTTTGCAGAAAATCAAAGGGAGCAACAGCATAAAAGCTTTTTTTTCCCCTTGAGAAAAGTGAGCAAGTTCCAAGTAAAGCAATTGTCGATGCCGTTTACATCAAAAATTCACCAATGAAGTCAGTGTGCTGTAAAAACAGGCCATATTTTTACATCTGAGGCCCTTGCTGAGCGTGGCTGCACAGGGAAGACCATTTCACACATCTTACCACCCCGTGGTTTCCTGGCTTACAGTCTCAGAGTCCATGTTCTCCACATTTTCCTGTATGCTCTGCCTCGTTAACTCTTACTCAGACCTGATAGTGTGAAAAGACATTTTGCGCTGTTGTTCTTGATTGTTATCTGTCCAGCTTTGCTTCCCAATTTACTTTTTCAGTAACTTAAGAAGAGCTAAAGTTGCCTTCACCAGTCGATATCTGAACTTACTCTTTCTGGGAACAAACAATCTTAAAGCGTTTGATCACCCATGCATGCGTCTGCTGCCAAGTATTTACTAGAAAAAGAACATGCTGAATACTGACCTCCCTCTTTCTGCAGATAAAAAGGGTCCCAGAATGTGATGCAAAGGAAATGAGATTGAATGTGGCACAAAAAAGATGATAGAAGTGGAGACTTCACAGCAACTCTTCCTTTCACTTGGAAACATATCAGCAGTCATCAGACACTGGTTCACCAGACAAGACAAGAAACCCAGTAAAAAGTCTGGGAGGCAACAGATTAGTGGAGGTCACATCATGCTAATGAGAGTCATTACTACCACATGATGGCCAAATAAACTAATTGCCAGCTTATTTACGAGATGGAGTGTCCTAAATCAAAAGGTTAATTACATCTGAGACAGAGTCCTTCACTGAAAATTGACCTTTAGAATTTCTGTTTTCTTCTCCACCCTGCTTTCTCGTTCCTGTACAAAAAGACCATATCCAGATAGAGTTGCCTGCTTGTTTCTTGATAAGCTTCAGGCGCAGACCCTTGCCTATTACTTTTTTTGTGTTTTCCCAGGAAGTGCCTGGCTGCATAATTAGCAAACATCATCAGACAAGACTTGGTGCCACCAAGGACTTTATTTCTCCTGAAGTTTCTGCGCCCTGAAGCTTTCCCCCAGCCACCAAAGAATGTTTGTTCTTCTTGAAATTAGATGGGTTTAATTGCTGTGGAACAACAGCACAACACCCACCCCCTCCAAACACACACACACACATATCCCCACTCTCATACATAAAAAGTCTAAGATCAGGCTGGCTAATTATGCTAATAGCCAATTGTTCATCCATGGTGATATGTTTACTGAGGGAGTTGATGTGTTTCCTTTTGCTTCGTCATAAGCAGCCTGTCTACGGGTCCTCTGTGAGATCGCTGCACCTGAAGGCAAGAGGACTGTGCCCTCATCCATCCTGCCTAACCCATTACCCTTGGACAGGGAAGAAGATAAATATTGTTGCAGATGCCTAACTCTCTGCAAATGAGATTTTTCAAGCCAGATTTATCAAGCCTTGGCGGGGTGTTTAAGGCTCCAAAACTTGGCCCTCGGCATGATAAAATGGCAGCACATGTTTCTGAATCACCCACCACAGTGTTGTTGCCAAAGGGTTATGATGATATAGTCGAAGGTTTTTTTCCTGTTGTGCATCATAGCCTCTGAGATCCTTGTATACTGTTTTCTCAAAATGCCGTAAAAATTTGGGATGGGGCTAAATGTTAATCTCTTTTTGCAAAATATGCTATTATGCAGTTTTCTTCATATATAGCATGTTTTGTCAAAAAGATGCTGGTTACAGCTTAAAAAAAGCTTGATTCATTATCATGATGCACCATCTTTACATCCAAAATTTATGGCAAAACTCCTCTTTTATGCATAGGATGTTGTTTAAAATTGAGTGGAGAAATTAAGTTCAGCCTAAGCTGTCGAGCACATGTGTTCTAATGGTGTGAATTACACTGTTAAATATTTAAAAACAGAAATCAAGATACTCAGGAAGACTATGTATTCTCCCCAGTGTTAAAGCTCTAAATCATCTCACATCAGCAACCTGGATCTGGAAACCCAGATCTTTTTTAAACGTTACACAGTGTGCAGCCTTTGCTCACACCCAAACATGCCAAAAAGGCATTGATGGGAAAAATTCATAGGACCCGCAGTAAAAGTTGTGTATCCGGACCTGTTGCTGCTGAGCCTGCGGCCTTAACGGCCCTCCGTGGAGCGTCCCACGGTGAAGTGTCGTATTTATGTTGGCAATATATGCGAAAGAATTAGGATCATAAAATTCTACGGCCACACAAAAGCTCTTAAGGACCGCTGGTTTGGAAGGCCGGCTTTATTTATGCAACTGCAAGCTGAAGTCCAGTTGTCCACTTTTTCTTGCATTCAAAACAATATTTCCTTTTTTTTTGGTCCACCTTTGGAGCCGTCCGTAATGACTGGAGATTTAAGATTTATGACTTCAAAATATTTCCTCACTGTTACCATCATCACTGAGTAATGCTCGGGTTTTGTTTTACCTATTTTTTTTTCCTGTAGTGTGCTGTTTATTTTTTGGACCACTGGTAGGAATCCAGCCTCACGACACTACACTGCAAGCGTGTGCAACGTGGCATATCTTCTGCAGGCCATCACGCCTGGAGGACGCAATGAGCTGAAAAACATACATAAAGGTTTGCCTGTTTTCCTTTAAGACTCACAATTTCTAGCAAAAGTAAGGATAGTTTCTGCGCTGGTATAACTGCAAAATATCAATCTTGGAGGTCAACCTCTTCTGTATGTGAGCTATGGAAAAAATGACCACTGAATAAAGATCTCAACACTCAGATTCCACCAGTCACCCTTCAGCCTCTTGGGTGACTTGTGGCACTTAGGTGTTGAAAATGACAAAGTTCATGACCAGCCAAACCATATATCATATTCACTTTATGTAGAGGTGCTTGGAAATTCAAACAAGCTACAGTATACAGTGCATTTCTATTTGTGTGTGGGTGTACATTCCTGTGTATGTCACGTCACTCAGTAGAATCAATCAAATAGGGCAAGATAAGTTTATCTGTTTTAATTCAGGTTGTCATAGGACAGTACTGGAGGGAATCTCAGCACTGAGAGTCCAATAATACTGTAACTTTAAACTGAAAAACATTCCCTGCCCACCCCTCCCCATCATCTCCACATCCAGGGGTAGCTCTAACCAGCAGCACCAGCAGCAGGGGTCGCTTGTAAAATAAACACAAAATTCAGGCTGAAGACTTTACCTGCCCTTTGAGCTGGGAGAGGAAATGCAGACAGGAAGGGCTGCTTATTTTACCTCTTTTTCTCCATCTTCACCGTGGGTAGGGGAGCCAATAACATAAAAAGAATATTATAATGTCAAAACCTGAAGTGAAATCACGAAATAAAAGTTTTACGCACTGGAGATACCCCAGGACAGACACTCAATTAAAGGATGGTGCTGTGTCTCCATAAAGGTGACCTTTGACACTGCAGCTCCTCTCCAAATCAACACTCTCCTCACAGTCTGCTCAAGCCAACAGGGAGCCTGGAGTTTCTGCAAATGAACGATCTGTCAGGAGGCTGTTTATATCCCCTCTCCCGCTCCTTTATTTAACACTCTCGCATTAAAAGGGAAGAGCTTTTTAATTAGCTACGGACTCTCCTATTTTAATCAACTCACAAGCGGAGTCCAGCTGTGACAGCCTTGACAGGCGAAGACTGGTGACGTTCCGACTGCTGACTTTTCCTCCCCCCGCAAAGAAAGGAGAGAGCGAAGACCACTGAATTTGCAATCTCGAGCAGAAAACAGTTTAGCGAGATAGATGGGTTTAGAATTAAAGTGTAACAGCCTGTCTCTTTCCAGCTACAAAACTGTTTGTAGTGATTTTTAATTGAGTTTTTTAGTTCTTAAATATACACAACTTTTCATAGTGCTTCAGTCTTCTGCTGTCTGTACTGTAATCTAAAGCACATTCTCACGTCAAATTATGGCGGCCTGCGTCCTTCTCTAGTGGCAGTTTTGCATCAATTGTCAGTCTTTCCACAGGATGTAACTCAGTAAGATTTAGGAAAAAGATAGCAGTTTGGGATCAAAGACAATACATACATTAAGACACATTAAAATAAGCTGGCTTTTATATGGGATAAAAACACCTGTCTGCTGGGTGAAAGTTTTGTGGTATTAGACCCAACCAAACCATGTGCCCCAACCTCCTCCTTACATAGACCTTATCAGTCTGAATTCTACGTAACCTGACTTCCACCTTAATTCTTTGAGCACCAGCTGTTTTATAAAACATAAAGTTCCTTGTGCCAGTGTTTTTGCCCATTTTGAGTCATATTTCTAGACCCACAGAATATTTTGTACTATGTCTCTAAAAACACTAGCTCAAATGAAAGAAGACACTCTCTATTTCATCATTTTCATCAAAAAATGTTTTTACCTTGTTCCATTCTTGTTTTATCAGAGGTAGAGTAGAGGCCACTTTCACCAAAAATATCACTTTTTGTCCAGATTTGCTCTCTACACTTCCTTCTTTTATCTCTGTGACGTATACCACCTCTTTATGCTCTGACTACATCTCCCAGAAGCCTCAAAATTACTCACAGGCTGCTGGAGACCACGATCGGCGACCCACTCCTGAAAAATGACTTTGATGTATTGTTACACTGATGACACTCAAGTGTCAGATTTTAAATGACGTCGAAATACGTTAGTGGCACTCAAAGAGTTAACTGCGGCCACGTAGCACCATAGTTTTACATGTAGGGCCTCTCAGCAAGCTGTAAATGATCAGACAAATCCTATATCCCAATCTTGTCTGCTTTCAGTCACATCCCATTTCAGTGCATTAAAGCCTTTGCAAACATTTGATAACACTGGACGTTGTGCCAAAATGTGCAGAATGTAGCAAATTTAATCAGCTCGCTTCATCAACATCATTTGCTTTATCTTCCTCCACATCGACCACTGACTTCTACTGAACTGTCTTTTATCCCCAGAGTGGTTTTAAGCTCTTAAGCAAAACACAGCAACAATGAAATTATAACAGAGGTTCTCGTTCCAGCCATTTGATGTAGCTGCCAGGGAGCCAGTGGGATGCTTTGAATCTAATTTCCTCTATTCAAGATGCAGCTTTTATTTACATGACAAGACTGAACAGATTGCGTCGGCCTTGGAAAGATAAAGGGACAAAAAAAACAAACTTGGACAAATTAAAGCAGATATTTGCCAAACAATGTAATGCAATTAAAACAGAGAGCGATTGAGTACAAAATGTGAGTCCACTCACTTCAACCATCAGTGACTTTTTGATCTTTTATTACACATAGGAGGGTCGCCTACTGCTAGACTGTGATGTGCAATCTGCTCGCCTCTCATACTGTCATGCAAATACATTAGCTCAGGAGATGGGTCCCTGCACAGTACTCTCAGTGGACAACACTCATTAAACTAATTACACATCGAACCTAAACTGAGTGGAGCGTAATGAGGTATGTGATATTCACAAGGAACTTGTGCCATTGGGAGCATAGCAGCGGAAATTTGTGATGCCACCATTCCACACCTGCCTGAAACCACACATAGAGAGAAAACATAATGTGCTTTTTCAGAACTATCTGAGTAGTTGGTAATTTGGGCTGCTGGAGGGGGACTGAGGCTGAGTTACTCTGAACCTAAAACGTCCTTACTTTATGGAAGTTCAGGACTACTTTATTTGGATTAGGGTTATTATGAATACTGCAAATCAAGGCTAAATGTGACACTTCAACCAGCAGCTGATTAGCTCAGCGTAGGAAACAGCTAGCATGGCACAGTCCAAAGGTTAACTTTAGATAAACCCAAATTACCCCTATTGAGCCTCTCATCTAACCTTTGATGATGTGTTTTTTGCACTCTCACATCCACTGTTACCAACGTAGACATGGGTCACTCTCATTCCCAGGCTCCAACGTAGTTCAGTTTAAGTATTTTTAGAGCCGATTTGCATTCAAAGTTGCATTACTGCCCATAACTGAATTAAATGAAAGCACAATATTTATACATTACAGATTAATTGTATGTACATTAAAACATAGATTGATATCAAGGATGGGGCTCACTTTATCCTGCAGGCCTGTGCAGTTTCAACTGAGTATTCAGTAATTCTCGAACCTGCATCTGCATCTTTTTAAAAAATAATAATATAGCAGACAACAAAACACAGGAATAACAGCAGACTTAAATTCGACTGAAGATCACTGGGCTGTAATTCAGAGTTTAAATGCTATAGGAAAGGACACAAAGTCTAGACCGAAATGAAACAACACTTCAGAGATGAGGAACCATTGAAAACTGGAAGTCAAACCATAGTCATCACCTAGTAAATAAGTTACTGCACCTTCTTCAAAGACATCAAATTGTGTGGAACATAAGCAATTCAGTGCTCAGTGGGCATAAATCCAGGATGAGGCATAAGTAGAAACCCTCTAAATAAAACTCCACAGTAACAACAGTAAAGTCACTCTGCCGAGCAGCCTTTCCAAAATGATATGGACTGGAATGAGACTCTTTCACTGCTCTGCAGTAACTACAAGAAGCTGTGGTGTGTCATTCCCATTTCTGATACAGGAGTTTAGACATCACCACCATCAGCCTGCCAGATCTATCCCAGCAGGCTGGTTCTGGTCCAGTGATGCCTCAGATAGTGAATGTCATGCACTCACCCCACAAACGCTTAATATACAAGTTGAGCTGGTGCTGGTCAGGAAGTCTTATACTGTATAGTGCAGGTGGACCACTGGGTTCTCCTAAGACCTAAGAAGGACCAAGTCCTTAAGACCCTCCTCAGCATAGGCCCTTCAAGTCCCATTGTCCATAAGCTGGATCTCATTTGTGTCACAGTTTACAGGGACATGTTGTCCCTAGCTGTCACAGTCCAAACTGTCAGGAGACATATTTGGGTATTAATGTACTATTTAATGTTTAATATTCAATTGTGTGTTTGTCCCTGTTTACTGTATCAATAGAGAAGGATTACATGCATGGTATACTAATGCCTGACAATGCATTTAAATGTAAGTGCAAGTAACTAACTGTAACCTTTTTTGTTATCTTCATCCTTCTTCTACCACCACCATTCATTCAGTGTGTGTGTGTGTGTGTGTGTGTGTGTGTGTGTGTGTGTGTGTGTGTTTTGTGTAGAAGCATTTAATTCTTCGTGCACTCCATGCAACCTTCTCAGAAGCATGCAGAATTAATTCATTGCTACTTTTATACATTGCTAATAAATTTGCTCCGCTATGTTTATTACGCCTCACACTGAGGAGAGGGTATCACATTTCATTTGGCACGACTGTTTGTTAAAGTGCTTTATTTCACTACAAACTCTCTAATACTCCAGCTTTCCAAGCCACCCTGCCTGCTTTTGTTCCCCTTTTATTTATTTATTTTTCTTCTTCTCCTCACTTCAGTAAATGTATCCAGACTGGCTGTGATGGTGTTTGCTGGAAGTTTTCCATGCATCATAATTGTTTCGCTAATTTGCTATGCTAATTGAGCAATTAATTCAGGAACAGGAGATTAGAAGGGGGCAAAAATACAGAAATAAATAAACAAGTAAAGCATTGAGTGTTACCGCCGGGGCTACCGTTTTGTTCAGACATTAGGGATGCAAACTGACTCAAATGCTCCAGCATGTTTGCTTCCTTTGCCCAAGGCTAGCTAGTCAATGTGCTTGGTGTGCAGGCACAGAGTTAGCATCTCTAACTTCCCACCATGGGACTTGCAAACATTCAGCTGCTAACTGCATGCGACAGCACATCAAATAAACTCCAGTGGAGTGGTCAAACGTAATAGTTATCTCTGCGTACACTTCCAGTGATTTAGTAGCTATTTTATCGCTGAGCACTTTCAACTGAGCGCAGGAAGGGAGGAGGTCATTTGAGCACCAGTGTATTTTCAACAATGCCAGTTATAGGAGATTTCATGAAGCAGCAAAGAAGGAAGGAGTTTTATTGTGTAGGGGTAATACTAACACAATGTGAAGAACGTGAGGGAGAGGAAACGAAAACTCTAGAGACTTTGTCAGCCTGTGATTCACTGCTGTGACAGTCCTGAATAACGGCAGACATGAAGCCAAAGGCCAGAGAGAGCCTGAAATACGAATATTAATAATCTCAATATGACACAGTATGTAGGGAATAATGGGGTCTTGCTTGTCTCCCATATTTTCTGTTGTACCACAAACTCTCAAATGAAGAACAATTTAAATAGCACTAAACGTTAAAGACTACAGTGTGGCTGAAAGTGAATCTATTTGTTCATGTCATTAAATGACCTTTCACCCAATGGATCTTTTTTTTGTGTGTAATTCAGATTAGAAACCACAAGATGGCAGCCACCCAGTTCACATCTCCAAATTCAGCTGCTTTTCAGATTCCCACAGAGCCAAAAACAACTGTTCATTGTGCAATTATTGATGCTAAAATTAACCTTTGGAAAACTGTTTTTATGCATACCAGAGACCAATGTTTACTTATTAAGCTCTATTCTAAAATACAAAAGATTAAAAAACAAAGACAAAGACGTTCTCTCTTGTATCCACTGAGGGGCAGAGTTGAGACATGATGAAGACTTAAAGTGGAAATGATAAGAAGTGCTTCCTTTACTTCACCATTTAACATCACTGTTTTGAACAGTCAAAAACAAATCACTTAATACACCAGCATCATTATGTAAACTGGAATGACAATTTTCCTTAAGCTGTATGTCTTAAAAACTCCACACATGAAAATGAAATATAAGTATATGACCATAAAAGTTATATATTTCCTCCCGGCTGCAAAAAACACACAAGCCACATATAAGTACATAATGCTGGGCACTTGAAATATGGAAAATCACCAGTGTTATCAGCTGAAACAAGTACAATAGAGAGCCAGCTGTGGCCTACTATACCCTCCTATCAAACAGCACAGAGCCAGCTCTCGTTGTCTTCGTGTCGATGAGTATACATCCTCTGCGGTGACATCAGCACAGCCTGCTTACGCACAGTTAACAACCTGCCTGGTGACGCCTCTGTTTCTCTGTGTTTCAGTGGGCTCCACATGAGTGGGCTTAATGGATGTAAAGCTTGTGAAAAATGGTGCAGCAGAGTAAGGTCCTTTCATGTGCCTGAATTTCAAGGCCTTTAGATGACGTAAGCAGGGTCCTCTTTATTATTGTGTGCATGGTCTGAGCAGATGGCCTGCCTGGCGCTGTATAATGGTATACATCATGGCTAAGGTACTGTATTATAGTGTTTGACAGTTTTTGACTCTGTATTTCAAACATCCAAGCAACGACAACAGGACTCCAAAGTAGCAAAATAATGTATGTATGTGTACTGAAACAACCCCATTAATCACCACCTTTTTTGAAGGGACTGTGTTATTTCTTTTTTTAATTCCCTTGCTAATTCCTCTTTAATTGCTTCTCCTCCTAATTCCTCATTTTCCGCCCCTGTAGACATTACTCTATTATATCTTTACATAGCAAACAGATGTTGCAATGTCAGTGCTCTGGGTATCATATAGAGAACATTTAATTCCATTATTTTTGATTCATGTCTTACTTAATTCCTTCTTTCCTCATCTTTGTCACATCAATACATTCATTCCTTCCTTAACTTTTTCATTCTTCAATTACTTGCTTGATTAATTCATTATTCTCTTTCCTCAGTTCCTACCATAATTTCTTTATTCCTATCTTCCTTTTTTTAAATACTTGAATTTCTCTGGGGATTGCTATATCTATCTATCTATCTAACTATCTATCTGTCTGTCTATCTATCTATCATCTATCTATCTGTTTATCTATCTATCTATCATCTATCTATCTGTTTATCTATCTATCTATCTATATTTCTTCCTCAACTCCTGCACTATTTAATGTTCATTCATGTCTTTCTTTCAGTTAACACACGACTTCAACAATCAAGAGGATTCAAACCCAGACCACCTCAATAGCCTCAGGATCACACATATTTTATGTAGATTGTTTTATTACCTTTCTTATTTTTACAGACCAGTAGAAATGAGTCATGCTCTGCAGCCTACAGTTTGTCCTGCAGCCTGTTGGAAGCATGAGAAGTCCATCTCCAGACTCTCACATTTACTTTTGCTACAGATGTGTGTTGCACAACCTACATGGGAAACAAGCATGTGAAACTGACTGTTTAACACAGGCTGAACCTTGTAGACCATTGGCCAGAAATCCCAACAACAGTTTTTCCTGAATGGTTAGCATATGTCCTTGACTAAACCCAAAGGTCACGATAACAGAACCTAAAGGTCAGGTGCTCAGAGGAATATGGGAAGATGTCTCTCAAATGTCACTTGAACAGAGTTATTGAGGATTCCCTCAAAGTGTTTTACCCTGGGGAGTGTGGTGTATGCTTTACATAATGTGAAACAGATGTACAGTAAAGGAAGTGACCCATCAGAGGAAGAATAACAAAATTAGTTTTCAGTTTGTTTGAATATGAAGAATTCATTGAGTTTTCCTGTTCTGGAAAATGTAAAAGTCATGCAAGTGGAGTTTGATAGCCCTTAAAAAAAAAAAAAAAAAAAAAAAAATCCTATTATGGTTTACACAGATATTTATTGAACTGATGAAGTCTTGTCTCACTCCAACAAGTTGCCTCTCAACTCAGCAGATCACGAATAGTGACAGTGCGTGACTAGTCTTCCAACAGAATATTATATAACAGTGTGAAATGTCTGAACATGTTTCTGGAAAACATGACTGAATCTCCTTGGGTGAAGACATTATGAAACTAGTCTATTGGGAAGCATATAATTACTGGTTGGATCTGGATGTACAGTAACTTCAGGCCAAAGAAAAAACTGGCATTTCACCGGTACCTACACCTGGGAGTAGAGAAATTAATAACATATTGCACCGTAAAAACCATAATTTGTTCCACGTTCAGGTTCATTCTATAGTGTTTAGTCAGTGCCAAGTCAGACCCCAGACAAAAACAATACTTTTCATTTTGCTAATGTGTGCAGTGTGTTCCATTCTGCCTCGTTATAGCTTTTAATGGGTCTGACTCATTGTAAATGATCATTATTAGTCCTGTTGTCCTTTTTGTGATGCAATTAAGCAGGCGACGGAGACAAAAGGCTAACGAGCAGCGTCTGTTGAGAGGGTGGTCCGCGACAATTTAAACCCTGATATGAGAGAAAAAGATGTGTTTCTGTGTGCGACGATCTGAACTGTAGGGCAGATGCACTTGGGGATTGATGTACCACGGTGTCTCATGTCCAAATCTATATGGCCCTTTTAATCCAATGAAAAACGAGAAGTGTGCTGTAACTTTGTTAGAAGTGGGTAATGCAGCCAGGGGAAATGGAACAGGGGCCAGATTTGCAGGCCTCCTCCACATTCAGTGTAAGAGCTAACCTGATTTTCACTGCGCTAGCTCTGTGACCAATATCTGCCTGCATCACCCAAAGCCCATCAGGAGTGATTAGATAAATGTGATGGACAGTTTTCTGAGAACCTGTGAACTGTGACGTTTGTTTAGAACGTGCTTGTGTGTCATATTACTATAAAATTTAGCGCTTCACACTCCAAAGGCGTGACCGTCACTCACACGTGTTACTACATCAATTTTGACACATGAAATACAGATTATGTTCAGATAAAGAGAAACAAACTACACATTTGATACCATGTGAATATATAGGAGGCTGGAAACTATGAAAGGATTAACCGCTTTCTGCAGGTCTAATGAAGACACACATGGTATTCATCTGTGGTTTGGCTTATTCCAAGTAAATGACAAGAGGCTCATGTGGAAACTCGACTTCATTAATCAGTAACTAATGTTTTTCAAATAACCAGGATGACAGAAGGAGTTTAGGCTCTGCAAAAGGAAGAAATGCAGATTCAACAGTTTCATCAGCATTACTTCTGCATCTCCTTTCAAAGATGGATTGTGTGTGTGTGTGTGTGTGTGTGTGTGTGTGTGTGTGTGTGTATCTTTGAGATGAAGCCAAGTATATCCGTAACAAAGTCATTATTATTATATCAAATCAAATTCATCTTTTGCAATAAAAAATCTACAGGAACCGTGCTTCTTTTGTGTATTTTTGTAATATTTTCATACCTCTGCCATATCACTTTCCCCAGATTAATCTTTATTAAAGAAAACAGTACCATCTGATAATAGAGAGTACTATTTCCCATATGTGAGGCTATCATCTGCACATGGCTGTGATAAGTGTGGCTATTGAGACAATTAAGTATTCTAAATGCCTTTTTGGGTAAGAAAGTAAAACATCACTTTGAATCTCAAAACAGCAGGGTCTTAATAAATAGTCACTGCAAGATGAACAATAATGTGATTGGGTGTGAAATGGATATGGGATGAGAGATCTGTGGTTAATTCACCAAAAACAAAATTCCTCTCTGTAATATAATATAAATGTCTGTCCAGAGGCATGAAGTTGTGCTTTAATCCCACCTGATGCTTGCATAATGTTTCAGAGTCGGAAGATTACCGACAATTTTAAATTTGCCACTCGATAAAAGCCATATTGCTCCCAGGTGTTTTCAGGCCAATTGTGGATTTCTAAGTTCATCATTTAACACAGTAAAGATGTAGAATCCAATATGAGCTGATAAACAAACACTTCACCTGAAATTTAACAAATTAACAACAATTTTCATTTGTTTTCTTTATTAATTGTTTGTTATGAAATGTCAGGAGTTTGTGAAAAATATGTCACTTAGGCAGAAGCCTTGATGCAGGCGTACAGTGATCTGTGCGTGGTTAATGTGGTGATACAAAGGTAGTTACGTTTAGGCAGCAAAATTACTTTAACAGGGATAGAAAAAAAATATGATTTGGCTCAAAATCAGGACACTTGTAACATAACATAATAATAAGCTACAGACAGCATCAAGTTATGAAGGAGTAGCATAAAAAATACATTTATTTGTACACACTTGGCAATTTTTCAGCTGGAAGTAACCACCCTACACCTTTAAATATCTCACTTGATTCTTTCAATCATTGCCAATTAATTTTCTGTTTTCCAGCTGAAAATTTTCAGCTGCTGCATGGATTGTCTTAATGTCGCCAGTACTGTTGAATATATGTGAAGAGCTATTTAACCTGCCTGTGGACATGTGTGTTTATGTTGTATGAGCACAGCATAGGGCTGCATACAGGTTGTTGATATGTGACCACTTATCCAGTTCCTCCTGTCTCAGCGTCTCTCCACTCCTCAGCTATTAATTAGCAGAGTGAGTGGAATTAGTCTATCAGCAGGGAGAGGGAGAGGATGAAAATATTTACAAAGCTCCCAAGAAGGGATTTCATTAGGAGTTGCCTGGTTGTTCGTTGCCTCCTCTCTCTCTCATTGGGGCGATGTGGGGTGGGAGTACTCTGAAACTTCACCCTAATGTCAAGTCATGAGGCAGCTGAGTTAAATAGCATTATGACGGCAAAAATACAGTCATCAGGCAGAAATTAAGATACTCATTTCACTATAGATTTATTCCTGACAAATATAAGTGGAGTCAAACAAAGCCTGTACAGTAATGGGAATTAAACTGCCTCAGAACAGAAGAGGCTAAACTTATAGTATAGAATATTAAGGAGCCGAAGCGTAAACCAACCGAGACAAAGTGATTCAAGCTATAGTAGGCACATTAACCACTCTACCCTCTCAAGGGTAAAAACATCAACCCACACAGTCTTGGGAAATCTGTAAGCATCAGTGTTTTGGATGATTCTCACTTGGCTGTATGTTGATTGGCATGAGATACCCCGCTGCTGTGTTATTTCCTCCAGTTGCTCGCCTCCTCCCATCCACTCCAGCTCTCTCAGCAGGGTTCAGCTGACCTCAGGAGCACACAACATAAGCACCCATGGGGCAGCTGAATGTCTGTCTGTGGTTATCAGGGGAAAATGACAAAGTACACACATTTTATGAGCAATTTAGGAGCCTTGGATGCCAATCCATAATAATTGTACAAAAATATCGAAGCAAATATTTTGAACTAGCGTCGAAGGTTGTCAGCTACCTCTGAGTCAGATGATTCGCACAGTTAACACAACAGCTTGAAGAGATGATGTTTACTGAAGCCAGACAACACACGGTCGAAGGTTAATGACAAATTGAAAATGCAACTCTGAAATTCAATATTCATTTTGCTCCCAATTTTAATAAAAACATTTTTGTTGTGTAGTTTATCAAGCAATTCCAAATATTTTTTCTGTGTTTCTCTGTGTTTAATATTAGTTATCTGTGTTTAATATTAGTTCTGTGCCATGATGTGTTTGTCATTTGGGAGAAAAACGGTTGTTGCCAATGAAAACATGCCAGGCCACTTTGGCTCTAGTTGGAGGAATTCATTGGCTTAAAATCGTTTATTGAAATAAGGTTAAGCTGTGGCTTAACTTGTGTGACATTTGGATGATAAGTGACACAAGCTTGTGAGTATCCATGGGTCATTTCTATATAAAGATATGGAGGAGTAGAGTCTACCTGAGCAGAGAATGAAGTTGCTCTCCTTCTGTGTGTTTTGGAATCTGGCTTCTTGTGCTTTGTTGATGGGATGGCTGCACATGCTTTTAGAGTATGTTCATGCATGTGAGCGTGCCCCTCTGACTCGCTTACTCTCGCCCGCTCTGCACATTTCTCATACCGAGGTTGCAGCTGAAAACCACCTAACACCGATGGTGCTATTGTGGAAACACAGCACCCACCCTCCGTTAGCCCTGTCAACACTGAGCTCTGTTAGCACTGCCAGCTGTTGCCATGTTGAGAGACATGCCCAGACAATAGGAATGCTTCTGATCTTACATTTAGCACCTTTCTGTGTCCCTGCATTAATTATTCTACTTTATCATGGTGAATTATGAGTGTTTATATTTAATATCAAAATTGTCATCTTCTCGTGTGGTAATGTACATTTTTAAAAAAATAATTCTTGGTGACTCAGCCTACATTCAGGGACGTACGCATAGATATTATCTGATAAAATGCAATTTAGGTCAACCTGCTTTCTCTTTCCATCATATAAAACATGTTTGACTTTGATATTGTGTCATTCGTATTATCTGAGAAACAAACTAATTTGTTTGTAGAGGGGTGAAAAACATTGATAGAGAGGGAGGGTGGGAAGGGGCTGTGAATCATACAAATGGTAATAACAGCATATACTTAAGGACAAACTGTCCTTTGTGAGAGAGATGTGGGTGGAGGCAAATATAGGGTTAAGTATGAATCTCTGTGGTTCTCTATAGACTCAAATTACGATACATTTAAGTCCCTCCTGAAATGATCCCAAGCCCACATATTCCACTTCACTAGAAACGCGTCACATTTCAGAAACTGCAGATGATCTGACTGTCATTTCTCTGTCTGCAAGTGTCCTAATACAAACAACAGGACAGAAAACCAAATTAGAAACCAGTACGAGCTCCTCCTTCCCAGGGATTATGTTCTGATTACAAGACCTCAGTGCTATCCAGTAACTGGCACTCCTTTAAAAACAAGGCCAAGACAAACTCCCCCAGCAAGACCACCTCAGCAGAAAAAGCCGAGAATGGGCAGGAAATGTTTGACAGAATGTTTCAAACTCCTGGTATTCAATGTAAAAAGTAGGCAGACACACCAGGGAATCACACTGATGGGATGGACAGAAGAAGAGTCGAGCTGGCTGGAACAAAGGTCTTGACCTGTTGCTTGCTTTAGGTCAACTGAACTCAGTTTCCCGGTTTATGCAGCAAACATGAAGGAACCTGATGACGAAATGGGGGATGACTGAAATATGCAAGTTCAGGCCACTGAGATTCCATGTTTTTTTCAGTTTATAAATTGCTATTTGCACTTGATGTCTGCAGTAGAGCAGCTAAGAATTATGTTACTGCAGTAATGTGTCCTTGTAAAAGGTTATTGTATTCATTTAGTGAGTCATGGGCCGGAAAACACACAAGGGATAAAGATCCAAACAAGAATTACAGGAAAATATAGCAGTAGCAGGGTTATGACAGTACAAAGAGTGTTAAGGCAAAGAAGAATAATCTTTAGGTTAAGGCAGTACTTATATCCGCTTTGCTTGCTTCCTTTCTTCTCCCAGGTTTCTCTAAACATTTTAAAAACAGACATTATCACTTACAGGGTTCAGCATTGACAACTTGTTGCAGTTGATGTAAATTCAGTTAACTACTTTCCTCAAATGTTTTTTTTTTTGCTGCTATACTTTTTTTATTTTATCAAATAATACAAAAAGATTCAAGTTCATTGTTAAGTAAGTAAGTCGTAACAAGGACTTGTTTCTATGATCAACTTTTCACTGGTTCACAGATCAGCTTTGTGACATTTTGTGAAAAGTTGTGTAAATATGACACCCAAACTTGCTACAATGCCACAGCTAATTATCTAAAATAATTTCAGTTACCTAAATTTATAGTTGTGAATCCTAGCCAACAAAACAATTCTTAGGAAACTACAAACCTTGAGCCATGAGTGTTTAATCATTTATGTTTTTCATATTGCTTCAGCTCCATAATCTGCTGAGTAACGTAAGTTCTTGGACAATTTGTTTTAAATTCATTATGAAGTTTTCCAACTAAAAATCAAGCTGTCACCAAAGACAGCCTGTTTATTTATGATACCACAGCATCTTTTAAAGACAGAACCGTTTTCTCCAAACACATCTATCAGAGACTAATCTGTTTGTTACTACAGAGATGAGGACATGACAAAACGTCGCCAGCGTGGCGCGAGTCACCCTCTTCCCGGAGGACAGGGGTGTTTATACGATCTAGAGGGCCCCAGGGTTATTGACTCAGCTGAGCCCGAACTCTCCAGCAGCCCCAGAGAGTAATATTATGGTCGGAGGGGGTTTTAAAGGGAAGTGGGTACCAGCTGAGATCGTGTACTTTTGGATAATATTCACACACAGATGCATCTTCCAAAAGCAAATTTAGAGTCCAGATGTGATTTTATGGCTGTTTATTATTAATCTGTTTCATTTTTGCATTTAATTGTGGTTGACTTTATTTCAAAAGCTCCTTGGTCATGTTTCCTTGCCTGGTGATGTCTCTTTTTTTTTAAGAGAGTCATGGGTGAGAAAGAAAACTCAATGCAGTTCACAGGCTGTTTGCGTAAGGAAAGCCTGGCCGGGGATAAGAACAGGTTCCCAACTCTTAGTACGCCAGTGTGTGTGAAACTTTTCTGTCTTACCCACGTTGCAGACAAACACACACACACATGCTGGATTTCACTACAAGAACAACACAGTAATAGACAGAACATGGCATGGACACCCACACACACTAAGACCTGTTTGCTTTGACATTAAGTGACAATAATAGTATGGATTTGACTTTCTGCTACCAAATAAGATAGAATGGAGGAACACTGACAAATTTATTTGTTTACGCTCTTGTAATGTCTGTCTGAGATGTCTGATTGTAATGACGAATCTCTTTAATAAACAGAGTCAAACCTTCACAGCGACATGCTTACTTCCTTGCTTTAGGGCAACATTACCTCTTCCTCTGTTATCTTGATCTATAATGTTCCTTTGGCAGAACAAATGGCCACGTTAGAAAGAAAAATACGTCTGTATGACAGCTCACTGTTTTATTGAATTCAAATATCATCCTACTGATAAACCTCACCGGACTGGAAGGAAGTACATATGTCTTTTTATCCTCCATAGATCTAATAAAGAGCTTAAAATATTCATGGGAGAGGTTACACTAAAGGAGAAGTATCAAACCTCCCTTAGCATCCCCTTCAGTATTTTCCCATCCCTCCCTGTGTGTAGATGTGACAAGGCAACCTTGGGGAGCCCAGAACTAAACAATGTGACTCTTAGAGGCCCGTTTCAGGCCTTCCCACCACTTTCCTCCCCAGTCTCTGGGCCGCTTCCTGTTTGTGCAAAAGATCTGTTGTCTTTGCCATATCTGTTCTTTTAGCTCTGATCAAGAGGAGTGTGGTGGCTTCATGACTTTACATCTCCAAGGTCACCCTCTGGACCAGTGATTTCCGTGACGTAAAGCAGATATTGAAGTCCGGGGGCAAAGGTCAATCCAAAACCAACGTGCTTACAGGTTGTGCTACACGTATTTTTGAACAGATATGTGCCAGAACACACTCCCTGGTCTGTTACTCTTTGTCCACGCCGTTCCCGTCCTCCCACACAAACACAGTACTTGAGTCATGCTCATGTACGCGGCACTGCTAACAAGGCGGGTCAATCAGTGTGAGAGATGCAGTAAATATTTTCTGAGCCTTGACGGCACTAGAGGGATGGTGCTAGGACTGTCCTTGACACCTACACAGCACACTGAGAAAATAAAAGTCACATACGGTAGGATGGGTCCCTTGTGGGCCATTCAAAGGTGATATATGTGGCACTGGATGTTTAGGAATGTCAGGAGCCCAGAAATTAGTTCTGTACAGATGAATGTTTGTTATGTCTCTAACAAGCGTGAGAGTCCATGAGATACAATGCATATAAGTGTTGTTCTGGTGGCTTACTGGAGTCCCACCTTCCTGTCACATATATACTACAAAACACCACTACAATATTTTTAAGATATTTTTACAGTATTTAATGCCCCACACCATACAGTATGTTAACAGTATTTGTTAGCTGTTATGGAGTTCCCATATAACAAACAAATTCTTTCATCAAAATCAGTTTTAAACACATTGTTTAATTTAAAAGAGAGAAGTAGTCTACTTCTCACTTGATTTAGTACATCAGTAAACATTGTAAACATGAGTTTATGGTCTCAACCAATAGTTTCAAGTCTTCATCAATACAGCGTGATGTTCATTTTGTAAATTATGGTCCCATCTGGAGCCAAATAGACCATAAAGCAGGGGACACTTTAGGGTGGCACTCACAAAGTGAAACTGATACCTGCGTTGCTGTTGTGGCTGTTGTCAGAGCATTAAAATGGCAAATATAGGTGGTTCAGTTCACTTGCCAACTGATGAGAGGGATTTATTACGTGAATACAGAGTTGATATTTGGCATTTTTGGCACCTCATCACTCCCCACATGTATTCAGCACAGTATGTATATGTTGGTTCTCATAGAAGAACTTAGACCTAGGATGTGGAGCATGTGAAATGCAACATAAACTGACACAGAAAGCAGAGTCACACAACATATTTAGGTAATTATTAGGGGAATATGGCAAATGCCATGAAAGCAACATTACAAGGTATAAAAATCACACAAGAGCATCTTGAGAGACTCAGTAAGAAGCAAATAACAATAGTCAACTAGCCTATTCATATTTCACCACAATACAAAATCAACATCATAAAAGTAGAACGTCATAATTTACATGTAAAAGTCACAAACAAGTCTTGTTCCTGAACCCTAGTTATAATAACTTACTGACTTACTGAGTGAAGCAGCAATGGGGATTTTGATAAAGTTTATGCACTGACATACACTTTGACAATATTTCTAGCAATAGACAGGATTAGGATAATGGAAATAAAATGCATATTTCCTACTAGACATGGTATCAAAATGCATTTGAACTCATAAGCTATCTTAAAATATTGCATTTTCCACTGAGAACGTAAGGAATGTCCGCCATGTTTTCACAGAAAGAGCAGCCTGCATCGAACGTTACATGATCACAACTCTCGCTCCCAATTACATGGGTTATTTATAGTGCAATACTTTTCAACGTAATAATTTGTAAGAATATTGGATGAGAACAGCTTGATCGGTGAGGTCATGCAATACTATATTAGCATTAGCACAAAGTGTTTGTGGTACTTTTGGGCCACAAACACTTATTTTCAACCGTCATTGCTCATCTGGCCCCACTTGTGTATTGTTACATTGAAAACCATAAAAGGTGAAGTTGAACTCACCCCTCTTCCTGCATACATTTGGACCTGTCAAACACAGGTGTATCAGATAACCTTATTCATTGTTGCAGTGATTACTGGAACATAGACATCCCTAATATGTTATTAGTTCCATCTGTGCCTTTCCTGCTAGTCTAAATGTGTGCTGTTGCGAAACAAGTTTATGCATTCAATTCACTGGGGAGTGATGACGCAACAGTTTTCATGGAGAGGTGTAAAACCTGTGCCTGTGAAGATAGACACTCTTTGGAAGACAAACTGATAATGCTCATTAGGACTACATGTCAGCCCGTCCTGCTCTGCCGGTCACTGTCTTTATAAATGTGTGTTGCGCAAGAAATTTGGCAGTTTAACGTCTTTCAGCAGCCTCTAATGACTAATGTGTGAGGAAAGAAACATGCTGCTCATGCTCTTGTTTATTTCATTGTTTATTTTAGGAAACTGGCCCCTCGTTACTCGTTAAAATGCAATTAATTCACGCATGTTTTTGATGGAAACCACGCAGCGGTCAGTCAGATATTTGTACACTCAGCTTCTTGTCAGTCGATACAGGTCAGCAGTTTGCAGCTGAAGCTGAGGACCTCACAGAGTATTGTTTTTCTTCAGCAGGTGGCTGTGTTGCTGTTGTTTAAAAGGTCCATTGTTTCCCGCAGTGCTCTGTGCTACCAGTAATTACCTCGGACATCAATTCATTCTAATACAGCTTAAGTGCTAACACAGCTTATCTCGTTAGAGTGATTTGATTAGCAAAAGCATCTCACAGCATCACACCTCCAGGGTATGAGCATTTCAGATGAAGCCTTGTCCTCTTTTTCCTCGCTCTCCCAGAAACTTTGGATTATCCAATAGATCATATTTTGGGGATTTTTAGTCTAGTTGCATCAGATTCCTAAGTGTTACACAACTTGGAAAGAGTCTTGGGATGATCATCCATGTTTTTTTTTTTTAGAGTTTATTTCCACGACATGGATGGAGTTTTTCTTTGTGATCTGAAATAAACACCAGCCATCCATTCTTAGAAGGTTAAGACCCATAGAAAATGTCATTTCCCCTCTTAGTTTTCTCCCCATCCATTTTTAAATCATCTACATCTGTTTGTGCTTGAACTCGGGGAGTGTAAATCAATGTTGTAGTGCGTACTGTTGCAACAACATCCTGTCCCCCGCTGAGGCTTATTTGTATTGTGGAAAAAGGCAGTGGAGATTCAGAGCTTGATATATAACTCTTTTCTCACTTCCTCAGAGGTCTCAGGGGTCAGATATAGATTGTTGATCATTTTCAAGACCAAGATGGTGCAGGCGATCTGATACCGTACGGTTGCTCATTGCTGTGACAGGATAAGCACTAACATGGCATCCGCATAATGGATGATTCTCATCTCTCAGTAATTCAGGACATAATGGAGCCAGATCATAATCTCCCTGGAGGTGTAAATGGCTCTGTTGTTGTGTTTCAGACAAAGTGAGATACTGTCGTCCTCCCTGCAACCTGCCCGTCCTGAGGAATGGCAGGTATGAAGACTGAAGAGCACTCTGGTGCGTGTCATGTATATTCAAAAACAGTTTTCAAGATCTTTGGACGTGTTGACCCGGTGTGACCTCCAAGATGCTGTGGCCCATAGAAAGCTCAGTAAAGGTGATCATTCTCAAATGACTGTCACACCTGAGTGGGCAAAAGTGACCAAACAGGACATCCACTTAGTCCAAAGTGTTTGTTTTTCCTTTCTTTCCTTGTTTGTCTTTAACACAGGCGATGTCTCTCTTTACCCTCAGCACTGCAGACACTGAAACTGAGGGATTTACTGGATACGATGCCTCATCCATCACTATCCATCTCCATGACAGTTGCAATAGGGGCTGCGGACAGAGGTGGAGAGGTGAGGACGTGACCTACTTCTCAACACCTGTCAAGACCTTGAGAAAGAGAAGTATAACGATAGACAAATGCCTTTAGTGCCAAGGAGTGTCTGATGGATGTTTGCAGTGGCTAAAAATAGAGATCCTTTCTTATCACAGCTGGATTACACAAATTCCCTTTGATTCCCTCCCTTTTTGCACCAATCAATTTCTTTTATCTCATGTGAAATTATTCTTTGTAGTACAGTTTTACCAGTCAGAGCCTCTGTCACTTAACAAAGCCAGCTTGACTACAGGCAGTTGACAAGCAAATGACAGCTGAATGACACTGGAAAATGGGAAATGATCTTAGAAAAGCCGACGAGGAGTGACAGAAAAGCGGTAACCCAACTCTCCACCCTGCCATTTATCTCCCTTCGCCAAGCCCCTGCCTGATACACCATGATCCAAGTCAAGGGCAAGCTCATGGCAGCTATTAATATAGTGTGTCGACAGGTCCAATCACAGTCAAAGCCTGGTCATTCCTTTCATGCTGTGCAGAGGACAATACACAGGAGACTATCATGGGATAAAAGATGAGCACTAGTGGAAGAAGTGGGGTGGTCAAGATATTTAAGTAACCAAAATGCTGAGTTTCTACTGAACTGAAGTCCCTCCAAAGAATGTGCACCAGGCCTTTAATCAGTTCCACCTGTCACAGCAATACATTTCTTATGACGGAGAAAGTGAGTGATTATAAGCAGACATTAAGAGAGAGGAGAAAGAGAGATGGTGCTTGGGGAAGTAGAGTTGAAAGAGGAGAGGAGGAGGTGGAGGAAGAAGGGAGGAGGAGGAGGAGGAGGAAAGGTGCTATTGTGTAAGATCTGATGTGTGTTTGTTGGTGTGGTTGCAGAGAGAGATGGGCTAGGACAATATGTAGCTGACTGGCTCCAGTTTAATTCATTCATCGCTGTAGTGTGTGTGTGTGAGAGAGAGTCAGGGGGGTGTGAGTGTGTTTGTGTGTCAGACGGTATTCCTGCTCGTCTCGCTCCACCAGTTAAGTTAAATCAGAGGCAGCCACTGACACACCACGGTGGTCTCTATCTCTGTCCGACCTGCTCTGAAAGCATCAACAGCCTCCTGATTCAGCAGCACAGGTAAGAGCTCACGTTATCTCACTTTCTGAAAGACGTTTTAGCAGCTTATTAAAAAAGGAATCTACAGTCCTTAAGCTATTTAAGTGTAACTTTCTGTAATAGTCTATATCACTCATCATGGCTGTTTTTAGGCATATCTAATGTCCCAAACCAGCACACAAAGGTTTTCTATGTCTGTAAATGCTTAATACTTGAATGAAAATATTACCCTGGGAAACAGCATATATTGAACAAAACGACCTGTTAGATATATTCACTGACTTGATCTGTGCCACCTGTTGATGGTGTTTGTTCAAGTTGTTCATGTGAAAGTCCTGTGTGTGTGCAGAGCCTTTAAAATACTGGAGCTGCACGGTAGGGATGGGAAGAATCCAGAAATGCATTGTACAAAGTATACGAAGCAAGGGATGGTGTCCATGGTAAAGTTCACATTATCTCACGTCCCCATAGAGAATTGGATCCACTTCCTGATAAACAGCGGCTCTGCGCTCCCTAAAAATCCTCACTTTATGAAGAATGTGATCCCAAGACAGGCATAAAAACAACTTGGGTAGCTGAGGAAATATAAGTGAAGAAAAGACGAGAAAAACAGGTGGCATTTAATGTTGTAAGAGACATGTCTAACTGTTGAAGAAGAGTGATAGTGGAGAGTGAGCATGACGCAAAGATGTTGTGGTTTCAGAGTGAAGGCTGCTCAACATCATGCTCTTAAACCAAGAGCTCTGTATGGCTTTCCCTTTTATCTGTGCTTATTTACCCCCCTAATGTTTCTACACTGGAGATAAGCCCTACTGTCAAGAGCCACTAAATGTGTTACTTAATATAACCTCTCATTCTACAGCGAAACAATCTTCTAACAAACTATTTAGATGACTGCGAATAAGTGGGAGAGAAGAAGGATTTATAATCTGTGCTGTTATTGTAACTGAAAGCATCGTTAGCATGTTTCATGAGATACAGTACAGGAAATGAAGGGGGGCTTTACAGGCTGAAGTCACGTGAAAGTGCAGTTTTGTAAACAGAAAAAAATGCAGACATGGTTTCTGCAGCCAATATTTCCATTAGCCCCTGTCTGGCAGCAGAAGCGAAGTCCTCATTTAGTTCATGGACACTGTCACTATCACTCACACACACACACACACTCTCAATCAAAATCTGCTGCTATTTCTCCTTTTGAATATACAATACGCATACACTGTAAACAGAGATGTGTGTTGTCTTGATTCAGTTTTTTATATTGTAATCAACCACCCTACTTGACACTTAAGAGTTGTGTTAGTAGCTTGGTCAAGTTTCCTACTTCAAAAACTCTTCAGCTGAAGTTAGACAGAGGAGGAAGTGAAGTCTAGGAGGCTACGGTCGAGGAGCGCTGCTAAACTTTTAGACACCCACACTATTACTCTCCAAGGAGTAATAATGACAAATGAAGCCCTCGTGCTATTTCAGGACTGCCATTTGTCAGTGGTGGGCGGCTGGGTGTTAAATGTGTATTCCTGTAAGGTGTTTGGAGATGCAAGATGCAAAGCAGGGAAGCAGCCGTTGCTGCAAACCGTTCTGTTGACTGAACAGGCCTGCAACGAGGCCTAAACGAGAGGATGATCATGAGGAGGGTGGCTGAGGTGGTGTGTTCTTAGTAAGATGAACTTAACTTCATAATGGGCTGATATAAATCATTAACTCCATCAAGCAGACATTTTAGTGGCTCTCTCTTTGGGCTGCCAGATGGTGGTGCTCATGTCAGAGCAGCCAGGCCGAGGGCAGCTTGAGATAGCTCCGTTGATGGGAACCACCATTCTGTCCTGCACCATGTTATTGCGGTTATTTTCACTGATACTGATATGGTCAAAGGAATGATAATTTTGGATCATAAAACTAAATTTCATGAAAAACTTGCAGTGCATAAAGTCTGCAGAATAGGATGTAGGCCAGGACATATTTCATCTTAAACAGGTTGCAGTAGGCCATATTGTGTTTCTGAATTTTGATTAATTGTGCAGCCCTAATCCAAAGTCTAATTCAACTGTGATTTCAATTCTCCTATTTTTAGCATTTTGAAAAATTCCCAGGATCTCAGGAAAAGGCTGCCTTTAAATATCCTGAAATAGGATTGGAAATGGAATGTGGCTATAGTGCCACCGTCCCCAGTGTCCCCAGACTTCCTCCCAATCCTGATTTTCGGCAGCGTTGCTGTGTTTGCAAGCAGCATTTGTGCGTTTGCAAACAGCTCACAGTCCATTGTCTCATCTGAGAGGATGCAGCTTGCTCATGGACCTTGTGAAGTGGGTGTTTACCTTCCTGTCTGTGGTCACCCAGGGTTTATGGCTGTCATTCAGTAATGTGCCATCTCACTCCAGAGCTATAGCTCAGTGGACACAGCCACACTAAATCACCTGCTTCCGAGTCACCTTCTGTTTGTGCCACCTCACCTTTATTATGGGGCTCACTTACATATATAGGCAGCAATAACTTCCAGCCTTGTTTATATTCACTCCCCTTGCCTTGAGCATCTCCCTCATGGAAAAGTACTGGTAAATGGCATGCAGTGTCCATTTTCTCCCATATTTCCATTTGTGGTCATCAGAAATTTTTGTAATGTCAAGAGATTTTCTTAAACGGTTTTAAATCCCTAAACTGTGAAACTGATATGTGTTTAGTCGCTCTCCTCTGTATAGTTTAAATTTACAGTCACCCACTGCTGTAATCATTATAGAAAGAAAACACATGTACAGTAAATCCAAGCAATGACATCTGTGTTGGTGCTTTACCTTGCCTACTACACCGCAGAGATATTTCATTATTCTGTTGCCCTTGGCACCCACACATCTTCCACACTCAACAATTCCCACATCTGCAACCGATACGGTAGGTTGCTTTAGTGCATACAGGTTTTTTTCAAAGACTTCATCCACTGAATCCTGGGGGACAATGAGTAGATCTGTGAGTGGGAGATAAAGTAGTTTGACTATACGGGCTCAGACAGTCTTAATGCCAACCAGGAGGCAATGGGAATGCAGACAGGGAAGGTTTTAAAACGTGTATTTAAATATGTGGTCTACAATATGTGTCAGAGCAACAGTACTAGATATCTGCCATGACGGTTTTTCAATAACTTCTGTATACAATAATCTACATTATGATGTCACATACTGTGTCAGCTGTGAGATGGAAAGAGTAAAATCTTGAAGCTAGAATGCCATCTTGTGGCAATATACCTTCTTAGTGAAACTGGCATTGAGAGGATTTACATTTTCATTGCTGCTGCAGACACAGTAATCTATAGTTTGTATTATAGCTGTCTTCATATTATAAAAGAGCCCATAAAATAGTTGTTTTATTACCTATGAATGCATTATTTGCTCACTTTTCAGCTTTACATTTTGAGCATATTTTCCCTCGCATCTGTTTGCTTTTAATGCAACCACAAGCATGTTGTCATTGTCATGTAATGTAATGTAATTAAACAGAAACTATCTCCGCAGCCATAGTAATAGAATATATGAGGCTTATGCTAATATTATTGCATTAGCCCCACTAATGACACTCACTAAGCCATTCTGTTAAAAATAAAGACTCTCAACAAAGGGGGGAATTTGTTTTTTATCCCCATTTCACATTCTGCTGGTACAAATGAAGCAAAAACTAGCCCCGAGGCATTTTTTTTTTCACAGCACGCAGGTTTGATTTTCTCACAGAACAAAGTTTCCACAGAGCCGAATCCCTGCTGTCCTGTTTGTTTAGGTGTGTGCTGATTAGAAGTTCTCATGCTGGGTACAATGTATCTCTGCACACCAAGGGTTTAAAACGTGACATGTCTTTTACAGTGACTGGAAACTCAACCCTCTCTTTCTCTCTCCTCTCTGCTCCCTCAGTACCTCAGTGTTTAATGGTGTTGTTATCCATTGCCATGCAGCTTTCATTAACACAGGTCGTAACATAAGGCATAAATGTTCTCCTTCCGGGTGCTGACAGTCCACCCAGATGGACGGACCATTTGATAAACACAGCACTGTTTTACTGTTACCATTCATTAGCCAAGAGACGATTTAAAGGAGAAGGGAGAATGCAGACTGTCTGAATAATGATGTTTCAAAGGGCATTTTTGGAATATTGAATAACATGCAACATCTGTTTTTCATGGCTTCTTATTTTACAGAAATAACATAAAGCGTCAGGATGGCTTTAATGTGCAGGTCTTTAATGAGCTGGTGTAGGGTGAGCACTTTCATTGGTGCTCGTGTGGATTAGCGTTTATGGGCCATGCCAGCGGTAATGATGGCTCTTCTCCTAGACTGCCTGTGACATTTTTGTTGTGTTTCTTTTATAGGACTCGCTGAGGCCCTCGCCCAAGGCCTGTATCAGTCACCACAGACGCACCCTGCCGACAGGGCCCCCTGTTTAAAACTCCCAGGATCTGGCACTAAAAAGGGAAAATGCTGAATATAACTGCAGGAGCAACAGAGGGGATAAATCTGAAATGCGGCATGTCTGGAAGGCATGAATTCATCTTCACCCTGATACCCATCGTCTACGGCTGCAACTTTGTCATCGGCATTGTCGGAAACAGCATGGTGGTGGCTGTCATCTACTGCTACATGAAGCTCAAGACGGTGGCCAACACATTTGTGCTCAATCTAGCTGTTTCTGACCTCACCTTCCTCATCACTCTGCCCATGTGGGCCACCTCCACCGCCTCAGGCTATCACTGGCCCTTTGGTGGATTCCTGTGCAAAGCCAGTGCAGGGCTGGTGATTTTTAACCTCTACACCAGCATCTTCTTCCTCACAGCGCTCAGCATTGACCGCTATCTCGCTATCGTTCACCCAATGCGATCACGCAGATTACGCACTGTGGTGTATGCACGCATCACCTGTGTAGTGATCTGGCTTTTTGCCTTTGTGCTCAGTGTCCCCACAGCACTGACCAGGGATGTCTACAAAATCGAAAATTACACTACAGTGTGTGGCATCCTCCACCCAACCATTGAAAATGCCAAGAGGTTGAAAGGGCTCCTACTGGCCATCAGCCTTATGAAAAGCCTCCTGGGCTTCCTGGTGCCCTTCGTCATTATCATCACCTGTTACTGCCTCATCGGACGGGCACTGCTCGGGGCGAGGCACATCCAGAAAAGCTCGCGTTCGCGGGACGATGAGGTGCTGCGCATGCTTGCTGCAGCTGTCCTGGCCTTCTTCCTGTGCTGGGTGCCACATCAGGTGTTCCACTTCATGCACATGCTACCCCAGCTGAGAGAGAACTGCGCCCTCCTGGAAATCATTGACACCGCCATGCCCTTCACCATCTGCATTGCCTACTTCAACAGTTGTGTAAACCCCATTGTGTACGGTTTTGTTGGGCACAACTTTCGCAAGAACTTGCTGCGACTGTTGCGCTGCTCACCAAGCGGAGCTGCAAGGCCTCACCCAAGCATCAGCTCCAAGATGAGCACCCTCTCTCTTCGTGCCACTGAGGCATTGAGCCTCACAGCCAAAAGCAAGGCCTCCTCTGACGTTAAGTGAACATAAGAAGGAAAGAGGGTACGAGTTCATTCCCCCGCTCTTTTGAGAAACATTCCATGCTTTTAAAACCCCGACTGTATTACAAAGCACTGAACCATGCAGAGTGGTTGAAATGTTGTATTCATGTCCCTCTGTGAGTAAGGTAAAGTCATTAACTTGTACAAGCCTTGTCTGCAGAATAATTATTCATGAACATGTCACACAACATGCATTAGGGCAAACATTCCTCTCCAAGTACAAAATGAATGTCTGTGTCACTGACATACAAGTGAACTAGAAAGAATAAAATCCAGCAATGAAGTATATCACCGCAAGAAAGGAGTATACATACAGATTGCTTATCCCATTATTTATATAAGATATGCATGTGCTGCAGAATTTTGTCGCCTTTGTGCCTTAAGGATACAGTGCAGTAATATATTGTCCAGTGATAACCATTCTGTGTGCTCAGCAGGCCATTCACCAGTTGGGGCAGTGATCAAGTGCTCAGTAAAGATGCCAAAATGAAAAAAAAAGAAACAAATCATAAGCCACCGTGCACGCTCTGCCAGCAGCTGTATACATGTAACGATTAGAAAAGTGTAGCAAATATGTGTATCGCTTAATATCATATTTCAGTGTGGTAACTAGTGCCTGTATGCCTGTATCTGTGGTTAAGTGTTTGCATATCCGATTTAAATGTTACCTGCTCTGGGAATAACATGTTGTACATATAAGAGCGCTACACAAACACTCCAGGCACAGTGATCATTGTCGGTATCTCTGGTGGTTGTCTTTGTCGTATTTAAACATGTTTTTTCCTACTCTGTAAGTGTAAAGTTTGTGAATATATGAAAATATTAATAAAATGAAAAAAAATCCACAGTACTAAGCTGTTTTTTATTACCTACTAAATGATTAATGAAAATGTCATTAGTTGCTAAACCATCCAAAAGTAGTTATCTGAGATGAAATAACAATTAAGAATAGAAATCAAGTGGCTTCTTCCAGCATGTATTAATCATTGACCATGCATCAGGTAGGCCCACGTTCCTCCACGTAGCACCTAAAAATAACAGGTGGCTTTTTGGGAGGATGTCTGACTTGTTGCTGCACCACAGATGGGGATTGGTGGATGAGCGACAGGTCGGGGTTATAAATGCTGTCAAGTCCTGAATCCAGCCTCACCGACAACATGAGGGTCCTCCTGCTTCTCGGACTGGTGGCTGTTGCCCTGGCTGACATCACTCGCTTCGAGGGGTATATCTTTGTCTTTTTAAAGCAAAATCACAATCAAGCAGGCACAGTAGTAGTTGGTGTTAGCTAGTGTACCAAGAGAGTACAGTTTGGCCACACTAATGGTTAAGTGTAATGTCAGTTTCAGCATTTGACTTGTTAAAGGAAGAGATCAAAAACCATCAGAAGAGTTTTGGTTTATGCAGCTATACAATTCATTTCAATCCATCAAGTAGTGAAATATAACATGCAACATACAAAACAGAAATAAAACAGTGATTTGGTATAAACCTTGAACTGAATAACACACTAAATAATCCCACACCTTTGCGTTCTCTGCATGTACAGAATATCGTTTTACTGTGTAATAATGAGACAACCCAGTATGGCTGAAGTCGTGACCATTGTACCTGAAACTCTCTTTTCATTTTTCATCAGAGAGAAAGTCTTCCGTCTGAAACCTGTGTTTGACGAGCATGTGACCCTCATTAAAGACCTGGCTAAGAGCATCGAGGTATCAAGCTGCTTTCTCTCACACCTTATAATTCTGTCTTTACTCCCTACTGTGGTTTAAATGGTTTGGCAGCAGTGGAAGAGGCTAAACTGGGATTTTAATTCACTGAATACCCATTCAGACAGGCAAATCATATCTAATTGCACATTTTTTAAAGCTTGAGTCAAATTCAAGTCACAATAACACCGTCTTTGAACTTAGCACTTCAGGTTGAATTTCATGTCTGAATGTCTCAACATGCTCAAGTGTTTGACATTGGCGCCATCTGTAGGTGGACTTCTGGAGACCAGAGAGCTCTGAGCTGGTGACCATTGACATCGATGTGGATATCCGTGTGCCTGCCATGTACCTGGATATGGTGCACACCATCCTGCAGCAGAATGACATGGAGCATGAGTAGGTCACGGGACAAAGATGATTCCCACTTAACTGAACATGAGATCTTTTGTTTTAACACTTTTTTAATGATTCTCTCATCAGGGTCCTTATTGAGGATCTGCAGTCTGCTGTTGACTCCCAGGCTGATGATGGCAAGCCCTCTCCCAGAGCCCACAGCTACACCAAATACAACAACTGGGCCAATGTAAGAAAAAGACCATCAGTCACAATCTTCATCCTGAATGGACTGTTATTTCCTGTTCTCATTTTTTCCCTTTTTTTCAGGTCCAGTCCTGGATCAACTCCATTTCTTCATCCAATCCCAGTCTGATCAGCAGACAGGTGATTGGAAGCACCTACGAGGGACGCCCCATGACTGTCCTCAAGGTATTTCAAGACTTATCTCCGATATCAGTCCCACATGTTAAAATTTCAGATAAGTATACCACAGAATACATCTAACAAATGTTTTATGATTACCTGTAACAATTTCAGCTCGGTAAGAAGTCCAGCTCCACCAAGCCTGCCATCTTCATGGACTGTGGTATCCACGCCAGAGAGTGGATCTCTCCTGCTTTCTGCCAGTGGTTTGTCAAGGAGGTAAGGAGGACATCTGGATGGGCACGGCAAGCATTTGTAAACCTCCACTGATTACAGTGATTAATTGTTTCCCAATCTTCCTCAGGCTCTGTCCACCTATGGTAGAGATTCTCAGATGACCAGCCTGCTCAACCAGATGGACGTCTTTGTCCTGCCCGTCTTTAACATCGATGGCTACGACTACACCCACAAGAGCGTAAGTTCATACTTCAAACTCAAGTTTATATTTTTATTTAATAGATAACGTGCAGCATAAATAATAATAAATAAAAATGTGTCTTTTGTCAACTGTGGGACTTAAGAACAGGATGTGGAGGAAGACTCGCTCCAGGAAATCTGGATCCAGCTGCATTGGTGCTGATCCCAACAGGAACTTCAATGCTGGCTGGTGCAGTAAGTGCAACATATGCATTATTATATCTGAAAAGGGGGCTACAGTTATTTTATAATGCACTTCCATCAAGATGAGGGGTGTGTGAAACATTTAAAATTAAAGAAAACACAAGGCAAGAGGTGTGTAGTATGAGTCACACACCAAAAACCTTTAACCCTTTTTTTTTCTATGAGAAAAAAGAAAAAAGTAAAATCAAATCATTCAAAAGACTTTGTTGTCATTATATGACAGTGTGTACAATGAAAATAAGTCTGCTGCTCCGCATGGTGTTTAGTGCAATGTAAAAAATAGAAAGAATAGTCAACATTTCAGAAAAACAGAGAAAATAATTGCACCTTTAAGCACTGTCAGATCACACTGGAAGAAGTAAAACATTTTTCAGTGATGTTATTTTCTTTACAGCAACTGGAGCCTCCAGTAACCCCTGCAGCGACACCTTCTGTGGTTACAAACCTGAGTCTGAGATCGAGGTCAAGAACGTTGCCGACTTCATCCGCAGGAACAAGTCCATCATTAAGGCCTACATCACCATCCACTCTTACTCCCAGCTGCTGCTCTTCCCCTATTCCTACACATTTGAGCTGGCTGCACACCACAGTGAGCTGGTAAGTCATCAGTATCTGCCATAAATGGTGTTTTGTGCTTGGTGGATGAACAGTTTCGATGGTCAAGGTCACTGTGACCCCATGTCCCATTCTCATGAACATGACATCTCAGGAACGCTTTGAGCCTATTTATTCAAATGTGGCACAAACTTTGACTTGCACTCTGCACTGATTAGACTTTGGTGGTCACGGGGTAAGGTCACTGTGCTTTCACAAAACATGTTTTTGGCCTTAACTCTAGAATTCATACACCAATTATGTACAAATGTCTAATAGAATAAAATTATGACATTTTGGACATACTGTACATGGATGTAAACTGCAGCTTGTCAAGCTGGCGATAATTCTAATTAGACATAATCATTATTACATATTACACTATATAGCATGAAATTTGTCTGATGATTCCAATAAAATATGCTCTGCAATTCAGATAATAGCAGCGACTTTAAAAGGGTGAATTATGACTGTTATGTAAAGCTTAGTTGCTGCAAATCATTTACTCCTCTGCTTTGCTCCCATGGCTCTTTTACCTCTCACGGGGTGTACAGTTATCACTCACACCCCTGCTCCAACTCTCACACTAACTGAGGCACTCAGTTATAATTCTGACACTCTACACAAGATAACATCTATCATAACTCATCTGCCCTCCCACAAATATCATTTGTTTGTGCACATCTCTGGGGTTTGATTTAACTTTAGAGAAACATATTTTCTATGTTCTTTGATGCCATCCGAAGTGTGTATATTCAGGAATAAAACAGACTCAGATTTATTCAAGTGTTCAGTAACACACTCTGACGTTTGTTTCTTCTCTATATCGCAGCTGAAGGTTGCTGAGGGCGCCTCTGCTGCTCTGCGTAGTCTGTATGGTACTCGCTACACCAGTGGACCCGGTGCTGCAACCATCTGTAAGTACTGTGAATGATGCACCTGCATTGGTTGCCATGGAGAAACAGTGTATTAAAAGAAGCTTGATATTCTGTTTCCCACTTATATAATAATATGCATTATGCTGTGTTCACAATGCTCACACCTTGTTTGAGAGATGTGGCCTCTTAGAGACAACAAAAGGGAATGGCCTATTATGAGAGGAATCTCAAGCAAACAAAGGATTTTTTTGGACCCTGAAAACAGTATTTGTAAGAAAACACATCCAGGCTGTCCCAGTTCATCACCATATCCCACTCTAAATAATCCCCCTCTCCTTAATTACCCTCAGACCCCGCCGCTGGAGGCTCTGATGACTGGGCCTACGACCTGGGAGTGAAGTATTCCTACACCTTCGAGTTGCGTGACACTGGTCGTTATGGCTTCCTGCTGCCCGAGTCTCAGATCAAGCCCACATGCGAGGAGACCATGCTGGCCGTCAAGTACATCGCTGCCTATGTGCAGAAGAACCTCTATTAAAGAGCCGAACTGCCAGGACCCCTGCCAACTCAGCTCCTCCATACCAGCCCCCAGCCCCTCCAATCTCTCAGCCATCTCCAGCCTGTATCCATGGATACGGGCACCACCTGCCATGTTTGCTCACTGTGCTTGACAGAGTGTCAAGATGAGTGCAAACAATAAAATCAATGATCCATCCCCACATGCTGAATCACTTTTTTATGTGTATATGATAATATAGTGCCTGATGGACTGAGCGTTTGTCATTTGTATGAAAATATACAACAAAACAGTGTATGTATGGAAAATAAAATAATGCTTACACTTCATTGTCCGTCACTGATAGGCCAGGAATCTTATGTGAACAGAAATTATAAGAAGAGTTTGCCTTTAAATTTCTTCATGGCCCAAGAAAACATAATGAGACGCTTTAACTTTAACAATGCAAACTGGACAGTGTATGTTGTCAGGAGCAATTTGGTGAATTCATACTTAAACATGTTTTTCAATAAAACAAAAGCACACAAGAAACCTGTGCTACTGTATCAGACACTTTGATCCTTCTCGCTGTGCTGGCTCTGCTCGAGTGATGGAGGTCTGGAGGGTGGGGGTATCAGTCTGTAAAGATCTCAGTCCAGCAGCACAGCACGTGACACCCACAGAGAGGCTCCTTGGCAGCGTCTCCACCCTGCCAAGCATTTGCCTGAGCGGAGAAAATAAAGGAGCCAAAGATCAGCAGGGAGTTTAACTGCACTGGCACACATTTCTGAAGCAGAAGGTAGACTGTCAAGTGATTGCTTTTGTATCATTGTGGTAAATAATTACTTATAAATTTAAGGTTCCATACTGCTAGTAATAGTTTTGTTTCTCTAGGCCAGGTGTTCATTATTTCCCCAAAATCCTTGTGCAGTTAGATGAATATTCCATTACATGTGCATTTAAAGTGCACTCGCCTATTTATTTTTATTATTTAAATACAAAGAAATAACTGTAGTTGGTTATTCCCCCACCCCTAGTATTAGACCCATGTCCCAAACACCACCTGATCTGAGAATCAACTCAGGAGCTCCACTGAGACCACTAAAAATAATCCACTGTTGTGTAACACTGCCTGCTTTCTCTGTGTGTGTCCTCTTTATTCCATAAGATGGCGACAAAACACCAAACATACAATGGGGAACATCTTGTTCCTGATCTCAGCACCTCATAACAGCATCATCACCATCTGTACACTGTCACCCAGAGTGAAGATGACACCAGCCGAGGGGGCAACATGGTGGTTGTTTGAAAGGTCAAGTCTGCAGAGTCAGTGATGTCTGGAGAAAGTTATGAGGTCGAGTTTAGTCTTTGGGAAGCATTTTAAAATAAACTTTAACAATTCAAAATGAAAGGTGGATTAAATGATAGCTGTGTGTCTGTACGTTCACACTGAACACTTTGTGTGAAAAGCTGCACTCTCTGACCCGCTGGGGGTGTGGAGGCACATGCAGGGGGCAGGTGGGTGTGTGGACACCGTCACGTGACGCTGCACTGACTGCTGTCACTCTGGTATAAATCCACCTCTGTGCGTTTTTCCAGCCCTTTCTTTCACGCTGAGCTGCTGTGCTCTGAGTCCAGGCTACAAGGTAGCTTCGACCTCTTCAGTCATGGCTGGTATGTAACATTTTTTTAACCCTTCAAAGGCTTTGTCAGTGTCACGTGGGCGAGTTAAAACTACTTTTTTTTATCAAGTTATTTAAAAGTCTGTGAGCAGCTTTCAGTGTCACAGTTAGCTGTTGTGGAAATGTGCCGCCCGTCGTTAAATTTGCCTGCCTGCAGTTTGCTCTGAAGTGTTTGTGCAGTCCAAGTTTTCAAGGTTTAACATGAAAAAGTACATTGTGTATCCATTTGTGTTTTGCTGACTTCAAAGCGTGACGCCATATTTGAAACATGGTAACCATATATGACACCAATGAGACCTCCATTTGTTATAACAATTGATATAATTTCGAGGCAATGACATAAATTCAGTTTAAGGTGTATTCTGGTAACTTTGAATGAATGTCGTGACAGTAAAGGTTATGCATTTAGCCAAGGACCTCTTTCAGGTCCCTGGACACTGGTTTTGGTCATGTGTCTCCGTTACTCCCTCTTGGTCTTACTGGTGAATATGTGTGCAGTTTGTTCTGTTAATCTACTGAGATGAGTTTTCTTAATGTTTTATGTTATGGCTGCATGCCTTTGGTGCACCAGACTGAAAAAGGGGGTGTGAGAGGAAGGAGGCGTGACACAGCCAGTGAAACTGAGCAACTTTTCTGGCAGCTGCAATGGGCAACACTGATTGACCATTAAGATTTAATACACACTGTACTGCTTCCTTTGCCAGTTATTGGTAGCACCAAAAAGGTTGATTATACACTCCATGTGGGATTCGGCTCACATACTGTCACACAACCTCCACAGCTGCCACGCTGAGGTCATCATCACAGTTTATATGTCCTATTCACAGGCGAGTCATTGTTCTGAGGCTGGACTTGGCAGGTAGCTGATAGATTTTCCTCCCTGGTCCAAAGGAGGCACCACACTGCAAATAAAATCCACCTTAATAAGACATTTAATCTGGTACTGGTTACTGAAGTCTGAGAAATATTGATCCAAAGCTTTTTTTGAGTATTTGAAATGATGGATTGATTGGAACATTGAAGATGCCAGATGTTTTACTTGTTTTAGCTATTGCAGTGTTTTTCTTTCTTTATTCTTGCTCACCAAACATGAAATAGATGACAATGCACACTAGTTGAATCACTGAATACATTCAACCATTTAAAGCCTCAATATCAAACTTAATATTTTGTTGTCAGACAGTCAATTATTAATGGCTGCTTGATTTCTTTATTTTTCTGGAGCTTATTGCTTTGATTATATTGTTTGCATATTATTATACATTTGCTGTGTTTTTGTTGAAATGTTTCATATACTATATATGTATATATTCACATTTTATTGTCTTCCACAGACCAGGCTTTTGTGACTTTGGCTACCAATGACAACTATGCTCGGGGAGCCATGGTTTTGGGCAAGTCTCTCCGTAACCACAACACATCCAGGAAACTGGTGGCACTCATTGGGCCACAATTGTCTGAGCCTAGCCAGTAAGAAACCTTACTTCCTCCAGTGGTGCAAAATTTCTAAATCTCACCTGTTAGGTCTTGTCTTTTATAGTCTCCTACCTCATTTTCCACCTGGATTGTTGATGGTGATACATTGTGAATGATTAGGTCCGTGCTAAAGAGAATCTTTGATGAGGTGAGGGTGGTGGATGTGCTGGACAGCGGCGACACAGCACACCTGGCCATGATGAAGAGGCCTGAACTGGGTGTCACCTTCACCAAACTCCACTGCTGGACTCTCACACATTACTCCAAATGTGTATTCATGGATGCAGACACACTGGTGAGACTGAGCATTTTACTTGAGCCAAAAAAAAAAAAAATCAAGATGGTGAACTGTAGCTGTCTACTGTCTATTTGTTTGTCTGCTTCCAAGGTGCTAGCAAATATAGATGAGCTGTTTGACAGAGAAGAATTGTCAGCTGCTCCTGATCCTGGCTGGCCCGACTGCTTCAACTCTGGTGTATTTGTTTTTCGTCCTTCAATGGAGACTTATGGCAAACTGCTCCAGTATTGTACAGAACACGGCAGCTTTGACGGTAAGTCAAGCAGAACCCTTTTTTAAATACTTGAAACTTAAATCAATGATAATTATAAGTTGAATTCGGACTTTAGTTCCACATCCTTGGAAATGCACGTCTTCGCTTTCTTGCCAAGTGTCCATTGAGAAGATCAGTTTCATCAAAAACATTTAAATCTCTATAAAACTGAAAGTTGTTGCTGTTGTATGACCATAGTAAACCAAATATGATGTGTTGAAATGTAAACTTTAGGGGAGCTGGTTGGTGGATTATTTTTTTTAAGATATAAATATTAACAAAGCAATCTGTTTCATTGTTTATGCAAAGTTAAGCATCTCCTAGCTGTATAGTAGCCTCATATTTAGCTGACATATGCCAAATGTCAGTAATCCCAAAAATATTTCAACCAGCCTCTGTGCTCCATATACCCATTTCAACTATCCTTAGAGCTTATTACCACATGTTGGTGTTGGATAAAGTTTGTGTTGTGTGCAAATCTCCCTCAAAATGCATGTTTAATTTTTCATTGCCAAATACACTGAAGAAATGATTCAGCATGTTTAGAATTGCAAGCATTTCTGGTTTACCACTACTGAGTTATGATGTCAGCAATCTTTTTTCAGTCATACTCAATCATTCAGGCTTTGAGTAGCTGAGTTCTTGGTAACATGATGTTAAACTGAGATTGTTTATCTTTTGCTCTAAGTAAGGCCCTGTTCGAGGCCTGTGCCGGGACACAAGGCCCTCCTGTCTCGTCCTGCTGAGTTATTCTCAGGGGCTCACTGGGGAGGGGTGCAAGTTAAATTTGAGATGCCATGTTTTGCACAGAGACCGCTGGTTGACATTCAACAACTCTTCTGCATGAGGCGTACTGTAACTGAATTGTGGTCGTCATTTTGGCTCTGGTGCTGTGCTTCTCACATACTGCAGGTTTACCACCTTCACTCTCCAGAAAAAAAGTTTTTGAACAGCCAATAAAATGGTGAGAATCTTAACACTTGAATCAAGCGTTAACATTTTTAAATAAGGTATCCAGTACAGATTTTATCACAACAAACATTCATTCAGAGTGAGCTTTATTAATAGCCTTTTTAAACACTCTGGCCTGCTAAAGTATACAATTACATCACCTCAGTCTAGCATTGCATACTTTTTCAACTACACAAGCTTGGAACCTTTGTACAATATTTCATGTATGAGCAAATGTAACACTAGAATCTAGGACTTGCTAACTGGTATATCGGATTATGCCCTGACAAGTCTGTGTAGGTTGTCAATCATCCAAGTTGAGGTAAATCAAAAAGAGCAAATAGAGTCAACTGCTTGTTGGCATATCACCTCTCATCCAAGAGGATTGTTTTTATGGTGTAAATTTGAGAAAAGGAACTTGCCTTGATAGATTTATTGTGACTGATATCAATAAGCATATATTCTAAATAAACATTTTGAAATAAGTAGCCTACCTTTTGATATTTAGTTTTGGTATTACTAGAATAGATTCTAGAAGTCAGTGCTCTCTGCTGGACAAAGGATGTAATTGCAACACTAATATGTTAATATGTAATGTAACAGGGAAAAAATCAGATAACCAATTAATCAGCCGGTAATACATTTTATGTATTTTATGTATTTATTTATTTATATATATATATATATATATATATATATATATATACACATATATACACACGTGTGTATATATGTGTATATATATATATATATATATATATATATATATATATATATATATATATATATATATATATATATATAGTGAACTTTGTGTGCGAAATTGTACCAAAATAAAGTAAATAATGTAAACATTAAAGTAGTTATTAAAAAACATGATCTCAGCAGCCCTCTGATGCCCTGATGATGTTAAATCTTTTTTTTTTTTAATATAATGGATCACTTACAGCCAGTGAGCAGGCAGTATGTTAATGTTGCTCACAGAGTCAAAATAAGAGTGATACTGTGGAAGAATAAACCACAGTGACATCATTCGTCTTAACTTTTAGGCAAGTTGGGTGCTGAGGAGTGACTGGAGGTGCTCCATCTACTGGATAAATATCACTAGAATACCATTTAATGCCTGCACTTCTTATGAAAATAATCTGTGTTTAAGCTGCAAAATTCTGGCTGATGTTGAAAAGGGCAATAATCTGCCGATCAAATTGACCGTCCAATTAATCGGTTGTTGCCCTAATATAAGGCAGTACTGTTACTGGCTCCTGACAAAAACGATCTGAACCCTAACCCAGATAATTCAGTTAGGAGCTTTTTTTTTTTTCTAGTGTTTTCAAAGTTTCATTCTCTAGTTACATGATGATGAAACCATGGCAACTGAAAACTCTGTTCAGAAAAAACTGTTCAGTGTTGAAATTTGGTCGAAAGCTCTGGAAAAAAAGGTATCAAGTGACCTTAAGTGACCTTTTTATAGAGGATGTGCTCTAATCAAACTTATTGTTTTCCACAGAGTGCTAAATGCAGTTAAACAAAGGAAACATTTGTGGAGTAGACAACAAAACAGGATGTAATTTACAGTAGGAGCTTGTCCTTGTTAGTAGCTGGGAAGCTTTTTAACATTAAATGACGAGCTGTTTTCCTTTGTGATACTGTGAAAGAGATTCTATCTGTGAGGGTTCAGTGGAAAAACCAATTAATCTGCTTAACTGTGGCCAATGCTTTCAAGTGCCGCCTCATTCTGGACCAGTGTGTTGGCAAGAATCTTTTTTCAGTTGCAGACAAAAGACATTGTTGTCTCACTGTCATTGAAAATTTGTGTTATTTTCATTGCTTTTTTTTTTTACATCCAGTATTTTAATGGGATGTCAGTGTGTGTGTGTGTGTATGCCTGATAGCATGGTAATGAGTATAGAAGTCTTATTTATAGCTATGGGTGGTCTTTTCATGTCCTCTGGGGTGTGAGTTGAGGTTTCTTTGACCTTAAGCATGTCAGTTCATCTTAACTATAAGGAGGGACACGTGCAGCTCTCTGTCTCCATGCAGTTCGTGGATGATATTATTGAACAATTCGCTGAGGAAATCATTTCAATGTTTGAACCCAGAGGCTCTATCTCTGCATCCGTCGCCCCAGTGTCATTTGCTGCCAACACAAACTGGCAGAGTTCGATGCACATTCTTGCTGAGCTCTGCTCATCCCTTCAAAATGAAGACTCTCAGACCCATATTAACTTAGAAATCCCCAGTCGAGGTTGTGGGTTCAGACAAACGGCAGCTATGTGTTATTTTAAACTGCAGCAGTATGTGGTTTCACGGACTGTACAGTCCTCTGAGCTGCATGTTAAAGAGCTATTAAAGGCCAACCTCTCATCTTGTACCAGTGTCAGTGCAGTGACTTACTGTATGCCGACTCGGTGAAGCAATTCCACATGAATAGTCAATGAGCTTGTGTTATGTTTTTGCTTGAATTTGATGATATAACAGAGGAGGGGGGAAAGGCTCAATTCAGTCCCAGTTTGTATACTTGAAGTTTAACTGACCTACTTAAGGTCTGTTGTTAAGTACTGGACCCCAAACTGTCCAGGACTCTGTGTTCACGTAAGCCACCACCATGACAAGGGGTGCCTAAGTTCCAGATCAGACTGAGGGTGAGTGGCTGTCCAGCCCTCTCATCAGGCCCCTGGGACCTGAGGGAACTCAAGTGAAAAATTTTAAACGTTAAACCAGAGGGAAATGTTATTTTAAGTGATCTGCATGAAGCAAAGCACTATAGATACTCGTGTCTAGTTTTGTTATTTAAAGTTGAGCAATCATGAATGAGACAGGATCTCACTCAAACAGTGCAGATATAATACAGTGGCAGTCTTTCAGCTGTTTGTATTTAGTAGCTCTATCATTAGTATTGTTTCCAGACAGTGTTTGTTTTTGATGCTTTGTGGATTCTCGAAAAAACATTGTAGATTTTCTTTTTAAATTAATACTTTAGATGTGTTTGTGGCAGACAGTAGCTCAGATGGCAGGAGAAGTGGTGCTATGATGTTACCAGATGTTACTGGAGCTGTGATACATGCAGATCCCACTGTTCTGATTACTTTAAAGTGGTAATATTTTTATTCAGACTTTAAACATGTTCTTCTTGAAATTTAATAAAACCCCACAATACATTTCCTTGTTTACAGTATTGCAATATTAAATCTTAACCCCTGTATCACGCAGCCCTAGCTCCACTAAATAACTTGAGTGATGAAGAAAGATGTTCAGTATTGATGTACAAATGAGTCAAACTTGCACCGACATCTGCTTACAGAATATGATACTGAAGCCTATTGAAAGGCTGCTGGTGTTAATGAGCAGATTCTGACTTTGAATCAGCTGAGTTTTGGAGGTCAGTGAGGAAACAGCAGACAGTCAGTCTTTAAATATGAGAGGAATAGATGCTTACTGCTGTGGTGGATTAGCCAAAGAACATAGCCTTCATATATACAGTGTATATACATACACACCACTGGGCTCTTCAACACCACACAGATCATTGATGTTTTGCCATCAGTAGAAAGAAGGGTGTCAACAGTAATGCATAACGTGACAGATGTGTGTACTTAATGTCTCTTTCACACTCTGTGCAGCTACTGTGAGCTCTAATTCTTCACTGCTAATGCATGGCTTCATACAGTATGATGTTAGAAAACCCTGTGAGGATATCCTATTCAGATCCTTCCATGCCCTCGAGCAATTCAGATCGTTTTATTTTAAATAGCATTTGTAAAGGAATGAAATATCTGTGGGTACATCAGTCTAACGGCTTGACTGGACCGGTGACAGCAGACCGCTGACTAATGTTGGCCATCGTTCGTGGAAAGACTAATTAATCTGGCTGTCACAGGTGTGCAAATCATTTGACTGAACTCTTGCTCAGCGTTTCCTCTTTCAAAAGAGCTCTCTGGTCATATGCTGAGCATGTCGAAGCATTTTGTAAGCTTCATAGTTTCATAACCTGTTGGCTGTTCATGACATAGTTACTCACAGCATGTTCACATTACCAACACACATATTAGAGAAAAAGAGCTCCCTCTCTCTGTTTGATCAGAAACGTTTTCCATGCCTGAAAAGACATTTTTGAAAATGCCATTTCAAAGTGAATTCAAAATGTTATACTGTTCGCTGAGAGCAGCACAAACTTCATCTGTGGACCCATGCTTGATTTAACCAGAACTGAAAGTGTAGATTTGTACAGATCATTTTCTCTTTGTTTCAGGAGGTGACCAAGGTGTTTTGAATGGCTTCTACAGTGATTGGGCAACGGCTGACATATCAAAACACCTCCCATTTATCTACAACCTCAGCAGCATCGCTATCTACACTTACCTTCCTGCATTCAAGCAGTAAGTCTCAGCCTGCAAAGAGGTCGTTTCTACAGAACATTCACACAGTAGCTGGAAGTGTTTTGGTCTTTGCACTGTTTAACCTGCTCCTGTATATACTTCCACAAAATCATTTCATTATGCTACAGCAGAGAGTCTGTCAATGTGACTGAAATCTTGTGCATGGGATGCAAAGCCAACATGTAAGCAGACACTCGGTCACATGAACATGTAGTCACATCGTGACGACGTCAAGTTACGAGTGAGATGAGCGGTTAAGATTCCAGCGGCTCTGCTGGAGCATCCCTCAGCAGTCCTCAGCGCTGGGTTGGATGTCCACCCTGATCCCAACAGCTGAAACCAAATCCTAAAATAGAGTGGTTTATTTAAAGACCTTTTATGTTTGCCTCGAGGACTGGTCATTGTGCAATCTGTCGTCAGCTCCACCCTCCCATCATCACTAGCTCTCTGCGTCAAAACCTTTGTCCTCCATAGAAACCAACCTCATCAACAAGCTCTTTGGCTTGACATTTGCTGGCATCCAAATCAGGATTAGAGGATAACATGATAAACATGTATTTACTTGTTCGTTGTCAACAAGGGGAGTGCTTAAGAGATCTGGCAAATGCAACAAAACACCCCCAGGGCCAAATTCAGGTTTATTTGTGTACATGTGCAGTTTGCCAATACTAAGAAGAAATTTATATCTGTAGGGTAATACAGAAGCTATTTAATGTAATATAGTCCAGTTGCACTACAGCACAATCTGCAGCATAACACCTTATCTTAAAATCTGTGTTGTTGCTATTGTTGTTTTGTTTTGTATTTTTTAAATTACAAAATGTGGCCAAAACAAAAGCTTGTATACAAACAAGCTGAATGAAAATCACTTCAGCAATGATTTGCAGGAGACTTCACAAAAAACATAATCCACTAAATCTAACCATAACCATCTACAATAATAATGTTTATTTTGTAATTGCTATGTTACTCATTTCAGATATGGTGGCAGTGCCAAGGTGGTCCATTTCCTGGGGAAGACCAAGCCATGGAGATACACATATGACCCCAAATCCAAACAGATTGCAGGGAGTGTGCATGAGGCCACCACACAGCCCACCTTCCTGCTGGACTGGTGGAGCCTGTACTCCAGCACTGTGGTGCCCATGCTGCAGGAGCAGTATGGAGACCAGCCTTTCCACTCCGGATGTGCAGAGGTGAATGAACACATTTGCTTTATTAGGACCTGCAGCAACTTAGTACATACTCGGTTTCATCAGATAATATGCAGAGTTGGAGACTGAATACCTTTTTTAACACGCTGAGTGCCATTGATGTATATGTACGTCACTTAAAAGCCGACGCTCAAGTGCCATCAACGTAATAAATCAAATGGAATCTGGACAAAAAGTGGTGATTTTGGTGAAAGTGGCCTCTACCTCTGATAAAACAAGACTGGAACAAGTTTAAAAAAGTCATAATGAAATAGTGAGTTTCTTCTTTCCTTTGAGCTATTCAGTGTTATCAGAGTCATAGTACTTTGTAAGGATGTAGTGTTTGTTAGATTTGCCTTTTTTACAAGATAACTTATGGCATTAGTATGACTAGCTTGCAAGAAAATAGTATGAAATGTAAATTTGTAATTTAGTTGCTTCTGTATTCATGGTCAAGTGTACAAGCTAATGAAAACTCACCAATCTGAGGGTTTGTGACATGACTAAATTTCTACAACTGAAGAGAAATCATGTTCCTCTTAGCCCTCCAGCACTGATCGTGACATTTTCAAGATTTCAGCTGAATGAAAACTATTAGAGTCCAAAGCAGCTGTCAATCACTGCTTGCAAAGCTCATTGGTTCAAACTGGGCTGATCAAATAGGAATTGATCCTCTGTTATTCTAATGCTTATTTCTCACCTCAGATGTTTCCAGAAACATATTTTAACTATTTAGCTATAAAATAAGAAAGTTTGCTCAGACTGTTGGTCCTTCAACATGTTGGCGATGTCAGAATGGCATTACAGTAACAGAATTTCAACACTGCCTGGTTTCACAGTTTGATCTGAGTTTAATTTAGCGAACAGTGATTGACAGCTGTTGCAGAGATTGCTCAGCTCTGATTGGTTGCTTTTGTCCAGGCACTTTAGAAACTTGTAAATGCAATTATGAGCGCTAGGGGGAGGCAAAGGAACCTGATTTTTTTTTTTTTTTTGTCTCAAAGATGATCTGTTTCATGTATTACTGTCAGGATGCAGTTTTATTAAAAAATAACTTTAATTTGCTCAAAGTTACTGATCATAACTTTATTGCAGGAATGTCCTATACTTGTGAAAACAGGTTGTACCATATTTATTCAACCATGTGTGTTTTTAGTCTATAATTTATTGCACTGTTCATGTTATTTCCCTCTAATTCTGGATGATATACCCATTTTCCTTCTTCCTATTCATTTTATAAAGTTCCAGTACAGTGACACAGTCAATTTTGAGAGTGAACAGATATGGGTATGTATTTCCTAGTTTAGCAGTCAATAACTGTTTGCTGGCGCCTGATTCCATGCTATTACTGCTCTTTCTCTAAAAGCAGAGCTTTTGCTTGTGTTTGCCTATGGCCATTAGCCTGGGCCCCCCCATACTTCTTGTGACTCTTCACAAAATTTCACGACCAAGTCAGTCTGGGCAAGCTGCCGTTTTCTTCCATTTCAGATTCACCTAGAAATGGGGACCAATGAAAATCTAGCATTTCACTTGATTTAGGCGTGTTTAAGGTAATGATGCTCGCAGAACTGGATCAAGCAGTTTTCGCCACTACGCATGCGTCAGAGGAAAGGGTGGTCTGATTGGTTGAAGCTTCATCCAGTAGCATACAGAGGCATTTGATGAATGCAGGTTAAACCCACCCTCTGAGAACTCCGTTTCCAAGGCAGTTTGGCCAGACTAGGCTTGCAGAGCAAGTAGTCGCGATAGCCAGGCTATATGGCCATTACTTTGGAAAGGCTATGTATGGCGAGTACTTTGATATAGCAATGAGCGCAGTTTGCCTCTTCATTGATTCAAACGTCTCTTTTCCTACTCTGTTCCTTTATACGTTTTCTATATTTTTTATTTTTTTTTTTTTCCTCAGGTTGAGAGCCACGCTTCAGTTCCACAAGCACTCGAACCCCAGTTATCCTCAGAAGAACGGAAGCAGAAATGGGAGCAAGGCCAGGCAGACTACATGGGAATGGACTCATTTGACAATATCAAGAAAAAGCTTGATACTTTTCTCAAATAAAGAGGCAGTGAAGCAGATAATGTATCAAAATCACACAGTCACAGATTAACAAACTCACCACGTCTTTCAAAATAGGCTACCTTAAAACAGCTTTTTTTTTGTTGTTTTTTTTGTTTTTTTTCTTCCTAGAAATAATTTGAGTCTCTCCCTCCACCAGCACTATACCCTCCATACTCCCAAAGACTGCGCCGTTTGGGTGGGAAATTAAAAGGTACATTTTCTGAACGGCTTTAATGCTTTATGCAAGATTCTCGCTATTATGTTAGTACTGCTGCAGGTATCTATTCTACTGCACTGTGAAGAAAACCAGGAAAGATTAATAACCTAAATTTACACTTTTGGAAGGTATAGTTTTAGTTTTAGCAAAGTTTCTTTTTTTTTTTTTTTCCTTTTCCCATGTGGTTTTATTAAAAGGATGTGGCAACAGGCCTTTTTTGTATTGTGTCTAAGATTTCAGCACTTACATGAACTTTTTTTTTTTTTTTTTTTTTTTTTTTTACTTTATCTGTCATTTCTTGTTTTATGCACATTAATAAATACATTTGTTCTGTTTATTTCCTGTGCTTTCAAATGGAAACAGCCTCTGTTTACATCATAAGTAAAGGCCATACACTAATCCTTAGTGCCTTCTTGCTTCCCTCTATTGTCGTCATCCTATCTGTTTGAGACGAGCAGCGTTCTTTGAGACGTTACATTTTTAACTTTGTTGTGTTTTACTGACTTGACCAGGATGCTGGCTGTACCACAAAAAAACCTTTCATCTGGCAATATTATAAAAAAAACACATTAAATGTTTGATGCTTTGCACAGGTGTATTTTCTTCCAACATCTCTGAGGCATGGGTGCAACGAATACAACGCGAGTATGTTCATTTACATTGTGAATTTAAAAAAAAAATAATAATGGTTTTGGAGGCATATATTAACCCATGTGGTGTGCAGACCAAACCAGCTCTGACACGAGCTGCTCTAGAATAACTGTATACTGTGAGAGAGTATGCTCAATGTGTTTTTTTATTTTTTTTTTGTCCAAAGAAAGTACATTTACGTCTGCATTTTATGAATCAAAGAGACAAGGCGATTCACGGCCGTGTACTTCTTGTTTTGCTTATTTTCTACTTATGTGGAGAATTTTAGAGAATGAAGATGACAGTTGTTTCATCATATAAAATGGCACTGTTGATCTACAGATGAATGCTAACGTTGCTAGCAGAGCCACCCCAAGGCACAAGTGAACTATGCACCTGCTTGGGGCCCCCAAAAGCACCAAAAATGGGGAGGAGAAGGGTTCTAGACTCAAAGAGGCTCTAATATTATCAAAATGCTGACAAAGTAATATGACACTCAGTAATAAACTTGAAGTCACATATTTTATTCACACAACAGGAGAAAGAAGTGAAGGGTTGACGGTATGTCACCCATTTGTTTCATAGGCAAGGTGGGTCTGTTAACAGCTAGATGGACACCAGGGTTTACTGCAAGGGCTGGTAAAACATTTCCACAGGCCATTGCAGCAAAATGTAAATGTGCTGCAGGTACACTAACTAACACATACTTAATTATAGGCTATAATTAGAAAACAACTCCAGCTAATAATTCTTCATCTGGTTGCTGTAGATGGTGGTTAAATAAACATGCAACAAGGACATGTTTGTGGTTACAAACTGTTTGAATTAAACTTTTATTTAAAGTTGACAAAACAAGTGAAGAAAGATGGGGCAATATAAGTCAATAAAAAGGGAAAGTTGCTTAACAGGATTTTAAAAATATTGTGACCTAAACTGATTCTGAATCAAAGTAAATCTAAAAGAGAAAAGTGGTTGTCTGTGTGTTATAGACAGACATTCATTTATCTCTCAAAAATATGTCTGATTACCTTGTGCATACAAAAAAATGTTCCTCCTGAAAGCCAGTTGTCCAATAAGTCAAGAAATGTTGTATGTGAGTACAACAGTGTCAGGCCTGTCATACGGCTCTCTGCGTGGAGCAGCTGTAGTAAAACTTTTCCCATGTAATAATAGGAAACTAGAAAAGCACTCAGACAGTGCAGACCTCTGCCAAGGCGGCCACGACTTTTTATTTAAAGTTACCCCAGCTGCCAAGGAGGTTATGATATCACCGGGGCTTCTTTGTTGGTTGGTTTGTCGGTTTGCAAAGTAAGCCAAAAAGTTATGGCCGGTTTTGGATGAAATTTTCAGGATTGGCCGGAAGTGACCTAACCCAAAACTGATTAATTAGTTTATAGTTAATTAATTAATACCTCCTTGGCAAACGTAATAATCTACAATCACATCATGTTCATATCAGCAGATGAGCCAAGGAAGGTTCCTGTTGAACTTCAAGTAACAGTCATTCTACAGTGTTTATAAAATGTTGTTACCATTTGATTTGTGGTTGAATGGACCAACAGATCAGTTTGATCAAGTCTTTGGTGTAAAATTAAATAAATATTAACTGACAGTTAGAGATTAAGGCACCTAAGAATGTAGGTTAGCTGTGTATGCATAAACATGTAGGAGTCACTCAAGACTGCAGATATCCTAGAAATCTAGACGCACCCTAGAGGCCAAAAATATTTTTCTGGCTTGTCATGCTAGACTGCAGATACTTTTGTATCCACAAGGTAGTGCCCCAATTCTACTGCAGGCTCTGTATTCATTTAATGCTGTATATGCATGCCTGTAAAATCAAATCAAGTGACTTTAATGCTATTTTATGACAGTGCATATCACGAAATTATGAATATCCCTCCTCGTGGTTATAATGAAACAAACTATTGATTAATTTATCTGGAACCAGGATTCTGACACAATGCCTAAGCAGAGTTGCTTCAACTTTCTCTATAACTCATGCACCAAGTTCATGGATACAAGTTTTCTGCTTGATCTAAATGCAAATGCAGTGAATCTGTGAGAGTGTGGGGCAATCCTGTTATAAAAGTCAGTATAGTTATCATGCTTTATGCATTGTGGGTTTCCTCAGTGTAAAGCCTCTTAAACCACAGGTCCTCCCTCCTAAGTTACAAAAGGCCCTTTCTCTTTTTATTAACATATAAAACAACCAGGACTCTTCCAGTTTGAGTTTGACTGTTAGCCTACAGTTAACACACCTGTCCAAATATTCATAAAACAGAAATAATACCAAAATAAAGGACATACATTCAAACCATGGGACCTGGCATGCCAAGACAAGAAACATAATGTAAAATAAAATGTAGTTGCACATATCCTTCATCTTTATACTGTTTCCTTAAGAAAAATGATTAGAACCATTGCAAATAAAGTGGTATGTACTTATGATAACAGATAGTAACTGCACAGTGGGAAATATTTCTACAATGACGAGAGGAACAAATTTTGTAAAAATCAGAGCAGCTATGTCACAACTACTTAATAATAATTATACAATAAATTAATAGGAAGTATAAATTTAAATAAAAAAGTAATATTACCAATAATAATAAAACAAACAAATAAATAAAATCATTCCCAGCCCCTGTGGTCCCACTGGTGCGTTCAAGTTGCTTAAGAAAATAATTTAAATTCGTGTATAGTTTCTTTGAACACACTCTGCTGCCCTTCATCAAGTCTCACTTCATATTAAGGTGCTGCTCCTCATTGGTTTCTACCCTAAATATGCCGTGCGCGCACACTGGTGACTTTACGGTAGCGCGCTCCGTCTCTCTCTGCGCGCTACTACCGCGCTGTCTGGCAGGAGCGCGCGCGCCTTTGCCTCAGATCCCCCTGACAACGATGCGCGGAGAAGGCGAAAACCCCACAGTCGCTCGTTGAGCAGGAGGTGACCTGGACCTCCTGTGATTCCCCCGAAGCTCCTTTCAAGCTCCTCTGACTCTTCTAACTCCTCTAACTCATTTGAAGCTCCTCTGAACCTCTGAAGATCCGGGGTCTCCTCGCTCCGCGGCGCCTCGCGGTGAGCAAACTTAACACCGCCTGCAGCCTGATTTGCATACAGGGCGCGTGAAGGCTGGGGTATATATTTATTTATTTATTTGTTTATTTATTTATTTATTTCCGTCCAGCCTCGCGACATTGCAGTTTGCACACTGTTTATCTGACGGAGGAGGAGGAGGAAGAGGAAGAGGAGGTGAATCTGTGTCCAGCGTTTGTGAAGATGTTTTGAGCGCCAGGACAGCTCAGAGAGCGGCTGGTGTCGGAGGAGGAGCAGCAGCAGGAGGAGGAGGAGGAGGTTTCTCCACTGCGCAGACAGGCGGCGGACCGTCTCTGCTTCATCGCTTGAGCCCCAGCAGTCAGTCAGTCAGCTCCAGGGAGGCAGGGGAGGAAGGAAGGACGTGCGTTTGGGAACCTGGAAACATTCGGCGTCAAAATGACGATGTCCGTCCCGGAGAGGAAATCAGGATCGGAGGGGAAAGAGGAGGAGAGCGAGGATGAGAGCGAGATCCTGGAGGAGAGCCCGTGCGGCCGCTGGCAGAAACGGAAGGAGCAGGTTGGTCGGTTTGCGTTTCCTTAAAATGCATGTCGGGAAATAAAAGCAGGCTGGACATCCTCCAGGCCCAGCTCTCTGCTCCATCCCATCATGAACCAACACAGAGGCACATGCGCATAGAGTCAGTTCAGCTCACCTCACCGCTGCTCCTCTTTTGTCTGCAGCATCTCTGTGCACGATCTAGAGTTTATGACACTCTGGAGTCTTTAAATCAGGTTTCTGTATCAAACCAGGGCCTGTAAAACAAGTCTGACTGCCTCCATTAACAACCTCAATGTCATGTTGAATCATAAAAGCATGCAGGTATGAGCAAGCAGTGTTGCTGTCATGATACAGAATCATTTTCAGTAGTTTATAGACCCAAAATGAATGTTTTCACCTGGTTCTAACAAGGTTTAGGGTTATCAAAAACACATTTAACTGTCAAACTTATGCTGCTGTCAGCCTCTAACATGTGAGCATCATTTTACCTGTGAATATCAAGGATTTGGACTGTTGGTGGGCAAAACATTGATGGTTGTTTAATTTGTGATGTGAATATGACATTTTTATCCACAAAATACTTACAGGCTAATGACAGTACAGATTAATATTAAAAAAAACAATCATCAGATTGATTGATAAACAGTGCAATTATAGTTGCTGCTCTGCCTGTGAAATTGCAGAGAAACTATCAGCAATGAAGGCAACTTCTATTTAGTTTTTAATATTACTCCAAAAATATTCTGTTTACTGTCAACCTAAGACAAAGAAAGGCCACAAATCCTCACTAGTTTAGGAGCTAGGACCCTGGTATTTTTTGGCTTTTATTAAAAAATTAATGGATTATCAAAAGAGCTGTAGGTATGTGTTTCTATCAAGCCACTAATTGAATAATAAACTGACTGTTGCAGCTGTTGTTTGATCGATGTAGCAGAGAAGTGAGCCTTTACAGTTTTTATAATATATTACTGCATTCTGGGAAGGAAAATAAAAACAGTAGGAAATGTGATGTTGCACTTCTTTTCTAGAGGCTTTCACAGACAATCCATTCGTTTAATGGTATTCCAGTATTTATTTAAATCCCTGTCTGTCTCAGATTAACAGTTTCATTTTCAACTCTGCCACCTTTCCACGTGAAGATGAGCACCAGTCCAGACGATTCGTTAGCAGCATTAGAGGAAATAACCCGGTGGCTTTGCTTGAAGCTTCCTCACCCATAAATAATCTCCTGTTTGTTCAATGCCAGCATCAGTGACACAGCTGTTGAAAACCTGTATTCATGCCCCCTGTGAGGAAGTGAACTTCACAATCAGCGAGACAAAACAGAATCGTCTAAATGTGTTCTTGTGAGGCAGCAAGCGCCGGCTCCTCTAACAGCTCCAGATAAGGCTTAAGTTGAAGGTTATCTCAGGAACACACATGGCTTCTTCTCTGAATGCCACGACCACCTGAACGCACCACTCCCTCTCTGCCAGTGAGCACTCAGAAACAGAAAAATACCCCACCCTGAAGTTTTTCCACCCATTGATTCGCGATCTGGGCTGCCTCCATTGTCACATGTCCATTCACCCTCTGTGGAGAGCATTTAGGGCTGAATGCTATCATGAAAATCATTATCAGAATGTCAATAGCAGTATGTCATGAAAGTGACATTAAATAATCAAATTTATCTTCAACATCCTGTTACTATCAGAAGTCATTATACAAGAACTTTAATAAACAGTTTATTTTTAGAAATTTGCTTGCAACTAACCACTTTGTCCATTTTATGTCAGCTTGGCAAATTGTTTGCCCATAAAATGTCAGAAAAAATGTCTTCAGTTTGCTCCTTTTGTCCGACCAACAATCTAAAAATTAAAAGACGTTGGCTTTCAAGTGACAGAAAGCAGACAAAAGTAGGAAATCCTCATATTTGAGAAGCTGAATCTTGTATTGACAAATATTTTTTGTATGTTAATCTTCTCATGATTGGCAATCATTGATATACTACAAATCAACTCAGGAAAAACTCCCTAACCCTTTAACACGGGAAACTGGTGTTGTTGCATAAAAAAGAAAGATTTAAAATGTAGTAATAATATTGCTCATCATTTTTGCTTTATAATCATTCATAAAAAATAATATGTACTGTATGTGTTTGTGCCTCGGTCACCAGGCTGCAAGAATAACAAAATGTTAGCCGAGCCAAGATTAAAGCTGCTCCTGCAGGGTAGAAACACATCTGTCTTAACCTGTAAAGTTGCCTTGTGTTGATGAATGTGTACAGCACAGAAATAATTGTCTCTTCTTTTGAAGCATTGGTGTTGGTGCTTTCCTTTCCCAGCAGGCCTGGGTGTGTCTGAGCGGCAGGCTTGAAATGTGAATAAGTCAGTGGGTGAAAGTTCAGAGTACATGCTTCCCTATCTGTTATTCAGCTCCAGTGCTGTGATAAACACAGACCACGGTCACATGGTCAGCAGCACATGGCGTTGTTGTCTTCGCTGGTTTCTCAGGCAGTACTGGTTTTTCAAAGTGGATGAATGTGTTGCCTTCAAGGTCAGTTCGTCCCTCTTGACTCTACAGTTGTGAAGTCAGTGGTTTTGCATCGTGCTACAATCTTTCCTGTCTCTGATGCCTGCGTGAACAGAAGCTGGGAAAAATTACCACACTAATCAAACTGAAGTTGGTTAAATGGGTGGATAATTGTTGCACTCAGTGTTGACATACAGCCCCATGGCTCTAATTGTTAACATCTCTCAGCGACTGGTGGCATGTATGCTCTGACTGAGTCATCTGTGCCTTCCCAGAATGTGGCCATTCAGGCTAACGCACAACTTTAGGACAACACACTGACTCACAGAGGAGTGTTCTTCAAGATCTTTATGTCTCAGCGAAGTGTTGAAATGTTGCAAACATGCTCAGAGATCAGACGCTGGGTGCTTTAAAGGGCTTGTTTTCAAACTGTGAGAAGAGAGATACCCTATGATCAGGCTGTTCTCATCTAACCATGGATTTCAGGTGCTTTAAGACCCAGAACGCCTGATTCATACGTAAAATGCGAACACAAATACATGATACAGTCATGACATATACACCCTCTGAGCGTATCATTCTGTCTGTACATATATAATCTTAAATCTGCTTAGAAATCTTAGCAGAAAGTTGCTCCTTTTAACTTTAGAACTTGCTTTACAGTCACTGTGTTTTATTATGTTTTATTTGAGTAATCCGTTGACAGCTTTCTATAAACAGAAGCTGCTAATGATCCCTTTGGCATAATTAACCAAAATGTGAACAAATATAAGCAAAAAAAACAGTGTTTCATCAGTGTGTAAGGCTGCAACATCAGTGTCCACTCTGACCCTCACACTGAGCTCCTTTTGTTATATTCCAGCCTTAACAGGAAATTTTTCTTGATCTTGATGTTGCAGCCTAACAGGCTGAAGTGAATCCACGCCCATCCACACACACACACACACACACACACACACACACACACACACTATGGTGCACCAGCTGTACATGCAGTACTCATTCAGATAATTGCTCTCCAGTTTCCTTATTCCAGGACACGTCTCCATCTGCTTTCATAGGAGTGATGAAAATGAGGCAGATCACATTAATTTGTCACAGCGTTAATTCATGAGCGCCGAGAGGTTGAATGTGGCGAGCAGACACTGCTCTCTGTGCTCGCATGTTGACTGAAATCCCATACGTGTCAACGCTCACATGCATGTGTCAGGATTGAGAAGCTCAAGTGACACATGAATGGGCAGGTGTGAAAAATCACACAGAAAAAAAATATTTCAATATGGCTTTTTAATAGAACATGTTCTAACACTGAGTGGATAAAAGACAAATTTAAATAACTATAAAAATAGTGATGGATGAATCTCATTTTCTGTCAAAAGCATGCATAAATTGAAGGAATTTATTACTTCAATGGACTACATTTATCATCAACACTGATTGGACACCCACATAAAATGTGACAAATTCTTCCTCTAAGTTAAAATAAAGTGTGTTGTATTTGTGCACCTAATAATAAATATTTCTACATTGACAGTAAACCTGAAACAATAATGTTTTGTCTGATTCACACTAGTCAGCACCAAAGCCAAAATATACTCAACAACAAACAAACGCAAGTTTTATAAAGTGAATTCTTTGTTGTTGTTGCCGTTTGTCTCAGCAGCATTGTGAAAATTTGGAGGAAAGGTTGGGCATGAATGTAACCTGTGCCAAAAATGGAGTAAATGCGTGTTGTGACGCCGTATTTCGATGGTCAGATTAACAGAGGTGTGGTCGACCCAGACGACTTGAGCACTGGCGTATGAAAATAGGATCAGCACTTTGTCTACCCAACCTGCATAAAATGGCAAAAATTCTTTTCTCTAAGTGCTTTTGTAATGATGCTGCGACTGACTCAAATCCAACGTGAACATGCTATCTGAATGCTGAGTGCAGGCATGAGTGCGCGAGATGTTGCAAGAGCAATGAACGTTTATGAATCAACAATTCATCTTCTCAGAACCAGATTCCATGACACGAACAGCACTTCAGGTCGTCCACACAGCGGCAGACCACGTGTGAAGACCGACAGTCATGTTGTAAAGAGGAGCTGTTAAATGAACAGGCCTTTGACCCTCTTAAGCTCATGTCAGGCTGTGGCTTCAGTGAGCGCTGTCTGTTCTGAGGGGGATCCTCTTAATGACTTACCCTCCAGAAGAGTGGAGCAGTGCCGGCATGCTCGCTGACCGCTGCCCTATGAGGAATGATATTCCACTCCGATTTCCATGGAGGGGAAACAGAGCAGGGACACCCGATCCACCTGTTAACACGGTCGCTCGTGGTCCTCCCCGCCTGATGCTCAGGGCTTTTCTAGGAAGCTCTTTCATTCTTAGAATACAAAATAATGATTTGTGCAGATGTCTGTTGATTTTTTTTTTTTTTTTTTTTTTTAGCCACGCTAGCGTCACAGCTCTAGAGGTTGTAATGTCAATCTGTGTTGGTTGGTTGTTCCACCACTTTGTCCCAGACTGAAAGCAAGTAGGGGTGTCCCAACTTTTTCACTTCCAATATGATACTGATATTGCACGAATCATACGGACATTATTAATCATTTTGTAGTATGAAACATTAGAAACGTTTTGATCAAGTGATATTACTCAAACAGAACAACAGTCAGTAACAGTAGGTCTGAGAAAAACTGACCCATTTATTATTAACCAGTGGGTTACATCAATTTTAACCTTAAACATAAGAATATTCTACAACTGAATAAAATAAAAATATAAATAAAAAAATAAATAAATAAAAATTAAATTAGAAGACCCTAAAAAATAACCTCAAATATACAATAAAAATATTTTTTAAAGTGCAAAATAACCACTAGTTTAACTTAAACATAAGCATATTCTACAACTAAATAGAAAAAAAAAAAATATTAGACCCTGAAAATCCTCCTGCTGTTTTTTTGTGATGCTGCTTCAAATACTGATGATGTTGGTCGTATTAAACTTCCTGGTTCTGTTGCACCACGGGAAACTTGTTCATGACCAGTTTTACACTCAGCTTCAACATCTTTTTCAGACTTTAACTAAAAATCCTTCCACAGTGCCGACATCACTTCTCCTCCTCCAACGTTGTTAGCACCTTAGCACAGCTAAGTCGTTGTGATCACTGGGTCTGGAATGGACTGATGGTATCAGAGTGATTATATCGGAGGTTTTAGATGGAGGTATTTTGCTGATATTGGACCTGTATGGGATGGGGACACCCCTGTCAGCTAGATGGATTGACATGAGACTTGGTACATTTGTCTCGACTGACAGTGGTGATCCCTGAGTTCAGTGGTGAACTCTTTCTGCAGCACCACCAGCAGGACAAAGTCTTCACTTGATGGATTTGTGCAGGCTGTCCCTCCATCAGCCTCACAACTGGACACATCTGCATGTTTGTGGCAGTACAGTTGTGTCTCTGGGAGGGAAGAATGATTTTACCTGTGTGACTGTTAATAGTCCGGTTGAACTTGCCTAAGAATCTGCTCTAAGAATACTGAAATACCAGCATGAATAATTTAACGATGCTGTGTTATTCACCTTCTTCACCTTCTCATGGGTGATGACAAACTGTATTTTACAGCCTGTCTCTGACCCAGCACTGTTTTGATGTGGGTTTGTATTTTTTTTATCCTTCTTACAGCTGCCATTGTGTGATTGTTATTACACAGCTCTCAGTGGGGGGCGTTTAAAATGAAATTGCAAATTAATGGTGTCATGCTGTTTTTCCCATGAGCTAATCGGCGTCTGTGCTTTCGGTACTGCTCTTAAAGCTTCAGGGGGAAAGCTACTTTCTAATGTTTACATGCTGCACCCTGCAGGGTGGAGACCCGTTTAGACAAAACAGCAGCACCTGCATGAGGGTTTAAAGGTGCTCTTTACTCATTGGTCAGCATGGACGAGGATGTTCCTACTAACCTCTAGCATGAAGGACATGTCCGCCCTCAGACATGCACCGCTATCATCAGCTTGTAATATTGAGTGCATTCCAGGAGTTCATTTGAGAGTAAGTGCTGCAGCTCAACTTAATTGTGGGTGAACAGAGGACAAGAGGGAAGGCTTCATGCAAGTTATTAGTCTGCAAAACATCCACCTTTTTAAAGGAATTTTATATTGAAATTCTGAATATTCTTGTATTCACCCTGTCTGAAATGCCCCAACCTTTGCAAAGGTAGATCTGTGACAAAGGAAGGGGAGACAAATTTGATTTTGTGGTTTGTTTTCTGATCTTGACAGCCCAGATAATGCAGATAGTTTCGTGATGTATCCCCTTTAAGAGCTGCTGTTTCGGTCCGCTATTGCTGTTTTCAGGCCAGCCATACCATTTAAGTGAAATCAACAGCGCGTGTTGATTTGCCACCAAATAAAAACAAGGCCACATGAAAGTGGATGTCACAGCAAGGAAAATAATAATCATGAATCATGGATCACATCATCGACTACCACTCATACAAATCATTATTGATCTGCGCCAAGCTATGCTACAACATCTGCTGCCGCCATATTCCACACACACATTTTTTTTGTTTGTTTATTTTACCACGTGTGACCCAGATGAATCTGCTGACTTCTACTTTGTTGTCACGGTTCACTTAGAAAAAAATAGTTTTACTTGGTTCCTGTCGGGAACCAACTTTTTGTTTCCGAACCTTCTGATTCTTGGCGTGAGCACGCCAGTCGGTTCGAGATTAGGTGCGGAAACCAGCACCGGCACGGTTCTCAGTTGGCCTGAAGACACCATGTGTGTTCTGTCCTGTATCCTGTGATTACATTAATTGACAGAACTTCAACTTTTTAGGCTCCATCATGAACAGGCCTCACATCCAACAGTCAAGTACATACATGAACTTTTTGGCCCCTGCACAGCTACATATTTTGATCTGTAGCTGGGTCTTGACAGGGATCCTGTTGTGAAACACGAGCAGGTTGGCCCGGCGAGGCCGCTTGTGGGTCATCAGATATGATGAGATACACTGTGGGGTATTTGTCAGCGTTTTCCACTCCAGCTGTGTGAAATGGAGCTACCCAGATTTTCTGTCGGTTGGGATTGGGAAAGTTAGCATGAAAAGGAATCCTCTAGTAATGTCTGACATGTCTGCAGGAGCCGTCATTGTAGTTCATGTCACATGACACTGACACCCCTGAGCAGTGCCTCGTGCTTACTCGAGCACACTCTGCCCTCAGTCGAGAGCTTCCATTGACAGTTTCCTACAGTCATGTTTTCAATGCATGGCTGTATGGAGATGACTGTTTAAATGCTGCCACATTTTTAGAGCAAACCTCAGTTTTTATATTTCAGTTATCACACAGAAACAATTTAAAGTGCCACCATGATTCACTTCTTTTCATTTTCCAGCATCTACAGTTTATTTGCAGTTAAATTAAATGCACTGTGGGGAGAAAACGGTGATACGATATTAATATTTCAAACAGTGTGACATCACATCAGGATATTTCTATGAATATGAAAACATACCCTGATACAGAGTGTTGTGTAGAAAGATTCAACAGTCAAAGAGAAAGCAATCACTTGTAGAAAAAAAAAGCATAAATAGATAGCATCCTCAACAGTCAATGATCCAGCATCCAAACAACTGCAGGGGTTCATATAAAATTCCTAGATTCCTTTCAGATCATGATAACTGGTAAAACTCAGCAAAAGTGACCACAGCAGAGGAAAAAACACTAATGATTAGGAGTGGATTTTTTTTTTTTAACTTGAGGCATTCAGGGTAATCAGCAGCCCAATGTAAGCATGCAAAGCACTTCACTGTCATTGAAAATAATAACAAAAACTCACCCCAGAGTGCTAAAAGATACTTAAATAATGTACGTGAATATACAGAAATACAAACCTCTGACGTATAACAGTGGGAAAAACAATCAAAGGGACTTTCCCTTCATGCATGGAGAGCTTTGTCTTGTGATTCACATTCACACCGCCTTGGTGAACGTCTGAGGCTGATTTAGAAGGATTGTTGCACATAGAAAAGATACTGTGAAGATATTAAATGTGCAGTTATGGCCAGGTTGCTTTGGTTATTGTTTCTCCCTCTGCCTACTTTATGACAGGTGCTCCACCTCCTCACATCTGCCCAGGCGTTATATGTGACTTTGATTGGACAGCATGTGTGGAAATGTCAAACAATAAAAAAAGCATTACACCAATCCCTGTGGGTGCTGCAGCTGCTGCAGGCAGAGCGTGTTTACAAACAGGACAGTCTGTGTGTGTTGTAGCTGTCAATAAAGGAGGGATACCACATGAATGTTTCATATACACAGCAGGTTTATGGCTTCAAAGGGAGCTTTTCCTCTATTTGTTGACCAGCTGATATGAAAAGTCAGTGTGCAGGATTCAAAGTGTGGTTTCATTCCTCTGCACTTCAGCACAGTCAGCTCATATCTTGACCTTTGAAGCCAAACACAGATAAGTTTGCGTTTGTGCACGTCAAATATGCACATAAAAATCAACACAGAAACAACTGGAGGCTGTCGAGAAACATTGCTCACACATTTATATATAAGTTTGCAATGTGTGTTGCTGTAAAGTTCAGCACTGCATTAAATTGTCTTTGCAGGGTTGTCCACCTCATTCAACTCTATTTACTTATTTTTATTGGGGTCAGCTTTATTATAGCACCCACCCCACAATATAAAATGTAATGTAACATATTTGAATGACTACATTTAATTTATCTGTTAAAAAGTAGTTGCACAAGGAATTTAAGATGGTGTATGAAGGCAAAAGTGAAGCCAAGTGCCTTAAACCTTTATTCTTCTTTCTAATGCCCAGCAGGGAGCGCCTCCTCTAATTATATAGAAGAAAATGTGGCACGATCTGATATCACCAAGTAATTAACAGTTCTGGACTACTAACCCTGATCCTTACCCTAACTTTAAAAACTTTGACATTTGTCCAGGACTGTTAACTACTTGGTGATATCAGATCATCCAAAAACATGATCCTACTTCCCTCTTGATTTACTCCCTCTGTAAACATTGCAAACATGCATTTATGGCCTCAATAGCTACTTTCAGTTCTTCTTCAATGCAGCATGATGTTCATTTAGTAAATTTTGGTCCCATTTAGAGGCAAACACACCATAAAGCATGGGATGCTTGAGGGCGGGGCTACCTTGTGATTGACAGGTTGCACAGTGACTCTCAACTTGAACCCTTTAACAGTGCGTCATCATTTCATTGAGAAAGCTAATTGTACCATTTTGAACACCTTCAAATCAGCAGTCCACAAACTGATGATGATGTCATGTGACTAGATCTAGTCTGTAGGTGTATTCCAACCATCCGTCCTATTGATTAACATTTACACGTATTTAAACATAACATTTTGCTGATGAATGACTCAAATGTGAACAAAATCACTGATCGCAGATCGGGAATGTTTCCTAAAGGCCTCATCTCTTCCTGAGTTGAAATAAAAGAAATCAGATGAAGTCAGACTTCCAATCTGCCGTTGTTGCCGTGTGACAATTTGCATTCAGAATTTGAATGGGTTGTTTTTGCGGCTGAAAGCAAAGCAGGTTATTCACATGCAGGGTTGAGTTAGGAGTGTGTCCCATATGGATGATTAAAAGTAGCCTCAGCCCTGCACCGCATCCTGTCGCTGCCATTCATATCCTCTGTGTTATCAGTTTACCTCATGATCACTGTGAAATTGCAGCTTCATGATCTGTTACTCAAGCTTTGTACAGCCGTGGTGATGACAACACACGCTGAAGCGCTTGACATCTTGTGGATAAACTGTGGACATGTAGCTGGCGGCTAGATAAACAGACTAACACCCCCCACGTGGTGCTTTCACAGACACTCCTATTGAGCTTTGTCTGTGAGGTTACATAATGGTAAGACAAAAAAAAGCACCTTGCTGTCTCCGTGCATGTCTGCCAACAGGTTTTTGTTTGCACACGTGCTGAAGAGCCAGCTCAGGTTGACTCTCGCTTTTAAGCTTAATCTCCTCCCGGAAGATAAACACCATGCGATATACGCAACTCTCTCTTGCTCCGTGACGTCATTAAATTTGTATCTACTTAAGTCTTTCACCACACAAGACTTCTTTATCAAGCACATTAGCCCACTTCGCTGATTGGCCAATAAAAGCAACAGTGTTGTTTTTCCTGCTCCTGCCTCCGGTAATGGGAGGGTTACTCCCATTAATGTTGATCCCAATATGCTGCTGCTGTGCCCAGGCTGAGCTTTTAGCTTTGCACTGTTTGCCAAGTCTTTTCAGCCTTTACCCCTCTGCCTGCACTGCAGCGACATGCAGAAGAGGAGGGGCGGTGGAGCTCACATAACACATCGCTCAGTTTGTAGTAGCAATGAAGCAAGCAGTGTGTGAGTTTACAAGCATGAATTGGGTAATCCAGTGGGCAGAAATTACCTCTCTTTATGAGAGCTTTCAGAGTCGGGCAGACTGACAGAAGCTTATTCAACACAGTCATTGTACACATTTTTAAGGAAACAAGAAGGTGGCCAGTTTCAGGTCGCAGCAAACACACACATCTTTTCAGCAGCCTAGTTAGGAAAAAAAAAACAGAACAAAAAATAAAAAAAAGATGACCTAACTGCAAAACACTCCATCCTTTTCCTTTCTTTGGAAGTCTTCATTTAGTGCCAACACAGTGAATGTGTGAATGGCTCAGCCTTGGGCTTTGTGACCTCACTGAATCCACAGCTCTTTCCTAATGTTCGTCCCATGCCGAAGCGCTGACACCTCACAAATTTAACGTTGACGTCATTGAGTGCTGGAGTGCAAGAAGGTGCCAGGGTTGCACAATGAGGAATGAAACGGCACATTGTGAAATAACAGGCCAGTAAAATGCTCAAATTTATTTCTCCAAATTAACATGGTGGAATAAGAAGTACAATATTTGACTGAGAAATGGATTACAAAGATACCATATACTTTGTCACATTCCTCTGCTGACCACAGACTGATGGAAAGTATGTCCAAGGAGCTGAATGAGTCGAATGAGAGTGCCCTTAATAGCTTGCTTCTCTCACCGTGGGAAAACCCCCATCATGAACCACAGTCTGTGAGTCTGCAAGGCCTGAAACTTTAAAGAGCATCTTCCTGCTTAAAGGACAGAAGAAGACACTCAAGAAGTTTGCAGAACCAGGACCGTTAGTGACTCAATTATGACTCAGCTGGATCTGGAGGATCAAGTCTGGACTTTGTCTAGAGTTATCCTTTCACACATGCAGCGCAAAACAGGAGATTATCCGTGTCAGACTCGCTCTCATCTACTAAAAATACTGTGTTTGGTTTCGGTGAGCATTGTCTGGAGGACGATAAAACACCATGGTCGATTGGCCAGTTCGTAATTTGTCTTTTGCTGCTCCTTGGATTTGTGATGATTTTCAGGAGTCTCTGAATCTCATTGTCTCTCCAGTTTGACATTTTTGTTGGCGTCTCTGTATAAATGACCCCACCATCTATACCTCGAGTTTCATGCCAGTCTCATGGACATGTTAGCAACACGCCCACTTGCTTGCTGTGAACTCTTTGGATGATGACTGGCTTGATTCACACATGGGCTCTGTTGGACATTAGACTTTGCATCAGGGAGCTCACAGAGTAAAGTCTGTTGAAAGTCTACGCTCTCACATATAGCTCCTTGATAAGCTGTCTAGATAAGTTCAGGGTTGCAGTGCATGTGTGAACTGTTTCAGCATGTCTGATTGAATGCTCATAAACACGAGACAGAAGCTTTCAGGTAATTATCTACTAGCTTTATAAGAGCACTTTTCCTCCCTCCACTAATTTCATGTGGTGACTGCTGAGCCTTGTAGCTCTGTAGCACTCCAGAAAGACCCCCTCTGAGCTGAGGTGTGTTTGATTTAATAGAAATGACATCACACAACAACCCACAAGATAAACACATTCACCCCAACATGTAATTTCCTGTTTTATTCAATCATAATGGAGCCTGAGTTTTATTTTAAGGGTTAACAAGAAATGAAGCACAAATATTTGACACAGGTCAAATAACCCCCACCTGAGCTTAGTATAATTAACCTTTTTTGCAGTGCATCAGGATGTGACCCCCCCTCTCCAACATGTTGGTCCTGTAAAATCAGATCAACCCTCATCAGAAACAAAGACGATAATGATAATGGATGATAAATGACTGATATGTTGGAAGACTTCCAGTGCTTGTTTTAGGAGGGAAGCCACTGTGGTGATAACAGAGCCTGATCGTGATTTATGTTGCAACATTATACAGTTTTGACCTCCAGCAGTATTGTCATTTCTGCAACAGAGGCCTTTCCTGTTTTGTCTCAATGATCAAATCATGACAGTTGTGCTGCTTCACACGTTCATCAGAGAAAATCCATGACTCATTTGGCTTGGTTAACAGATGGAGATATCACACTTAAAAGGCTTTAAACAACAACAATATGTTGGTTCATGCTACTGAATGTTTATGTTGTAAAATGTCTTTCAGTCCGATCATTGTCAGGAAAATTAATCTCTCTGTACTTTTGCCCTGTAAATGTTATAGAAGGTCAGAGCGTTTCGCCATTTGTCTGAAGAGGTCTTAAGAGGTTGAGCAGGAAAATGGGTAAACATGCTGTAGTTATGCAGATAAAACCTGACCTTGTGCAATTTCTTTCCACCAGGAGTGTTTAGTTGAAGTAGTGTGGAGGAATGTGTTTGTGTGTTTATAGGCCAGCAGGCATTTTCAGTTTATTTGTTTTTAAAGGACATTGTTATGAAGAAGGGGTGATGGTGTAGTGGTTAGCACTGTCACCTCACAGCAAGAAGGTACTGGGTTCGAATCCCGGGGCCTTTCTGTGTGGAGTTTGCATGTTCTCCCCGTGTCTGTGTGGGTTCTCTCCAGGTACTCCGGCTTCCTCCCACCATCCAAAAACATGCATGGGGATTAGGTTAATTGCCTAATTTAAATTGACCGTAGGTGTGAAAGTGAAAATTTGTTTTTACTTTGTTCCATTCTTATTTTATCAGAGGTAGAGGCCACTTTCACCAAAAACGGCACTTTTTGTCTAGAGTCTGTCCAATTTGCTCTCTAATCTCCCAGAAGCCCCCCCCCCCCCTTCCATGTGAGGATAAGCAGTAGATAATGGATGGATAGATGAATTGGCATATTTTTATTGAATATTAAATTAAATAGTTCAGTAAATAGTATAGTAATAGTAATAGTATCATGTATTTAAATGTCATTATTGAGTTTCATCTCTTAGTTACCTAATAACATTATTGCCTGATTTATTAAAATGGCATTATTGGAAATAATGATGACGCTTGATTAGTCCTGAGTGTGGTTTTGATCAAGTGCTATTGAAACTCAGTCCTAGGGGTGCAAATTGGTGTACTAACATCTCACAGACACGTGCAGGCTAATGTGTCCATGTTCACCCACCTCCATCCTATAGTCAGATGTTGACTTGAATCATCAGTTCTCATAAATCGCTGGTAACGGGGTTAAAGCTTTATGTAACGAGGCCGCTCTGCACTTCCCATGCTTATCACATCCCAGTCAGAGCAGCTTCTCAACTTCTTGAATGCAGCTGTGTTTTTGCCGTCTCTCCCCCGCTGTCCCTGTAAATCTGCAGCTTTGTCACCGTAACAATGGGAGCGAGGACAGCGTGGCCAGTGTGAGCTCGCATCGCCTTGGTACAGACTGGGACACAACCAAACACTGCATTTGAACGACACGGCAGAACAGAATCCAAGAAATCTCACAATGCCCATCATGTCCTCGTTTCACACCAAAAAATATTCGATCAAGACTGACTCTTTACTGAGACTTCTAATTTGATTTTATCTAAACCTTTTTATTAAAATGGTTCATATTTTTACAGCACAACAGGATGTGAAAGTCTTATTTTCTGGTTTTGAATTATCAGCAGAGCTTCATGAAAGTGGCTGAATAACTTCCCTCTTGTGTTTCTCACCATGCTGTGGACTTTTTTCCTGTTTGTTTTGCAGCAGCTCTCCTTTTTGTGTCCATCTGCTCTCGCTGCCCTACATTCCTCTTAGCAGGGAGCTTTAACCGCACTGTGAGAAAATGAATAAGCGAGACGTGATGTGAGCGGCTGATGTGTCCATCAGCTCATGAGCCTCTGTGACCTTGTGTGTCCTTTTCGTAGAAGCTCTAACCTTGTTGAGAAAGTCGAGATCCTGGCAGCAGGTTTGATTTGGATAACGCAGGAAATGAAGGGTATTAATCTGACAAAATGCTCCAGTCAACACAGTTTTGTCAGATGATATTAAAATATATCAAGCAGGTGAATGCTGTCATCTTAACCGTGAGTGAAGAGGCTTTGCTTATTTCCTGTCCCGTTTGACTTGTCATGACTGGTGCCATCGCATTACTCTTCACGCTGAGTGGACACACATTATCCGAGACTCTGACCTGATTGTGATGCTGCACATGTGACGTGTCCTGAGGCGACAGAAAGGGAGATGTGGAGGCGGACTATAGAGCGGATGATGAAGGTCAGCAGACGGTCAGTGGCTCAACGCCTCGACACAACACCAACTGGACAGGAACAAGCAGTGCCAGACAGGCACTGGGGGGTCTGGATGATAGTTCACTGTATTCACTGTCTGGATAAAGTCTGATCACTCCTCTCAAGCAGCCGTTGCAGTCTGTTTCAGTAGCAAAAGGCTAAAAACAAGCCTTACCTTGTCTGTCGGCACATAGTGGCCAAAAATCTGACACCCATAAATAATTTTGTTTCATATATTATATCTGCAGGTTAATTTACCCAATATGTTATGATTCACTACAGTGAGCCACAATATGGATAAATCCTTGTCTTTATCTTTGCTCCCATCTTGACTGATGCAGACATTTCATTACCTGGATTCACACCTATCTGTAACCACAGTAGATTATTTTTTGTAGATAACAACAGAGTACAGTTGCATATTATTCTGAATTACACCATCTACATCCACAACATTTCAGTGCAAATCTTTGATCTTGCTCCTCTTTGATACCAGTGAAATCTGAGAGAGGGAAAGCAGAAAAACGTCTAAGCTCATTTACATACAGCACAGATGCCGAGCAAGTATCTGGTAGAGAATGATGCAGATTTCTTGGGCGTAGCCTGTACAAATCGACTTATTAAATATTAACATGGCATGGCGTAACGGCTCCTTGTCGAGGTATGAGGTGTAGGAAGAGGGGAGATGTCTGGGAGACAAAGCTCTTTGTTGCTGTAAAGCTGGGACCCACACAGTCCCAGACAAAGGCACTCTTTCATATAAGATGCCTCTGCTGTAAATGTAAAAGATCCCACTCTGGTGCTGGGCAATGAAAGCAAATGGAGATTTGCACTTTCCTCTAGATGGATGTAGCTTATGCAAGTGTGGCCTACACAGATAGCAGAGTGGGTCAGTATAAACACCCAGTACTGTTAAACACATTTCAAATCAACAACACCACGATCTGCATCCTCATAAAGTTGATCGGTTTGTGAAGGATTCGTTTCTGCCTTCATAAACCAGTGGATCAATAAGAATATGACATTTACTGGAGTGTCTTCATCGCCTAAGAGCCTTATGGGAAAGGCAAAACACATGCAAATATAAATTTGATATAAAAATATAACATAAATATAAACTTGAACTTTCTCTGCATTGTAGATTATATTGCATGAAAGATCCTTAGCTTGGGGTTTAAATGGGGTGCTGTTAACCATGGTGGACATGCTACAAATAAGAAACAGCATCTAGAATATCTAGCGGAATTATTTCTTTACAAATCACAGTAAAAAGAATCATGTGAGTGAGAAATGTGTGGTGAGGTAATGAGAGGTTAGTGTGCCAGCCATCCCAATCCAGTTTCACCCAGCTCAGTTAAAACAAACATCAAAATAGAAGTTGTTTTGACATGAACACACGATCCCTTAAATCCCTTTCCACACTCTGAACCCACCTCCCTCCCAGCAGCCAGTCGCAACCGAGCATCAAATGTGCTGTTTACGAGTCTCACGCTACCACGACCAAGCAACGTCCCCTCTGGGATGTGGACACTGGGACAGGGGACCGAGTGTTTCTCAACGTCTTGAGAAAATAAACAACAGCTAAGCCCTGAAGCCCGAGGCACACCGACATGATTCCTTCCTGATAGCTTACTGAAGGAAGGAATCCCCTTGCCTGTCAGCCAATCCTGGGATTGTGCTCCAGCGCCGTAACACCAGTAATCAGATTATCATCTCTTGTAGCGTGGGAGTAGTGAGATTATATGTCATGTCTCGTCCTCTGCTGCTGATCCTCGCCTGCAAAGAGCTCCACCACGTTAAGCAACATAGCAATCCACAAACATTTTAAAACTTGAATATTTCTAGCAGCTTTTGTGGTCGCTCTGATAGCTGTTTGGATCTTCTAACAGACCTCCTCCTGTTGAGCCGGATACAGAGAGACGTTTTTTTGTTTTCCTTTGACTCAGTTGACACCGAGTATGAGACGTTGATGACGTCATGAAGCGTGGTATGAGTGGGCCTCTGTAGAACATATCAATGGGTAGCATTTAGCAGTAATAAGTGGTAGTCAAGGTGGAGACGGAGGCCCAAATGATAGTTGTTTGGTTGCTGCAGCAGCTTAAAGATCTGCGTCTGCTGCTCATCATGCAAATGCTCTGTGACACTGTGCCACTGATTTATAGTTTTCAATTTGGGCCATCAATACCGAGCTGAAGGACTCTCCATACTTTATTGATCCTCATCAGGAAATCTCTTCGAGGTCAGAGGTCAACGTTGCATAGTCAGACCACCAATCTGGTGCAGTGACTCTCAACCTTTTTAAGCCGCGACACCCCTGAATATATAATAATATGTGATGTAATAAACCCCCACTCGTAAACAGCTGTTTCTGCTGGGTCTCGCAGAGTGTTTTTAGTAATGACTTCATCACTGCATCACTGCTTCTGCTGCATGAAAGTATCAGAAGGTTCCTTCAGGTCTGCCCAGCTGAGGCAGCACTATCCTGTGATGAGCAGCCTTTAGCTGTTTGCTCTTGTTGCATAATCACTCATGGAGCCTCCAGGGCTGTCTGCATTTGCCAGATAATAGACTGAGCCACTGCCTCTTTACTCCGCTCTGCTTCCTATTTTCCCCTCTTTTTGTAATTCTTGGATATCCGGTGCCTCCTCCTCCATCTTGTGGTCTCTCATCTCTCTAAATCCCTCATGCTACAATCCCTCTCCTGTCTGCTGCTAATACGCCTCTTCCTTCCCTCTAATCACCCCTCTTTTACCCTTCATCGTGTTATAAGTTTATTTATATATTCAATATAAGCTCAGCACAGTCAGTTGAATCATCTGGTTATCCACGTTGATGCCGTCTCTTGCAGTTAGTGGATGAAAAACAGAATTGCATGGTCTTTTAAATAAAAATCACGGACTGTCCCAGATTTGCATAATGGAGCTGCCACTGACAGGTCTATGTGAGTGGATTAGATGGAGCTTTTTAGCAGATATTAAAGTCACAGGGGTGACTGCTGCTTTGTCTTTACAACTTTACTGTATTGGTTCACTCTCATTGCTCTCATAGAGGTGTTACTGTATTGCAAAACACATAACGTTAATAGCCACTAATTAACATGGTCATCTAGAGCAGTGTCAACCACTGTGCTGCGGTACACTAGTGTGTTATGAGAGATCATCAGGTGTGCCGTGGCAAATTATCTCATTTCACCTCAAATATAGGGTTAGGGTTAGCCTGAATAAGATGTGAACATCTGGTTCACTAACTACAGTTCATGAGAGGGGCAAAATGGATCAGTTTTTAGTACCTCAAGTAAAAAGTGAGAGAGGAATGGGGCAAGCAGAGAATGGAGGAAGTATGATCCTCTTTTCTTGTATTGGTCCTGATGCTGCTCCACTGTATTATAAGCAAAGAGCTGCTAGCTAACAACAGGATGCCATCATGTAAACTCTGGTGTCAAATTGAAATCATGGCTTTCAAGTCTCAAGCATTTTAATTCTTTCACTCTCTCACCTGTCACACCTGGTATTTCTCACGTATGAAAATTTACTATCCTAATTCTCACCAAGTTACACCGCTAGATGTGCAGTGAGATGTTTCGCATCACAGAGCTCACTGGGAACTTGGCACGCTCCAGCCAATCAGAAAATAGCATACTGCTACACGTCAGCCAATCAGAAAATAGCATACTGCTACACGTCAGCCAATCAGAAAATAGCATACTGCTACACGTCAGCCAATCAGAAAATAGCATACTGCTACACGTCAGCCAATCAGAAAATAGCATACTGCTACATGTCAGCCAATCAGAAAATAGCATACTGCTACATGTCAGCCAATGAGAAAATAGCATACTGCTACATGTCAGCCAATCAGAAAATAGCATACTGCTACACGTCAGCCAATGAGAAAATAGCATACTGCTACACGTCAGCCAATCAGAAAATAGCACTGCTGTCGCTGGGTAAGATACGGGTGATCATTTTAAGTGTAGCCCACAAGCGTAATGTGGGATAATGCATTAAAATATATTAAAAAAAAATGTTAAAAACATACACAGATACTAAAATTTGTTTAAAAAAAAGATGAAGATGAAGAAGATTGAGTTGTCTAAGGGGAGGTTTACTATCCCAAACTTTGAAAACCCCTGATATAGGCCAAAGACTTTCATTTTTTTTCGTTTTCGGTTGGTGGCATGCCTTGTGGGTTTTTTTCAATGAAAAAGTGTACCTCAGCTCAAAAAAGGTTGACAAACTCTGATCTAGAGATGGAGTTGAATAGAATTGCATTCATCCCATGAACACAAACACGACTGTCTGTCTGGATTTGTAAATGTCATAACAACTTTATGTGATGATTGTATGCCAATTTTGTCCTCACCAATCAAGTCTGATGCAAGTTTATCATCAAATTAGGTCAGCCATATATGAGCAGTTATGGTTTTGCAGCAGCACTGCTAACATTATGCTAAGTTGCTATGTTGTGTTTCTGTCTGCCCCCTGCAGGTGAGCCAGGGTAATGTCCCAGGTGTGGAAAGTGCCTCGCTGGCCATGGACACGGAGGAAGGTGTGGAGGTGGTGTGGAACGAGGTGCTCTTCTCTGATAAGAAGGTCTTCAAAGCACAGGAGGTATGGTGCCTCTTATTCCCTACAGCCAATCAGTGTTTATTCTGTTCTGAATAAATACTACATCTTTCATCTCTGAGAAAAAAAAAATATATATATACATTTTTAGTTTAGATTTAGAGGTATGTTATGATTAAATTTCATTGCTGGTGTGTCTTATTTATACATCAAATTAGAGAATTGTGATCACAGGTTCTCAGAATATGAGCTGCTTATTTCATTTAGAATGAGGGGACAAATCCCAAACAAATAAAGAAAACCAGCAGATTTAAATTTTGCACAAGCATTTTTTTGAGAAATGAGTCCCTTATCCTCTCTTTTTTCATTAATATTATAATTATTACTTTTATTTTTTTCCTCCTTTAGTATCTCATTATGTTAAGGCCACAAATATCAATTACTTCCTGCCTCTGCTGTCTCTATGTTGTTTTTAATCACTTCCTTTCGTGCCAATGAACCACACAAAAAATAAATTTCTTGTTGCTTGAAATAATGTGGCGATGTATGTTTTTTAGGAGAAGATCAAGGAGATGTTTGAGAACCTGATGCAGGTCGAACACCCCAACATTGTCAAGTTCCACAAGTACTGGCTGGACATGAAGGAGAGCCAGGCACGGGTATGAGTTCTGTTTTTTGAATATTTATAGGCTTTCTTTTTTTCTGCACATACTTGTGAGTGAACTCAACTCAATGTGCGGCCCACAGGTTATATTCATCACAGAGTACATGTCGTCAGGCAGCCTCAAGCAGTTTCTGAAGAAAACTAAAAAGAACCACAAGACCATGAATGTGAAGGTCAGTGTTTTCTGGTCACGTTTTACTGTTTCATTGGTGTGCTTGTTCATTCTGTCCCCTGGAGGTGGCTCAGAGCACTGCAGTCTGATCACTATTCAGATCCATATTTCCTGCAGGACTAGAGATGATGTAACAGGACACCCTGTTGGCTCCATCTGCTCACACACACATCCTTGGGTTTCTTTCCTCTGCCTCCCGCATCTGCTGTTTTTCTATCCTATCATAAAGTCGCAGCAGCGCTATATTTGGTGTTCTTCATATGTATTCTTCTGAATGAGGGAAGAATTTTAGCTCTTCAGAGGATTCATGTTGCTCTGTTACATTGTATTTTAGGCCTGGAAGAGATGGTGCACCCAGATTCTCTCTGCCCTCAGGTACTGACTGATCTCTTATCCCAGGATTTTAACATGGGAGACTTCTATTGTGACAGTCGCCAAATTAACTGGAACACTTTATTGTTTACTGGCAGCTATCTGCACTCTTGTGACCCGCCAATAATCCATGGCAACCTGACGTGCGACACCATCTTCATTCAGCACAATGGCCTCATCAAGATCGGCTCAGGTCTGCTCCCACCAGGGCTTTTAACAACTTAGGCTGCCCACGTTGTAACCTCAGACTGGGCATTGCTGGATTTACTAAATTTATCTCTGCAGTTTAGCCAGACAGAATAAACATCTCAATAATGTTTGTTTTTTTCTTTCCACAGTGTGGCATCGGCTATTTGTTAATGGTAAGAAATAGATAATTTTGTAGTTGATATGTTCTCATTTGTGTCATGTATCTGACATCTTGTAATGTTTCACTACTAATTGTGTCTTCTCTAACCAGTGTTTCCAGATGCCAGCGTCCACGGTAAAGCAAGGCAACACCGTGATGAGCAGAGAAATCTACATTTTTTTGCTCCAGAATATGGATGTAAGTGTGATGGAGCTGAGTTTGTGTGCAATGGTTTGAAACTATCAAATCTGTCTTCGTTAAGTTTAGTCATAAGTGAACCACGATGTAAAAATTCAAGCAAAACTTATATATTCAAACATATTACGAAGCTGCACGAAACATGAAAAGCTTGTTTAGGTTTAGGCAATAAAAATATCACTTGTTTTGGTTTAGGCAATACACTTTAGGTTTAACTTCAAGGAAAAAGACTTTGTCAAAATAAATTCATCATAATTGCTGTGGTCACTATATATGGCTATCATGTTCATGTGAATAGATTACAAAACCTACCAGTGTAGCAGGGCCTTACTTACCCACATCCATGATGCTTATAACCACTGATAATGCCCCATTTAATGACCTAGTCTATTTGGCTGTTAATCCCCTCTGAAGTTGGTTAAATCACATAAAAGACTGCTCGTTAGCCCCTGTAGTTCAATTTGCAGCAACATCCAAATGTGTTGTTGACAACAGTGTAGATTCCTCCACCAGGCAGCTGTGGGAAGTCTTTCACCTAAAGAATGTAATCATAGGAGACGGTGAGATAATCAGTGTCAGGATAATCTGAGCCATGGTGAAGGCCACAAAGCATTCATGTTATTCAACTAAGACATGTAAGTGGATGCTTCGTGCTGCTTTCAGAGTTAACTAGTTATTAGGGAAAGCTTTCCCTCAAAGTCACCTGGAGTGTCCAAAGTGTCTCACCTCTGTCATCTTTTCTTCTCCTTTCCTGTTTCCAGTTGGTGAAGATGATTATGCCATAGACATTTTTTCCTTTGGCATCTGTGCTCTAGAGGTGAGAGAAACAGATCTGTAAGCTTTTCCCCTCAGGACTGTGTGTGTGTGTGTGTGACTGTGTTAACAGATCATTTGCTCTGCTAGATGGCAGTACTGGAGATCCAGGCCAATGGAGATACTGCTGTGTCCAAGGAGGCCATCGTCAATGCAGGTCAATCTCTGGAAGACCCTCTGATGAGGGTGAGTCACAAAAATACTCCATGTCCTAAATATGCACCAGCGTAACCACAGAAACACGGAGAGAAAGACAAACTACACTATTAACACTCACCCACACTCACACCACCTTGCATCTAGGTTTGTTTCTTACCACATGCAGAGACTTTGCACATTTTTGGAGTGAAATGTTTCAGTAAAACATGCCAGGAAATCCAGAATACAGCATGATGCTTGGTAAACTAGCTCAGTCTGTGCAGTTAGGTGTTGGACTCTGCTTTCTGCAGGAGTTCACCCAGTCCTGTTTGCGTCACGAAGCCAAGATCCGTCCTACGGCTCATGACCTTCTGTTCCACCGAGTCCTGTTCGAGGTCCACTCCCTCAAACTGCTCGCCGCCCACTGCCTCATCAACAACCAGTGTGAGTTTCACACCTCCGCACACCAAGCTTACCACACGGAAGGCTCTTCTTTTGATGCACATCGAGATTTTTGCTTGTTCCTGCAAGCAGATCAATTTCAGATTTCTCAGACTGGGTTTAGAACTGAACTAAAATATATGTTTCTGCTTCATGCAAAATTCTTAATTAAAACCTCAACTGCAACATGTTCGCTCCTGTTGGAGCCAGTGCTATTATTAAGGGTTAAAAATGTATTCGTTAGCTTTAGCATACAGTCAAGTAATTTAAGATACAACGTGTACCAAGTGGTGAGGTTGCCAATTGCAACCAACCTGTGTGCAAAGCATGTAGACAACTTCTGTGGCTGATATGAAGAACATGAATGACCTAAATAAAATACACTTATATCAATAAGTATATAATATAATATATTAATATTGTTTTACAATTCTGCCTTTACATGCTACACACTGGCCATTAAAAATCTGATTAAAACTGATTTTGAAGACAAATCTGAATATTCTAAACACAAAGAGTATGTCAAATCAGTTGCCTAATGTCCAGGCTTGTCTTACATCCACAGACTTGCTCCCAGAAAACTGTGTGGAGGAGAAAACCAAGTCCTTTGACCCCAACGCTGTCATGGCTGAGATTAAACATGAAGACAGACCAGGAGTTCAGCTCAAGTAAAATCATTCAAGTCATGTCTTGAATATTCTGACATGCCATGTGAAGCACAACACTCACTGTGCTTCTCTGTGTGGTTTCATGTCCTGCAGATATTCCCATGTGTCCCCTTTGGAACTTGACAAGTTTCTGGAGGATGTCAAGTAAGTGGAACTTATGAGCATATGGCTCATTTTGTATCAGTGTCAAATACTGTGACTACAGCATGAAGTTCAATGTGTTTCCATGTCCCCTCTTCAGGAATGGGATCTACCCGCTGATGAACTTCGCCTCATCTCGGCCTCACCCCGTCCCTCGTGCCCTCTCCTTGTCTCAGGAGCAGGTTGAGACAGTCAAGACGCCGACTCCTGAACCTCAGGAGACAGAAACAAGAAAGGTTAGACTGTCAGAATAGTGTTTGATGCACATCTGTAGAGCAAACAGGCCTTAGGTTATAAAATGTGGACAAGAAACATGTCTCCAGTTGGGCTGTTGAAGTTAATGCATTAACATGACCGTAACTCTACTTGGACAAACTGCCCAAATTGCATTGCCGGAGACGTGCTAATTTTGACAGCCCTAATCTATATATACACATAAGCTGCTTAACACTGATTGATCATGTTAACAAGCTAATTTATAGTCCACATTCACATCCACATTCTTAAATATGTCAAGAATTATAAAGTGGCTTGGAGAGATTACAAGAATAGACCTCCCTTTTGGTTAAGTGAAATATACAACAGGTTTGCTTATTATTATTGTTATTATAATATTATGACTGCTCAAAATGTTTTGAAGATGTGTTGCTCTCTCTTTATTTTGCTGTGCTTATTGCTCTCTGACCTGTTTTTTTGTCTGGTGTAGGTTGTTCAGATGCACTGTAATTTGGAATCAAATGAAGAAGGGACCAAAACTCATGTGAGTCACATAGTATTACAGGTACTTTGTCCATTTTAGTACTAACTTTTTTTGTCTGTCTCTTTAATACTCGCACATATTGGTCTTTTTCACTGACAGTAACATTCTTCCAGCAGCAACATTTATCGTAGAAGTTAAGGTTGTTAACATGAATCCAGCTTCATTTAAAATGATTTTGGTCTTTCCTCAGCTCTCTTTGTTTCTGAAGATGGATGACAAACTTCATAGGCAGCTTAGCTGTGACATCCTACCAAGTAAGTTGAGCACACCTGTACATTAGCAGTGTTCTGTATTTTTTGTTGCTGTTTGTTTAGTTATTGGACAAACATGGAGCTCTATGGCACAGATAATAAGCCTCACTATATTAGGCTTTGGATACACAAACAACACTTGTTAGCTGGATCAGATTTGTTGGAAAATGGAAAATCACCGTGCTTGTCTTTGAAGAACAAAATACTGAATTTTCCACTGTTCTTTGTTAATCTTTCAGCTGACTCCTCGAAAGACCTTGCCAGTGAACTTGTTCATTACGCCTTCATAAATGAGGTAGATATAGAAGTTTATTTATGGATAAATGTCTTTACATTGATTTTTGTATTTTAAGCATAATACCTGTGTGCTGTGTAGGAGGACAGTGAGAAGGTGGCAGGGTTCCTCGAGGATGCCATCAGCCGTCACAGGGTCCGAGCACTCGCCTCTGGGGGCACACAGTGAGGAGGAGGGGGCCACGATGGCGGCTGGCCCAGACAGAGGGGCCCGGGCATTGACCATGCGGGTCGAGAAAGGGCAGTGGACGGGATCACACAGCCGGGAACGGAGGGAGGTGACCCAGCTGAGGATAAAGAAATGAGACAAATAGAGAAGGACGCTGGGACTTGACAGTGAATCACCCCAGAGAGAAAGAGGGAATGCCACCGCTGAGAGAGGAAGCGAAAGCACCTCTGGTTTGAGGTCCTGAGGCATCATGGCTGTGTTCAGTGATCCCACAAAGCAGTGGAAGATTGACAAACTCCCTGCCTAAAAGGGCTATCACGCCTTAAGATATCTTGACAGCTTTTCCACAGCACCACTATTCAGAACGGATACTTACAAATGCAGCAGCCACGTTTTCAGACGGACGTTTTTATTGCGCATGAGCCTTGTTTGCACTCCAATGTCCACTTTGATTGGTAAAACTTTACTTTGAATTGTAAACAAAATAATTTACTAAAGCCTCTTTCCCTACAAGCCAACACCCTCAGTTTATGACAGTTTTGGAATTCAATATTTCGTCCAACATGCACTGTTGATACTCATTCAGTTGACTTATTTATTTATGTTTAACTGTGAACAAAAACAGCCCATTTTTAACACATCACTGCATTCATGAGTTAAAGTTTTCTTCTCCTAGAGCCAATCACTCCATGCCTAAATGTAGTGACGAGCAATGAGACGATGCCTCTCTTTTAGCCTGTAGTGCTCTTAAGGGTTTTCGCGTGAACGCGATCTGAAAGCCAAAGACTTGCAAAGTGCCTAATATGGCAATGTACTTTGGACAAAATTTCTTCATGAAGCGGCATCATACCCAACTCAGCAATTTGGAAACTCTACAAATTCATGCTAAATTCAATTTTTAAAAACCAGATGCATTGATTTGTACTAGTTCCTGTCTTTTATCATGAGTCCACATGGCTTCGCCGATGTGAATGTGAAGACGAGCTTGAAACCAGCAATGGCTGCTCCATTAAGAGCTGCAGGCTTTGTATATTGGACACGTGGGTCAGGGGACAATGCTCTCTGTTGCAGTCAGTGTCAGTTTTGAAAGAGCTGCAACTCGTGTACTATAAGGATTGGAATACACCATGGGAAGCTTGTGAAGTAAAGTTATAGTCCTATGTAAATGGGTAGAAGGGTGATGGTGAAGTGATCTTAATAATGCTGATAAATAATTACTTCCACAGTTATTTTTGTGGTATTTCCCAAGCCATCTGAGGATTTGTTTTGTGTTCGAAGGAAAACTCTACCCAAAAATCTTTGAGAATGTTTTACAATTTTGTAATTTTGGTAATCAATAATAGTTGCAAACCTCTGCAGGTCTCAGTGGGCAGGTAATGAAACATAATTTCTGATAACAGAGAGGAATGTTGAGCTCTGAACGTGTTCATTTGCCAGTGTCAGATCTACTGTAGTTTTGTTTCAGACAATTTCAGTGTAAATGTTGGGATTGTGCAGTCCACACAACGACAAAAATAGAATTCAGCCCTTTTTATTGTACAGGGAAACGCATTTCCTTATAATAACACTTTGAATCTTGAATCTTCAGCTTGGCCAGTTTTTCTTGTACAGAATCCAATACTGGCACCGTTAAAGAAGACTAATTTTGGGTGGATTTTTCCTTTGCAGTACTGGGCAGCAAAAAAAACAAAACAAAACAAAACAAAAAAACAATAATAAATTGTGTGAACAGTTTTCAGCGGTGTACTCTCAGTGTTCTCACTTAGGTCTGCTTCATTTGTTTCCCAGGTCTGCAAGGTTTCATAACAGTTACACTGTTGTACAGTCATTGCTTGCAGTACTAGTACTCTACTGTGTCAAGCCTTCACATCAGTCTCTCTGAATTCTCCCATGCATTCACTGACTATGGGCTGTAGTGTGCATATTTGTTTGTGGCTATTAAAGGGGTTAACTTCTTGACAACTTGTCAGTGCCAAGCAGTGCCACTGTTGCTCCCCTTTGATCAAGTAAGCTGCATGTCTTAATATCCTGCAACCATTGAAAAACTTTGCATTTTGCCTTTGTCAGTCACAGTTCAGCTCCAGAAGGGACCTGACCAAGAACGTGAATGTTTAGACTGCAAACATGAAAACAACATCCATATCAGTCTTATTTTATTATGTCAAATGACTTCTTTTCCTGTGAATCTGTTGAATGAAACTTGCCTTTGGATGTACTCTTCTAAAACCTTTGTTAATTATTGTAGTTACTGCAATGAATTACATGACAATAAACAATATGTGACATGCTGGTTATGTCTGAAATTAGAAATTATTAGGATTTGTTGATTTATGAGACTGGGACTTCATAACTTCACTTCATGTCCCAGTATGTTTTGGACATATTTTGTTGTTCATGCCAACACATTTTGTAAAACTAAATTCAAGAAAGTATTATGATTTCTATTTAATTGGAATTTCCATGTTTCTTGGCAATATTTATCATAACTGAAGATAAATATTTTATTAATTTATCAATTGCATATCACGTCTGTATTCCCTCACTTCAACAAAAAACAAAAATGACAAAAGAATCACTAGATCTTGTAGTTAGAGCACAACATTAAATATTATTGGGGGAAAAAAGCTAAATTTATTGGGAGAAACAGTATATGAAATAGTATATGATTATAACACTGACAATACAGTACACTATGGTGATGACATTATTTTCAATAGATGGGTTTATTCCTATCATCGCGAGGCTTCAGCTATCGCGATACCTTTCATTGAAAATGTGAAGATTTCGCGAGCGTTGTGAAGAGTGGGCCTCTCTCGAGACCGTGTGCTTCATGGCGGTGACGGAGACTGCGGTAAATATAATCATTCATAAAGACATATATTGACATTTTTAGCTACAGTGGCGGTTGTGCAAGTAATTTGTGATGTTTGGTAGAATCTGTTTTGGTCTAAATAGCTTGTAAATCAATAATATATCTCACTGGAGAAAAATACAGTTTGCTTTAGGCGCCATAGGAACGACACTAGCTAACGTTAGCTCCTTGCTAGCAAGAAAGATAATGCAAGCCAAATAGAAACCAGGCCTCTATTGTAATGTAAATTGTAATTTTGTGTAATAGTCATTACTAAAATTAATTTGGGTGTAATGAAGAGAGGTCGTTGTCAACGGCCATGTCTACCTCAGCTAAACACGTCGTCGGCAGCTTAATCCATGATGTACAAAGAGGACGGGTTAGCGCAGCTCGTTGTTGCTATTTAGCCTAGCTAGCATAGCTTATGTTCCTACGAGAACCATCATTATCATTCATGTGCATCACGCTAACGTTAGCTCGGTAAAATCGGTGGGAAGACGGACTGGCTATGTGAAGACTGCAATGCAAAAATAATGCTAGCTGCCTGTTTCTTTCATTATTAGTCTGAAGGCATTTTTTATTTCCCCTAGAATTTGTTGAATTGTTAAAGCTTCCCCATCAGTCCTCTTCCCCTTGGGGGCTTTCCTGTCTCAGTCTGGTGGACCCAGCGATTAGCGTAGGTAAGGAGTTCGTCCGGTCCCACCTGGTTTAAATCCGGGTGTTGTGTCCTGTACATGCTAGAATATTTAATGATAACCTTTGCTTTGTGAGGTCACATCTGATTGCTTTTATTGGGAAAATGTATTGCTGGATGTGTACAAAGGCCGGTTTTAATTCTCTAGATCTGGTATAGTTTTATTTATGTCTTGTAAATGCATTGCTGTGAATTGCAGGGAGGTGAAGCTCTGACGATGGAGAATGGACAGGGCACAGGCTCCAAGCTTGGCCTGCCGCCTCTCACCCCAGAGCAGCAGGAGGCACTTCAGAGGGTAGGAATTTCATTTCAAAACATGTTCATTCTGTTCCATGTGTACCAAGTCTTTGGATTTGACACAATGCACAAATAATTAAAGTATGACATGCTTATAATGATATGGGAACACTTTCAAAAAAGCAGAGTTTTTGTCTTTATGACATGTAAGGTAAGGCTCCATTTTAATGTTGGACAATAATTTGCATGCCTTTGATATTCTTCCTTAAAATTGATGAAAACCTTTTTTTTTGTATTGATAGTTACTTGAAAAGATTAATGAATATATGTCTGGGAAAACAAGGCTACAGTCAGACAATATTCTGTCTTGTATCAATAATGGGATAGTAAGTATTCCTTCATATGAGGAGCATTTAAATATTGTTTCTCCTTTTACAGGCAAAGAAGTATGCCATGGAACAAAGCATTAAGAGTGTGTTGGTGAAGCAGACCATCGCCCATCAGCAACAGCAGCTCACCAATTTGCAGGTGAGATGTATAAAATGTTTGTACACTGTGAAACAAAAGTTTGTAGTGTGTGTGTTGTCTATGATATGTCTTGAATGTAGACAAACTATTTTTAGCGCCTTTCTGTGTTTGTAGTTCAGACATCTCTTGACCCTGCAGTCGGCTTTGTTTAAGCTCTCTTGGAGACTCCCTTCTCCTCTGTGCTGTAAAAAAGCCCACACATGCAGACAGTGTGCCCTTTGCTTTTGCCTCTGCTCTTTTTCAGATGGAGACGATCATCAAGAAGGCATTGATTATCATAATATAATTGCTTTGCACTTCTAAAGGGGACTTGTTTATGTTTATTGCTGTGTGGTGATTTGTAATTTAGAAGGGAGGACAACTCCCCAAACTGTATGTTGTTTAGAGGGAGGTTCTGCATATGGTGTTAGCCTAACCACTTTTGTCTATCTAGCAAAGCTATGACATTTTTGAAAAAGCAAAGCTAAGGGATATCTAACCTACTTTTCAGCACTTTTTTCATCTTTACTGTCTTTCAGATGGCAGCAGTGACAATGGGCTTTGGAGATCCTCTCTCACCTTTACAATCGGTCAATAGATTATTAAATTATTTTTCTGTGCGCTTTGCCAATGGAAAAGGACTGTTACCCTTCTTTTTACTGGTTGCTGTGGCACCGATCCCTGCCTTTTTATCTAACCAAAGAATGCATATTTTGTAAGAAAACATGGCTTTTTGCTGCAACTATACATGCAACAATGTCTGTAATCTTTTGTGAGATCAGTGACTGCTGTTAACTGTAGGATTCCCATGTTATTTGGTTTCTTGAGTCTCAATGAGATCAATTGCATTAGTATTTTGAACAAGGTGGCCAACTTGGTTGTTAATTAGCTGTTTTTAAAGGGTCGATAAATGTGAGAAAAGTCACTTCTCTTTGAAAAATATGCATTTTCCTTATTGAAAAACAGTTCTTGGCACGGGACAAAAGAGGGATAGCAATCCCTTTAATGGACCAAAATGAGAGAACTGCTGGAACAGGGATCTTTTTGGCCATCTCAAAGTCAAGTTCTTCTGTCCATGAAGTCAACTTTCCAATTATGTCATGAATTGGGTACATGATATATATATTTTGTTGGTAATAGAATGAAATAACACAAGCAGACTGACTAAAGGCATCAGTAAACTTGCACAGAAACTTTTGTCGGTTAAACCACCACTCACTCCCCTTAGACTTGAGAAGAAAGTTTGATTACATCAAGACTTTGTATGGATTTCGTTTGAACTCCACGCTTACTTTTGTTACCTTACTTGCATCCCTGGATGACAGGTCAGTTACTGAAGCCAAATATTTGTGAGGGCTGTGCATGTCCATCACCTCAGTGTGTTTTCCTTCATATGTCTGTTCAATAGTGACGGAATAGAGGTCATATTGTAATTACAAGTGGTGATATTCGTATTATATAACGTTTTACATGTTAGTATTTTTATTCACAAAGTTCTGTCCATTGAATACAGTATCCCATTATTACCATATTTAATTGCCCAAGCCCCTTATTGGAGTTGGTCCCTTAAGTATATCTGGGAGGAAAGGAACTACATTATAAAATACACATTTAATATTAGTGTGTTTGTGTGTGTTTATCTACCTTTCTTCTACTCTCTAATGCTTATCATGTGTTGTTTTCTCCGGTTGGCAGGTGGCAGCTCAGCGTCAACGTGCCCTAGCCATCATGTGTCGGGTGTATGTGGGCTCCATATACTATGAGCTTGGCGAGGACACCATCAGACAGGCCTTTGCCCCGTTCGGCCCGATCAAGAGCATTGACATGTCTTGGGATTCTGTTACAATGAAACACAAGGTCAGTGCCATTTTAAGTGTTAAATGTGAATTCTGCTGTTGCACCTTGATTTTGCTGAAAAATACAAATAATGTTGCCACTCCTCAATGTGTTGTATATGCTCTGTTCTTTTTTTTTTTTTTTTTTTTTTTTTTTTGTCTTGACTGTGCAGGGCTTTGCCTTTGTGGAGTATGATGTGCCAGAGGCTGCTCAGCTGGCTCTGGAGCAGATGAACTCAGTCATGTTGGGGGGACGAAACATTAAGGTACGTTGTCTGGAGATATGAGTACCTCCTAAGGTCTTAGGCACACTTAAACAAATGGAAACTGTTTTGCAGCTCCTCATTTATGCATTCAGTGGTGTTTAGGATACAGATTTCATTTGTTAATTAGTTGATTTTGTGATATTTGAATTGAACTTGTGAAATTACTCATGTAACTTATTTCTCTCCCTCTTTGCTTGTCTGTGTTGATTTCCAGGTGCGTGTGTTGTGTGTATGTCTGGGTGTACGTTTAGCGTACTGTCTGTGTTGTGTGTTCCGCTTCCATGATGTCATCAAGGCTGTTTTAGTGACCACTTCCAGTAAGGATGCCCAGCGGCGCGTGGCGTCGCTCTGTGTCCAAGGTGTGCTGATGATGGGCTGCGCCTGGTTGGTGTTGCTTGGCCGCCCCATCTGTAGTACAGATCCCAGTCGTTCTTAGAAACTCGTCTTGCATAGGGAGAGGAAGTTGTCAGGATGCGTAGCAGTAGCGTGAGAACACTTTGCTCCTTTTCGGCTTTCTACCAGCTCAGCCAGTCACACTCGTGCACAGTGTGACTGGCTGAGCTGGTGGCCTGTTTGAAGTAACGCTGCAGTTCCTGGTAGTTTCGGAATTATTCACAAAATAGGTTGGAATTTGCACTGTAAAAGAAGTGATAATTGATACTGTATAACTTTAAAATATAACATCCCTATATGGAAAGTTTCCTTTATGGAAAGTTGTATTATTTTTCACTAGTAATGAGAGCTAGTTCTTTGACATAACTCATAAAAAATACATGTTAGGGCAGTGATTAATGTTCAACAGTGCTGAAAAATGTGTGATATACACAGAACTAAATGTTGTACACAGTTTAGTCTTCTAATAACATTCTTAAAATAAAGTCAATGGTGTGTTAAGAGCTTTTATCAGATCTTTTGAAAAGTGGAGTAAGTGGCTTTGAACTCGTTGGCAATCGAAAGTTAGTGCTGCAGGGAATTTTGCGGTAGTGCGTTTTCATTTGGTCCTAAAAATCCCTTATTCAGTAGCCCTGCTGGTATGATCTGTGCTATAGGTTGGGCGGCCAAGTAACATCGGTCAGGCGCAACCCATCATTGACCAGCTGGCAGAGGAGGCGCGCGCCTTTAATCGGATATATGTGGCGTCCGTCCACCCTGACCTGTCAGACGATGACATCAAGAGTGTGTTTGAGGCCTTCGGACGGATCAAGTCTTGCACGTTAGCCAGAGACCCAACCACAGGGCGACACAGAGGCTTTGGCTTCATCGGTGAGCGGGAGGGCCCTCATTCGCTCGTGCTCGTTGTGTTGCCATCGCTCCGGCATTTACTACTATTATTATTCATTTGCAGAGTATGAAAAGCCTCAGTCAGCCCTGGACGCCGTGTCTTCTATGAACCTCTTTGACCTGGGGGGTCAGTACCTACGGGTTGGAAAAGCAGTGACTCCGCCCATGCCCCTACTGACCCCCACGACCCCTGGTGGTCTGCCGCCTGCTGCAGCTGTGGCCGCAGCGGCAGCCACTGCTAAGATAACGGCCCAGGCAAGTATGAATCCCTTCCAAAGGGATTTAATGGCCTTCCAGGTAAATATAACCCAGATCTAGCTAGAATTGACACCAAAAGCACAGATAATATGGGCATAGATTTATATTTATTGAGGTGACTGGGAGAAGCCCAGTTGTAGGGATTGCATAAAAACTATTTGCCCTGATTCAGTGTCAATTTTTACAGCTCTGAAATATGAGGCATTCTGGGCTTGATCTGTTATTATCCAGTTCAAAAGTGAATATAATCAGATTTCTTTTTGGATAGTAAGAAAGTGCTAATAGCTCCTCCCATTCACTGATTGGGTGTGTAAGCTAAGAGTCTTCTTTGTTAGTTAGTACAAACACACTGACGGCTATCTTCCAGCGTTTGATTAACCAGACAGTTCCTCGTAAAATGTATCATGATCATATCTCTGCTGTGTATTTATGACTTGCTAAGAGGATTCAACGAATATGTTAGTAAATGTGTACTGAATTAATGTTGTTGGCCTTGACTCTCACTAACGAGAGGCAAGGCAAGGTCACTTTGTGCCATGCTGTGTGATCGTTGACTGTGCTGCCTTGTGCTGTGCTCTGTGTGTTTCCCTTACCTAATGTCTTCGGCCCCCCTCTCTTAAGGAGGCTGTAGCCGGTGCGTCAGTCCTGGGGGCGTTAGCTGCGCCCCAACTTCTTGGTCAGCAAATGGGAATACCTCAGGCTGTCATGGCTGCCCAGGCACCAGGGGTTATCACAGGTTTGTACCAAGACCTGAGTGAGTGCTCAATTTTAGAAAAGAAAGAGTTCAGTTGTGCTGTTAAAAACTTACAGCTTAATACACAGTGTAACTCATCAAACTATTGTACGTAGTTCTTGCAGCATTTAACGGTTTAAACTGCTTATTTTTTTGGGGTATGAATATAAAATAAAAATATATTACTAATAGATGTATTAAAACCATGTATGTTAGTGTTATTTAGGAAAATTATGATGTAACTGCTCATAACCTAGACAGAACAAAGTGAGGCAAATATATTGTCTCCCATTGTCCTTTCTATAACTTTCAAGTTTATGTCATGTTCACCAAATGTCACTAAAATGGCATTGAATTTGAAGTTTGTACTTATTTGCAGACTTAATGTCATGTTTGTCTCTCCCTAAGGTGTCACTCCAGTGCGTCCTCCCATACCAGTGCTTCCCCAGGTCGGCCTTGTGAACCCGGTGCTTGCATCGCCGCCGGTCCTGTCTAATCAAGCAGGTGGCTCCAGCCAACAAGAGAGGAAAGAAGAGAAGGAGGAGATGCTGCAGGATGGCACAGGGCAGGAGATGCTGAGCGACCAAGAACACATGAGCATCTCAGGCAGCAGTGCCAGACATATGGTGATGCAGAAGCTGCTTAGAAAATCAGAGGTGAGGTTCACCTTAATGAACGCTTTTAGTGACTCCTTCTTTTAATGTGAAAATTATTTAAATTCATGCCTTCCCTCCCCTCTCCAGTCCACGGTGATGGTGCTACGAAATATGGTTGGACCAGAGGATATCGACGACGACCTGGAGGGTGAGGTGACTGAAGAGTGCGGCAAGTTTGGCTCCGTCAACCGAGTCATCATATACCAGGAAAAGCAAGGAGAAGAAGAGGATGCAGATATCATTGTCAAAATCTTTGTTGAGTTTTCCATGGCCGCAGAGATGAACAAAGCTATCCAGGCTCTCAATGACCGCTGGTTTGGAGGTCGCAAAGTTGTGGCAGAGGTGTATGACCAAGACCGTTTCAACAGCAGTGACCTGTCTGCATAAAGTGTGAATCGGTTTACCAGCACCATCCCTATACCTGTCCCCCAAGCTCATTTCAGCCACAGATATGGGCCTCTGAAACTTGTAATTATGTGTATTTCTTTTTTTAAAAAAAATTGCTGTTGATATTAATGTTAAATGCCCCATTGGGTGGGGGAGGGGGGTCATTCAAAAATATTCCCGTGTCTCATTTTTGCTTTATCTGTGAAAACTTTCTCTGTTTTGGTGGAAGTTTGAACATTTTGTAATCCAATCTTGTAGCACATTTGTTTTCCTGCTTCCGCTCCTTTTTTTCCCCTTTGTTGAAATTGTTGGGACATGTAAACACTTTCTTTCTATGATTAAAGGTTATTGTTTGTCCACGGAACGTATGGTTCAGTTTCTTTTATGAGTAAACAATTTAAATTTAGATTTACTGTAAATTTGCTTTTGTGTTCGTTCTGGTTGTTGAACTGAATAACATTTGATTCATAAGTAAAAACTTACTATAGAACTGATATTGGTTGACATGGTATGGCTTTGGCTAAAACGATAACAACTTTTCACTGAGCTGAGATACTTTTACTTTGATATTAGCAAACATGTTGCTGTTGGTATCTTGCCTGTATGTGTTTTGTGGCATAAAATACTGGCAACAAATGACCTTTGCCAACTAGTTTTAGCCCTGCACCTCTGCAGGAGCACCATAATTAAATGTGTCATCTATTTGTGACAAAAATTTACGTGACCTTGGTAAAAACATGATGAAACAGTAAAGCAGTATTTGTAACCCATCTAAATAATGCTCTATAGGTGTGATATTAGTCCCCAAGTTAATCATTTCATTATTTTTTTAAAACTTCACCTGAAAAATGCAACCCTTGCAGAAAAGTTGGTTATACCAAATCACAACATGTATTTTTCCACAACGATCAAATGGAGTTGCCACAAAAATTGCTTGTGCAACTCAGCCATTCCCATGCCATTTATGTTCTAGAAACATTTAGAATTTATTTAATTAAATAAATTCATTTTTGTAACATACCTATCATGTTTATTATTAAAACTGAGCTGCATCTCAAATTGCCATCCAGGTTCCCAGCCTTCAGATACTGTACACCACTTATATACACCAATCACAAGATTATCTCTTCATGGCACCTGGGACATATAAGTTATCAAATGTACATTTTGTCCTCAAAGTTGATGTGTTAGAAGCAGCAAAAAATGTTAAAATATAAGGATTTGAGGGAGTTTGATATGCTGCTTCTGACAGAAAGGAGTCAGATACCACAGCAGACCTTCAGGGCTCAGGTCAGGGTTAAGCAGCTCCTTCAGCTGCACACTAAGACCTCCACCCTGCAAGAAGGGGGCTACCTCAGGTAATTCCTACCATCGGCAGTAATTTATAACACAGCATCCCTGGCTGATGTAAAAACAACTAGACTCATTTCTTTCATTGCCTTTTTCCAAACTAATTTGCACAAAAAATGCACAGCAAATTTGCATTTTATTATCATTATTATTATTATTATTATTTATTGTGCCTATTTCTAAATGTCACATCCACACTACAAATTGTAAAAATACATTTTATTTATCTAATAATTGTGTTCAATTAACATTTCATTTGCAATTAAAAAACATTTATTTGTCACTGTAACTTGTCTATACTGTGCGGGGGGGGGGGGTGAATTTCCCTGAATGAGAGATGAATAAAAACTATTCTATTCTAGGGCTGTTGAGCAGCAAAAGGGGGACAATCACACTATTAGGCAGGTGGTTATAATGATAATCATTATGAAAAAAATGGTCTATGTGGGTTTCAGGAGGTAAGTAATGCAAACTTAAGTCAACTCAATGAAATGACACTTGTGTTATGTTACAATTCTCTCACTAATTGATGAGTATACTGTATGTGACTCGAGTTGTACTGTGTCATGATGACTGTAATCTGCCGCTAGATGGCGAGGTTGGCAAAGCAACCTAACTGCCCAAGAGTCACAACCAGCGTTACCGTGTGGCCTCCGTCAGCTCAGCTCGAACTTAGCCCAGCCCCCCACAGGGCTAACCGGACTGCCTCGGCTCATCCAGGGGAGGGATGCGCTGCTGTTGCTGAAACTCCTGCTCTCGCTGCTGGCACTTGAGGAACAACACTCGCTGGGCAGTCCATTTTCACGTCTATTGGGATGCTGCTAGCACCCACATTTGTCACTTAAATAAGGTGTTTTCCGTAACGTCGTTATACTAATGTCAGTTAGCTAACGGCAGCTAGGCACAAAGGCGGTCATTCAGCACTAGCTAGCTAATGGTAGCTAGCCTGCTAACAACACAGCCGGTGAGGACGAGCACATCCTTACGCAGCCATACTCGGGTTAATCTCTGCCCACTCGCTCCGTGGGTAACGCTAGCTGTTTCATAGTATTGTGAAGTGGTTGAATTAGCAGTCGCCACTCATGACTAGCATAATTGGAGCAGCTTTTATGCACAGCTGGATCGTTGCTGCATGTTTTTTTCAGCTAGCTACGGCTGAGATTCTGTCTCGCACGGGGATGTGGCGGTAGCAAAACAAGCTAACCGTCCCTGCGAAGAAGTGAGTGCACGAAGTGAGGGATCACTTCACCGAGCGGGAGTCCTCCTCTTTCGTGTGTGTATGTGTGTGTGTTTATTGTAATTCCGGGGCTGATGACGCGAGGACGAACCTGAAAAATCCTTTGAACACCGCAGAACTGAAACTGGGAATATCGCTAACAGATCGAAAGGGATTATTTTGTGCCTATAAGGGGATTTCGGCCTCCTGTTCAGGATCGTCGTGGGAACAGAGTGAGTGTTTTTGACATTGAGTGAGCCCACTCTCACCAAAATACCCCTCTCTCCTGCCGACTTTCACCCTCCGATGCGGAGATTTCAGTAGCACCGGCAACCAGATCCTCCCACGGCGGCCGGGACATGCTGAAGTGTATCCCCCTGTGGCGCTGCAACCGCCACGTCGAGTCGGTGGACAAGCGACATTGCAACTTGCAGACGGTTCCCGATGAGGTTTTCCGCTACAGCCGCAGTCTGGAGGAGCTTCTCCTCGATGCCAATCAACTCAAAGAGCTACCAAAGGTATGTGGGGTCTGTAAGCCATATGTCTCAGTAATGTCAGTCCTCTGACTCAAGTGGTTATATGTGCATGATTTCCTGGTTTCGATCATGTCAAATTCACCCTGCTGCATCAATACATTACTTACTGCACGTATTTGGCGATTAAACCACTCATTTGAGCAAGGGGTACCTGCTCAGGTGCTTCATTGTCAGTAAGGCACCGCCTTCCTTGCTTCCTTTTAGAAGTAGGTTGCACCATTTTCCCCTGAAGTGCTAAGGCAACACTAAATAATTGCAACAAGATAGCAGAAAGAGGATACATTTTTTTTAATGTTCCTTATGTATGCTGCATATATGTAGTTAACAGTCTGTCTAACAAACACAGAATCAGCTCCTAACCTGTGGTTTTCCATACAGCCTGTAGCCTGATTTAACTCAATGCTCCCGGGTGATTGGATGTTTTAGAATATAGTAGAATAGATTCACTTTATTGATCCCAACCAGGGAAATTATGTTGCAGCAACAGCAAGAATTGTAAACTTAATATTAAAAAGCAATATAAAACAGAAAACTACCACTATTTACAATTACAATCAAGTTAAAGTACAGTTATATGTCTATATGCCAGTCCAGGGGTGCAGAGGTGTTCTCTGTCTGTAGGGTGATGTGCTGCATGTTCTGCAGGACTGCCAAAACAGCTGGCACACACTACATCTTGCCTGGTTGGTTTGGATGCAGTGTGGGAAGGCAATGCGTGGAATGAATTGCAACTGCGTCCCCACCCAAACACCCACCATGTGAAATATGACAAAAGGTGCTTTTCGTTTGGCCAAAGGGTTTATTTTAAGGTTGAGCAGAATAGTTGTTGGTTTGTTTGTCAGCTCTCTGGAGATGTTGAACAAAGTAGTTGGTCAGTTCATTAGAACAATGCGCTGGCTGTAATTGTGATGGACCATAGAGTTTGTATGAACAGACTGATCAGTAGTGGATGTTGTCAATCTCTCATGTTTCGAGGCTTTACTGTAGCTGAGTGGTGAAAGGTCCAAGTGGTGTGTTCACTAATGGGAATGGTTTACAAGTCTAGGTCAACAGAGGCTAAAGTGCTGACAGGACTCCCAGTTACCTTCAGGGAGATCATTATCAATGCAACTTCTTCTGAAAAGGCATTTGTGTTTTTAAACACTCTCTGTGCTTTTAACATGCTAGTTTTTACACATTAAGTAGTTTGATAAAACATGGCCTTGTGCATAACTACTCTGGGGAACACAAACTTGGCACATGGCTTCACTATTATGGCACAGCTGGGCAGAGAGACATCCATGAAGTCTCACATACAGGAGCTGCTAAGTATCAGTGTCGTTACAACCCTTTCTTGCCACAAAAAAACAAAGCCTATTCTGCCCAATGAGGCTTAACCTGCAGACAGACACTGCTTTTCCTCTACTCATTAGTTCATACCTGTCAGTTATCCACAGTGTACCTGGTGCACGGCCCCTGAAACACAGAGTGACAGATACATCCAAATATTCCAACGCAGACAGGCTAAACCGACACAGTGTCTCTGTGTGGTGCCTGCTTCAAATGGGTAGACATAAATGCATGGTGACAGAATGTCTTGTGTGGTCATGGTGAAGGCGTAGCATGCAGACACAAAGCATAAGGGCCCTCTCCAGACTTCGAGTCAGTGGGGATCCAGCGAGGGAGCAGGGCGAGAGGTCAGGGTTGGAAACAAGGGCACCACTGACTGTATGATGAATGGCATTAGAGCTCTCACAGTGAGTGAGGGGTTGAACGTCTGATGCTTTTGTGTGCTCTCTTCACAGTCTGTACTCTTACTTCTTCTCAGTGTATTTTTAGATGTCAGTTCAAAATCTGTATTTATTTTTGCTCATCAGTTCGTCAGGCCAGTCAAGCAGGGTTAGTTTCAGTGAATTTATGTGTACAGTAATTTTACATATGATATACACTCATTAAGATGTTGTGAACATATGAAACTGTTAAAGCACATTTTTAAATCCAAATGACCATGAAGGCAGACTGCAGTAATGATGTATGGAGGTATTTAGTGCTGCTGCGAGATGGACAGGCCTAGATCGTATTAACTCAGTGAACAGATGGAGATTTAGACATCCTTACAGTTTCTTAAGTTTGCCGTGACTCACCCCCCACCAGCACTGCCCACCAATCTTAGATTATGCTCTCTGCAGTAATGATGTCTCCATTTGCCACATCAAGAACCTTTAAGGTTTGTAAAAAGAAAGAGTGGAGTCTGATTTTAGGGTAAGATCCTATCCAGGCTGTGATTATGCTGCATGAATTAGTGGCATTAAGTATGACTTATCTGCATGGCATGAGTTTAGAGAAACCTTGCTGAATTTTAGGTAGGCAGTTGGTCAGGAATTCCCCCTCATGTCCATACATCCTGAGGCCTTAATGCCATGTTTTCTTATTGTACAAGAACTAATCTCAGATAATCAGCAAGGGGTCTTTTGTCTTTTCCCACTGGGACATCTACTTTGAGTTTTATTGTTTAAAACATTTCTTTGCTCAGCCTTTGAGTTGTCAGGCCTCTGTTTATTACAGATGAAACCTGATTGCTCAAGTTTTTCTGACAATATTAGAAAATTGCTTGTGGTTTTCTGGTTAAAAGAACAACAGGGAAGTTTACACTACAGTAATGTGAATTTCTCTTTGCTTCTCTGATAGACTATCCCTGCCAGGAAGATCATATTGAGGAAGAGGGAATTATCTTTTTAGCCATTCTCGAAGCCCTTGACAGGTTACAAAGAAGTCCATTCACAAGTTCGACTGCCCCCCAACACCACCATATCCAGTGTCATGGCTCTTTGTGTTTGTGGTGTGCACTGCACTGCCAGGCGTACATTAAGTCTGCAAGACTCAAATGATCACTTTAAACATGTGTTGTAGGTCAGATACACCTGCTGAAAAGGAACCAGGTTGGCTGCAGGTGCAGTTGACAGTAGCAGCCCCAAGAAAACATCTCTAACTCATATATGCAGAGTAGTATATTTGCTTGTGCTTGTCTTGTGTCTCCATTGTTGAAATAGAGAACAAATCCCTGATGGGTGTGTCCCACCCCATCAGACTTTGCGAAACAGGTTTCATGCGTGTTGCTCCCAGTATTATTACCCAATAGGCCCTTCCAGGTATGTTACAGTGTTGATTTCCTGCCTCAACCCTTGCTACAACCAGAAATATGAGAACGGCTGCATCCAATATCTGCCTGCTGTGAGGAAGCATTTGAACGGCCAGTTGTTCTTTCCCTATCCACAAAGTCACACTATGAGTCGGAGGTCAGGTTTTGTCTGAAAAGGGCAAATGAGATGTTTTTTTTCCATTCAGAATGAAGATCAAGTATATGTTCATGATAAATAGGGGGAAGGATGACCATAATTTTTTTTAATCCTTAGCTGTTGCCAGTGTCCTCTGCGTGTGTGTGTGTGTGTGTGTGTGTGTGTGTGTGTGTGTGTGTGTGTGTGTGTGTGTGTGTTTTTTAACAGATCTGTGGCTCAAGGGCAGATTAAGGGTTCACCCAGCCGTGAAAATGCCCCTCAGCACCTCAGTTGTGACACTCCTCTTCATACATGCCAGTGTGTCTCGGTGTACGCCTCCTCTGGGATCTGCCTCTCTGCCATTTGGGGCTGTTTTTGAGCATATAAACACACAGATAAAAATCAGGAGTCAATTTTCTCTGGAGTCCCTTGTGTACGTTCAGCCTCGGGTCAGGAGAAACCCAAATTAAGCCATTTCACTCAGCTCTGGCTGAATGTGAATTGATCTACCATTGTTGTAGTCATAGCGTTTTTGTATTCTGAGTTTGTATTATTACCACAAAGACTGACTGAGTTGCTGGGCTTTCAGGCCAAAAGTTCACTGATGAAAGTTTGGTTTAGATATCTATGACATAAATTTTACACCATGTCCTCTCAGTGTTCCTGTGAGTCCTGCAGTCTGTCTCCTCTCCCCAGTTTCCAGTTAAGTCTACAGGAGAGCTCCTGGTTTGTCTCTCCCCAGCGACTGGCTGAACTAGGCTAGGACCAAAAGATAAATTACACCTGCCACTGGCCTCTGTGGTAAAAACCATGCCATTCTTCCTTTCTCTCTTTCTTCTGCTCTCCTCTTTCTTGGTAAAAGATGTTGAAAACAACGGCACTATTGCTTTTACACACACACACAAAGTTGAAGTTTAATTTGTAGTGTGAATGCAGGCAGTTTGTGGCTGAGGTTGTGAGTCGACTCCAACCTTGATTGTAGAGGACAGCATCCATAGGAAAAGCAGAGGTAGGAGTTTTAACTTTTTGTAACCAGCCCCCCTTTATAGGATTGGGCTGTGAAAAGTGACCCAGAGCTGGTGAGGCCATGAAGAAACAGCAACGTGAGAGATCTGCTGTCTTTTTGATGCAAGAGCACATTCAGCAGGTTTCTTTGTCTGAGCTGATGACCAGCTGGTCTCACATCCTGCCTGCACCCCCCTCCTCTCCAGTCTGGTGGGATGGAGGGGTAATGGGAGGTGGGTGTTTGAGAGAGTGAGTATGTAGTGTAGGGGTGGGGGGTGGGTACTTTATTCCGGAGATGGATTAAGAGGAGAAGGGGGGCTCTGGCACCTCCACTAGAGGAAGCGATCAGGGAGGCTCAGCTGAGCTCCAATGATCCCTGGTCCTCTGGGGCTCTTGGCGTCAGGGCTGTCCATCCATCCATGAGCACGAGAGTCTGGGCTGACGTACGGCGTCAGGTGGGAAAGAAGCTACCAGAGAAGTGGTCACAGAGCTAACAGCTGGTCCCCTGGAGACTTCAGCTCGGTGAAGATGGATCTTCTGCTTTGTTCTCCCTGATGAACACACAAACACACACCCTCCCAATCACTTTGAGAAATCATGTGTTCTTCACATGAAACCGCAGCTGTAAGGACACCAGCTTGTATTGTGAACCAGCTAACTCGTGCCAGCAAGGTGCAGAATTTGGTGCTGGTTTTTTTTTTTTTTTGCCCCCCAGAATTCAGTTCCCACTTGATACAGCACTTCTACACAAATCCAAAATTAGGTTAAAAAGGTTAAAAAAAATCTGAAAACAACCACTTTGAATGGCTCTGGCACTTTTGTGATGACTTTTTCAAGAATGCATCGGCAGTTATGAATAGGCAGATAAATTGAGGAAGAGAAACCTCGCTCCTAAACTCACAGTCCCATTATTATAATGCTGTTGGTTCAGCCCTTTGTGGTCCTGTTGACTTTAAGCACGGTAGCATTTGCTGTCCATGTGTCACATGTCCAATGACTCCCTTGTTTTTCTTTTGCCAGTATTGATTTGGACTGGTTTGTACACTCACACTGCTCTTACTCGCCACTCTCCCATACCCTCTGGTCTCAGTCGCCAGCCTCAAAGGTAAACAGGGAGGCAAAGCCCCGGTGAATAATTGATGGCTGTGGCAGCTGTTTGTGATAGGGGAGAGTCCATGCCCTGCTGGAGCACTGTGATAGGACGGGAGCACTGTTGGCCACATGCTTTAAGTACACACAGACAAGATGTGCAGAGTGACACCTTATTTTGGAAGGCCGTTCAAATTTTTCTCCTTTTTTTCATCAAACTGTATCAATGTGTTCATCCTATTAACCTCTAGTGTTTACCGCCGAGGTTAAGGACACAGGCCTGTCTGTATTCAGGAGCAAGGCGTGCTGCTTTTAAACCTTTATGACAAATATACAGTCATGGAAAAAATTATTAGACCACCCTTGTTTTCTTCAATTTCTTGTTCATTCTAATATCTGGTACCACTAAACGTATAATACAATGAACACAACAAAAAATGCAGCTGGTCACATAATACTTTATGTCCTATTTGACATTCTTAAGCTTAATTGATTCCCAGGGTATATAAGAGGCCATTTCATGTCACAAGCAGCACTGCACATGCAAAGGCCTAGAGTGGTTTCCTGCTTACATTCAAGCCGTAGCACAACTCAGAAGTTGTCAGCTCTCACATAATGCCTAAAACAAAAGAATTATGTGAAGCAACAAAGGCAGCCATCTTGGCACTGCTGGAAATTGGCATGAGTGAGAGACAGGTAGCGAAAAAACTGAAGATCTCCAAGACAGCCGTTCATTACAACAAAAAAACAAGCTGAACATGGCACTACCAAATTGCTACCTGGCCGTGGCAGGAAACGCGTCTTTCTACCCCACGAGATGACCGTGCACTCATCCGTTCCTGTGTTAGGAATCGTCGTCAGACCTCCAGGGACCTTAAAAATGAGTGGGCACTGTCGAGAAATGTGACTTGCTCGGCAAGGACAGTTCGAAACCGACTTGTTGAAGCTGGTTTGAAGTCACACAGAGCACGCAAGAAGCCCTTCATCAATGAAAGGCAGAGGAAGGCCCGGTTACTCTTTGCTCGAGACCACAAGGATTGGACTGTTGATGATTGGGCTAAGGTTCTCTTCAGTGATGAATCCAATTTTGAATTGATGCCCACTCCAGCCAACTTACTGGTTAGGAGGACGCCTGGAGAAGCTTACAACCCAGACTGTCTTGCCCCTACAGTAAAACATGGGGCTGGATCAGTCATGATCTGGGGTTGTTTCAGTCTGAGTGGAACAGGGCAAATGCAATTGTGTGAAGGCCAAATGAACCAGGTCAAGTACAGGACTACCCTTGAAAACAGTCTTCTTCCATCAGCTGGAAAACTCTTTCCTGCCTCGAATGATTGGATTTTCCAACAAGACAATGCCCCTTGCCACACGGCAAGGTCAGTTAAAGCCTGGATGGAGAACCACAACATTCGCACCATGCCTTGGCCTGCTCAATCACCAGATCTTAATCCAATTGAAAACCTGTGGAAAATCATCAAACTCAAAATGGAGAACCACAAGCCCAAAAACAAAGAAAATTTGTTTGAATTTGTCCAACAGGAATGGGCTGCTGTGACAGCAGAACAATGTCAGAAGCTGGTGGAGAGCATGCCAAGACGCATGGCTGCAGTCATCAAAAACAATGGTTATGCAATCAAGTATTAACTCTTGTGTGCATCATGTGTTTAAAGCAAACAGAAAAGAAAACATGGAATGCTTAAAAGTAGTGTTTTTGGCGGTACAATGCCATAGCTATTGATGTAAGAATTTAAGTAATTTTGGTTATTATCAAGAAAACCATGGAAAATGAATAATCCTTAGTTCTTAAATTAAACTCTCATGAGCTATTTTTGTTGTTATCATTATAATTGTCCAAACAAATGTACCTTTAGTTGAGCCAGGCATTAAAATTAACAAGAAACTGAAGAAAACAAGGGTGGTCTAATAATTTTTTCCATGACTGTACATAAACTAAAATGCAAAGCAATACGCAAACTTTATTGTGTGTCATGTGGGTAACGTGGATGGTGTCCACTTTTAACGTTAGTTTAGCTAGCTGTGCAAGTTGTGGCAAATGTCCACCTTAGTTTAGCTAATCACTTTTGTCATCTGTTGTTTTAGGGTTGTTGTTACTATTATTATTATTATTATTATTATTATTTCAATTAAAACAGAACATTAAATTCAGACTTATTCAGACAGTATGAGGAGAACAGTGTTTTTTTGTTGTTGTTGTTGTTGTTTTTTTTTGTTTTGTTTTTTTTTTTTACATGGAAAGACAGAAGAACCTGAAAATGAACATGATATGGAACCTTCTTTTGTGTTCAAAGGGTAAGGTAATATTTTGCTACTTGTCAATAAGGCTTAAGTAAACACAAACTTATCAGTCAGTTGTAATTGCATTGTATGATGTTGGTTATGAGTTTGTATGTTCTCCTTGTGTCTGCGTGGGTTCTCTCCGGGTACTCCGGCTTCCTCCCACCATCCAAAAACATGTATGGGGATTAGGTTAATTGGTTAATTTAAATTGTCCATAGGTGTGAATGTGAATGTGAGTGTGAGTGGTTGTCTGTCTCTATGTGTCCTGTGATGAACTGGAGACTTGTCCAGGGTGTACCCTGCCTTCCGCCCTAAGACAGCTGGGATAGGCTCCAGCGCCCCCCCCCCCGCGACCCTATGAGGATAAGCGGTAGATAATGGATGGATGGATGGATGGATGGATGTTGGTTATTTCCTGTCATGTTTGCAAGACTGATCAAGGTCATCTTGTGCCAGATGTTTATTCTGTTCGAGTAAACTGTCTGCTGTATTCGGACATTTTCAATAGGTCATTTTTAGGCTGTTTTGAGGTTGTTTTTGGACCTTTTTTTGATCATACAGCAGGTTAGTCTCTCTGGATGTTGATGTCATTGTGAGAGAGGGAAGAAAGGTCACCTCAAATGGCATTAAAACCAACCACAAACTAATGCTGCCTTTTATCTGCTGGCTACACAGCCATTGATGGTCTCTATCTATCACTGAAACCTGATAGCTCTTCCATCCTCAGCCTCCGTGTGCTTCCTGTATCTGTGACTTTGGATTGGTCAACTGTCTTACACCTTCAGCTCCATTTTCGCCATCCAAGATAACCACTACGTTTAGAGGAAGAAGTCACAGTTTACTACTTCACATATGGTGCTACAACAACAGAGACACTCTGCTTTTTACATGTGTTTTGAAACAGGTGGTTGGTTCAGAGTGGTTTTCACGTAAAGACATGGTCTTGTTTTTTGTCCATGGGGTAACTGGGGCACTAGGCAGCACCTAGGTCTGGACTGGTCAGATTTGTGGACGCATGTGTTTTTCATGTTGATTCGTTTTTGTTGGGAGCGTCTCTGTAAGCAGGAAGTGGGTATAATCAAGTGAGCTGGTGGAATTCGCTGTTTTTGTGAGGCTATCTCAGCTCTCGTTTTGTTGAGGGAACTTAAAGTCCAATCATACAAACAGGAGAAAATCAGCTTATGTTTTATTTTTTATTGCAGTGCCCCCTCCTGCTAGAGCAGTCTTTCTGTTTTCATCCTCACTCCCATTGACACACTCAGAGGCTCAAGTGTCTCCAACTGATAGAGATTCATGATAACTAATGTAAAGCATCTTGTTTCTCTGTACTCTCACAAGATGTGGCACCAACCCGTGAAGGAATGTTAAGCCAGAGAGCTCAAGAGTCATGATAAAGGAGCACAGAAATGCACTTATGTCTGCAGCAGTGTTTACCACTATGACGACAGTGTCTGCACTACTTGAATACTCTCCTCACTTGGCTCACTATCTCACTGCCTGTCATCTACGGGGATCCACAGTGCAAGCATTTGGCTCCACTTTGGGAATACTTTCTCCCAACCCAGAAAATTTTGGTTGACTTCTCTCTACTTAGTGCATTTCTGGATAGCTGTACTCTATCTATCTATGTCTCTGTACTTTAATACACCATCCAAAGCATAACTTACTCAACTAGAAAAGCTATTTCTGAAGACATTGCAGTGTGAATAATGACTAGTTGAAGGTATAATGCTATTGCTAAATGTGTGATAGCCTAAGCTAATCTGCTACTGCTGGCTTAAATGTTGTAGGAAGACAGTGAAGTAGTATGAATGTTGTAACCAGGGCTGACTCCAAAAAATTTGAAGCTTTGAAACTTCGATCGATGGCACGGGATTTGATTTAAAAAAAAAAAAAAAATCAAAGCTTAGGCCTTTCTTTATGGTTTTAACTGTGTTTAACAGATTTTATCGCTATAGAATATGCTGATGCTGACATTTTCTGTCGGGCCGCTCTGAGTCTGGTATCAGGTGACAGCTCTGATGCTCTGAGTTGTGCATCTGCCTGATCTGTCTGCAGTTTGCACGGGGGTTTTAATTTTGTGTTCAATCAATACACTAGCCTACTTAACAGCAACCAGAAGAGTTTGTTTTCGTTTGGGAATATTTTTATCTTAAGTCTAGTGTTGTTTTTGGGTTTGGAGTGTAACAAAGTTTAAAAAAAAAACATGGTTGCCAGGGCTACGGTGTCATATCAACTGCTGGATGAGAGACCTGAGTGCACGTCAGCCACAAACCCTGATGCTGTCAGGAGCAGACAGGACATTCTGGGGACTCTGCTGTGTTTCTCACCTGTCTGGTACAAATATTAAGCCCTCAATGGGCAGTTTTCCCAAGAGAGAGGCTTCCCATTTTGCTTTAATTCAACATGGGACCCTATGGAGAGCTTCCTTGGAGTTCTTGTCTCTCTGAGGCTCTTGTAGCCTTGTCTAACTCTGACAGATACCAGAGTCACATTGCCACAACCAGCACAAGATTTCCAACGTTTTGGTGAAACAATTACGTCTGAGGAGTGGACGTAGTGGCTACAGTTGCAATTTTACAATATATTTTTCCTACTAATTCTTCTCTTCTAGGCTCTGAGACAAAGAGACTGGATGATTGACAGGTCTCACTCTGTTCATTCTCTGTGGAACCAAGCTCCCAGGTGTTGAGAAAGATGCACAGAGTGAATCTTCACATCATCCAGCCTATTTGGTAGAGAGATACCAGGAAAACGACTAGGCATGTGCATGGTGATATATCGAGGCTGGCAAAATGATCAAATTCTTTTTCTATTTATCATGCCATTAATTGATTTATTGATTATTGTGACAGGCCGAGCTGAATGTTTTAATGTCTCAATGGTGTTTCTACAATGAAGTACATGGTGGGAGTGCAGTACATACTTTTCACGCATGCACGCCAGCTTGCTGTATGTGCACTAACGGGGCTGTATTGCATAGCTCTGTGTTTCATAACCACTAAAGTTATGATTGACTGAATAATCATTTCTAACTTATCTAATTATCTTATTGCTGTGTTGTCTTCCTTATTGATCACACTATTGATTTTTGACTATTAACCAGAATAATACGCTGGATTCTGCTTGAGGTCTCTCTTCAGCTGTTAGGCCTCTACTGAGCAGTGGTGTGTTTTGCAGAGGTCAAGTTTACCTATATATATGTTAAAGCTTCTTCTTCAGTCGATTAAGATTTATTTTGTGGATAAGTCATTTTTATGCTGAATGATTTATTTCTGAGAAACTCAAGAGTGAATCAAGATTTAAAGCAACGTTTTAGTGATTGTGTGTGCATTGTTGTGCCACATGACCAGTTTCAGGCTTACAATAGAGATGACTGTTTGTATATGACTGAGAGAATAGATGAGAGTGGTCAATAGGAAAGCACAGTGGGATTCTTTTGGAGACTACAAAGCAGCATGCACGCATGTGTGTCACGCTCACGCCGTGACCAATAACAAATGAAGCAGTAACAGTTTTTTGTCTCCTTGTGAATATGTTTATGCTTCAGCACTTAACTCTCTCTGTTTTTTTTTCTTGTGTTGTGTTGAAAGTCTGTCGACAACATGGTCACAACACAACAGCGGAAATCTGATGAGTGACTAGGCAAGTGTTGATAGACAGCGCATTGTTTGGCACAAAAGGTCAGTTATTTTAACTCGAGGAATTGCAGCAATTCACAATGCAGCTCTTTGTGTTCATTCTCTTTTGCTTTATTACCCCTGCAGGCAGCTTTCTAATAATATTTCTGTGTAAGAGTTCAGTTAAATGCCACAGGAGCCTAAGTACAGTAAATGCATGCCCTTTAGGGTTGAACTCTGTGGTTGCAGTCTTTAATTAAAAAGTAATTTAACGTGATAAGTGGCTTTTTAGCAACTTTGCAGTGGTTTTGCTGAAGTGTGAAACATTTGGGGGAAAATGCAAGGCTTGGTGTGCTCTGTGTAATTAACCCAGCATAGATGTGTTTGCACTGCAGCACATGACCTCTGAGGAAATGCAGGCATGTCAGGAATCTCCAGGAGCTCGCCCTGCCCTCTGGAAGCTGCACTCACTCCCCTCCTCCCTCACACTCACACACACTTGAACTTACTCATTTCACATTCCTGTTGGTGAAGCCCACACACGGGCACTGTACTTGGACAAACACTGAAGCATGCATGATAGCACATCTTGCTTCGCTCGGATTCTCAAGCTAATCAGGCTTAATTTCAGTCTCCCTTTGTTAAACATTAGTCTCTACTTATTCTAACAATTTTAATTAAGGTGGGCCATGAATGTCTGGAACCTAAAACACCAATGGGAATACAGAGAGGGAGCACAGTTGAAAGAATGTAGAGCAGTGTTCATTTTGTTAATGAATACTGTGATTGGATATATTCATCAGCAACCCTGTGTGGAGGGAGACATGTGATGTGATGTGGAGACAGCACCGACTTCTTTAAGCACCAACAGTGATTATGTCAACATGCAATACTGTTGACAAATAAAGACAAGACTAAAATGTAGTAACTGTATTGCAAATAGCATATTGAGACTATGGTGGCAGCCAACAATGAGCACAGTCACAGTTCAGTTTGATCTGAACAGATTAAAAGACTTTTTTTCATTCACTAAAACTAAAGTAATTGAGCTTTTTTTTTTTTCTAGACAGCGACTAGAATAAATGTCCTGGACCCTTGGTCAACTAACACATTCCTAAAAAAACTAACCATGACGTTTGATTCAAGACTAAGACTAAATTTCTGGAAAAAACAAAACAAAATTAACACTATTATAGACACCCCAATAGCACTCCTCAGTGTCTGTTCATATCCATATGTTGTATATGTACAGGTATGAACTGATCATGAACAGATCATACTTTTGGATTGGAGCCTGTTCAGTATATTGGCAGGGCTGATATATGGGCTGATATTAGCTTATTGCAGATGTATCAGTGTCAGTGTGTATGTCTGAAAAAGTAACAACATATTGCCATAAGGAGATTCCAAAGAGATGTTAGAGGTCTCCATGGCCTTGCTCCCTCTTATATGTCTGAGCTTCCCAGCCCAAACAAAACCTCCAGACCACTCAGATCCTGCAGTATGTGAACTACCCCACTCAATCAGAAAAAAGACTGGTCTTTTTTTCCTGTTGCAGCCCCTCAGCTCAGACCTGGCTTTTAACTGTGTTCATCCTTTTTTTGCCATTAATTGGGATTGTGTATATATTTATCTTTTTGAACCACATCGGTGCAAATCCTGTTTGCTTTTAAAGTGCTATACAAGAAACTTGGAACTGACCGCTACATGTATTTTATATGCATGTCTATATGTATTTTTACACTTTGTGCCTATTGGCCCCAGCAGTACAGATGTTTTAAACACTGTCATGCAAATTGTCACCCTTTAGTAGGAAATTGTTCAACTTCAGAGGGCATGTTTCTGCCCTACTTCCTCTTTTCTTGGATTTATTTCCACTTCACGGTTCACAAAAACAGAAAAGGTATTGGGTTTGCATGTATATCTTTAATTAAATTTAAGGTTTAAATGCTTTGGATTCTCGTCGCAGCTCCCTTATTCAGTTAGCTTGATTCTGTCGTTCCTTAACATGTCCTTATTATTAACATCACCTTACTTACCCTCTGCAGGCTGCAGGAGGAATGCTTGGACAGGCATATGTATTGTTGGGCTGTGAACTGTGTGTGTGTGCGTGCATGTGCGTGTGTGACATTTGCTGCTGCAAAGGCTCTTTTGATGACAGACGCACGTCAGCCAACGTCAAGGACGAGTGCAGGTTGAGCGTGCATGTATGTTTTGGTTGGACTCTGTCACCTCATACTTTGTTAGATAAGGAACATGGCATTCTGGCAAAGGTACAAAATGTGAGCTGAAGTACAGCTTGATTCTTTGTGTGCATCAGGTTTCCCGCAGTGTATTTTTAGATCTGTTATCACAAAGGTTCATGACGTTGCTGGGCATTTAGAAGAGCAGTAGCGTTTCATACACACCATTGGGGATCAGCGTGTTCTTGCCTGTGGGCTTAGGGCCTGTGTTTTGGTTGTTCCCAGCGTTGATCCTAGCTGGAGTCGTGCAGGATGGGTGTGCAGACAACTGTAATTATATTGTCTCAATGACACATTAATGGGCTTTGGTTTGTAATCATAAGTAACTGCATGCTTGTTGTCTGTCTTGTATTGTAGATAAGCGTATAGGTGCTCAACTGTGCTGTCTTAGTGTTTATGAAGACAAAAACAATCCCACCATAACAGCCATAAATTCTGATTACATCACTGTAATGGTTCTGCTGTTTGTAGACGTCCACACACTGTGTTTTATCTTCAAGCAGATAAAGTGTTTGAAACGATGAGGCTCTGTTTTCATTTCACTTGCAGTCGAGCATCACTAGGGAGGCTTCCTTGTTCCCCTGGCTTCTTCATTGAACAAACGCTGGTTTCCAAGGTGACGGATGTCCCAGGGCCAGTGATTTGACTGTCAGAGAGAGACAACCGGATGAGCTGGGGCTCCCTGGTCACTGGAGACTTGCTCTACCTCCATGTGTGCACAGAGGCTCTGGGGGTCACTGTTCCCGAATCTGCTCACGACAGTGCCTCAACCCTGCCCTCTGCCCGAGCCAAACGTGTCACACAGACGCAGAGAGGAAGAGCAGACCAGCTTGTCTCAAAGCCAGACTTTGTTCTTGAAAAAGGTACAGCTGCAAGGCAGAGGCACTTTGCAGCAACATCTAAAGTAGAGCAGTTTTTTTTTTCATAGGGGGCTGGGAAGTTGGGTTAGTGAACTTCTTATACCGCTTTCACACTGAAATTAGCACGTTGATGCAGGATTTTCTAACCTGGGTTGACCTGCCTTGGTTCCGCATTAGGGAGTTTATACTGCCAGCAGTCGCAGGTCTGACCTCCCCCTGTGAGAGCTGCTGCCTGTTTGTTTTTTTGTTTTTTTCCCCTCTTCTTCTCCACAGATGCTGAGCAGCTCACAGACCTGGCAATGTTGTCAGTGTGCTGCCATGATCACTAAAAAAGGTATGCCAGATCGTTATACAAGCTGTATAGAAACATGGTGGGACAGTTCAGGTTAGGTTTCTCCGATCAGTGGGATTTCCCCAGAATGATGCAGGACTAATTCATGTATGCACTTCCACTAAAGATTGTGTCGCTACACATTTGTATGTTTGAAAAAAATGTCTACCCTTCAGAGACTGATCTCAGGTAGATCAACAGGGAAGACTGATTTTATGGGAGTGGACCAAAACTTTGAGATCTGAGTAAGCAGAAGTGACAGATGTTTGTCAGCTCTTGACAAGGAAGAAAGGATTGCTGAGATAATTGTTCTGTGAATAATGATGGGTTTACAGCGTGTCAGAACTTGGCAGCATTTAATCATGGTTGTTTACAAACTATCTTGACAAATATCTTGACAAATTTTAAAATAAAAATAAACTCGGCTTGGATCTCAGTTTACCTGCCCAGATCAACCAAATGCTCACTGGGTATGGGTCTACAGTGCATCCGTAGCTGTCCCGTTTCAAACATTCCTGACCGAGAGGGAAGGACTAAAATACGTGGCTCGAGTCTGCCTCTGGAGGGAAAATGCTGATACGGTTACTGGAAAACGATAGACACTGAGCCATGTGATCCTGTGAGGGATGTCTCAACCTGGACAAACACAATGCATTGTTGCTTGTGCACTCACACACAAGCACATTTGGACCGATTTTTTTTAAGGTGTAAAACCCCCATCCCTGTACGTAGCGAAGTATGCTAAGTAGCTTTATGCATGTCTCCCGCACAGCCGGTGAATCGAGCAGTCACAGAACCAAAATGCTCCGCTTGCTGGTGTTGGCTGTATGTTGGTGTAGGCACCAAGTTGGTTGCAGTGCCTGGGCCATGCAGTGCCAGAGGCCCTGGTTGCCATGTTGGTCCCCCCTGCAGCACCGCCTCACTGTGGGAGAAATGGAGAGCTGGCAGGCACGCAGCACATACCGGATCCAGTCCATCCAGGAAAGAGCCAGACGTCCTCTGTGGACGATAAACAATAGGCCTTCTGGTTTTTTGTCATGTTTGTGGGAACACAGAAAGAGAATGGAAGAGCATGTGATGAAGTCCGGGAGAGCATGTGATGAAGTCTGGGAGAGGGTGGGAGAGGGGCAGTTGAAGGCCTCTTCTTCATTTTCTGAGCTCACTGTGTACTCATTCATTCCCACATTGTGAAAGCATAGCTGGAGAATCTCAGGCCATTAGTTCAACTAAACAGCAAAGTCCGCATTAAGGCAGTCTATGTGTGTGTGCTTCCTCGTCCATTCATGCATTGGCAAGCACTGCTTGGGCCCATCCCTTTTCTGTTCACTTTCTGCTCAGCGACCATCCAGACACCTGCACGGCCAGTCATCATTTTCATTTCAGGCAGTGTTGGTGCTGAAAGTTGTGATACCAGAAATATGATAGTCCATAGCAATACCAGTGAAATTCTGTAATTCTTTATACAATTTTGATACCACATTAGGAAAAAAAGTAAAACAAATCGGATGCATCTCAAGATCCGCTCCTGTATTACCATTAGTATTTTTTGTTAAAAATGTCATAATTCTCTCTATTATTTATTTTGTTGTCTCCTTTTGTTCCTCCTTTCAAGTTTGTCAACCAAACTGCTAACTACAACTTTTTTTACGACTCATTTGTTGTTCAGATGCATCATGTATGTTAGTTCTTGTGACATCCCGTGTTGATCATGCCTCCTCCCCCTCTTTGGACAGATTTGTTTCATTATTACAGAGACCTCCTAACATGGCTGGTTATTTCCTTTAGCAGGTTTCCTAAGCCCATCGAGCTGTTTGAGTTGTTCTGTGCTGTTCTCTCACATAGAAGTTGGATATTATCAAACAGTCTATTGATTTTCTAGCTTAAGTGTCCTGATTGGTTCAGTCAGGTGGAAGATGGGCTTTATGAAACCTGAAACGGAAGCAAACATCAGGCGGGTTTTACGGCTCTGAAAAGATCAAGTTCAAGGCTTTTAGTCTGCTGCTTTGAATTTGGTTTTGGATTGCAAATCTCTGCTGGGACTCGGCGCTTACTCCCTTGCTTTCTGTTTTGCTGTTTGTTGGTTTTAATCAAGCTGTGGACTCGGCGTCCCTGGCCTGGTGGTGGAAGCCTTTCTGTCGCCATGATGGTTTTAGTAACCAAAGCAGTGATTAGCCCACCAGTATGGCAACAGTAGTGGGATTACACCATGCCTATTTTTAAAATGCTGACTGAAGATTGTGTTATTGCACCAAGCAATTGCCATACAGAAATCATAACAAAGATGGCCATAATTTTTACAATTATAATACATTTGTCTCTTTTGGAAGTAAATCCATCCATCCATTATCTACCGCTTATCCTCATAGGGTCGCGGGGGGGCTGGAGTCTATCCCAGCTGTCTTAGGGCGGAAGGAAGGGTACACCCTGGACAAGTCGCCACCTCGCAGGGCACATAGAGACAGACAACCAGTCACACTCACATTCCCACCTAGGGACAATTTAAATTAGGTAATTTAGGTACGGGAAGACTTAATGAATAATAAATTTTAAAATAAACTTTGCTTTGACCTGTTTTTTTTTTTTTCTATAGCAACAATAAGAATTTAAAAAGAAGAAGGTATAGACTTCACTAAATACTGTACGTGTACACGTGCCACAGCTGGGCTCTTTCACTATTTAACTACTACTTAACTATGCGAGTTGGAAGAGCCTCTTAGCCTCACAATGCTTATGACCACCTGTTCTCTCTCCATCTTCCTCCACCAGCCCTCTGCATCAACAGACCCAAGTGTGATATAGGCTTTCCATTTATTTTACAGCATGCACTGACATCAAACACACAGCTGTCAAGTAGGAATCTTTCAGCAGAACATTCCAGGCTGTACATTTGCTTGAATTCAGGTCCATTGAAATGTAATAGTGTTGTCTCAACAAAACTCATCAGCATTCCCAGGAGGCAAAGGTGGGTGGGGGCTTGTTGTCACAGTGGTTGTTTATTAACCATGTTGACTTTGCAAGAAGTTTCTTGGCGCTCACGGTGGCTTAGCAGAAACTCTATCTGTCATTTTCAGCAGATATGTTTGGAGGTGTTTATGGTCTGTCATTGATTTAATCTGTCAGATGCTAGCACAGTTTGAATTCAGTGTAAATGTAGTAGTTGAATAGTTGATCTTGTAGACTAAAATGGATTTGGCTACAACACTGCTGATGTGTAGATTGAGTTTCAGCTGTGTTTGCTCTCTGTGCAGATCAAAGTCACCAGGACAGGTGTAGGCGGTGGGAGTCAGCTAGGCTGTGTCAGTCATACCGGCTTTACCACACCCTTCTCTCTGTGTGGCCTGCAGAGGGACTGGAGCTGGATAAGGGGAAGTCACGGCTGAAAGTGCCACTTAAGTGAAGCACAAACACTTGTGCAAACAACACAATTACATGGCCATGCAGTGACATATGCATCCACACGTTTACTTGTGTGGAAGGTTGCAGGCAAACTTGTTTGATTAGACTGAACAGGTGCAATTTAGCGGTGCAGTGCTGGTGTGTTTTGTGAATTTGGTTGTTCTCACTGGTTTCTGTTCTTTCGCAAATACACCAGAGACAGAGTGCTGAAGGTGGAGGAAGTGAGGATGTAGCATTATGTTTGTGGGTGGGTGGATGATTACATTGTCTGCCAGATGTGTTTAGGTTTTATGTTGAGGCCAGTTGGAGCTTTGTACTCCACACCACACAATGGGCCACAGTGGACCACACTAAACCACACTGATAGCAGTTGTTGCATGTTTTGGTTTGGATTAATTAAAGCCGTTACTCATCTTTTAGAGAGTAGGGCAGTGAGTCTATAGTCCGTTGAGATAATTTGTTATTCAGTGGCCAAAGTCTCTGTCCCCATTAGTGTCCAGAGCACTGTGGGAATCCATCCATTGTTCACCCTCTATTCTTTATTAATAATCCACCAGCCACTCCTTTCTCTCAGCTCTCTCCCCACTACTTTGCACGCAGTCTTCCTTTTCTTCTCTATCCCTCCTTGTCATTCCTGGTTTTTTGTTATCCTTTCCAGCCCTCTTTCAAAGTCTTCATCCTTCCATTTCCAGCCCTCTTCTCCATGGTGCCTTCGGACAATGGAGGAATCCCCTGGCTGGGCTGCAGGGGAGGGGCAAGGAGAGCTGGCCTGTGACTGACGGCCCTGTGTGGGGCTGGCTCCTTGGCTTTTTGTCCCTCTGCCAGGGAAAATGGAGGGAAGCCAGAGAGGTGGAGCAGTGGGGAGGTGGGGAGGACCAGTCAGGGTGTCATTCATGTGTAGAAGTTTTGGAAACTTTGGGTTTCCAGCAGTAGTCTACAGTGGGAGGGAGCGCAACATGGTGCTCCATTAGCATCGCCCCTAGCATGTAGTCTCACTGTTGTTTTCAGCTTGACATGGAACACTGAAGATGATAAGTTTTGTAAGAGGAGGACGTCAACACAGAACTACCATGTGTCTGAGCTCACTCATGTGTCAAGTCTTTATCACAACACTAACTGCAGATATCTTTAGAAACTAGTGTGCAGTAATGAGGCTCACCATTCCAGTGACCGACCAAGTTACTCAACCACATCCTCTCCGCTTTTTATTTCCCCGGACATGGAATGAGTTCAGGGCAGCACAAAGGCATGTGCTCTCCCTCCTCCCCTCTCTTTGAGCCCCTCACCCCTGTAGTGTGTGCACTTGGTGTGTGTAGTTTGTGTGCCATTGTGAAGGGTTTTGATATTGGGAAGAGCAGGGACATGTGGACTAGGCCGACGGGGCAGATTTGGCAAAAGATTAAAAGGCTTGGGAATGTGTGAATAGGACTTGCTGAGCGAAAGAAGTGTATTGTAGTAAAACAGAAAACATAACATGAAGAATATAGAGGTTTAGCAGTGGTGTATAATGCAACTTCTTGTTTCCAGCAAATTTAGAGGGTCCATTGCTTAAATGGAGCTGTGACCTGATCAAGCCGGTTCAGCTGTTTCTGTTTGTTTCTACAAAACTGTCGTGTACACCTTTGTCTCTGCTGAAATTATACATTTAAACAGTGAACCTGGCCTGAGGTTATTGAATTACGGCAAACATGGAGTGTCTGGGGGTTCTGTCTGTCTGTCTGTTCTGTCAGAGCAAGGTTGAATTTAGTGTGCATTTGTCTGTTGGATGGCAGGATTGGAGGGAGACCGTGAGCTAAATAGAGTCACTTGACTGGAACACTGCTGCCTCTGTAAGCATCAGGCTTCGGCTCACTGCACCTACATCGGGACGTTACTCATACAGACAGAGAACATACAGTTTACTTTTAGTTTATGTGTCATGACATGCATGCTTTGCTTCATAGAGACACACATCTGTAGCCTCATTTTAATTAGTTTTCTCTGGAGTGATGATGTAAGGTAATGTACACTAATGCTAACATTCAACCTCGTGAATTTACAGCCTCTCTGCCAGCGCACATAAACATGCTCATAAACACTCGAACAAACACCCACTCCTGCTAACACACAAACACACACACATGCATGCTAACATACTGCCCTTTCTTCCGCCTGACATACACACACGCTAAGTCCTCCTAGCCAGAGTTTCTGGCAGCCTTAACAAGTGAAACTAAGAGTCTTTAAACAGTGGTGTGTGCTGACTTAACAGACCGACAGCACAGGTTCGTCTCTTTCCTGTGACTTAAGGACGTCTGCAAAATGCACAAGCATGCATGTACACACACATCCTGAGACACATTAACAGTGTTGAGTGTGGAATGTAAGCTAAGCAGAGCCATGCAGATAATACAGTACCTTCCTTAACCATCATTAATTTAATTTAACTGCTCATTTTCTCTGGAAATCAGAACAACATTCATAAGAGGGAGGACTGGCACAGCTGTGTCTCAGTCAACTAAACAGCTACATTTGACCTTTTTAGTTGCCAAAGCTGTCCTTAAAACATGACAAACAAAGACTTCCTACTTGACTCACCAACAATTGTCAGGAAGCTACTCGCAAATATTTGCTTTTTACAACTGAGATGTGCTTTCAGGTCTGAGTACACTTTGAAATTGATCGTCCCTCTTCATTGAAAATGAGCAAAACTGGTAAATAGCCTGATGGTGACTGGTTTGCTGTGAAATACTGTAAGTGCTCCAGAGACACTACACTGCCCTCTGCTGACAGCCATAATTCAGTTTATCTCCCCCTCACTCACTTCCACTGTACTACATCCTCCTGTTTGCAGCCTCCCTCCTTGTCCTTAAGCAAACAACTCTCACGAGGCGCTCATTAAGACATCCCAGTTGTAAAGTTGTAAAGGAAATGTAGCACACTGGTTCTAACCACCGTGCCGCAGCCTTACTCTATAAATGGTTGCACACACGAGCCCTGTAAAAACTGCCTGAGTCACAGAGCTGACTGCTGTGGCTCCATAATGCGATGAAGAGACGATGGCGGTACACTAAATCCCACTGCCCCGCTTGTTATTCCAGTTGACCCATTGACCCATGCAACACTGTCGCTTTTCGATTATTTATTATGGAAGTATGACAGTCAGTGGGAAACGGCAGAGACATCAGATCAATTTTTTATTAAAATTATTATCTGTTCCAGAAGATTTATTTCATGTTACCACATTTTTGGCATGTTATAGTTTCTCAGGAAAATCACTTGTTTATTTAATGTTGATTTGAGAGTGGGGTACGAGCTACCACTTGGCAGTGAATGGCCATCCTTGTAAGTGTTCATATTATTACTTGCTCCCAGACATGATTGCATTACAGGCTTTCCCCCCTCATCACTGATCGGGCTCTGGATGGCATCAAGAGAGGACAGGAATGCACTGATTCTGTAGCTTTTAATGGGTCAATTTAGCCTGAACAGAAGAATTGTGATTTGTCTATTTGCAGTAATGTGACCTCTCATACTTCTGGCATGAGAGTAATGTCTGCCTCTCCATGGGAAGTTCAAGAAAAACCTGAAGCTCTTCCTGAACATTTGTGGAGAGATAATATAATGTTTTCAAGTATTCTCTTGTATCTTTTCAGGTGTGTTTTCTCAACGCACCCTTTCCCTGAGAGGCTCTCAGTTTCATTGTGTCACCTGTTCTGCCGGCCTAGGTTGCCTCCCCTCCTTAGGGCCGGGCCCCATCTGGGCTTGGCCCCAGTTCACGTGGTTGTCCTCAACTCCTGTTTCCCGTTCCTGTCATCTGATACCTGTCATCTGCTCCTTGGCGGGCCAACACCCTCTTTCTCTCTCCCTGACTCTGCCCTTTTCTGTGTTTATGTCCTCCTTGCTGGTTGTTTCACTCATCATCAGGTTGGGGATGCTAGTATGAACTACCAGTTGAGTGCTGAGCAAGACTGGTATTTGGGAAAGTCCTGACAAGCTCCATCTTCCTCTCTTCCAGTAAATGCCAAACAGATTCTGGAAAAAAGCCACCTCAGTCCCCTTAACACAATACAAGAGCATGAACCGTCTTCACTGAAAGACAAAAAGGAGCTGAACTGCGGCATTCTTATATTTGTCAGCATGATTGTCGAGCTGTCTTCCAGCATGTTATGTTAAAAGTGTGTGTGTGTGTGTGTGTGTACACTTTTGTCAAGCAGAAACCTGACAACACACATCAAAGAAGGTTTTGTGCTATCTGATTCACCACATGTTTATGCAACAGTTTGGAAGCTTGAATCAGCAGTGACAAAGGAGGAGTTAAAAAATAGTCTGGATGTTTCGATTTATCACATTAATCTATGGTAATTGACAAACAAGGCCTGTTTTCAACAGAGGGCCTTGCTGAAAGCCTGAGGTTTAATTTGAATTAAGGTTAAGGCTCAAGTGTGCCCTGTGTTCAGAAAGCATCCCTGAATAATTTTGTACAGCATTTATCCAAATTCCTACCCCAGGAAGAGCCCAAGTCGACAAATTTCTCATGAGTCTTCCTCCCTTGCAGAGTCTGACTGGCTTTTTGACTGAGCAGACAGTGGGTCCTCTGTGGGTTGCAGAACCAGGGTCTGATTGAGGGGTTAATCGCTGCATAGTTTTGGCCCGTTACCCTGCAGTTTCCCCGCCAGCCTGTCTTGTCTTTCCATCTTAACGGCAGATGACACACAGACGTGCACACACATCGTGGCTGGCGGAGGAATGTGTCTGAACGAGTTCCCATCCAACAACCAGCCTCTTGTGAAAGCACTTGGCATGGCCACAGCACTCTCCTCAGCTCTCTTATCAAAAGACACTGAGTTTGGTTTTCCGTTACCACGGCAAAGAGGAGTTTTTGTGGAATATGGCTATTGGGTTTTCTTTCTTAAAAAACAGTCCTGGAACCGGCCCTTGTCTGAATATACAGGATGTTTGCTTTACAGGTCTGGTTAAACCAGATGGTAACAACAGTAATGGCACATGATCAAGTCATTTTTAGAACAGCTATTATTAATATTATTTTCATCCTTTTACCATTTCTCATGATTATGTACATATACCTTGTGAATTTGTTTTCCCCCTTGCCCCCTCCTTTTGTGTACAGGCTATATTATTATTATATTTTCATACTTAGAGGTCAGAGAGAATCCCAGCTTGGGCGTCAATGACTGTCTCTTGTTTTTTTTTTTTTTATTTAAATTTATTTACATTTGAAGGAGCTGTTGTACATGTGCAAGTGACAAATGCCTTGCATTTTGAATCTCATATTGTCAAAAACATCCTTGGGTTCCCCATGAATAGAAAGAAGCCATTAGTATTTGCAGCATCTTTACCACTTCTGTCTATGGTTTTATAGACATGATAGCGTCACACCATCTTGGTAGGATAAAATGAGAAATTATTTGATGTTTTGGATTGACGTGGTATCGTGTTCCCACAGCCTTTCTTCAGACTACTGAACTTGCGGAAGCTCGGCCTGAGCGACAATGAGATCCAGAGACTCCCTCCTGAGGTGGCCAACTTCATGCAGCTGGTGGAGCTGGACATCTCCAGAAATGGTACAGGAATATTTCACGTGTTCACTGTGCACACGAGTCAGTTGCTCTATGCTCTTTGCTTGTGCAACAGGCTCCATAACACATGTCACAGAAATGATTTCTGTAAGGATAACACGCTGCAACAGCCATTAGATAAATATTAGCAGGTCATCTCTGACAGATTATTCAGTTCATCCCCAGGGCACAGCAGACACACCTCCATTACCTTGAAATATAATCATTTAAGACAAGCAAAAGAATAAATTCAGCACCATAATGCAGCCAAGTTGTATTAAATAGGTGTTACAGAGACTTCAGGTGAAAACTCATCTCATTTAGGGCTGCTATTTCATTTCTACATGTCAGCGGTAACAGCCATGCTCACATAAATATCTTACCCTCTCTGTGTCCTTGTGTGCTGCACACAAATACACTAATACTCAGCGGCAGGAAGGTCCTGTATGGTAGATGAGAGACATCTGCTGCGCCTCACACTGCATCAAGTGCTGTTGGAGCAGTGTGCGTCGGCCTGTAAGGGCCTTTCCCATCTGTCTGCCTGTCTGCTCCTGCTGCAGGATGACACTGAGCCAGATAAGCACCATAGGCTGCTTGGCTCACCAGGGATTTCTTACGCTGCACCTGCGGGACGTAGTGGTAAAAGTTCTTTACCGCTTAAGACCAGTGGGTCACATTTCTTCTTGTGACTTCCACATGTGTGTCTGTGCAGTGTCTAGATCTTAATATGGGGTAAAGTGTAGTGTTTGTGAAGCATGAACTGTAGCTGAGTTCTATTTCCTGCTAACAATTCAATCAAAAAAAATTACAAGCAATATGTCAATGTTGCGCAGCATGCAGCTAATTCAGATGCCTCTCAGCTCAGAAGCAATATGTTCCTTTGCTTTGCATTATGTAATGTTATTCTTAATGTTGATGTACAGTGTACATCAACATTACATTTTACACAGTTTGAAAATAAGCCTGGACAGAACAGAGGCAAAATAGATGAACAGCCTTTTAATCAACCCTACAATGACTAAAGCACTGAAGTAATATCTGTAATGCATTTACAGAAAATAAAGATGTAATAGTGAACTTTCACCATCTCCTTCATTCTCATTGTTTTTCCTTCCTTTCTCTCATTTTTTTCCTCCTGGCCATCTGGTAATGATTACAACAAACTTAAAATGAGTCGCTCCATAGGATATAACCCCTCTGCTCTAAGTCTGTGTCCATGGTGCTGATGCCTGTCTCTCCCCCCACACACCTCCTCTTTTCTCGTGCAGACATTCCTGAGATCCCTGAGAGCATTAAGTTCTGTCGGGCCTTGGAGATCGCAGACTTCAGTGGAAACTCCCTGTCCAGGTAAGTGAGTGGGAGCAGCCCATCGCTCTATTCCTCTGTATCACTGTCACATCCTGAAAAGGATGTTTGCCTAGATGCAAGGGAAGAGAGATGCAACACTGCTTTGAAAAGTGAAAAAAGCATGACAAGTGTCATCGATGTGCTCCAGTTACTTTGGTTTGCTATTATAGATATGCAGTGAATCGTGTTGTGTTTGAATGTACAGCCTGCTCTCTATGTGGATTTGTAACGGCAATTCTTGAAACCACTCAGTTGCTAAGATACAATTGTGTATAGTATGTGAACAAAAGCCTGGAAGCGATCATGCTTTTGTGTGCCATCCACACCAGGTTTGAATGAAGCATGCTCATACATCAACCTAACCTGGATACTAGTTACTCTTTATGTCTGTATTCAGTCACTGTTCTCTGATCAGAGAACAATCAGTGATGTCCAGGCTTTTAACTTCCTCCTATAGAAAAGTAATGGGATGACTGGATAAAACTTTGATGCTGAATACTTTAACAGATGGAAATATGTAAAGGGCCAATAGGTCTTGTGTGTGCGTGTATGTTAAGTGATCTCATTTGCTGTGCTACACACCCCTAAGAGTCTATTTTCCCTCCTGTCTTTGTGCTTCAGATTGCCGGATGGTTTCACTCAACTCAGAGCGCTGGCTCACTTGGCACTCAACGATGTGTCATTGCAGGCGTTGCCCAACGACATTGGAAAGTATGTACACATGCAAATAGTAGATCATGTGGTAAACTGCTGTCATGTCTTCATAAGTGAGTCAAAACTTCAATTTTGGTATAGAGCTTTTTAAACACATTCATTGTTAAACATAGCCTAGGGTTCTCTCAGTCAAAACAATGACAAAAGTTGGACCTTGGTGACAAAGTAGTGTGGGATCATGGGAGTTGTCACTGCTGTCATTCAGATCAGCTTCTCTCAGTTACAGTTCATTCTGTGCTCATCATTCAGGAGCACAGAGGGAATTATCATGAACCCTGGATGTTGCCAGGATGAAGACTTGACTCGGTTAGATACCTGCAACACTAAGAGAGCATGTTTTGAAGGAGTGTGATTCTGTTACCCAGTGGGCTGTGAGGCAGCCAGTTTCTGGGCTCTTGGCCACTGCTTGGACAGATGGAGGAGCCCCTCACCATGCCAGGCAGCTTGGTTGAACAGACCTGCCATCTGACTAACCACCCCTGTCTCTGCTATCCCCTCTTTCACTCAAACCCATCCTCTCCTCTCACCAACTGCCAACTCCTGCCCTCCCTTTCTCTTTTACTTGCCTCCTTTTTACTGCCACTCCTCCTCCTTTTTATATAGCTTGGCCAACCTGGTGACGTTGGAGCTCAGGGAGAACCTGCTGAAGTCTCTGCCCACGTAAGTGTCCTCTCCATCCCTCGCCTTCTTATCTAATTCTCTACTTTCTCTAGTAAGAGCCTGTTGTCATAGTCTCACTGTGTGAGTTGCAGTTTGAACTTGCTAGTTAATGCCTCTCTCTCTTAGAAACTAATGTACTGCACTATGAACATTTTACCACAGGTCATAATTATTTATCTATACATGCCACTACTACATGTTGATATTGTCGATGCTTTTTATGTTGTTCTTATTATACTGTATTGTAAAATATAATACTTTCTGTTTTATATTGATTTTTCTGTTTTTTGTATTGCTTATTGCTGTTGCTACAACATAATTTCCCAGGTTGAGATCAATAAAATAATCCTATTCTATACTGAGAGAGGAGAGACATTTATTTTAGTGTGTAAGAACCATAATTACTAATACGTCAGTACATGCATGAATGTCTCACTGGCTTTGTTCTTTCAGGACGCATATGTGTGACTTATTGTATGTGCTATTTTGTGTGCGTATTCAGGTCGCTCTCTTTCCTGGTGAAACTGGAACAGCTGGACCTGGGCAGCAATGAACTGGAAGTTTTGGTAGGTCAAAAACTTTTCATCATATATTATAATGCAGCAAGTAATTCATTCTGTAGCTCAGTGCTCAGACAACATCTTCAGTTGCGCCTTAAAATTGTTCTGTTCTTATATTGCTGCAGCCAGTGCAGCACACACACACAGTGACATGTGTCACAAACATGCTCCTCGCATTCCCACCACAGTAATTATGATCCAAACCACACGTTTACTTCACCAAACGCAGCATAGCCGGTCTGTTCGACCTGAGGCACTGCATTCACTGGAAGTTACAGTGAACGCTGCTTTAAGCCTGGGAACGCCCTCCACGTCTCATAAGATGGAAAACAACTCCTTGAGAACTGATAGATGGGTGGAGGCTGAGCAAGTACTTGACATCATGATGAAACTTTGCCTGCCATGAGCCGCTGCTTCACTGACTTTCTCCTTGATTTCATTCATCAATTGGACCTCAGTTAGAGATAATCATGCAGACCTTTTAGAACAGCGAAGTTGACCTTAAGCAGATAGAAAGATCAGTCATGTTACCTTTGAATTGAACAAACTCAACATTCATTTATTCATTTCATGCATATAGAACTCAATTTAAAGACTGTCAATCAAAGGTTAAAGTCTATGTTCTACTACATAATGACATCAAAATGTTGATGTACTTTTTAATCCTCAACCCAGTCTTCTCCATCCCCTCTGCTTTGTGACATTTAGCCGGACACCCTCGGTGCGCTCCCCAATTTGAGGGAGCTATGGCTGGATCGTAACCAGCTGTCCTCGTTGCCTCCAGTAAGTATAGTTTAGTATAAATGTTTATTGGAGCTGCACCTTTTCTCTGGATTTTTTTTTTTCAGAGTTGACTCCCACTTGCAGATTTCTTCCCCTTGTTTGTGCCGTGACGGTAATGGCTCGATTGTTCCTCTGTGGCTCACTGCAAGTGGTATTTATTGTGCATTTGTAGGAGTTGGGGAACCTCCGGAGGCTGGTGTGTCTGGATGTGTCAGAGAATCGTCTGGAGGAGCTTCCCTCAGAGCTCAACGGCCTCGTAGCTCTCACTGACCTGCTGCTCACACAGAACATGCTGGATGTTGTCCCAGACAGCATAGGTGAGAAAACACAAAGGGGATGGAAAGAGAGAAAAAAACTTTGTCGGGGGTGTTTAATATATCAGCAAGACATGAAGAATGATCCAGGAAGTCCAAGTGGACTAACAGATTACTGCATTTAAGGGCTTATCTCACACCAAACACTACTGTAATACTCCCAGACAGGATGTTACAACGGACAGCTATCTCAGCAGTGATTGTTTGATCTTTTTGTTACAATGATTGAGTGGTAAACAGGAGGAATATAAAGTAATCCACCAGATAAGTTCACTTGCAGCCATCCGTCTCCCATGAGCGTCTCCTTTGTGCATATACTGTATTAGAATATCGTAGTATTTGTCGAACAACAAGAGAGAAATAAGGCTAATATTATTTGACATTTGGAAATGCTGCTGTCTAATTAGGCAGCACTAGACCCAGAGCAGACCCACTGTTTTAAACATGAACAGGACTGCCCTCTCCTGGAAGAATAATGTCACTGACAGGTGACATAGGCAACAACAAGCTTGTTTTTTTCTGTTTAAGGTGATTTTACTAAAGACACAATACATACAATACAGATCACATCATGGTACATCTAGTGTTGGTGTTTTGTTAACTGGTGTTGTGTTTTGTGTGCAGGCTGCCTGAAACAGCTGTCCATCCTGAAGGTGGACCAGAACAGACTGACCCATCTGACTGATTCAATAGGAGAGTGTGAAAACCTCACAGAACTTGTCTTGACAGAAAACCTTTTACAGGTATGGAGATATGAACTGCTCACAACAGCCTAGCCCTGGCCTATATGGGCTCATATATGCCCCATTAACACCCAAGTCCAACATAGAACTGCTTCATGATCATTTCCACTAAATATTAACAGCTTCTGTCCCTCTCCCTCAAAGTCACTTCCTCGCTCGCTGGGCAAGCTGAAGAAGTTGACCAACCTGAATGTAGACCGCAACCGCTTAGGCGGAGTGCCCAAAGAGCTGGGTGGCTGTGCCAGCCTCAACGTCCTCTCGCTGCGAGACAATCGCCTGGGCAAGCTGCCTGCTGAGCTTGCAGATGCCACTGAGTTGCATGTGCTGGATGTGGCTGGAAACAGGTAAACCTCACTTAACACCCTGAAATGTAAATAAATCTCTGAATCTTTTTGGGCTGAGGTCAAAGATGTCATTAGAATTCATTTGCCAAAACAGACATTTATTATTGGCAGCATCCAGTACAACCTTGATGTATTTTCACAGCTGTGGTGCTAAATTATAGAAATGATGGATTGGAAAATCTTCAAGCGAATGCATAATTGTGAAAGGGTCATTGGTTATTTACGAAAAAGTTATAGAGAGAGCAAGGTCTCTGCAAAGTTATGATAGTTATTCCTATAATTAATTTTCTCTGTCCATATGTCCTGATAAATGCATTAAATTATCAAGTTTCTTTGAACTCTTAACTTTCATTTAGAGTTTTGTGATTGCCAGTTCAACTATCCAAGATCACAGACATTTCTCATATCTTATTTTTACTTACTGAAGAGGAAAGCTTGTCTCATCCCTCACATTTTTTTTATGTCCAGATTACAAAACTTGCCTTTTGCCCTGACAAACCTCAACCTGAAGGCCATGTGGCTCGCAGAGAACCAATCACAGCCAATGCTCAAGTTCCAGACAGAGGACGATGAGCGCACAGGAGAGAAGGTGCTGACCTGTTATTTACTGCCTCAGCAGCCTTCTCCAAGCCTCGGTGAGTAGCACTTAACTAATGCAGTGTGAGGTTTTAATTGGATTGTTATTATTTTCCATGAGACATGTATAAGTCATGGTCAGTCAAATTCAAATGTGTAAGACATTTAAATCTACCATGTGGCATGTCCAAAGTCATCATACTGTAAATAAGACTAGTCTACAGCCATACACTCTTTCTTTTTCTTCATGTTCCACAGAGAACCTGCTGCAGAACAGCGTGGATGACAGTTGGACGGACAGCAACCTGAACCGAGTGTCAGTCATTCAGTTCCAGGAAGAAACCAAAGCAGAGGAGGAGGATGATGAGGCCGCTGCAGAGCGAAGAGTGAGGAAACGCAACAATACTGTGTCACTTTATAAATCCTCCTCATGTTGTTTGGCCCTCCCTTTTATCACTATTGATGCTGTGCGTCTCTAAAGACATTTGATTGTGTTAATCCTTATTGGAAAATAGTGATGATTCAAGAGCAACATCAAGACCAAATAAATGTGGATTATCTTTTTATTGTCACAAAGTCATCAATATTATTTTCTGTACTTCTGTACTTTGTTGTCGAATGCATGTTCATAATTTGTTTTTCTTTGTTTCAGGGCCTTCAGCGCAGAGCCACACCACACCCTAGTGAGCTGAAGGTGATGAAGAAAGTGATTGAAGAGAGGAGGAATGAAGCTTACACACCCAGAGCTGATGGGGAAGAAGATTCCCTTCATCCACAGGTGCATACATCATACTGTGTAATGATTGTCGTGTCAATTCTGTCAGCAAACACACTAATTAAGAATGACCTTTTCAGACATGAATTAATCAATGTGATGCTTTTGGTTTTCAGGATAAACGGCTCAGTGACCTCTCCAATCAGAGCCATGACTCCCAGGTGTCCAATAGCACAATCTCAGCCACCTCCCATGAGGACAGACACCATGTGGCTGCGGCCTCACAGAGGGAGGACCTTGTAGACGGCCACTCCCCTCAAGATGAGGACGAGCTGGATGAGATGGAGGTGGAGTACATTGAGGTGAGTATCTTATGTTATTCTTATGTTAAATATTTTTGCTATGGCTGACGAAATGAACATGATTAATCCCTGTTAACAAGCTAATTTGTGCAATGGTAACTCTACCTGGACAAACTATTTGAAATGCGTTGCCAGAGATTTGATTTGAGGTTTGATAGCCCTGCATTGTTTGCTTCCTTGATTTTTTTTTTTTGAATGGAGTTCTGCTTCATGACCTGCCGGCACGTCTCTGGCAACACATTTCTGACAGTTTTCGAAGTTGAGTTGCCGTTGTGCTAGTGTGTTAACTCTGATTAATCACATTAACATACTAATTTCGACAGCTCTAATATTTACCCAGTTGAGGATCCTTCTCTCAGAAATGAAAGAAATACCCTCTTTTCCACAGCCTACTGTGCACTTTGCGGAGGAGCCCATCATCCGTGGTCTGGATGAGGACGAGGAGGAGGACGGGGAAAATGGCGAGAGGAGTGATGAGGACGAGAGGCCAGCCCTTCCGGCAGAGAAGCAACGTCTGATCAGAAAGGACACACCGCACTACAAGAAGCACTTCAAGATCACCAAGCTGCCCAAGCCTGAAACTGTGGCTGCGCTGCTGCAGGGCTTCAGCCCTGACAGCATGAACTCCCCAACGCAGCCCACCGAGGATGAGCAAGACGAGGAGGACGAGCAGAGTATATGCATCCCTCAGCACCACAGAATGCAGGAGCTTGAAGACAGCCGGCTCCAGGTCAACTCCAGCCAAGTAAAGGTAAAGGAGAGATCCCACCACGGGTAGGGTGCTGTTTTAGGTTGCATATTATAAAAACATTAATGTCCCCACCTACACCTGTACACACGAAGAAATCTAGTAAGAAAACAGCATGTTCAATGTGCAGAAAAGCTGTATCTTAGGTACATCATCACACAATGCTTTTTTTCTGACACGTCGTAAGAATATATTTAAATTTAATATATTTTTGCCTGCTCATTGCATCTATGCAGACACTTAATATGCTGTGCATAGAGTGCCCTTAACACGTTGCTAGTTGCGTTCAGTTTTGGAGTGGGCTGCTAGCATATATGAAGGACGTTGCATTGCATGCAGGATCACTGTGGAAATGAACATCTCCAGTGATTGTTTGTTTTCGCAGGAGTTGATTTTGTGGTTTAACCACAAACTTGACAACTGTGTCAGAACTGCTTTGTCTTTGTCCACCAAACACCTTCAAACACTCGGAGGTCATTCCCAATAACACCTCACGTCTTTCAGAGTTTTTGACATATAAACAACACAAATGCACCGACAAATTAGAAAAATTCACTTTAAACCTCTGAGCTGCTTGATCTTTGTTCATGCACCACTAACATACCAGATATGAATTCTTTAACACCAAATGATAATGTTTCTTCCACACAAGCAGCTGCAGGCCTTTCTCATCCAGCAGCACCAGCTCAGTTCAGTACTAAATTTCTCACCATATTATCAGTCATCTCCTGATTTATATTTAATCATGACTTTTCCACACTCTGCTCCAGTAACAGCGTGAGCCTGAGCTTGTATATATGTGTGAGGTATGAATGGAGTTAGTGGAGTCTGCTCCACTGCTGCTTATGGATCTCCTTATTGATCCTTATTGTTTATCATGCTGATTATAGAAATCATTTTAACACTGTGATCATCATCTCACCAAATCTGTTTTGTGTGTGTGCTTGTGAATGTGGGTCTGTTTGTGTGGCTGACCTCGGACCACCCAGAACATATATTGGCAGAGCTGGAATGTGAGATCCAACAATCCTATCTGTGTCATGTCATGGTAGTAATCTTTTTATGGGATGTTTGAATTACTGTAGAGAGTCTTCATTGTTCTTGTAAATCAAAATCAGCAAATTGAAATTCTTTTCACTGTTGCTTTGATTTTCTTAATCTTCTTTTGTTTTTTGTTGATTTTTTTGTGTTACTTTTTCAAAATCATCGTATAGATATCCCAGAGTTTTTTTGAGGCTCAAAGTGTCCTATAACCATGTACAGGGTTTTTTTTTTTTTTTTTTTTTTTTAAATAAAAGTAAGCTTGTTGTCTAAATCAAAGCTTGCTCCTGGAGGAATTTGCTTTCTGTGGTGTGGAAACTGGGCTTATTCTGGTTTGGGAGCTTTTGCCTTCTCTTGTCCGCTCTCTCTACACTGTGTGTTTTGCACTCTAGCTCAGCCTCTTGGTCTTGTCTTTCCATCTCTGCCTGTATTTGCTTCTGGTGGCTGGGGAGCGAGTGTGGGATTGCTTCTGCTTTGAGGTGGTCTACCCCAGTGGAGTCCCTGCTACCTGCAGGCAGACAGTGGTGTGTTGGGTGTGTTTGGGGATGTTTTATGGACAGTGTGAAAGTTTTTTTTTTTTTTTAAATAAATATATTTTGCGTGTGTGCATATTTTTATTTTGGCCTGACTAATCCGCATGCCTCTCGCTGGTTCCTGTCCTAACAGGGGGTGTCATTTGATCAAGTCAATAATCTGCTGATTGAACCTGCTCGAATTGAGGAGGAAGAGGTCTGTACATACTCTTTCCCGTCCAGTTCGTCTCTCTGTGTCCCTCACTCACCCACTCATTCAACCACGTTCAGAGAAAGTTCCCACAGTAATCCATGGATAATCCAAACCAATCACTAGGGACCCCCTAACAACAACTCATCTGTGAGATGGCCATTGTGGCAGAACCTGAATGCAGGATGGAAGTAGACCTTTTTTATTTCGTACATTTATTGTTGTTCGGGTCATACTCCAGAACTATTGACCACTTAATAATATTTGATCACGCTTTTAATAATTAATTTAAACCCATTGAGGTTAGCATCACCCGTCTTACTGTTGCAGAACAACAAATTATCTCCTTTTGGTCAGGACTCATTGTGTAATCGTATGTAATGCACCTCTTTTCTCCTTCACATTTTGCAGATAATGGCTATGCCTACTTATTTGGTTTGTCATTTCTACCATGAAAGGCCATAATAACTGTTGATCGGTCATCCATCATCCAGAGGATGACTGATCCAGAGGATGATGGAAGACCGATCAACAGTTTCCAAATGTTAACAAATCAACAGTTTTCCAAATGTTTACAAATCAACAGTTTTCCAAACAATTTGTTGAAAACTTTCTCAAATGATAATTCGTCCCCTGAATGCCCACAGCTTTTGTCTTCCTCAAGTCAACACAGGCAGCACATGACCATGGGTCTGTTTGTCATCCTGCCATTTCCTTCTAAAATGCTGGTAATACCACTGAACAGTTCAGACTTTAACACTAGTATAAATCCCAGCCCAGCATCAGGTTCTGCCACAATAAGTCTCTGCTACTCTACCTTTTCCTCTGCTTCTGCTGCTTTGCTCCTTTTCATCCCTTCCATGCAGTGTTGATGAATGGGCTGCTTTGCCAGCTTCCTCCAGGTATCTTTTTTGGTAAATAGCAGGTAACTCGACTGCCAACCAGAGGAGGAGCTCCAGACCAATGAAGATGGACGAAGTTTACTCCTCAGTAGTCTATTTCTGATGTTGTAAACTTACTGTATAGATTATACATGATTTAGATTTTTAAATGAAGTTATGTTTTTGTTCATAGTGTTGTATATGAATTACCTCCACTGTTGTTTAGTCTTGATGAAGAAAACCTGTACTCAAACATGTCATTAGAAGCGCTTAAGTGTCCTTTAGTACTGTATGGAAATTGTCTCTGCCAGGGCATCTACACAAGGCCAAAATGTCTCCACATCTAGAACATGATACACTTTTCATCTGTTCCTCTCTGACATTTCCTTCTACCTGTCCCTCATTTGTCTGAATTCCTCAATTTCTTTTTGCATGGCTTGCACGTACACAGAACATATACACAGTAATGTCTATTATTTAGTGTTTGCTTCACATTAAGTCCCTCATCCTGTAAATATTCAAGACACTTGTGTGTTCAGTAAGGGTCAAGCAAGTCCCGTTGAAGAGGGCTTTAGACACAGTGTGTGTTTGTTCACATTATGCCTGAAGTCTACTGTCAGTTCAGTGGTTGTTGGCAGATAACAAATTATTTTGACCATGCCGCTTCAAGGCACAAATCAGCCACTTAAAACTGACTTTAGGTTCCAGACAATTCAAAGTGTCTTTCCATCCACCTGTGGGCATGGTAACAGGATGCTGCTGCAATAAGATCAACACCACCTTCTGGCAGAAGGAGGGAGGTCGCCCATAACTTATTTCATCAATGTTTAAGATGTGAAAATAAATAACAGCTTTGTGGGCTTGCCTCCCTCCAAATCTGTCCTGAGCTGAGTGGTGTTCAGAGGGGTAATAGTTGTGCTGACTCCCCCCTCCTCAACTTGCAGCACGCTCTGACCATCATGCGACAAACTGGCGGCCTTGGTATCAGCATTGCAGGAGGAAAAGGATCTACGCCTTACAAGGGAGATGACGAGGTAAGTATATCTGGAATTTGGATAAGCATATCTGGAATTTGATTAGGTTCATTAGGGATCAGACTCTTAATGGATGTCTGATGTAGAAAATAAATGGGGAACCTGAACAGAAATCTGGGGCTCATTTCCAACACAGATCAGGGAAGCATAAACTAAGATAAACCTGACTTGTATGTGTTTAAAAACAGTTTCCTCACTATTGTTTCTTCAGATGTGTTCTTTAATTTTTAACCTTAATCTAGATTTTTATAATTAATTGAAATGACTTAATTTAATTCTATAAATATTGATTACCTGCTGTTTTGTGTTTTATTCTTAACATTGGTCTGCCTTTTTTATTTCTGTGAATGAAACTCAATTGAATAAAATTCTGAAGCCATAGGTTTTTCTGTGTTAATTTTTATTTTTATTTGCTGTGTGTTCAGGGAATCTTCATCTCCAGAGTATCTGAAGAGGGTCCTGCAGCCAGAGCAGGGGTCAAAGTGGGAGACAAACTCCTAGAGGTAAAACATTTACTTTTCTCTCTTTTAGGAAGATCTTAAATCAGCATTGTGGGTCGTTCATTCTCTGTCCGTGTGCCTCAGGTAAATGGAGTGGACCTCCATGAAGCAGAACACCACGCAGCGGTCGAAGCTCTCCGTAGCTCTGGCGCCACAGTCTCCATGACGGTGCTGCGGGAGCGCATGGTGGAGCCAGAGAACGCCATCACCACCACGCCACTGAGGCCAGAGGACGACTACTTTCCACGTGAGAGACGGAGCAGCGGCATCGCCTTCAACATGGAGGCAACTCCAAGCGGGCCTCATCAGCGACTCTCTACCTGCCTGATCCGAAACGACAAGGGGCTGGGATTCAGCATCGCTGGGGGCAAAGGCTCCACGCCCTACCGCACAGCAGACACAGTGAGACACACATAACTCCTCTCTCACTAAACTTGTTATTGTAAGGAGGATAGAGAGCATTGTCTAGTCTGTGTTGAAGAGCCTGGACTTGGATGGCTTCTTCCCAGGAAAGTCTCTTATACATAGTTTAAGATATTAAGACGCTTTTACATTTTGTTTTTGATTAATTCATTTAGATAACGTGATTAGTGAAATCAGTCAATTTTCAACCAAAAACACCAAATATTAGTTCCATTGTTCCAGCCTGTCAAACTTGATATAAAATAATGTAATTTCATTGAATTTATTAATTGAGGAATTGACCCTTTCACATACATTAAAATACATAAAATTAATTGAAATCTATAGTTGATTGACATTATTGGTTTAGTGCTAATAAGTTTTGAAATTTGGAAGTTAGTCACAGAGAGCTGTCTTTTAACAGTGTCTATTCTAGCCGCAGCGTTTACAATCGTCACCGCGGAGACGGAGATATGAATAGCCAGCCCTGACACCTGATAGGTCCGCTGTAAGTGCATGGGGTGAGGTGTATATTTGGGCCAGTACAGTGCAGCACTGTAACTCACGCAGCTCAGCAAGACCACAAAGAGGAAAGGACTCATAAACGTGTGATTTTAGGCAGGGCTGACTGTAAGTCTTGCCTCTCTTTCAAAAGCTTTTTGAAATGGGTCCAATGATCCGGTTGGTTGGTCTGCAGCAGTAGACTTTGCTCTTGCATGTGTTTGCACATTTTGTTTTGCTGAGGCAGACTAAGAGTTGTTTTTATTTATTTCAGTGTTATTTGTCTGAGAAAAGGGATTTGTGCTGCAGCTGTCCTTAGCGATCCAATACTGCACTGTTTATCAGGTGTAATGAAGGTGTAGGTTTCATAGTATGGTGTTAATTTATCAGTGTGTTAATACCTTTAATTAATTACTGTTGGTACACTTTATATAGGCAGTTCTGTCTTTGGCTCAGGTCCATACTGTGGCATATCACATTGTGACCAACAGCTCGCAGTTAGCACAGTGATTCATGACAGCATTGCAGCCTGTTGCGCCAGCCCTGTTTAATTTGATACACAGACAGGAGAGCCCAGCAGCATATTTAGTTAGAATATTCGTGGAATAATTAGGTAACCTCTTCTATTTTCAGATACAGAATACAAGTAACTCTCTTTTATACATCTTAGTGTGTGCAGTGATTCATCTGTATAAAGTATCAGTAATTTATCTACTAATTTGTCCACAAATGTACATAATAAATATTTGGCTGTCTCTGTTTTTAGGGAATCTACATCTCTCGCATTGCAGAAGGGGGAGCAGCACACAGAGACAGCACGCTGCATGTAGGCGACAGGGTGATCTCTGTAAGTAATAGCCATGTCCACCACTCCTCCACCTGATCCTCGTAGTACTGAGTGTGATCTAAACACAGTTTCTTTTACAGTGTTTTCATTCATGTGAGAATGGGAAGAATTTGCTCCTTGTATTCTTCCATAAATACTGGAGTGATGTGTTATTCAAAATTCACAGTTCTGTATGCACCTCTGTATTGGGGTTACAGTTGGTTACACTTACACTATAGCAGGGGAAGAACATATTAGTAATGATCACCTCAACAGCACATACGCCGCTGGTAAAACTGCAGGTAAAACTCCCACATCATTGGTTTCATGTTTCATTATTATTATTTCACTATTTCATCAGAAATGGACATTGGTGTAGTAGTTTTGAGGTGTCTAAAAAACACGGCCTGCTAATGTAGTCTAGATTTGGGTCTAGATCTGGGTCTTCTACCCAGTTTCCAGAGGATGTAACATCTTACAGTGTCAATTGCTCAAGTTTCACTTTGCTTTGATCAGAATAACTTGTGTCAGGTCCCATTCTGACCACATGCAGAAACTCATCTGGCTGTCACACATCCTCGGATGCAAGTTATTAATCTCTCTAGGTTAAATAGTGCAAAATTTAGGTTTTATGTTTCACTGCTAAGGGGTTCCTGCATGACCTCTCCATCCTCGTTTGTTTCCTCTGCTCAGCTCCGCTTTGCTTTCCTTTTTTTCTGACAGCATAGCAACTCTTGAGTTGCATGTTTTTATCCAGTCACAACAACCATGCACAGGCTGTTAGTGTAAACCGACATGACAATGATTGATTCCCACTTCCCACTCTGTTTCTTTAATGCACATCCTGTTTACTTTTCAGCTTTTTTGTCTATTCGTGGGCTGTTTCTTTTTCTGTTTTCTTCGCACACTTCATCTGCATGCTCACTAATGTATTAAGTGCATCTCCTTGCCTGCTTGGTGGTGGGTATGGTGTTGAGGTGGAGTGGGCTGAACCTGTATGCAGCAGCATACCAAACAATGGTAAGAGCTGGTACTGTCGGGTCAGTGCTGACCTCTGCTTGTCTTGTTTGGACCAGAGGACACTTTTTGAGATTGTGCATGGCTGATAGCTAACCCCTAATCTGAAAAACCAACACTAATGATTCAATAATTCTTTGTGACAAAGTTGTCAAAAGTCTTCTCTGCTTGCCTTTGTTGACTCAAGACCAAACATTTTGGAGAAATTACAGTCTTCCACTTGTGTTTTAAGTAAACAAAGGCAAGGAGGGTAGAAGATGTTTAACTGTTAATATTAGAGATACATCCAGCATCGGCCACATTACACACATGACACACAGCATATACATATACCCAGTATACACACACACACTGTCAATGTGAAAGCTCTTCAGTGTGATTGGAATAACACATAAATCTTGCAAAATTATACACCTGCAAGTCCAAAGTAAGCCATGAAAGAACAACCTTAAAAACATTTTTGAACACTTTTAATGTGTTCTGATTCATTCCTGCACTCCTCTCAGAGTTGTTAGTTACCGGCTCTCCTGCCAACAGCACAGTGTCTCTTTTTAAAAAAAAAAAAAAAAATCCCAAGTTGGAATCAGCCATTAAAATTACAATCAGTGTATCAGTAATTAAAAATGCATAAGCTGACTTGAGGGGATTTCAGAATGTTCTGGGAAATAAATGGCTTTGCTTTATAGTAGCTTTTCTCCCTTAGGGAAGCTCTGCCAGCTAACATTTCCAGCAGCCCGCTTTTACTGCTGCTACCTCTTTTTCTCTGTCTGTCCCTGGTTCTCTCAGGTTTTGGCTTCTTCTCAACTAACAGGACTCACTTTGGTGCACTCGCAAACTCTCAGTGATTTAAAATCAGAATGTTACTGGTGTTGAGTGAATAGCTTTAACTGACCAGGTGTGGCAGATTAGAGGAGACTTTTTCCAGTGTGCATTAGTTTTTTTATGTTCATTTGATGGCAAATGTGGCCCGTTATTATTGCAAGCATCCTGGTGGGCTGACACCCTCCGTGGTTGGTTTTGCTGTCGATCCAGATCAATGGTGTAGACATGACAGAGGCCAGGCATGACCAGGCAGTAGCGCTCCTTACTGGCACCTCCCCCACCATTTCCCTCCTGGTGGAGCGAGACCTGAATGCACCAGGGAGCTCTCCAGGTCAATCCCGGGCACGAGCCCACTCCCCTCCACCCCCAGAGCCCTCTGATTCACCAGACCAGGAGGAGGACGGCCTTAACCATGGGAACAACCTGAGCCGGATGGAGGACGAGTATCCCATCGAGGTGAGACCCCTCAGGCAGGACACCTGTACTTCAATGTGTTTGATAGCTCCTAATTTCATTGGACCGTGCTGCAGAAGCCTCATGAAGGCATTCAGCATTAATGTTTGTTTATTTGGCTCTTGCCCTATCCTTTATGCCGTCCAGTTCCAGAGAAGATGGTGCATGGTATGAAGGCTAATTTAAGTAATGGTGTACTTTAGAGTGTAGCAGTTCCAGCTATCATTAATTCAAAGATATTGCTGTTTACTTAGTAGTGGCTTATGTCTGGAAAGAGCTATATGTGCATGCAGTAGATTGATTTGTGTTTATTAGACTCTTCAGATACAGATGTAGACATGATAGTAACCTGATGTTTATATGAATTCACTTTTGTTAGATTTAGGCTCAGTATATTTTCAGAATCTCTTGCTCCAGCAAATCTTCCACCTCTGACCCAAACAGGAAGTGACGCTGGTGAAGTCAGGTGGCCCTCTGGGTCTGAGTATCGTGGGAGGCAGTGATCATGCCAGTCACCCGTTTGGCATCAATGAACCTGGGGTGTTCATCTCAAAGGTATGACTTTAAAACAGTTGTGAAAGCTTTGTGTTTTTTGAGTCTCCGTAAATAAGCATTGTGTCTCACTTTCCACCCGTGCCATCATCAGGTAATTCCTCACGGCCTAGCATGTGAAAGTGGACTGCGTGTTGGGGATCGAATCTTGGAAGTGAACGCCATCGACCTGCGCCACGCTACGCACCAGGAAGCTGTGCGAGCGCTGCTGGCCAACAAGCAGGAGATCCGCATGTTAGTGCGTAGAGACCCTTCACCGCCCGGGATGCAGGTGAGGCTGTCAACTGAAATGAAAATGCATCTACTAAGGAGTGTAACAAAGGCCAACGCTCACCTTACCTTGCCTGATGAGCTGCTTACATATCACTGCAGGAAATTGTGATCCAGAAGCAGCCAGGCGAGAAGCTCGGCATCAGTATTCGTGGAGGGGCCAAGGGTCATGCAGGAAACCCCTTTGACCCCACAGATGAAGGCATCTTCATCTCTAAGGTTCTCAAATTATGTATATCATATACCCTTTGAATTAAGATTATATTGTAATACAGGCAGTTGTTGTCATCCACTGATCCATATCTTGGGTGACATTTTAACAGGTGAGTTCGAACGGTGCAGCAGCAAGAGACAGCCGACTGCAGGTCGGCATGCGTATCCTTGAGGTGAACAACCACAGCCTGCTGGGAATGACTCACACAGAGGCAGTGAGAGTGCTTCGATCAGTAGGAGACTCTCTGGTCATGCTGATGTGTGACGGCTTCGACCCAAAAAAAGTGGCCAATGTGGAGGTGAGATTAGTCGATAATGTTATCTAAGTCGCCCAATCTGTTTTAAAAAACACTTCGTCAATTTTGATCAGATTTTGAAACACTCTTTTTTGGTTTATTTCCAGGCGTCTCCCGGCATCATTGCCAACCCATTTGCAACAGGCATCGTACGGAAGAACAGTATGGAAAGTATCTCCTCTATAGACCGAGATCTGAGCCCAGAGGAGATGGAAATCATGCAGAAGGTACAATATAGATGATGCATTATTTAAATCACTGATCATATATCTTAATCAAGTAAAAGTTTAATGGAGTAAAAACTGGCAACATCGAAGAAACCAGTGAGGGCAAGCTAGGTGTTGAACATGTCCAACTATAAAAACTAGCCCAGTAACGGCAACTGTATTGAGCAATCATTCACTGTTTAGGCCTGACAAAGCACAAAACCACTGAGTAAGGGCTGTGAACAGCGTTGGTTTGGGAGCACCTCATTCATCCACATACCAGGAATCAGTTTGCCAATTTTGTAACGTGGTCAAGTCATCACATGATCAGCCGTTTTGTTCAGCGATCCTGTTGCACCGACACTGAGCTTCCACAGCAGTTTGGTGTCAGCAGGTGGACTTTTAATGACTGTGGAGCTCAGCTATGCACACGGCACACACCCATCCTTTTACCACAACACCCAGCAAGCGCCAGAGCAGTTGTTTATTTTGTCCTGATGAGCTTTTGGGAGACTGCCCTACTAAAGGAATGGAGATGCTTGTTGGTGTGTTGAGTACTAGTTTCTGTCCCAGTGCACACTTTAATTTTTTTGTCATACACCTTTTTGAGAGCACACACAGAAATACTATTTACAGGATGTTTTTTGGGATTGTAAGGATCTTAAATCTGTCTCTTCTCCAGGAGTCTGAGATGGTAAGAGAGACATCACAGTGGGAGCGAGAAGAGATGGAAAAAGTGGTGAGTGAAACTGAAAATTCATGACTGTTTTGGGGAGGTTTGAGGTAGAATTGTATCTGTCTGATCAACCAATAGATGACAATAGAGCAAAGCAAGAGAAAAACACTTTTACTCCATACTGAATGCAGAAGTGCACAATACTGTAGGGTGGAGCTATTAGAGGCAGGAGCTGAGGTTGGTGTGTTATCGGGTGAATGAAGCTTGTACTCTGCACCCTGTGAGTATCGTGTTTGACAGAACTATTCCTGCAGCGTCCCACCTTGCATGCTTTTTTCTGCTCCCGTAGCTGATGTATAGAGTACTTTTTTTTAATGTGTGCGGATCTATCCTTTCTTTCCCTTCTGTTTCACCTCTCCTTTTTTGGTGTGTTTGGTGTGATTTAACAAAAAAAAAATCATCCCATCTCCATACCACTTCTCCACCTGTAATTCTCCTTTCCTCTGCTGTAAACCCTTCACCTTCTTATTTCACCTCTCATCGCATCACTGTGTGGCTGTGTGGTTGGGTCTCTTCCTCCTCCTCCTCCCCTTCCTCTCTTGGTGAAGGAGCGTATGCGCTTGGAGCGAGAGGAGGCAACTCGCCTGCTAGAAGAGGAGACTGAGGTGAGACACTCCTCATCAGCAGGTTGGCAGACAACCTTCCTGAAGTCCGTTCATCAGGGCAGTCTGCTCATAAAGTACCACAGCACTACCTCCACGGGAGTTTACCATGTTGATCATCTCTGACAGGGAAAATAGACTCTTTGTACTCTAGTTTTACTGGAGAAAGTCCTGTCCAGGTAGAGTTCATTTTACTGGTACAGATTTATCTATGACTTGGCTGTGCAGTGTTTCAAAAGCCAGCAGGGTGGTATTGCCCTCCATGTTAGTCCAGGTTAAAGGTCAACAACTTGTTACAACCACTAAAACATTTTGTTCTGTTCAGAAATGCAAATAAAGTAACTGTAATATGCTTTGCTATTTTATCTTATTTTTGTAAAACTTTCAAAAAATATAAAATCCATCAATGCACACATTGATGGATTGACCATTACATTAATTTTTGGGGGGTTATCACCAATACTATTAATTTAGGGCAGCTGTGGCCAACACCTTACTCTGGGTGGAGGAATAATACATGTGTTGTTTGTATGCTATCCTCGAATAGAGACAATTTTTTAAATATTTTCCACACGGACTGTATATCTGTGAAACATGTCGGTTATTATCGCCAAAAAGTACAAGGTCAGAGCGTTTGCTCAGGGACCAGTGAGTATTTGCAGCAGCAGCAGGATAGTATATGTGGTGTTGGGTCAAACTATGCTTCACCAGGGTTTAGCTATACATACAGTCTTTTTGTAAAATATCACCAGACATAATCACCAAATATAACATCGTGTTACACATTGACCATTGGGGAATAGCCAATAGAAGTAAAACCACTGCTAAAATAACTGACTTTGAATATGTTTGTTGTGTAATAAACCTCAGCCTGTTTCCTCTTTGTTTCTCTTCAGAACATCGGCACTGGGCCTTTAAAACTTGACTACAAAACGCTGGCGGCTCTGCCCACCACCAGTCTGCAGAAGGTCAACAGGGTAAGCCTCCCTTCATGCTCTAATGTCTCCTGGCAGCGGTAGAAAACACTCAGGTTGTTACACTAACTGTTATCAATCCTTTTCAACATGTTTGAAAAAGAGCACAATCCTCTCAAGCTGTGAATGTTTCACATTTCTATGTGGACTGTGTTGGAAATAACCTTCAAGGCTCAGAATAGACCTGTTCATGGAATCTCTGGTTTTTATGTCCTGGCAAACTCTTGAGTGACCCAGAGTCGGCCAGTTGCCCCTCCAGGAGCAGGAATGTTAACCTCCATCAGCAAAACCCCAAGTCAACGTTACTGATGGTGGCTCCAAGGCCAAACGTGTGCAACATGTTACACCCTGCATCAGTTTACTGGAGCAGATGTGATGGAAGAAGTGACATGAAGATGGAGGACTAATCAAGAAGTTTGGAACAAGAAAGTGAGGATCAAGAGTCAAGACCAGAAAATACAAACAGAGTCTTGAAAAAGACTGGGAAAAAAATCCATAAGTGTCTATAAAGTACAGAAGGAGGTGGACTTGACAGGAAGCTCAGCCAAACAGCAGGCTGACGCACTGGTGGTGAGATGGGGGGTCGGGAACAGCTGCCCGGTATCCACCGGCCTATCCTCTGCGATATTTTAAACCTGCATCTGGCTCTGAATGGGATGGAGTCTCTTGGGTGGGTGGGGTGTCAGACAGGAAGGGAGGGTGTCGTCTGAGAGGAACGGCAAGTGTCCGTTGGAGATCCCAAAGTCCTCAGAGGAGTAAGTTTGAGTGGACGTAGAGTGCTGTCCTGTTCCCATTCTGCCGTGAGTACAGAGATGACCAGCTGGCTAGAGTTGTTTTAGGTTTATTATTTTTCTGTCTTCTCTCTCAGCTGTGTGTCTGCATGAGGCGTCAAACTGAAGATTTTTGGATTTTAAGACTTAAGGCGATTGCTTGTTCTGTTCCTCACCCTGAAAGAAATCCCCCCGGGTAGCTTAGCATTATCTAGATTACTGTCACAACTTTGTTTTTGTGCCGTACTTGTAGATCTCTGCCCCTTTAGATCGGAGAACTTCACCTGTTTTATACAGTATGCAGCTGTTAACGCTTGGTGTTTTAGAGTTGGATTCACTGCTCCTGCACACACGGTCCTGCTGTCACAGTCATTTTTTTTTTATCAAAAACCTTTAGCTAAGAAGCAGAGATGACGTGTTGAAAATGGTTGTTTAGAAATGTTAATATAGTCAAACGGTGTGTGTTTTTAAGAAGCAGTAACTACACCATAGCACAAGTAAGTAAGGAGTAAAACTGATTCAGTGTGTCAGCATGTCCAGCTGTCCCTCACAGTTTGTGTCAGAGCCAAAAGGGCACTGGTTCACATTCCTCTGAGCCTCATCACACCACAGACTCTTATAGTCAGCATGTAGGGAGCCACATTTCTGCCCCACAATGCTTGTTGTATTCTTAGTCCGGCTATTTTCATTACCGCCAGATATGTCAAGGTCAGAACTTTTTAAATTCCAAAGTCATCTGGGTTGACTTTTTAGGAGGCATTTTTCAGAGATGGCTTTGTAAAGACATGGCTTTTCTGTGGTTGAGCTTAGTTTTGGGTTTCTTTACTCCTACACTGACATCGCCCGTCTCTATGTTCGGTACTGTAGGAGCTGCGCTGGAGCCTGAATGTCTCGCTGATCTGATAATATGGTTATTTAAGGCAGAGCCCAAGAGCCTGAATGGCAGTCCTGTGTGTAGTGACATACAGCAGCAGTCTTTAATGACAGCTAAGACACTTGTCTTCAAGGCTTCTGGAAAGATTTAGTGATCTCTTTTTAGCAGCTTTTAGTGTGTTGAATACCTTTTTGTAGCAGGAATCACTCTTCTCGTCTGGTATCAGGTCAGATTTTTTTTATTTTACAACTGTGTTCCTATTTTTTTCTGTATTTGTTTCACATTGACTGGCAGTGGCTATGAAACATCTCTGCCTAGTACATCTATTTTTAGTATTTTCCTCACTATTTGTTTATTACAGCATGATCTTGATGTAGCAGTTTGGTATTTATGGCCAATGGTGTGATTTCAAGACAGCAACTCAAAGCAGTTAGTCAGAAGGTCAGACAGGTTGCAAATAATCATTACTCCTTTTCTACTGGAATAAATGACATATAGTGTTCTTCTACCTTGGGGAATAAAGTGGGTGCACCACAGATTACCTTGCACAGGTTTTACCTCTAAAATTCTAAGTTGTGGTGAAAGTCAGTGTTTGAGATTTTTGATTTACAGCCTTGTCTTTGATGTCCCAAGATCTCAGCTGTAACTTAATGGAGAACAGTGTTATCTTAAGTGATAATAATGAAAGAATGGCCAAACATACTAGAATAGAATACAAACTGGGATTATCCTTTAATCTTCTAGTTATAAACTAAACTTTTTACTCTCTAAATGGTCAGCTTTCCATTTAAATTCCTCTAGCAGTCATTTAGAGTCAGTCCTTACTCTGTCACTGTACCTTCCTTTGCTCCTGTCCAGTTCTCTACTTCTGTAAGTGTGACTGCTCCCATGGAGGCCCCCCTAAAGGCCCAGTACGGCGCCCCTTTAGAGCCTCTGGGCTTTGGCTTAGGCCACCCAGCAGAGTCCTGCCCCAGTCTGCACACAGAGCACGGTTTCCTCCATGGATCCCAGTTCTCCCCTAATGGGACCTCCACCACCAACAGCGCTGGCTCGTCAACCACTATTAATTCATCATTTGCACCAGAAGAAGAGGAAAGCCTGGTGGACTCTCAGCCCATTTGCTTCAAAGAGAACCCGTTCTTGGTGGCCAATCGCAAAGGAAAGGGTCGTCCACCTGGAGAGCAGATCCTGTCAGGGCCCCCGGTGGGCTACGGGAAGGCCGGCCAGCTGCAGCCCTGGTTGTTCAGCAAGGCAAGCTGCCTGCCTGCGTGTGGTTTGGAAGCAGCATGGTGTGTTACTGCGCACTGTTTGTTGTTGGGCTCACTTGAAATGAATGGGAAACTGAAGACTGTTGGTTGGAAGACATTTAAGCTGCCATTTATGATAGCAATAGATTAAATGGGCCCAAAACCTCAGCTATTATTGCAGCTATACCATAGATATGTATTTTTTTTTTTACCATTTTTGGCCCCAGTGGATCAGATCCCTGCACTTAGGTTTATTAATGTTATCTTTAATGTTCCCTGCAGAGGAGGATTAATGGGTTTTAGCCCTCTGTCCACACAAAGCCTTCCACTCAAAGGAAGCATGGGTCCAGGTTGACCTATGCATGTTTTTTCCATGAGTACAGAGCTTGTGGCACCTCGTGAGGTATTCGGCCTCAGAGTTGCTACACAGTCAGGACCGACAGGAATGTCTGTCCTAACAGCTGCGAGGGAGGTCGTAAGTCATAAAGGAACACAACCTGCAAAGACGCACAGAAAAGTGCACATTTGTCAGCAAGTGTTTATTGCTGGATGCGTTCACTAAAGGACTAACCAGTGAATGTTGTTTTGCTGTTTTATTCACTAAACTGTGTGCAGAGTGAAAGTAAGAGCATGTGTTGAGTGTGTTTGCTCTTTGTTTTTCCAGGCGCCTTCTTCTGACTTCACCAGGACGGAGAGTCCAATCAGAGAAGCCCCCTACTCTCCCACAATCCAACCGGTGAGCAGCCCAGAGCTCCTCTGCCAACCTCCTGCCATCCTTTTACTTTACGTTCTCCTTTTCCATAACTCATTTCTACCGCTGTAGAAAAGCCATGTTAGAGTTGACCCTTTTGACCTTTGCTCCCACCCGTAGCCCAGCAACCACTCCTCCAACAGCTCTCTGTGTGCAGGCAGGGAGACCCGCTTCGTAAGTGGGTCTTATGACCCCTCTCTGCTCTCACCTGGATGTTTTTTGTTTTGTTTTTTTTTTTCTTTTACCACGGCGGCTGTGTTGAGAGTCCCATCTATTTATTAAACATGCCTAGGTCAGCTGCCCTGTCTGCTGCAGTCCTCTATCAGTCTGAAAAGCATGCCACTGCTTCTCCATGCCCAGGGTTTTCTGATGCTTTGCCTCATGCAGTCTAGATGTGCATTCATTGGACAAGTAGATTTTTGTCCTTAATGTCCACTACTACTGACCAGCTGTGGCTTCATGTTCTCTCCCAGGACAATAACAAAAGCCAGTTCTTCCTTAAGCAGAATGACCAATGTAGATGTAGTAATTTAGGTGAACCTTGATGCTGCATTGTTTGATACTGTCTTTATTTGGCCTGCCATCAAACTTGAAAAAAGTTGAAAGTTGATGGTGCTGATCCATGCATTTTATTATTATTATCATTATCATTATTATTATTATTTCATTTTTGATTTTATTTTTTTTTTCAGGCAAACCTTCATTACACCTCCACTCCTACTGACAACACTTCTTCATCAGTGAGTGTCTGTGGCACTGCTCAGGGCTCAGCACTAGATGCCACCAAATCCCAACACATTGCACCTTTAAATGAATTTTCTGTTGTGTATTTAGACTTTTTTAGGCATTAAATTGTTTGTGTCTCAAAAACAAACTAAACCTGAAGAGAAACCAAAAAAGGGAAAACACTTAAAAATAACTAAAAAACTTGAGATTGTAAAGATGATGTTAATCATAACAGATTGGATTACAGATAGGTGTTGTTTTGATTCAAAACACTGTAGGCAAATAATATGAATGCTGAATTATGTTCTGATTCATATCCATCATTAGGTCTATTCATTTCAGTTGCCATTCATCCTGAAATGTCTGGTTGTATTTCCCGTTGTCACGTGTCGTACAGATTGTGAGGCACATTTGTGGATTTAGGCTGTTCTCGTACATATAATATCATTTGTTTCCTCTCCAGACACGACCAGGTGCTATCCAGCCGGTTGGGCGTGTGTGGCAGAGCACCTCCCCCGCCACTCCGGACAGCCACAGTCCTAACCCCTTCCAGCATGGTCCCTCACCCTTCAACTCCCAGACCTCTGTAAGACCCCTCACCACCACCACATAGTGCTGTTTTCCTGTCACTCAGCGACGTGCCGCTCACTCTGACTGCACAGCCCCCAAAACATGGAGTCTCATGGCAGTGCAGCGGAGATGCAGATAACTGGCACAGGAATGATTGATGATGTTTCTAGAACCAAAGAAAGGAGTGTGTTCAGGTGCTGCAGTCTGTGACCTCCTGCAAACAGAGCACCCAGAGCTCCTGAATCAGATCATCTATCATAATTACTATTCCTCTTATTGGCAAGCAGCATAGCTGGATCGGTCACTAATGAAGAATTCATCCTCCCCTCCTCACATGAATCCAGCCACCATGCTGCTCACCTCTTCTCCTCAGGGTTTTTTTCATAGTCTACCGTTTCCTCCATGTCTCTTGTCTGTCCATCCCCCCACCTCCTCTTCTTCTTCTCGGCTCTTTTACCATATGAACCTACCCCACCCCTCCATGCCCCTCTCCCTCCAAACCTCCCCCAATGCAGCCTCGCGCCCCCTCCCCCACCTCGCCTGACGAGTTCCCCATGAATGTCAAGCAGGCATACAAGGCGTTTGCCGCCGTGCCTCGCTCGCTGGCAGTGCTGGAGCCGCCGCAGGTAGGCCGCGCGGCCCCGGATGCCTTCCGGGTCGCAAAAGCAACAAAAGCATGCTGTGCTGATTTGGTTGGTCTCGCCCTCCCCCTTCGCCCCCCTCCTGACTGGGGCAGGCCGTCCAATAAGGAGCCTGCGCTGTGTCGGGGGGGCCTGTGACGTGCTGTGACGTGTGGAATGCGTTCATCGTTGGTTTTTGTATTCCAGTGCCATCGTTTTGTCATGCTGGTGTTCATACATTTGTCCATCCATATGTGGCTCGTGTACTAATATTCATTCCATGTATAGATATGTATATATATATATTTTACCCAAACTGCTAATTGGTCTGCCTGCTTTACTTCACTTTACTAACATCCTGCTCTGCCAACAGGACCTGTATGGAGCCAGGAACAATTTCCACCCAAAGCAACCTTCTCCAGAGGTGAGTGAACATGTTCACCAAAGGTTTTTAATATAATTGTCATGTTTGTTATCCCCTATTGGACCCAATATACATTTTTTATTGATGTTACTTTTGGAAAAAGTGGAGGTTGTAACATTTTCAGTAGATTTTAGGAGGCCAGATTCGACCTGTAGGAATCACAGACAGCTTGTGTGATGTGTTTCGCTCTGTTGAATGTGTCAGGGTGTGCTCTGAGCACACTGAAAACGCTGGCTCATCTTAGCCTGACAGTCTGGTGACGACATGTGTGGCCTTTTCAGCCTGAGTTGCACAACGAGGTGTTTGACGATGACATAGACGGTCAGGAGGGAGCTGGGAGGGGTCTGGTCAGAAAGGCCTCCCCCCGTTCGCCCCTCTCACCTGACCGCCGGGAGTATATGAGCCTGGCAGCAGTGCCTCGCTTCTCCAGGCCCTCCTGGGACCTGCAGGTACCCACCGCCTCCGCCATGTCTGCAGCAGCCCTGCTCTCCATCTGGGTGTGCTTGGCTTGATCGGTGGTGGTGTCTCCGCTAACTGACACTGGGACACAGCCATGCTGTCAGTAACGGGAGTTAATTGATCTTAAATCAGCTAAACGGTGCTGGGTTCTGATGTGACGGCTGATTTATTTCTTTCTTTTTGGTCTGTGATACTTTTCTCCTCTGGTGTCTCCTGTGATATCCTCTGCTCTTCTTGCTCTGCAACAATGCAAATATCAATAAATATTGCAGGTGCTTCAACCTCAGCACCGTCAGTTGATAGTTTTATGACTGGTTATTCTCTTCTTGATTTGTCTTGTAACCCTACAGAGCCCTTTTCCTGGCGGTAAGGACAGCCCAGAGCAGCGCTCCTTCAGGGACAGACAAAAGTACTTTGAGATTGACGTGAAGCAGCAGACGCCAGAGAAACCCAAACCTCGAGTGTCTCTGGTGGCAGAAGATGACCTCAAGAAAATGAGGGAAGAAGAAGGTTTGTTTCTCCTTGAGTATCTCTTCCCAGAAACTTAAGAATCTGCCTTTGAAGTTTCACAACCCTGTCCCTGTTCATCTCACCCCCAGAGAGGAAGTTTGAGCAGCGGGCGAGGGAGTACCTGCTGGATGAAGATGAGGAGGATGAAGAAGAGGACATTGCCAAGCAGGTTGCGCAGATGAAGGCAACAGGAAAAGTGCTGCTGGATGGAGTGGAGTACAACGTAGAGCCAGTGTCCTCCCCCTCCCCACACTGCGCCACGCCACCGAGCTACTGTGGCAGCTCAGGGTAATACGTTATACAGTGCATCATTATTCCTTATGTAAATGTTTTCGTTATTTCCTCAGCTAACAGTTTTTTTTTTGTATGTAGGCCGTCTTCTGTTGATGGTAAGGGAGAGTCTCAGAGGAATTCACTGGAGGAAAGCTTCAGGCTGGAGCAGAGGCCCACCTCCATGACTGGGTAATTCCTTCGTGCCCTCATCCTCTGAATGTCTCTTTGCTGTGGTTTTAGTCACTGTAGTCATCGCTGCTCCTCTTGTGTCCCGTCAGTCTGATCCCAGTGTACCCTGGGGACTCGACAGCTCCCATCCGCACAGCCAAAGCAGAGCGCCGACATCAAGAGAGACTCCGCATGCAGAGCCCCGAGCTGGCCGTGGCGCCCGACAAAGACCTGTCCCCTGCTGAGAAACGAGCCCTGGAGGCTGAGAAGAGAGCCATGTGGAGGGCAGCACGGTAACTACAACACAACACTTAATACCTTCTGTCTGAGATAGTGATACAGTAATACAATACTTTTATACTTATACTATACTTTTGTATACTTTTTTAAATGGCCAGTCTGCAGTATTATGTGGGATCTATTAGCAGAAATGGAATATAATATTCATAACTGTTTTCATTATATTATAATCACCTGAAACTAGGAAACACTGAGTACAAAACTGTGGTACTGTCAGCCACCATGAATGTGTAAATGTAGAAATGGATCATTTGTATTCAGTGAGATGTTAATTCAGTGTGAAAGCAGTGGTAGAGGAAGGAATGTGTTTGTACAAATCTACTCCATGAAGAGAGGAGCACATTTACATCAGCATGACCTCTGTGAGAATGAAAACCTGTTAACAATTCCTGATCAGTTTTATTGTTGGCTCATTTTTTGGATTAGTCATATTGTCTCTGAAATGGCAGACATTTTGACAAATCTCCTTCACAACACTGCATCAAACTGTAATGTAGTAAGAATTTGATGGACAGAGGCAGACAGGATCATCCACAGCGTCTCCTGCAGACGTTCAGTAAGTTCAGTTAGTTCAGTTTGTTATGCCACCTCATCCTTTCAGCGCTGTTTGATGCATCACTTCGCATCTTTCCTCATTGAGTATTTTTGGAGTGGCACGCATACATCTGATATAAAACTTGACCACTGTGTTGGAAGCACAGGGATGCAGAAACCTGTGCAGAAATACAGTAACACCAAGAGCAAAATCCCAAAAGATGATTCAGATAAAAGCTTATTTGGTTGTGGTTTGAAGGCTGTAACTAAACACCAGACATTCAGCTCAGATCGAGTGGGCTGCTAACAAGAGAGGGGTGGTGATACAACATCAACTGATTGTCCTGCTGGTCAATAACAAGGTCCACAGTAGACTGTGTTCAGACATCGTCCTGTTTGTCACTTCCATGTCTAAGATCTCTAAAAAGGTTACTTTTATTATTCCTGGCTCTTCTAAATGTGTCTGTTTTACCTTCCATTCTTCAGTTTTCTCCTCTTATTCTGTCCGTTTGCCTTCCTCTCCTCCTTTCCTCCTCATATTCCTCCTTCATCCTGGTCTCGTCCTATCCCCTCCTCCTCTCCGTGCCCCTCTCCTTGGCCTCATGGGCGTCCAGGCCCTGTGGCCTGGAGGAGGATGTTAGACAGTATGAGCAGGACCTGGCTAAGAGGCTCTACCAGGCCAGAGTGAGGGCATCTCAGGGTGCAGCCCCCCAGCCCCCCACCTCTACCGCCTCCTCTGCAGCCCCCCAGCTCAGGTCTGCTCCTCGGCCCCAGCCACCAGGGCCAGACGCACGGCATCATGGGGGTGTGCTGGGGTGCTTTGGGGTGTTTGGCTCGAGGTCGAGTTGGGAAAGGTCCAAAGCAAGCGCTCGCAGCACCACTGCGACAGCGCTTCCACTGCCTTTCCAGTGCCGTCTTGCTTCTGCACGTCTCTGCTGTTTCCATCTGGAGCTTCCTCTCTCTCCATCCTCTGTCCTGTCTCTTCCTCTCGGCAGCGCTCTTTTCATTTGCGCCTTGCTGTTCTCTTGATTTTCATACTATTATTTGTACTAATACACATCCCGCAGTGAGGTTGCAAGCTACTTGTGAGTTGAGGGTGAGCCTACTAGCAGTAGGTAGTCCTTTTCCTGGAATGCCTCCCTTTTTCATGCAGTTAAATTTAATGGGTTGTTTGTGACAGCAAACCAGGACAAGGAGCACCCAACATAGGTAGTGATCAGCACCACACCCAGCTTGTAGCGGTGTGTGCGTGCGTGTGTGTGTGTGCCTCTATCAGTCGTCGTCTCTGTATGTCTTTCTTTATTCCTTGCTGTCATTTATCTGATGGTGGTTGCTCCTCCTGTAGAATGAAGTCTTTGGAGCAGGATGCTCTGAAAGCACAGATGGTTATCGCCAAGTCTCGGGACGGGAAGAAACGTGGCACACTGGACCAGCTGACGGAATCTCCTTCACCCGCCCCTACTCCCTCTCCCACACCAATGGAAGGTAATGCCACTGAGGCCCGTTCAGCTTTCATATTTAAGTAGTTAGAAGCAAATTGAGCGTAAAGGTTTCTGTTCTTCACATCTCATCTTCCTCCGGCAGAGCTCAGTCCTCGAGGAGTAACCTCTCCGGGTCGGCTGGTAAGCTTTTTTTTCTCTTTCTTAATGTCCGTTTGCTTCAGCGTGAACAGTTTAGTGTATCCTTTGAATGGAGTTGGACCTTGAATCTGACAGTGACTTTGCAGTTTCATTGCAGGAGCTTTATTCTGAGAAAAGGCAACAGAAACAGCAGCTGGTTTACAAGCTGGAAAAGGGGAAAAGTTAGATTTGCTTCAGATCTCATTGGCATTAATCCATCATCTTGCTCATTTGTCACTCTAGCCAATCAGAGCTGAGAACACCCACGGCTCTCCCATCATGCCACAGCTGGCTGTTTGAATCACCCATTAGCCTCTCTGCCTCCCTCCTCTCTCTTTTCTATTTCCTCATCCCTTTCTTTTCCTACTTCTCTCCTTCGACATCCTCCTCTGTTATACTTTGTCCCACCCTCCTCCTGTCCTTGTTTTCCTCCTCTCCCCCAACCTCTCTGCTCATTCCTGTTTGCTATCCTTCTAGTCCCTGTCGTCAAAGAAGTTTGACTACCGACAGTTTGCTGCCATTCCTTCTTCCAAACCCGTATACGACATCCAGGTATTGGCTGCATGCTGAGCTCCTGGGGCCTCCAGCCTCCTCCCTTCCCCTGGCTTTCCCTGCTGCCTCTCCCCTCTAGTTTCTGTTAATCAAGAGAAGTGGGTGAAGTCGAGGTTTCAGCTCCGTCATCTGTACTTCCTGCTCTGCACTATAGTGATTGGCTCACTAACTCTCACTTTCACAATGTAGAGAGACTTATGTAACACATCAAATCATCCCTCGGTCTCCTTCCCCTCTGTCAGAGCATCTCTGGCAGTAACTCTTCACAGTCAGCCCTCAGCTGACTAATCAATCACATACATTACCGCCCACCAGCTGCAGAGATGCAGACCAGTTTTTGATCCCACTAACCCAAACTGGTTCTGGGGAGGAGATGGCCACAAACTCTGCATCTCATCCATTCTCACATTCACTGTCATCAGCTGCCTGGTTCCACATCAGGGTCCCATGTCAGGCAGAGGAGTAACTACACCTCCATTAGCTCTCCTCTGCTGCTCAAGCTTTTGAAACACTGATCTGCTGAAAGACTCCTTCTGCACGGTCATGAGGGTTAAAGTGTTGTTCAGGTTTGTGTGGAAAAAGAGGAGAAGTGAGGGGAAGCAGGAGAAGTGGTCTTTTATTATCTGTGGTGTTCTGTGTCAGTTTGCGCTCCTCACTGTGGGATCTGCTCTAATCTGGTTGTTGTGTTCTCCCTTTGGTGGATGTAATTTAATTCATATTTTATCTGTGTTCATAATGTTTAATAAGTAATGTTTAAAAGGCTATGCGGATTTATAGACATATAATAGTTATGTAGAACGGAGACTTGGGCGACTGCGGACTATGATCAATGTGTGATAAATGCAAACATTTACAATACTTAATACAACATAAACTAAACAAATGCTTGTAGTAACAATGCAATGGTACCTTAAATGAGCCATAACCTCTGATTAAAGTTTCTAGTTAATATAATAAGTTAACCTTTGGATTATTTTCACCCCCAACATGACTGGAGGACAAATGAAATGCAACTGTAGAAAAAAAGACAACAAATCTTCAATTCTTGCTGAAATGTAGATAACTCCTAAAACAATGTTGTCAAAACCAGTTAACCCACAGCTGGTGTGTCTGTGAGATAACATAGAAATCGTTTCCACAGCAGTGCTGTAGGGTTAATCCCATGATCCACGGCTTTAGTGGTCCCTAAAGCGTAGAGTAGAATAAAGATGTGATAATGAGAGGAAACCTTATCAGCCTTCAACACAAACACATGGTAACATGCTGCTGGTGACTCTTGTCGGTGCTGTTCTGTTGCTCTGTTGGCTGTCTCTCTGTGGATGTGCCTACACTCTCACAACAAAGCCCGGAGCTGATGACCTAACTCAACCTCCCTTTCCTTTAACATCCAGTAGAGCTGCTCTGGCTTTGTGGCTCTGACAGCCTGGTCTGCTAAAGCGGCAGTGAGCGGCTGGCACATCCTGAAGCTGCCGGCTCCACTGCTCTCGTGGTGATGGCTTCCCCTGGACACAGGTTACTAAAACACCCCCACCTCTCAGTAAAGTAGTAATCGCCTCCTCTTCTCTTCCAGACCCCTGACACAGTGGATGACCTGCAGTTCATTGACGATGGCTCCAGTAACCCAGGTGAATACCAAGGCTATGTAGTCTAAGTCCAAAGGGTTAAGTGAGTGAACATGGATCATAGTAATGTATTTATTACCTCCACTTTTTTATCCTCTTTGATTCAGGTGACTACCTGGGATAAGCAGCTCATATTGGTAGGATCCAGTGTGCATGTGTTTTGGGTGTGATGGTGTGTCCTTTAACCTGCTAGTTGTGAGGCTTAACTGTGGGATCAGGTCTTCAGACAGGTGTGTCTGCTGCTGTGTGAAGCAGCAGCTGATGTTCAGAGAGAGATCTGCTGCGTCTGAACTAATGACCTCACACTGACTGACTCCAGCTGTGCGTGCATGCAAGTGTGAGCTGGAACTAGTGATCACAGGGAGCTCAGGGTCATATTATTACCATGTTTGAGTCAGCGTGCTTATAGGGATGCATGAAATCAGGTAAACAGGTAATGGGAAATGTAGTTCTATGTCCACTGGAACTCTGCCGATACATGCAGCAGGTCTCTCTGTCTCTCTCTCTCTCTCTCTCTCTGATATTCATTCATTCATTCTGTGCTCTGTTTCTCTATTTGATATTCAGAGTATTAATAAAGCAACAAACAACCGTTTGCTGTGTAGAAACAAAGAGGAGTAATGGCTGCCACTGCTCTGCTCTCATACAGCTGATCAAAGCAACCAGCACAGCAGCAACTGAAATCAGTTCTTGAAGTTACTGGTTTAAACATGCAGTCAGTGGTCGCTGCAGTTTTCTGCTCAACACATTTGCTTGTTTCCAGCTTCTGATGTGATTGTGGGGCTTCTTTCACAGATTTCAGGGATCCTCTCTGTCCCCATCAGTTTCGTGCTCGGAGGGGATTTTCTGTCCGGTTGCCTTCATCTTTCTTTCTCTTCACAGCTGCCATAGTGGAGTGACTGTCGTGTAAACAGAAGCTGAACTACAGCAGCTTGACTGAAGTCATTCTTTGTTTTATTTATTAATTTTGTCTAGTGCCCGCTGGCGGCCCCGAGGCCGAGGTGCCCACCGTGCTGCCTGCCACCTCAGCCCTGGAGGAGATGGCTCTGTACAGCAACAAGCGCAAACTGAGGCAGGGCCGCCGCAGCCTGGAAACCGCCGTGCCCACATAACACCACACACCAAGAGAAGAAACCAGCTGCAGTCCCTAAACACTACACTGAGCGTCACCAGAGCCAGACCCACTCTCCCATATATAACCACTGCAGAGACTGTGGCGCTGATAGTCACCACGTGCACACTCACTCACGTCTTTCCTTCAGTCTGTGGCTGCTCAACACGGGTAAGAAAGAGCTGGTGAGGTTAGCTAGGTTCGCTACTTACAGTCCATTCTCCTTTATGTTGTTCTTCATTCAGAAGTAGAAGCTCATCTATTTTAAGAAGGAGGCGACCAAAGTTTTTTTAGTTTTTTTAGTTTTTTTTTTTTATTTGTGGCACCTCCAATGATTTTGTGGTTTTTAAAAAAAAAAAACATACTGGAAGAGAAAAGAAATGGGTCATAGCTATACTAACTTTTTGAATGATATTTTTAGGCTTTCAGTGAATAGATTGTGAAATGTCAGGTTTTTATTTTTGGGCGGACAGGAGTGTAAATATTAATTAAGGAGAGAACATCCTGCTACCTTCACAGTCCCAAATTTCAGAGTTTTTGAATAAATAATAATAGTACATATCTTTTTTTTTTGCACTGCATCTGATCAGCTTTTTAAAAACATCTATCGTAAATAATTTATTGTTTTTAACATTTTTATCAAATTGAAGGCTTTCTACTTCACAGTTTCAGCTCTCTGGACAGTGTGTAGGATTGGGCAGCATATAGCCATCTATCTAGTGTTTAGTTTGTCCATTCTGGGCTACTGTACAAACATGGCTGCCAGCTCTGTGTGTAGATATAAAGGACTCATTGTAAGGTGATGTAAACAAAACAAATCATTTCAGATTATATACTGAAGGAGATACTGAAAATATAAATGAATATTTCTGCACATAGATCCCTTTAAATGCTACACGCTCATCCTTTAAACAGACTCTAAAGTAGGTTCAGGTAATTTAATGCCTTTTATATATATGCTTATGAATGCAGCAGTCCTTTTTCAGAGAGAAGCATGTCTACAAATCAGATCAGTGTCTGTGCCTCTAGAGAATATGACCACACTGGAGACAGCAGCGTTAAGCACACTCTTTTACAGATAAAAATCATATGATTTTGTTCTTTTATGGTACTCGCCCTGCCCTGTTTACGGTATTATTTTATTATGTGAATCATTCATTTCTGTCCTTGAATTATTTGGGAGTTAATCCAGAGTGACGTGAAGGTAGCAGGTGTTTATTTTTCTGTCTATGGTTAATTTAAAGCTGACGCCACTGAAAATCATTTATTATTGTGTGAATAGTGTACAAATACTGAAAGGAAGACAAACTTTGGGGTTGAAACTGAGCCAGTCTTGACCAAGACCAAGCGAGTGTCTGGGCTGCTGATGCATCTGGGTTTGGACAGGCTTCGTATAGGGATGCTCTCTGCATGTATATTGGTTTGTTTATGGGAGAGCTGCAACAGACAGAACCAATTAGGAATCCCTCTCAAGACTTTGTTCTCATTCAGTTGACAGCTTGACGTCCTGTCACTTCACATATCTGATGGGTCTCTTTGCAGAATCACAGCATCGTAGCATTTGTGTTAATTTAACATAGGGTCTTCTAATGATAGCTTTCTGTGTTGCTTTCACCAACTGAAATTCAGTTTGTTCAGTTACATTTGCAATGGCTCATATCCTTTTTTAAACTTACAGTAGGTAAATCTTTTTTTTTCAGATGGGTTTCACTACATTATTAATGCAGTGTTTCGAGTTTTTGTGTTTATTTTGTCTTGAGGTCTCTTCGGGGGCTTTTACTTGCGAATAGTTTGGAGGGAAAGGGTCAAGGGTTAGAGCTCATACAAGACTGTAACTAGTGAATTTGTACAACCAAAGAAGTCTATTTTGTGGTTCAGGAATAATAAATTTTACTTTTCATTTAAGAAGCCGATTCATTGTGTAGTGTCTTTTGTGCTCATTTAATGCACAACTTACTATGCACAGATTAAATGAATGTGAATGATTAGCATGTGGACTGTAGTTCACTTTAGCTTTAGCTAACAGGTGGATTTGGAGGAAGTCTTCTCAGTCCACATGTGTTCCTCTGCACTCGGCTATTAAAATTATAGAGAAAAAAATTCTTCACATTAGTGATGAAGCCATCTTTCCAGTAACATAGCAGCCCTAAAGCACCTCATATCTCTGCCGATACAGGGCATTCAACTCTCTGAGCTGCATCAGTGAAGTGGCATCTGGCTCCCCGTCAAAAACCAAACATTGACCTTCACAGAAGAAAACACAACGTATTAACCACTGAAATCTCAACTCTGTTGGCAGGACCAGACAAGCACTACAAAAAGTGTTTTATTTCCAAATATCATAGAATGTGACACTTATTTTTGATTTAACAAGGTAAGGGCAGGAATTGTATAATCTCTGGTAAAATGTCATCCATCCATCCATCCATTATCTACCTCTTATCCTCTCATAGGGTCGTGGGGGGCTGGAGTCTATCCCAGCTGTCTTAGGGTGAAAGGCAGGGTACACCCTGGACAAGTCTCCAGTTCATCACAGGACACATAGAGACAGACAACCACTCACACTCACACCTACGGTCAATTTAAATTAACCAATTAACCTAATCCCCATGCATGTTTTTGGATGGTGGGAGGAAGCCGGAGTACCAGAGAGAACCGGTAAAACGTCATGAAAAATAAATTTTGTCATGCAATACATGACTATTTTAGAACATATTTAAACATACTGTCTGTGACTGACTTCTTTCATGAATTTTTTGACCTGCTTTTCCACGACTATTATATAATTAATATTTAATACCATGCTTTAAGTTTTTTCCATAAATCGGTTGGCATGCTATAACTTCTGTACATCATTATTCAACATGCAATACATCATGAAATTTGACAACATAGTATTCTTGACTGTATATGGAAAACACTAGTATGATGTATTTTCATACTTTTTTCCTGTCATTATCAACATACTATTCGGTGACTTTTACAGGACAGTGTTCAACATTACTTGACAGTTTATGCGATACAAGACTGAATCCAACATAATATATTTTTAAGTCTTTTTTTTTCCAAACATTTTGACCTACTATGTTTTTTGGGTTTTTTTCTGAACTCTTCTGTGACTTTTAAAAACATTTTTCAACATGCTATACTTAGATAAGTATGTAATACAATACTTTTGTTTTCATTACTTTTCTGACATTCTACAATGAGATTTACTCATGAATAGACAAGCTTCCAGTGGGCACACATCAAAACATCTGCTTCTTCAGATAGCATTGTAGGAAACATTTTCTTGATCATATATTTATACCTTGGTCCCCTCTCATCTCCTTGTGATGCTGTATGGTGGCTGTGATGCAGTCGATCTCTCTCTTGACAGCGTTAACCTCCTCAGGTAGACTGCGGCGTTCCTGCAGTGCGGCCTTGTTCTCCTTGAGGATGCAGCTGATTTTGCTGCCTTGTCCTACTTTAAAATCCTCAAAGGCTTCTGCTTTAGGTGGAGTCGAGCTGGGAAGAGACTTTAACAGTTATATTTGAGTCTACCATTGAATAGATAAGACTGGAGTATATTCATATCTTACACATACTCAAGATGGAAGGCTTTATTGACAGGTGGCTGTGATTCCTGTGTTTCTCTCTATCTGGCTCTTGTGACTCCTGTTCCCTCTCAGACATCTGGACAGATTGCAGCTTTGATTTGGAGGCACTCTCCAAATGCTTCCTTGAAACTGGACTCCCTTTTCCCTGCCGGTTGCTTTGGCTGGATACTTAATAATAATTTAGTGCACCATTAAGAAAACTTAACTACTTATTGACTTTGTACAGTCCAGTTACATACTGATCTGAAACTGACATTCTGAGCATCATTAATTAATTACTACTGTTATAGTTTACACTAAAAACAAGACTTTGTCCTACTGCTGTGTGGAAGATAACCATGCTAAAAGCTTCAAATTCAGTTCCAACTAGAAAAGCACTCAGAGAGCGCAGACCTCCACCAAGGTGGTGGTGCTGACTTTTTATTTAAAGTTATCCCCACCGCCAAGGAGGTTATGTTTTCGCTGGGGCTTGTTTGTTTGGTTATTTGTATGTTTGATGGTTTGCAAAATAACTCAAGAAGTTATGGATGGGTTTTTGACAAAATTTTTGACACTTTATCACTTTTTAGACGTTTTAATTTTTTGTCATTTTTTGACTTTTTCCACATACTATAGTATGACTTTTTTTTTTTTAACAGACTTTTCTTGACATAGTATAATATGGCTTTTTTTTTTTACAACATTTAACAACAAATTATGCTATAAATCCACTCAACACACCATAATAAGGCATATTTATCACTTTTTAGACATTTTAGTTTTTTGTCATTTTTTGACTTTTTCCACATACTATAGTATGACTTTTTACAGACTTTTCTTGACATACTATAATATGGCTTTTTACAACATTTAACAACAAATAATGCTATAAATCCACTCAACACACCATAATAAGGCATATTTATCACTTTTTAGACATTTTAGTTTTTTGTCATTTTTTGACTTTTTCCACATACTATAGTATGACTTTTTTTACAGACTTTTCTTGACATACTATAATATGGCTTTTTTACAACATTTAACAACAAATTATGCTATAAATCCATTCAACATACCATAACAAGGCATATTTATCACTTTTTAGACATTTTAATTTTTTGTCATTTTTTGACTTTTTCCACATACTATAGTATGACTTTTTTTTTTTACAGACTTTTCTTGACATACTATAATATGGCTTTTTTACATTTAACAATAAATTATGCTATAAATCCATTCAACACACCATAACAAGGCATATTTATCACTTTTTAGACATTTTAATTTTTTGTCATTTTTTGACTTTTTCCACATACTATAGTATGACTTTTTTTACAGACTTTTCTTGACATACGATAATATAGCTGTTTTACAACATTTAACAACAAAGTATGCTATAAATCCATTCAACACACCATAACAAGGCATATCTATCACATTTTAGACATTTTAATTTTTTGTCATTTTGTGACTTTTTCCACATACTATAGTATGACTTTTTTACAGACTTTTCTTGACATACTATAATATGGCTTTTTACAACATTTAACAACAAATTATGCTATAAATCCATTCAACATACCATAACAAGGCATATTTATCACTTTTTAGACATTTTAATTTTTTGTCATTTTTTGACTTTTTCCACATACTATAGTATGACTTTTTTTACAGACTTTTCTTGACATACTATAATATGGCTTTTTTACAACATTTAACAACAAATTATGCTATAAATCCATTCAACATACCATAACAAGGCATATTTATCACTTTTTAGACATTTTAATTTTTTGTCATTTTTTGACTTTTTCCACATACTATAGTATGACTTTTTTTACAGACTTTTCTTGACATACTATAATATGGCTTTTTTACAACATTTAACAACAAATTATGCTATAAATCCATTCAACACACCATAACAAGGCATATTTATCACTTTTTAGACATTTTAATTTTTTGTCATTTTTTGACTTTTTCGACATGCATATATTTTAAAGAGATATTTGTTAACTCACAAACCGACAAACTGACAAGCCAACAAACAAACAAGTCCCAGTGAAAACATGTTAAGAGCACTTTGGTCAGCTGGGGATGTGTTTTTAAATGTGCTGTATGAATAAACTTTGATTTGACTTGAGTGTGTGTGTTTTTAACTCTGTGGGTTTGATATTTATGTGGAGCAGAGGTCTATCATCTATATGAAGAAGTAAAATGTGCCAGAAGTTGTGAGTTGGATCCTCATATGTTGCAGTGAGTTTTATGATCTGCTACTCAAATGAGGAGGTCAAATACACAAAAAACAATATTCCAGGTTCTAGGATGAGTGGCTCAGGGTGATCGACATCATGAGGTGCTGTGAATTTTAAGGTCTACCAGTTAACAAGTTAAATACATGATTAGGAGTTTGATCTTTATGTGCTACAAATGACCCAAATGAAGATGTCAAATACACAAAGAAACTGGACTGGAAATCTCACAGTGATCAAAGTCTGACTGCACCACCAGTGAGTGGGTGGTTATGAGTTCAAAGCACATGTGGTGCTGGAAGTTTTAACCCCCTGCCCACATGAAGAAGTCAGTCTGATAGACTCTTGATTAGAAAGCCGAAGTCATGTGTTCACTTATATGAAATACTACGTTTTGAGGTCTAGATTTCAATAATGAAGCCAGATATACAAAGAAAAAGCATCTGCCAACACAAGGATGAAGAGCTCACAGAGATGTGTCTGGTTGGAGTGCAGAAGCTTGTGTGCTCAAACCTTCTATGCTGTCGTAAATTTTTAAGTCCAGCTTGCAACGGTCATGTCAAATATACAAAGAAAAATTCCTTTTCACTGTGAGGAGCTATAGCTCAGAGAGATTAATATCGCTTCAGAGTGTCTGAGGTTGTCACTTCAATCCTTCTGTTTTACAATGAGGTTTGAGGTCAAATATATAAAGAAACCATGACTCACAGAGGGCCAGGAATCAAACCCAGTACCTTCTGTACTGTACCGCTGTGAGGCGACAGTGCTAACAAGAAGTCAAATATACAAATACAGAAACTGTGCCTCACAACTGTGTTAAATATACAAAGAAACATCACTTCATACTGTGAGGATCCATCGCTCACAGTGTTAGATGAATTTTTGGAGTGTTTAAGGTTGCGAGTTTAGTCATTCTGTGTTGCATTTACGTTTGAGGTCTAAATTGCAGTAATGAAGTCAAATATATAAAGAAACCACACCTCACACCGTGAGGAAGAATAGCTCATAGCAACAAGTTTGTGGATCAAGTTTGGAAGGTTGTGTGTTCAGTTCTTCAATGTTGCAGTAAATTTTGAGGTCTAAGTTGCAGTGATGAAGTCAAATATGTAAAGAAATGCTGACTAGTGCTGCGAGGGAGAATAGCTCATACAGGTGAGTGTGTGGTTTAAGTATAGAAGGTTGTGTGTTTGATTCTTCTGTGTTGCCGTACATTTTGAGGTCTAAATTGCAGTGATGAAGTCAAATATATAAAGAAAGCAAGGTTTGCACTGTGAGGAAGAACAGCTCAGAGAGATGAGTGTGTGGCCCAAGTGTAGAAGGTTGTGTGTTCAGTTCTTCTATGTAGCAGTAAATTTTGAGGTCTAAATTGCAGCGATGAAGTCAAATATATAAAGAAATGAGTACTCACACAGTGCGGAAGAATAGCTCAAAGAGATGAGTGGGTGCCTCAAGTGCAGAAGGTTGAGTGTTCGATTCTTCTACGTTACCATGAGTTTTGAGGTCTAACTTGCAACGACGATGTTAAATGTACGAAGAGAAAAGGTCTCAGAGCACATAGCGCTGGTGGCTTGGTGATAGTGAGCCTGGGTTAAGAAGCATCGGAGAGCGTTGGAGAGAGGGGTTCGACCCCACCAGTGCGCGGTGTCCGACAGCGGGGGAGAGGTGCGTCTCCCTCCAGGGTTTCCGAGAGATAAAGCTTGGGGGTTATGCAAGAGAGAACTACAAAGAGCTGGAATTTTGGCGGTGCGTTTTGTTGTTGGCGCCGCCGTCGTGGTTGTGCAGAAACCACGACTTTGTCGTCGTTGCAAAGTCATATGTTGCAAAAAACAGCTCAACTTCGCACAACCACGACGGCAAACAACAAAACACACCGCCAAAATTCCAGCTCTTTGTAGTTCTCTCTTGCATAACCCCCTAGCTTTATCTCTCGGAAACCCTGGAGGGAGACGCACCTCTCCCCCGCTGTCGGACACCGCGCACTGGTGGGGTCGAACCCCTCTCTCCAACGCCCTCCGATGCTTCTTAACCCAGGCTCACTATCACCAAGCCACCAGCGCTATGTGCTCTGAAACCTTTTCTCTTCGTACATTTAACATCGTCATTGCCAGTTAGACCTCAAAATTGACTGAAACATAGAAGAATCGAACACTCAACCTTCCACACTTGAGGCACACACTTTTCTCTATGAGCTATTTTTCTTCACAGTGTGAGGGGTGGTTTCTTCGTACATTTAACATCGTCATTGCGAGTTAGACCTCAAAATTGACTGAAACATAGAAGAATCGAACACTCAACCTTCCACACTTGAGGCACACACTTTTCTCTATGAGCTATTTTTCCTCACAGTGTGAGGGGTGGTTTCTTCGTACATTTAACATCGTCATTGCAAGTTAGACCTCAAAATTGACTGAAACATAGAAGAATCGAACACTCAACCTTCCACACTTGAGGCACACACTTTTCTCTATGAGCTATTCAAGCAATTTACACCACACACTTACCTCTATGAGCTGTTCTTCCTCACATTGCAATCACTACTTTCTTTATAAATTTGACTTCATCACTGCAATTCAGACCTCAAAATTTACTGCTAGACAGAAGAACTGAACACTAAATCTTCTACACTTGATCCACAAACTCATCGCTATGAGCTATTTTTCCTCACTGAACCCTGGTTTCTTTATATATTTGACTTCATCACTGCAATTTAGCCCTCAAAATTTACTGCAACATAGAAGAACTGAACACACAACCCTCTACATAATCACAGACAAAGGCATACTGTACTCTTTTTTTCAGAATCTAATGCTGACCTTAACATAACCAAGCAAATTTAAAACATCCTGGACATTACCTTATTAAAAGGATCAAGCATGTTAGGTAAAAGGTCACATAATGTTCAAAAGGGACATTTCCATGACTTAATATAAATATGTGTATGTGTGAATCCAGATCATTTCAAACTCACCCCGGTCTTTCCAAGCCTCTCTGACCCTGCCAAGTCCACCTGATTCAGGTGACATACTTGGCATCAAACCTTGTGCGTGAGCGAGACTACAATCAAGAAAGTATGCAGGAAAAGGTATGTGAGCACCAACAAAACCATTAAAATAGCCCTGGGTAGAATATTTGTAAGACGTGTTCTTTCAGAATATTGTTTCATATTTGATCAGCGCTTAATCTCAGTTCAAGAGTGACTGACAGCTGCTCAGAAATACATGATGCTTTTTTTTATTAGTTGTCTCATGTATTACTATCAAGCTATAATGACTATTTTACAAATTTGTTTTGAAATTATATTTGTGCCAACCTAACTGGACTCATACCTCTTGATGCACAGTGAAGATACAGTGTGACCTGGAGGAGTTCCTCTTCAAGACTTGAGCTCCAAAAATGTGATTCCTCTCACCCTGCATAAAGAAAGAACATCTATATCATGTATGTTCAAATTTCAATTTATTAATCCATAAAATCATATAAATTACATTGCTCCTCCCTAGCCAAACAACACTGACTATAGACCATCACAATTAAATAGTCACAAAATCAAATCAAAACTTATAACTATATTTGACAAAAATGGGCAAAAAAATCTGGAAGGCACAAAAAAACTTGAATTCAGTTGAAATTGCAGTTAGATTTTCTCCTCAGGGATAAGAAGCGTGTAGTCTGTGGGTCAAGCTTTAATAATGACTTACTAAATCAGACTACACACCTCAAACTGCAGGTTGAGCGCCTCCTCCTCACTTACTCCACCTCTCGGCGAGCCTTGTAGCGATGACAGCAAGTCCAGCAGGTTTTCATTGTAGATCTCCAGGTAGGACAGGTGCACAGAGAAAGCGTACTCAGTCCTTTTCTCCACCTCCTGAAACACCTGAATATCATGGTAGAGATATATATATCTAATATGTATATATATTTTTGGCATTTGGTGACTTTTCTAATGTGTGTAAGAGAACTATGGTGGCTGGTGTGAATGCATAAGTGGCACGACATAAAGCCAGTTTATCTGTTTGTCTGGGCTACTGTAGAAACTTGGCCTTGCAACAAAGTGGACTCTGTGGAGAGGACTCCGTTCCATACGTAGACATATTCAGATTATTCTAATGTAACAAAAACAAAATGATTCTTAGTTTCATGTGATTATACACCATAGAAAACATACTTATATAGAACGTACAAATGTGTAACATGCATAATGCGAGTTACCTCCTGAATAGCCTGAGGAATGATGCCTCTCTGCTTGTAGGATTCTGTGGATCCTGTCATGGTGTAGGTCTTTCCTGCACCAGTCTGCCCAAAACGCATCACAGCACCTGAAAAACACACAACAGAATATATGCTAATTTAATCACGAAAATCTCCAAAACTAGACAGTTTGACCGAGCCTATGTTATCGGGGAATTCAGGCCCTTTAAGGGCAACACCAAACTCACTGGGACCTCACTGCTGTGAGCCTTCATCATCACACGTCAAAAACACAACAACAACAGCACAAAACTCAGGCCAACCTACGGAGCCCCTCTAGACCCCTAGGAGATTTTTTTATCTCGTCGGAACGAGGAAGTTACTGAAGACAGCAATCAATTTTTGGCAGGCGAAATATCGATTATGATCACATTTACAGTAATATCAGCTGGTGAAAACGACTGAGTGGACTCTAATCTGACAAATATCATCCCCATCAATGATATCATGTCATTTTTAGACAGAAAAACTTTTCAGTGACAGTATAATGAACAGTCATAAATGCAAAAGAGATCTATAGCCTATTCTTTATTTTACATACAATCCATCATATAAAGTGTGTCTAGTTGAGACAGTTTGATCCAGACAAAAACAGCTGGAGACAGATATGAACATAGATACAGCGGTGGCGGTGCGCGCTCCGGCGGATGGCGATCAGTTTCTGGCAGACGTTTTGGCACTTTTTGGCACGATAATCGATATTTCACCTGCCACTTTTTACTTTATTTGGGTTTAAACAATGTGATTTGTGATGTATGTCACTGGAAAATCAAGTAAATAAAGTAAAATAGATAATTAATAACAGTAAAAATAATAATTCAATAGTCTGCCTTTAAATAATGAACAGTGATTTTCTAAATTATTTTAAGGGCTCACCTTGATTTTTCATGTTTTTGGGTCTCTGACAACAATTTTTGCAAGTGGACGGCAACAGACTGTAATGTAATCCTATTGGGGCAAGCTGGTCATTTACACGCTTGTTTTTTTGCCACTGACAGCATCTAATTGTTACTAGAAGTGCTTGATGATATTATGGAAAGAGTCTGTTGGGCTGGAGTACAGAAGGCATAGTTTAGTGTTAACTAAGATTATGTGTCATGGCTATATATTTAGAGGATTTCTGCAATGTGGATGAGATCTTTTGGTTTAACAGTATTTATTTGAGTCAGAGTGTATGGCTAGAGCGCCTATGAAGTGAAGGGTGCAAAAGGAGAGACAGAAGCAACAAGCAGAGGGCAAACCGCTGCTCCAAGGTCAGGCACTGGTGTTCATGTGGGTGCTGTGACCTCATACGCCCACAGAGGAGGAATGCTGTTGGATCTGATATTCAGATATCACAATGAGCAGGACTGGGACACAATAACAATCAGTGCGGATCAAGTGAAAGGTGAGGATACTTTATCTGTAGGGTCATTTCCACATTTTTGTCAGACACTTATTCTAACTGAAACAAACAATAATAATAGCCTACATGTGGGAGCCTGTCAGCTGCAAAACAACCACTTTAGTTGACATAATGTTAATCTGCTTACTTGCCCTCACACTTACTCCACCTCTCGGCGAGCCTTGTAGCGATGACAGCAAGTCCAGCAGGTTTTCATTGTAGATCTCCAGGTAGGACAGGTGCACAGAGAAAGCGTACTCAGTCCTTTTCTCCACCTCCTGAAACACCTGAATATCATGGTAGAGATATATATATAATACTGGTTACTCAATACTGGTCAAAATGACCGATCCTATCACAGACACAGTCACATAAGACTGAGTAAATAAATAAATAAATACAGAGGTTACCCTTTAAAGCCTATTGCAGGATCCTTTTTTGGGAAATTTGTATTACTGGTCAATCTTCACTGAGATGAGCAAAAAATAACTCGATGAGCCCCTTATTTGAATATATGTTTATTATGACATTAATGTGACAGTATGTGAGCATGGACAGAGAAATGTCAAAAATTTAAAGTAACATCACCCAGCCTTATACAGATAACATCATTCACAATCATCTGATCACACTACCTTGGAGGAAGCAAAACAATGCTGTCTGTAAACTTTGGTTCAGACTGTCGGGTGTCAGGAACATCTAGCTCTTCATCTTAACCTTTCAAAATAACACACAGATGTCAATCAACAACACATTTCTTCAGGTCTTACATAATTTGGACAAATTCACCCCAACTTAGACAGTGTAAAAGTCACACAAGCCAATCATTTCAAATAAATTAATCTAATTAGATAAAAGTGGTTCAGTTCTTACACTCAGCACACTTAAAAGTCTACCGGTGTTCAATGCACATATCAGTAACTGAAAACACATTCATCATGAGTTAACATGAGTTACCTTTAGATCTTTCTAAGAGCTAGACAAATCTTCTTTGGAGGTTTATTTCATACATTTGATGAGTATAACCTTTATTCAAATGAATCAAAAACTGTTACACTTATTAGTAAGAGTTCTCCGGTATATATATGCGTGTGTGTGTACATATATGTATGTACACACACACGCACACACACACAGAGAGAGAAGAGAATAAATCAATACCCACCTATACAATGAATACAAAATGCTGTTAAAATTATTTTATTATTACTGATTATTCCCGATTGCTACCAGAGAAAAAAAACACTCACACGTGAGCATCTGTGAGCACCAGGTCTTGGAGGCGCAGGTAACATATCTTCTTCACTTCCTCGATGGCACGTGCCCTCTCCACCTCATGCTCGCTCTCACAGCTCACGATTAGCTGTTGCAGTATGCTGGCCTTGTTGTTCTTGCGGGCGCACATGACGAAGGGGACCTGGAAGCGCTCGTTGTACTCCTCCTTGAGCCGGGTCATGTATGACGCTTCCGCGAAGTCCAGCCCATTCATTCCAGCTGTCAGCTGCTCCTTGAGCGACTCCTGGCCCAAGGTTCCGCTCTGGAGCTCCCTGCCCCCGAGCTCCGGGAGACACCTGAGGAGACCGTCCTTACCTGGAGGCAAAGCAACGTGATGAGACATGGCAATATGAGGAAAGGTTTAGTAAATGTTGGTTTGTGTCCCACCTGATTCTGGGAGAGCATCGATGAAGTCACTGAACGCAGCGTGCAGAGCAGCTAGATCCACAAAGGGACGCCTCGACCACACAGCAGCTGCTATAATGGGACATTTCTCCACAACGTTGCCAAAAATACTCACAAAATCCTGAAAGGGAAGAGCATTTACTGCGGCCATGTCCATGTTCAAGTAGTTCTTGTCCTTTCTGCTGTTCAAGGTATCACTATTTTCTCCCCAGTCTTCTGTGAAATGATAAGTAAAATATGGGTCAGCTTCCAATTAATAGTGGTTTCCAATTTACAGAAAGAAACCCTACCATCCAAGGCTAATAGAAATAAAGACATTCATAACATGTCCCTGTAAAATCACTACACAGTAAGCCTTCTTCTGCCACCATATCAAAGTTAGATACAACTTTGTGATACAGAGAAACAAATGTTGTACTTCACTTCAATATTTGCTTGACAGCTTAAGTTACATTTCGAAGATTCATTATTTCATTTAATTCCTCTTAAAAAAAAAGCACAATTTATGTTGTGTTTCTCATCTGAAATAAAATGTTCCTTGAGAAACTGGCAAAAAAAAAAACTGTTTCAATAAGAGAAACTAAAATGTTATTTAGCGTAACCTTAAAAGTGTTTTGCCGAAAATACTTACATGCTTTTGCAGAGGCAGGGCAGGTAAGGCAGGACTGGAGTATTTTCGGTGTGATATTGCAACTTCTAGTCCACTAATATTAGTAGTCTATTAGTACTTCATCCATCACTGATTTCCTGTACAGCACACAGGTACACTTTTATCATCTGGACTTCTTGAAGGGGAGGTTACTGAGGTACGAAAAACTGGTTATTCAGCATGGGGGAGGTGTTGCTATGTACAGTATATATGTACAAAAAGAAATTCTGTTCAGGGTCAGAAATTATCTGATGAATCCAGTTATAGAAGCCCTTTGGCTTCAGATTCACGTCACACCCCAGTGTGCCTCAAATTATGAATTATGAAATTATGAAGTCATTCCAGACTGAGCTACTGCCACCCCCAGTAGTTTTTAGCCAGTAGTGGCTGAAAACATCAAAATGAGTACTGGAATAATGTGCTTGTAACCTGCTTGTTTGCTTTTAAAAGTGCTATGTAAAAGAATAAAATTTAAATAACCAGCCTTGCAACTGCAGCCAAGCCTGGCACCTCCAGCTTTCAAAATAGCTTTTTTTTTTCTTGTAGTATAAAAATGTTTGAAACCAAAATGTGTTTGTGAAACCGTTACAGGCCACAAGCAAACCATGCAGCTGCTAAATCTGTCTTCATATTACATCAAGAACAATTAGTTAAAAAGTTTTCAGATGTGACGAGGTCTTAATTGAAAGAAGAGCAAAGAACAACACAGTTAGTTTGATGGTGGTTCTGTGACACAAACTATCCAGCAGGGTCTGGTTACCAGATACCACCAGCTAAAGCATGGTTTCTAAGGTTAAAAAAAATGGACCAATTGCATATCAGGAAGGCAGATGACACAGAACAACATACCTGATTTGGACTCTGCCTACTGACACAAACACTATCAATAGGCATCTGTGCAGATAGGAGGCCAATATGCTCAAGATGAGAGGGCTCACTCTGCTCTGTTTGTCTGGATTCATTCTAACAGCATCAAGTGTAAACAGGGTAAGACTGGTCATTTTCTTATTTCAAAAGATATGGAAGACAATATGACTATATACAACTCTCTATGTAGTTTTTGTTTAAATTCTCATTTGCTAAATAAACTTTGCAACACAAAATGGGTTAACTTATCGATTATGGCTGATGCTGTGTTTTGAAATGTCAAAGTCCTTACAATCCAAACACTAGCGTCCTTGGATTAAGGTTGTCAATCCCAATTGCAGTGGCCAAAGAAGGGTAGAGTGCCGCTGGACAACGAATCTGGGTTTGAGTCATCAAATGTGGGTAGTCTTTTGTGGGTTATTTCACCATTTACTGAGATAAGAGAATGTGTCATAGTATAGAGTGTCAAATATTCTTGGTAATGGCGTCACCTGCTTTGACCTTTTTAATTTATGTCTATACAATTTGAGATTATGTTGAATATCAATGTCAATGAATAAATTCTGTCTGTAGTTTTTGTTTATTCTAAATCCTCATTTGTGCAGGATAAAAAGGAATTCCGCAGCCAAACATACATAAAGGTAGGTAGCCTTTGTGGGTTATTTCACAACTTCCTGTGAGATAAGGGAAAGTGTCCACGTATGGAGACTGTCAAATATTCATGGTAAAGGTGTCACCTGCTTTGAACTTTTTGTTTCTATCCAACTTGAAATTCTGTAGAATATCAATGTTGGCTTTGGTCACACTGATGTCCAGCTAAAAGTATATTATCATTGCCTCATTATGCATTTACATTGTGATATCTATATGATGTGGTTTCCTGTAGTGGGCGGAGGTTTTTCCATGTTGTCTGCCAGTTTCCAAAAAGTTAATTATGACACCTCAAATGTATGAGAGAAAACATCTGGCAATTCAATACCAAACTGTTACATTTAATCACCGCTGCATACTGCTAAACAAACAAGGATACTACACAAATTAGTCCTTCGACTAACTCATTCTAAAATTTCATTTTTCAGACAGGGATGTTAGTACCGATGAACAATGGAGATTCGAACACAACAACCAACTCATCAATGGTAGGCACACTTGAAAGTGATTTCACTGTCCGCAAATAGTTTTTTTGGAAGTCAAGTATGGAGAGAGTCAACTGTTCTGTGTTACTGCAGAATGACTGTAGTGTTTTCTGTAACTAACCATTAACCTGCTTCAAACACAATTTCTTTTTAATCGTTATTTGACTGTAATTACATTTACTTTGGGCCTCCGACTTTAAAAAAAAAAAAAGCGGTTTTAATGCATACAACTTCAATTTAGTCCAGAAATGTCAAATAAGAACTATTTCAAACTTTGTCATTTTCCAACAAAATAATGTATTCAGGTTCCGTCTACAGATTTAGCAGGAACAAGCAAATACAAACAGTTCTGTCATTGGATTGGGGTAAATGTGTATATACGGTACTTTCTTATTGCTGTACAATGCCTTTCCATTTCAGATCCTAGAGCAAAGCAGACAAGATAACACAAGTGCAGAGGTATGTCAAATTTCACAGAGTACAATAATGATTAAACATCTGAAATAAAGTCTGACTGCCTTATATGACAACAAATGTTCATTAATATTCAGGTGTGAAGATTTTCATTATTATTTATGTGAACATTAATATTAATATCATACTTACATCACTGAAGTGTTGCTGATTATTTTCCCCATCAGTTGGATGGTTTTCTGCAGCCATTTGTCAATTCTGATGGAGAGGACACCCAGGTAAGAAACTGTTCAAAGCTCAAGAACAATAAAATACATAAATACCACCTTTTCTAATGTTGCATGCCAAATAACACATAAAAAATCAATTAATTCATTACATTCACTAAATCATTAATACTGATCAGTATGTTTCAAAAGAGACTGTTGTAATTAATCATTAATTAATCATTCTATCGCTTCACAGCAGTTAGCTAATGTATTCAGATCTGAACATTCACACTTTGGTCAAAGTATGTAAAGTGCATCTGGAATATATTCACACTACTTCACTTTTTCCAGATTTTGTAGCCTTATTCCAAAATTTCCTCAAAATTCTACACAAAATACCAAATACATAATGACACTGTGAAGAATGTTGTTTTGAGAAAAAACACTGAAATACCTCATGCACATACATGTAAGTATGTAAGTATATAACAGAACTGTATGTAGGATTGTGGCCAAAAGTGGTACTGCAATCACTTTCAAATTACTGTAGAGCGGTGTCTCTCCTCTCCTTCTCCCCTGACTAGAGGTTGCCAGTTAGGCTGCAGGATCCAACAGGAACAGAAAGTGTTACAGTGAATGAAAAGCAGCCACCTTGGGCATCACCATGGACACTTAGAGGGAATGAACTATGCCAGAGGAGAGCTGTGGAGGGCTGGGGTAAAGAGAGCGGAGCTCCCGGGAGGTGGCTGGGGGTACGCATTGAGAGCGCTGCTGCCCGTCCGCTTTCAGCCATCTCCATCTTTCAAAGGCATCTCCTATACAAATCCTTGTTTTATTTTGGACTTTGTCATGACGTATTTCGGATTCATAACGAGGTCTTTTATGTTTCGTAGCATTAGACATTATTTGTAGCTGCAGCTGTGGTAACTAGAGCAGAACTGGCAACCCGGATGCTGACACACTACTGACTAGGTGATTGGGAGATAGGTGGAGGGTGGAGCATCAGACCAAAACACAACATGACAACATCAACATCAGTTGAGGGCTGCAACTTGGTTTTTTAAATGAGAATATCCTGGCTGGACTACTGTTGTCAGTGAAATAAGTATTTGAAATGAACATGATTTCTTAATGTCTGGTGACATATCAGGGCCATTTTACGATTAACTAAAATAAATTTCTTAAATATTGTACCTTTAAACCTTTTGCTATGAAGCTCTGCCCTGTGATGAACCGGAGATTTGTCCAGGGTGTACCCCGCCTTTCACCCTAAGATAGCTGGGATAGGATCCAGCCCCCCCCGTGACCCTATGTGAGGATAAGTGGTAGAAAATGGATGGATGGATGCTATGAAGCTCAAAATTGAGCTCATCATTAAGATGTCCCTGCAGCTTTACTGGGGTCCACCTGTGGTAAATTCAGTTGATTGGACAGGATTTTGAAAGACAAACACCTGTCTATATAAGGTCCCACACTGGACAGAGTATGTCAGAGCACAAACCAAGCAGGAAGTCAAAGGAATTGCCTGTAGACCTCAGAGACAGGACTATCTTGAGGCACAAATCTGGGGAAGGGAACAGAAACATTTCTGCTTTGAATGTCCCACTGAGCCCAGTGGCCACCATCATCTGTAAATGAAGAAGTTCAGGACCAACAAGACTCTTCCAAGAGCTGGCCAGCCATCTAAATTGAGAAATCACGGGGGAAAAGGCTCTGGTCAGGTCAGGGAGGTGACCAAGAACCTGATGGTCTCTCTGTCAGAGCTACAGCGTTCCTCTGTGGAGAGAGGAGAACCTTCCAGAAGGTCAACCATCTCTGCAGCAATCCACCAATCAGGCCTGTGTGGAAGAGTGGCCTGAGAGAAGCCACTCCTTGGTAAAAAGCACATGGCAGCCCACCTGGATTTTGACTTTGACTCTCAGATCATGAACTGAACTCTCTGGAATGAATGCCAGGCATCATGTTTGGAGGAAACCAGGCAGTGCTCATCACCAGGACCGCACCATCCCAACAGTGAAGCATGGTGGAGGCGGCAGCATGCTGTGAGGAACTGGAGACTAGTCAGGATAGAGGGAAAGATGAATGCAGCAATGTCCAGAGACATCCTGGATGAAAATCATGCTGCTCGATCACTTAAGTAACAGTGTTGCAGAACCAGATTTTAGATAAACTGTAAGTTAAATGAAGAACAGATCTTTTAGCTCACTGTGTTGTTGCAGTGGTCACAACAATTTCTCTCTTGCTTGCCAGTCAACGGTCGCGCTGACTCACGCATGTTCGTTTCCGGCGGGAAAAATATGAGCGGTGACCAATTATCATCAACAAAATGAATTCGTCTGCAACAAATTTCATTAGCAATTTGTATTGACTTCACTGACTAATCGTTGCACCCCTAAAATCATCCTGAACCTGAAGGGCTCTGTGTGTAAGTGTAGCACCACTGTAGCCAGTGCAAGTAATGGCAGTTTATAAATAATGAAATATACTCAAAAGTACTATCTCACTTTATTTTTTGTCTGCGAAACTCAGAAACAAAGTTTTGTCATGTAGAATGATATGTTTTCTTTTTCATTAGACCACTAAAGCTCCCCATGGGAACTGACACTTTGTTTTTGACAAATCTAATTTCCCACCTACTGGACCAACCAAGGTAATAAATTATTTACCAGAACATTCACATCGACAGACAATTTAAATCAGCCAATTAACCTAATCCCCATGCATGTTTTCACATGATGGGAGGAAGCCAGAGTACTCGGAGAGAACACGCAAACTCCACACAGAAAGGCGCCGGGCCGGGAATCAAACCTGGCACCTTCTTGCTGTGAGGCAACAGTGTTAACCACTACACCACCGTGCGGCCCAATACTGCATCTATTGAACCTCAATTTCAAGTTTAAAGATTAACACATGGAATCAGTCACCAGGATTTTATTATTATTTTATATTACAATGAAGCTAAAATGATGAGCCAATAAGTCATCATTTTAACGCGTTTTAGTCAGTAAAAAAAGCTGACCATTCTCCATAGTTACGCTTCCAGTGTTTCCTGCCTTTCTTTGGGACTACATAATAGTAAATTGAACATCTTTGGTTTTGGCTTGACATTTAGATCAAACAAAGAAAGGATTCAGAGAAATCTTTCACTGTATTCTAACATTAGATTAGTTGCAGCTACCTACGTTACAAACACCTATTTCCACTCAAACTGTCCCTGTAGTGACACACAAATCAGAAAGAGTTTTTGTGTGAGTAAGCATTTGCTAACAAATATACCCACTTTGGACTTTGTTATTAAACTAGAAAACTCCCCCTACTGACATGGCCATTATAAAGCAGCTGTATGCGCAGACAGGGGGCTCATTTGTGATCAAGATGAGAGGAATAATACTGCTGTGTTTGGTGGGTTTCATTCTCTCAGCCTCGGTAAGACAATGTGCTAACATAGAGTAAGATGAATTTTTCCAGATTTGCTGAAAAGAAATTTTTCAACAAAGCCTAACTAACACAGCTATTGCAGGTTTTATGTCTAATTTATGAAAGTGTTACTCTGGATCTAACCTGCTAAATACTGCTAAAGAACTGCATACTGCTAGTTACTTTGAAGCAACTTAAAGTCCTTCATCTTGATTCATCTTGATCAGCTAGAGTTAAAAGGTAGAATACAACTTTGACTTAAATGAAGAAAAAACTGGAGTATTTATTATACTGCTGCTGTCTCTGTGAAGCAGGTTTATTGATTAGTTTCACTGACGATGATGTCAATGACCTTGCAGAACAAGAATAAATAAAAGGGAAAGGATATTATGCAAACATCCAATACTGTAACTTTTGTAAAGTGTTGTTGTATATATTTTAATTCAAGTGCTAAATATCTCATTTACAGTGGCCTGAAGGAGGCATGGTGCCGCTTGCAAAGGTACAGTATGTGCCTTGTACGATCAGTAAGGGGACTTCTTTAATCAGGAGGCTGACTACATATACACATATATATATATATATATATATATATATATATATATGTATATATATGTGTATATATATATATACACATATATATACATATATATATATATATATATGTATATATATACATATATATATAAACATTTAGATCATATAGACTCAATAACAGAATTAAACAGCACCAAACCATCTCTTTAAAAATAATGCCCAACATTACAGTCTTCCTGAAAGCAGACTACACTTAGATTAGCCTTAATACACAGTTTTCAGACTCTTAGATTAACAGACTCTTGATCCTTGCTTGAATTATGTAATCAATCACAGGTAACCTTTAAAAAGCATATCGTAAAAACACATTTTTCCCTTTTATACTTTGGATACTTATGCTTGTTTTTCGTGTAGTTCTGTCTTTTCCAATTTTCTTCATTTAAAAAAAAAATACAGCTTTGTTCTGTTATTTTCTACTTCAACAATCTGTAGTGTCTCCTAATTAATTTAAATATCAAATCGAAATGAACAGCTTCATAGTAATGGATCGAACATTTCACCAGTTGTCTCCTGCAGGCTAATGTTAGCTAGCATCAACATCAGCTCCAGGATAAATGAAGGTGAAACTCACCACCTGGCTCAGTTCAGTTATCAACTTCAACAGTATCACAGCTTTCTGCATCTTCTGAGTGCCGCTGGAGCTACACTTTATCACGGTAAAAGTGTTGCTTGGTCCCGTGGCTCAGTTAGCCACACTAAGTAAATAGTTAACCGCCATTACAAAATGTCTTGGACCGGAAGAGCCTATGCGCATTCTTTAGCTGCAGCGCCACCTTGTGGCCGGCAACGGTAAAATCTGATTCAAACAAGCTCTCTCACTAAACTATGGTGACACGTACAAAATGAACGCCTTTTCCTGTAGATCATATACTTTGGGAGAATTACTATACAGTGTAAGGTCCTGAAATATTACTCTTTCTTCAGCCCACTAGAGCTCCCCACAGTATCTGGAACTTCCTGAACTCTGACTCCAGTTTCCCACCTGAGGAAAAAGTGATCCAGGTGATTACTATTCACAATTTGTGTTTAATGGGATTTTAATCTCTTTAACTGTTGTCATCCTGTTTTTTTTTGAAGAACAAAAATGAAGACGGACAGTAGCAGGACTGAACGGCAACATGTTTTAAATCAGAGGCAGAAAAAAATGACCATTGAGTTGGCTGAGTTCCTCCTGCTTCAAATAAAAATTTCAAGTCTGATGTGTGAAAAAGTTTCTTTTATTTGTTAATATGCTTGGTATAGGGTCATTTGAAAGATCTATTTCCTCCCCTAAAAGATCTGGAACTGTTGATATTTTTCCATTATTTGTCAAAATAAGACACCAATTAGTTGATTATGGGGGGAAGAGCAGGTTAACACAATGGACAACACTTGAAAACAGTGAATCCCAATTCAACATTCAAGGATTCAGACAAGACCTCAATCACAAGGATCACTTTATTTTTTTCTTTTTTGTGGTAGGCTCTTCTTTTTTCATCACAAATATTATCTACGTCCACCCAGATTGCTCCCCAGCATCTTTTCTGGGAAGGACAGAAACATAGAACATAAATCCAGTTCTTCACCTTTCTAGACATGACTATGCTTGTAGTAAAAACTCATTTGATTCAAGTGGACAGCTCTGTTGGTTTGGTGACAGTTCAACGCAGTAACTCTCTGGAAACAAAGTTACGTGCAAATGGAAGCTATCTGTTCTACATGACTGTAATTAGGCCAAACAGCAACATTTACCTGCGAAGAAAAGCTTTAATTAAAAAAAAAAAAGACTTAAAACTGAGGTTGAAATGTACCACTTCACAACTAATTATAAAAGCTGTTAAGTTAGTATGGCCAAGCAACCTCAAATATGCTTATAAAGTAGTTTCCTGTAATTTTTTTTCATGCTACTGTAACATCCGTGACCACGTGGTGTCAAACCACAGTAAAGCATTTGTCACCGAAAGAATGGTTTCAGATGAGAAACTAGCTTTAATTTCTCTTTTGCCGATGTCTTAAAAGAGACCAGAATGAAGAAGTAAGGGCAGCAAAATCAAACAGTGGATATGAAAAGTTAGTAGCTGTAATCATCAGGCAACAGCACTACATTCTTGAACAGAGGGATGTTTTTTCCATTCCTATATGTAGTTTTTTTTTTTCCCCCACCACAAAATGTTGAAATCCAGAGGGAGGCAGCAGCCCGTGAGACAACAAGCAAAGTTCTCTTCAGATGACAAAGCAGTTTCTCTCTATCAGTTAAGGCAACTTTATATAGAAATTCTAAATGGAGGATCACAACCTTATGCTTCTTGTCCATAGATCTTTGCAGAGTGTCATCATGAACGCAAAAAAAAAAAAAAATTATTCAAGTTTCTAAATTAAAGAGCCTGATGGTCGGCTTGTATGTGAGGGGTGGGGTGTGTGGGGGGGATGGGCTGGTGTTTGCCCCATCCACCACTACAGCCACAAAAAAAGCTCAGTCCACATTGTCACCTCCAGCTTTGCTGCTGAGGTAGTATCCCCTCTCCCAAAAGCCCCCCACAACTCAAAAAAACACCCCAAAATACCATGTGCCATTGGGTTGTAAAGATCTTGCAAAAAAATAGATATTTTCACAGAAGTTTGTAAAATCATCTTGCCTAAAGTTATCCTCTGTGGCTTTATCGTAGCAAGTTGAAGTCCAGAGAAAAGTTGTGCCACACACACACACACACACTCACACACACACACAACTGCTGCTGCTCTGAGTACAATCCACAAAGGACAAACATGTTGTCTGTTGCTGCAGTGTTGTACGTTTGGGTGTATTTTGCCAATTCCTTTTTTCAATATTCCCTCTTTCAGCAGCCTTTTCAGATGCAGTCCTGCAGTTTTGCCAAACGATGTGTAAAGGTGTGTTACTCTGTATTTAAAGGGAGTGTCACTGTGTGGTGCAGTGGTATTGCTGTGTGTGAGTTGTGTATAAGTACTGTTTGGGTGTGTGAGTGTGTGTGGCAAGGTGGGCGCTGTCAGGACTGCAATCGACACAGCTGGAGCTCAGCTTCAGTCGAGGGGCTGGGCAGGACCGCGATGAAGGGGCCAAAGGACGGAGGGGAGCGGTGCTACTTGTCACCCAGAATGGCGTACTGGTTGTCGAGCTGCAAGTGCTGCAAAGATGGACCACCTCCACCGCCCTCCTCTCTGCGGTTCCTGTGTTTCACCACCTCAAAGGTCTTCTCCATCTCTCTGTCCCTGAAACAGACATGCATCGCTTCAGTCAAACTGCACCTCCAGTGATTGACATGCTATTCTGACTGAACTCCACTCACTTGCGTGTCTCCACGTGCTTCGCAGTGGCGAGCAGAGAGGGGAACTGTGTGTCACTGAAGATCTCAGGGGGCCCCTGGGCAGGCCCTCGTCTGGCAGTGGACAGCCGAGCCCCTGGAGGGCGATATACACCAGCAGGCTTCGACTCAGGCTCCTCCACTTCCTCTGCAATGAGAAAGATCAATCCAGTTGGAAAGAAGAAATTGATTTTCAAGCTGGAAATATTATTATTCATGTCATTCATTAAATAAAACAGAAAAACATGGCTCAGAACACACTGGAAATATCTGCTCCGATGGGCTCCCATGGCCATGTATTAAGTACATTATTAACTAGAAGAGCATTCAGAGAGCGCAGACCTCTGCCATGGCGACTTTTTTATTTAAAGTTACCCCCGCCGCCATTCAAACAAATAAACAAACCCCGGTGAAAACATAACCTCCTTGGCGGAGGTAAATATCCCATCATAAGCAAGAGTGCTGACTGCAAACGAGGGCTGAAGTGGGTTTACTCACCCACAGGTGGAGCAGCAGGAGCCGGCGCAGCATTGGACTTGTTCCAGGGACCAGACACTTTGTCTCCACTGACCAGAATGATCTCTCCATCTTCACCAACCTCCTCCTTCTCGTACTCCTCCTCCTCTTTCTCATCACTGCAAACAGCCAGAGAGCAGACTAGCTGAGGTGAACCCATGATGATGAGCTCTGCTTTTCTCAGTCAATATCATATCAAACTGAATACCTTTGGGTTTTCGACTGAGTATATGAGACATTCAATAAACATTGGCAAAAAATCTTGGTGTGGCCTTGGACCTACAATAAAATGATTAAAAGGTCAGCCTACTATCACTTAAAGAATATAGTCAGTGATTGAACTGTAAAGTGAGGTCTAACTAAGGATGATGAAGAACATTTTTTGCATATTTTATACAACAGTAACAAAAATTGCTGCTGACAGTATATTTTAAATCCAGCTGTATTTATAAGACTTGAGTGTTTTACACAACAAGAATAAATCCAAATAATAAGGTGGCCTTATCAAAGCTTGATAATTGGGCATAACTGCTATTGTGCCATCATTCAAACTTGGATGCATTAGCTGCACCAATGACGCTGGTATTTTTGTCACCTTGTTTGTGAGTTATCATGGTAAAATGAGGCCCTGGAAACATGCTACTGTGGGAACAGGTAGGACTTCGCCAGGTGTTTATTCTTCTGCTCAGATTTTTGTGACCGTGAAAGCACTGCAACTTTGTAAGCAGCAGTCATGAAACTTTCAAGGTGTCCAGTTAAGATCAACTATGGATTTCAAAGGTTTGAAGGTGGGATTTGGTCAGAGGAAGGGTGCTGAAAGTATGACTTGTGTGATCCCACCATAACATGCTACACTCTGATTTCACCCCACGCTCAGTGCACAATAGCAGCGACAGAAAAAACTCAAAGGGACATACCAGACTCATCCTCAGGTTCACACTTGTGTTTTGGGTTTCTTCTGGAACATGTTGACACTTTTTACTCATAGTGGCTGTCTGAATATACCTGTATTTATGCTCCACCTGAAGGACTCATTTTAGCTCCAGTGTCCATTAGGCCTCCCCTGCTCTGATTGGCTTGCAGGAAAAATAAGGTAAACCCTCGTAAAGGTTGTGGGACTGTCATACTTCAGTTTATGGGTAGTTCAGTATGTGAGTAAGTCTTCCACAATATGTGTCCTTCAAACTCTTGCAGAGGCCGTCTTTGTTGCTGGTTAACCGTGTTGGTAGACCGGCTATAAAGGTCATGGACATTACCGCAAGTCTGAGATGCCAAATTACATCTCATGTGGACAAGAAGTCCCATCAGTCACATACACATTTCACACTCACTTTATCTGCAAAGCTTGGAGACGGAGCCCGCTGTAGTCAACTTCTTTCTGCTCAAACTCTTTCCATTCCTCATCCTCCTGGGCAGAAGGAAACATGAACACTCAGAGCACCACAGTGAAAGTACACATTGACAATACAGTGATGCTCATTGATATAATATCTTCAAGCTAGTTAGGTCTTCCCAACAATTGGTTACACGGGCGGTAACAGCTTGGATCAAAATAAACCACCAGCTTGACAAGTGAATAAACTTAAAATATATTATTTAGCTTTGTCACACAATCATAAATCATGTCATTATAAAACCAAAAGGTTGATAACCCCGCAAAACTTAAGACAAATGGCGGCTCGGCCTAGTTGGACAGCCACGATTCAAAGAGAAGAATGACAGCTCCCCCATGCTCACACAAGGCCTCTGGCGTTATGTTAGCTAGCAAGGGGGGCTCAGAGGTTTAGAGTTCACTGATGTTTTGACACAAAACGGAAGCTATGCTAAAATAACGTCGTAAAAAGCGTGTCGTGTTAAGAATGTGTGCCAGGAGAAACCATACGCTAGCTAGCAACCGGCGTTTGGTCGTTTCTTGTTTAATTAGATATACCGTGAATGGCAGCCTTTCATAAAATGGTCAAAACGTTAAAGAGCGACGAGCGATCGGGTCAGAAATCAAGCAGGAAGCTGTTTCATACAGAGGATGCAACACTGACACGACACCGGTGTCTGCTAAAGACGCTAGGCGAAAAAAGTTAGCAGAGGAACGTTAGCGTCGGTTACCTTTTCAATCTGTGCGTCCTGGTTGTCGTTTTTCGAGGATTTTTCTTTCTCTCTCTTGGTCTTTTTGCTCTGAGTCGACGTGGGCCCCGCGGACGACTCCTTGACCTTTCCTTTATCTTTCTTCTTCTTTTTATCCCGCTTGGCAAAGAAATCGTCCAGGCTCTTCTCCGGTGGTAAATCCGCCATTTTCAAAGAGCAACGTTAAACTAGTGAGCTAAGCGAGCAATGACAAATGTGAAAATCTGCTCTGTGAGCGTGAGGACAGCTTTTAAAATGGTAAGAAGAGGTGGAGTTGCTTCTTGCTCTGACGATGTAACTTCTGTTACGGGTTGATAAAAAATGTCTACACTGGAGCCCTGCCTGATGTCTATCCTGACAACCATGCCATGCAGGGGCTATTTGACAAATCTGGACCGTGACCCGGAAGTACCTCGATTCTAACCGGAAATGTTATGAGCCAAACTGTAAATTCACAATATTAGTAAAAAATCACGTATTATTATTATTATTATTATTATTATTATTTTAAATTTAAACTGTTGAAGTATAATAGTCTGCAAACGTATCGACAGATACTTGTCGTTCTAGTGTACCAGTCGTTACAGGAAGTACATTTTATTTTATAGTAACAATAATAAAAAATAAATAATAATAAATTAAAATATTAATTTCTCATAAAACGTAAAGTAGATAAACATAAAGAGCATTTCGACACTCTGACTTTGTAGAAATTGGGCACCTATTGAGTACCACAACATTGTTAAAAAGCGCCATAAATTAATTAAAGTAACCAATAACAACAACAAAAACAATAATAATAATAATAAAACGAAAATCAGAATGAAAAATGTCAACATTCAGGTTGTTGTTTTTATTGTTAATTAAGGATTATGTTGAAGTAATAGTAAAGTCTCGGTGGCCCAATTAGTGTATAATCAGTTTAATATCCTAAATCATAATTTTGACTTACAATGTATTTTGTTAACACTGTTTCAGCAATATTTTTATTTTTATGCAATTCTTTTCTCTATAAATATTGGGACTCAGTATAAACACACATTCTGAACACCTAAATGCCATGGCCTATTGCTATATACAATTGATGTATGTATTTCTTATACTGTGTTATTTCAATTTGTGCAAAGTTGACTCCAAAGAGATGACTGTGTATAATTTAAGTGTATACTTTTGTTAATATCACAGCTCACATTTTGAATTAAAAAACATGATTTTCGATGTAATACTTTTGAGTTATCATGAATTGTCATTCCTAACATTTTGTCTTTTCTTTCCTGGCAGAATTAGGTTTTTTAAGAGCATATGTTGCATTTCATTGTCGAAGAGTGCAGATGTTCAAAATACGAATCAGCACTTACACATCTTATTTGGACAATATCATCTCCAAAATGTTTTTTTTTTTCAACAGAAGAAATTTAAACTCTTTTTTTTGCCCAACTCCTGGCTGTTGTGTATAAAGATTTTCAAATATGGCCACAAAAAGGATATTGTCAAAAGCTGAATTGTCATTTTGCCACATTGACAAGACCTACAAATCTGTTTAGAACATTCACATCAAATAAAGCCTCTCCTCAGCAATAAAGCCGACGACTTGTAAACAGATTATTGAACTGACATCATATTGCCAGAGCTGGAGGTCACTGGACTACAGCAGCACTGGTGCACAAAGAGAAAATTCCAGCTCACTGTATCAATAGATGTGCTGTGGTTGGCAAAGCTGTTTACACTGCTTTGTTGTATAGTCAACCAGCGAGTACAATATCAACCAAACACACACAAATAAAAGTTGGACTAAATCAGACAAACATACCAGTGTTTTTTCTTTGTTTTATTGCTCAGCAGTAAAAAGTACAGTGTATACTACAGTACAAAAAATACATAATGTTGAACACTGCTCCACTGTGCCACTGAACATTTTGTAAAATATCCACTTTTGAGCGTGCAAAACGAGAAGCCCAGCTGTGAGCATCCAATGCAGGAAATATTGATACGCTTCACTGTGTTATTCCTCATCACCTTTTGAATCAGTGAGTTCAGAGCAACACCTCACAATGCAAGAAAATCTTTAGCGACGAGAGAGGCAGGCAGCATTGATTATTGAATAAAACTGCAGCAATGCAAAATAAAAAACAGATGACAGAAGGACCACAGGTTCAATAATTAAACAAAAATATTCACTCTTTTTTAATTTAACTGCCTCTGTATGTGCTCACAGTAAATATTCAGCATATGTTATTCTTCTCAGTGTTTTTATCGGTCAATATTTTTCAACAGCCTCTAACACATAACATGTGGTCCAGAAACTAATTCACAATCATTCAACATTTTAACAAACACAGTTTGTATTGATGGACAAATACGTTATTTATGGAGGGAGACATCATAGTAGCATGGTTGGTCTAATTTTTTCCTACAGCGCTGAGAAACTCCTTGTCAAACTGAGTTATAACCAGCAGCCACTCCAAGATACAGACAAGAGACAAACACACACACACACACACACACACACACACACACACACACACACACACGCAGAAACAGATAAAACTGAGCTGAAAGTGATATAAAGCATTGTTTGATTTAAAGTAACAGTGATATTTGGTAAAGGGGAAACTCATCCATCCACACTCACACAGTATGCTGACATACATAAACAGGGCATTCACACACACATACTGATATATAGACAATATATATATATAAAGGGCCAACGTAAGGAATTAAGACATCTAAGTGGTCCCTCTTAAGAGAAGCTGGTGACATATGGGGGGGCACATTTTAAGTCAGTTTTTTTTGATTGACGTGTCTCAAACTGCAAGATGCAGACCCTAAATTACCTCAATATTCTGCTCATATAACCATCAAAATCTGGGCCCATATTGATCAACTGCTGAAAGTCAAAGTTGGCATTTGTTTAATATGTGATCACTCTCCATTGTCTGTATCTGTGTTTTCTTGCCAATGTGGCACCAAACTCCACATTGTGTGATTTCTCTGATGTACCCTGTACCGGCAGAATATTTTTTCTGATACAATTCATAGTTAATTTTTTGTTTCTATTTCATCCAATCTCCTATTATTTAATAGTCTCAAAACAGCTTTAAAGGTGCAGTGTGTAGGATCACTGGCACCTGGCAGTGAGGTTGCAGATTGCAACAGGTCAAATCAGCTAGCTCAGTGGGTAGAGCGGTCATCATTTAACTGCAGGGTTGGTGGAAAAATCTAGTTCCTACAACTCCATGTTGTAGTAAAAAAATGGCTGCATATTAAAGTAAAACCATGTCTCTGATTAGCAAGTCTAGATCAGAGCATTCAAGCAATTAACCATGTGATTATTTGAGAGCTTCTCTTAAAGATTAAATCTTATTCTTCATTTTAGAAGAACTTTTATTTTTTTTTTTTTTTTTACTATATTTCATTTTTTACTTAAATCATTTCTCAGTTTGAGAAATATGGGCCCTGATCTCTTACACAGTATGTCCATTTCCTCCCCCAAAGAACACAGGTGCTATATTCAAGTTCAACAGGCTATAAGTATTTTGGGATTGATTTCAAAGGAAAAAAATAAAATTACAAAGAACAGTTCAAATGTTTTCATAGCATGTTTCGCTCTCTAAAGCAGATTTCTTGTGGCAACGCCCACAGTGCACCCACCATCAAGTCACCTTAATGAAACAAAACCACATATACTCTGTTATTTTAGAAAGACAATAAAAACCTTTTATCACAATTAAGCCTTTTTTTGTAGAAAAGGTACATCAGAAAAATATGCAGGTGCATCCTCATAGTAAATAATGTCCATTTACACTGCTCCTCTTTTAGGTCACCTCTTTGTGTTTAGTCATATGCATTATAAAGTCTCTGAATATTTACCACATTTATAAAATAGACAACAGCAGGGGGAGTAGAGGAGGAGAATCGCTTTTTGTTCTGTCTCTAGATGGCAGATGCTTTGTCTCTGTTGATGAAGAGGGTCTCCTGGCAGAAAGGGTTAACCAGGACCACGCTGCTGCCGCTGTAGTCTCCATTTGGGGGTAAACAGGTGTCATGATCCTGCAAGCCCACAAGCAGGAAGAAGGAAAAATTAGCGCAGGTGGCTAACTGTTAAACAATAGGCATGATTCATGATGGCTCACCATTAGGGCACAGGCTGCAGTCTATTGACTCTAAGCCAGTCTACAGTCTAGTGTGGAAGTGAACACATAAATGTGGGTTTTGTGCATCAAGGGGCTTTTAAGGAGATGGTGAGTAAAGAGACAGTGAACAAGGAAGATAAAAAGGGAGGGATGACTCAGAGGAGACAAGACGACGGAGGGACTTAATGGGGGGGGTTGATGGTGAGTCAGCAGGATATGGCAGCCCTGGAGGGAGGTAAGTGTGAAAAACTAAATGATTTGTATTACAGCTGGGCCATTTCATCAACTGGATCCAATCAAACTAATGCTGTCATTTATGTTTTATGATCATGTCTCCTACAGCTCCAGGAGAGGCTACGAGGCTGCTGCTATACAGAGACAGGTAAAGCAAGGAGGAGGTGTGGGAGAACAACACCTGGGTGTCACCAGAGGCATCCCATACATGAGACAACCTCAGCTTCCCTCTCCTGACGCCCTCACAGGCAGCAAAATGAGGAGTCAAAGAAAGGAGAGAGTGAAATGGTCACTGCAGGGACAGTGAAAAAAAAAACATGCAAACAGAAAAAATGTGTAGGGAGGTAGATCGTGCATCAAGTTGGATAAATGATATCAGTGTTATACACTACCCTCTTCACAAGATGGTGCTGTAATGCACTAAAAACTTAGCTGACAAATATGAGCTTGTTATTTTTCTCAGTGTGATAGAGAGAAAATATGTTTTGAAAATTGACAGAAATAAAGAACGATGGACGATAAAACATCAAACACAACATGGAAGAGAACTGAGGCAGCATATTCAAATTCTCAGCCACAAAAACAACTTATTAGCAGCATGTTAAAAGATATATGTGAGTTCTCAAACCACCAGTGGACTTACTTTTGGAGGCCTTATTCTCCGTGATCAACTAACCGGTTGAATAATTAAATATCTTCATAACAATTCTAATAATGTATAGCATGTCAAACATACAGAACAGCAACAGTGTTAACTGGCAAGTGCTCTAATTTTTTTCCCACATGGTGCTTGAATTTAAAGGCTGCATCAAAAATGAGCAGCAGGATTTTCTTGACTGACAATACATTACTATAATCTTGTTGTTTTCTGAGACTAAAAATAATCTCATTATATTTATTCATGTTATTCACATAGAGTTGTTTTGCCTCAAACCTCAAGCCTCAAATTTCAAAATAAGAAATCCAATCCAATGTGTGTAGCCTCCTCCTTGTGTCATAAAACCCAAATTAGCAGAAAAAGACGATCTCGGTGTCCTAACTGGTAGCTCCACATAAAGTTGTTTTATCAGCTGTCACAGGATGTTTAGTTGGTATAATCTTTAATATATATACTCTAAAGTCTGCAATCCATCCATCCATCCGTTTTCTACGGGGGGGTTGGAGTCTATCCCAGCTGTCTTAGGGTAAAAGGCATTCATTTACTACTATTAAGTAATCTCAATAGATTTGCAGGTTTTTTTTCTCTTTTTACTTGTTACAAATAGCATTTCTGTAGATCATAGTAATACAATGTCATGCTTGAGCCGGCTTGCTGACGGGGGAGATTGAACATGATCCTCTTGTTGTTTCCACACTCATTAAAAACCATTCTGCTGACTAATAGCGAGGTAAATGTGGCCCCACTTCTTTGCTGAACACTAACAGAGCCTCAGTGTGCCAGTAGTGTTGTACCTCGCTCTCCAGAGTGTGTATCTCTCTGGGCAGCTCCACAGCGTGCCTGCTGAAGTAGTCCATAGTGATGGCGTTGTTCCAGTAGCTGAGGTTGTTCTCCTGACTTGACGACTTCTTCTTCCTCCTCATACAGCACACAGTCAAAAGCACAGCTAGAGACAGGAGAGGAAAAGAGGGGTTGGCACAGAGATTGAAAGCTGTTGCCTTCTTCAAATAGCCTCTGAAAGCGCCCACGCTAGCTGCTCAGGTAGAGGCTGTCATGTTTCACGACAACATGCCACTGTCACAAGAAATTGCGGTTGAAAGGATAAATACTGCCTTAAAAAATGGCCTTGAAATGGGTACTGGGTACTAGTGGGTGTGCTTTGCAGTAATTTTTGAGCTATTTAAAACAATAAAATCTGTCAGTGCCTCAGAAAGATATTTTCACGATTTTTTTTTATTATAAAACAATGGAACAAAATACAAAAAAATGTGTGAAGTCTACTGCTCAGTGAATAATACTCTTGCTGTCATTATGCTATTAACTCATTAAGATCAAGTCCTGAAAGGTGACACAACCTACCAAAGCAAATAATAATACATAAATAAGTTTGGGGAAACACAAAGTTAAAACCATGGAGGAATAAACAACTCTAGAATAAATACATGGAACTTAAATATAAGCGTCTAAGGAGCAAAATTAATTCAAATGTGGATAAATAAAGAAGTACATTTAAACATACATATACACATATATACATATATTACATTTAATCAATTCCAAATGCCTACATTAAAAAAACATTTTGGTGCAATTTTTGGCATATTTATTTTGCCATTTATTACTTATTATTTTTTAATTTTTATTTTAGGAAGGTCCATCCTCTGTAGTCTGAGTAAAATAAAATTTTTAACTTCCAATTTTAGGATAAATAATCTCTGAGGGGGTGGAAGATACATTAAAAGACATTTTGTTTTTGCTTGATGAGATTAATAACACACAAGAGAGTGGTATTGATTTTCTCACCTAACTCTCAGCAAAAAAGCAAATGAGCCAACTTCTTAAACTACTCCTTTAGATGTTTTTTCATGATAGTAGATTTTAAGTCAAGGTCAGCCAAACTCTAAAGTACAATCTGGCACTTTTTTTTCCACTCATTCATTTTATGCTCTACTCACAGCATGAGGACACAGGCACGCTGATGGCCAATACGATCCACACGATGTCCATCCTGCTCAAGCAGATGGTCATGCGTGACGGCGGGGGGTCAACTGTGGGGCCTGAGCTGTTGACGGGCGTCCAGGAGTCCTGGGTGGTGGCCGGCACCTGCCTGTTCAGGAAGTTCTCGCTGGCTGTGGAGGCGGGCTCCGAGCTGTTCCCCTGAGCAGGCGCCTCCTTTGCTGAGCTGTTGGAGAGCAGCCCCCCATATGCAGTCACATTGAGTCCCAGAGGAGCATTGTCTGTGCCGTTACCGTGACCAACCTGACCACGGCCGTTGTCTGTGGTGGCATCGGTATAGTTGTTTGGGACCACTGTTGGATTCTGTGTCTTCAGGCCGGGGTTGCGGGACATCGCTGGAGTGGACGCAGTGGAAGTTTGCCTCTCTGGCAGGCTGCTGACCATTGTCACAGATGATTTCCTTGTTTCCGTCACCAGCTCATCTGTGGGGGGCTCGGCCGCTGCATGCACCTCCCTCAAGGTGATGGCATGGTGCACGGTCAGCTCTGGGGCGCCTTGGGTGTGCTCCCTGAGTTTTAGGCCTCGGACAGAGTCAGCATTCATTGGCGAGGAGAAGACGGAGGGGCGCTCGAGATCTGGGGCGGTGGGTTCCTCAACGCTGAGCTTCTGAGGCTCTATGTGGTATGTGGTGAGTGCATCTCCCCTGTCTGACCCAGAGCTAGACAGAAGAGTCGGAGGGTTTGGAGCTCCTCTGGCTGTAGCTCCCACATTTATATTTGGGGCAGGTGTGCTGGGAGATTTAGGGCTGCTGCTGTTGGCCTGGTTGGTGCTGACAGTAACTGGGTTATGGACTTGAGGTACCCTGACCAAGTTGTGCATGGGGCCTTGGTTTACATTATCAGAGCTCAGCTCTAGGGGCTCATTCACATAACTTTCAATGCTCACAGTGTTTGTGTCATGAATGGGAGGGTCGTTAGGGATGAGGCTGGATGTTTGGGTCGTCTGAAGCAATGCCAGAGGGTGGAGCGTGACAGTAGGGAGGATGATGCCTGAAGATTGAGAGCCTCCTTTGAATGACCATTCCCCGCTGGTGGAGCCCTCTTGATGCCAGTCCAAGGGTGGGGAAAGGGGGCTGCTGTGGGCGGCTGCCATGGAGATGGGGTCCTGGGATGTCTGGCTGAGGTACAGCTCCTGTGCTGATGACACCAGTCCTACTGGCAGTGCTAGGAATGCTAGAGCACCTGTAGGAGAAGAGAGAGAATGGGTGATGAGCACAGCATGAAGATGTAGACTATCCTTTTGGCTTCATGAATTATTAGATTATTTCTCTGTAGGTGTGTATTTTTCAGCACCTCTATCTGTCTTTATGTTGTTACGTTTCTCTCGAGGCGAGAGTGCCGTGCGGCAGGTGCTCAACTCAACTGCTCAGGTGCTCAGAGGAGATGTGTAACATTGTTCTTGCATTTGTTATGCTGTTTAACTTGACTGCATTATTCACCAGAGTTCCACCCCGTGTACCATGCATGTGTTAGACCTGGATGATCTACTGGCTTTGTTACTCTGCAGAAGAGCTCGCTCCTTACAGCGGTCATAAAATAACAAGCAATTTCATTCCAGTCTCAAGAAAACACTGCCAAAATGCTAATTCAGTATCATAGTTCATCCATTTCCAAACACAGTTTTAATAGTGTGTTTTATTTTCGTGCTGTGGAATAAAGTACCCTAATATTTTCTGAGACAAATAATTATTGCAGTGAAATTGTCACTTGCTTCATCCTCAACACCAGACAAAACTACTTGTTTTTATACGGAAGGGATTCATAAGCGTCAAAATATCCCACTTAACATGTTAAAACCATCAGAAAACCTGACAGATTCACTTTCTCAAGCTCAATCCAGTATCGAGGCTGTGTAGAGACAAGCCATTAGCAGGTGCCTGTGGGGAATATTGGTCCTATTATGTTATCCAGACAGCGAGAAAGTCATAGACGGAGGAGCGTGCAAAGGCTTATTAATCTCCCTCCCCTCCATCCCTCGTTGACACTGTTAAACATCTGAGTGATTTCAGTGTGTTCAGCTGAGAACAACAGAACATGCTGTAACACAAACATTACATCCTAACATTATCCTGTCTGAATAAGGTTGGGTATAGCATGTTTCTGCTGCAGAATGCTGAACAGTCTTGGGAATACAAGGGGATGTTTATGAATATTATATATTCCATTTCTGCTGATAAATCCAGTAAACCATACCCACTAGTCCTTTAAACTGAAATAATTCCTTGTTAGAGACATAAGAGAATGAATAAATGCCACAATATGTACAAATATGTTAACAAAAACCTTATTTAGATACTTTTTGTCACACTACCTCACCATACAAATGTAGCCAACAGTCTCAGATGCACATATTGCATGAGTCTGGATGGGAATCTGGCTCATGACACAGAAAAGCCTCCAAAATGTTAGCAAAACAGTCCCTGACATGAAATAGGCAACAAAAATAAAAAATACACCAACGTGTCGAGGCAGGTCTAGTTAGAGTCACAGAAAATTCACAGAGTCTAAAGCCATCGATGTGACCCAGATGTCGTGGCTATCATTTAACCATGGTGCTCAGTAACTATGGAAACCGAGTTTCCATTACCAAGAGGGGCAGAGGAGAGGGAGATGGGAGAATAGGTGAGAAAAGAAATCATCTGTTGAAGATATAGACAGAGAAGGGATTGAAAGGGAGAGAATATTGTTGAAAATTGCATTTATTTAAAAAAAAACAACAGCCCAGGCAACTTTCAGTACCAGTGATCTTACATGTTTTTGACACAGAAAGATTCTCCATCCTTATTCCTCTTTGTTCACTGTGGGGATTTAAAATACACCCACAGCAGCCAAACTGCTATTTAAACTGAGCCACAGAATCATTAATCATATTCCTCTGTCCTCAATCAGAAGAGAGGGTCCAGGACTCTGTCTTCCATTAACCAGGCCTGTCACGTCTCTAATCCATGAAGCCCACTCCAGACTCATATCTGAGAAGATAACACACATGGCCATCCTTGATTTATGACTGCTTGTCTCTCCTAAGTTGATCCTTTAGGCAGGAAAAAGGAACACAGACAAGCCTGAGCCATCAAAGCCTAAATATTTGGGCTTCTATTGATGATCTGTTATACGAACAGGACACATTTAGTGCATAAGTCCCGTTGAGATACTCACTATACATTTACATTTACATATACTCTGATAGGAATGCATGAAAAAACACAAAGACACAGACACAAAACTAAATGTAAATAATAAATAAAGGCATAAAATGATGGGTATAATATAGTTATATTAATTTGGAATATAAGAAAGGTAATATAGCTGCAAGCAAGGCAAGGATTATTAATATAATTATTATTAAATATTATTCCTTTTAATGCAAAATAAATTGATTAAAGGGGCAGATTAAGAGTGGGGATGTTAATGGTAGTGTGGCCTAGCTTGAGTCATACCTTCAATCAGTACTGTCACAACCTGGCAACCCGACACTATTCTACTGAATAATCACAGCTGGACTTCCTTTACAAGGTTATATCAGAACTGGGCAGACTTTATGCTCGCATAAACAGGAACACACTCTTCTGATTTGTCTGGTTGAAATGAAAAACCACATGACATGTTGTTTCACCCTGGAGATTAATATTCACTCTGGGAAGTCACAGTTTAGACAAATATTTTTTATTAAAGAGAGGAGGAGACTCAGCTCTTTAAGTATGCTTGCACTCAGACATCCTACTGCTCATATATTCATTAGCACTGAATATGTAGTGACATAACACAGATTCTGTGTCAGAAGGCTTAACAAAATCTGTTGTGGAGGAGACACTGATACTGCTTGATATAAAACTACTTGTTACGGTTTAGGCAACAAAAATACTTGTTTTATAACGTCACAGTTTGGCTTAAAGAAACTAGAAATTATTTGCTCTCTATCTCCAGATAACACTGAAAAATGGCTATGTAGTTTTAATAGGTTTAATATTTTTAGACTATCTGAATAAGTATGTCTGCATGGTTTTAGTACACAGTTTATTTTGTACATGGTTTTAATTTCACATAGGACATCCATGCCCATATATAAGCTATCATATTGTTTTGTTTTGTAAACAATAAATCCATAACAGTAAAGTAACATTGCTGGATTTGTGCAGGGATTACATTAGCACCCATGTATTCTTGCACATGCACTTAGTTGCACACTGAGGCAAATGGGTGTAATTTGTCAGAACGGCTGATGGAGCGAGAACATAAGTAAGGGGAACGCAGACAGAAGGGCCAGCCTCCATAAAGACATGCAGCGGGAGAAGCAGCCACAGCAAGTGAATTAACTAGAGAAATGATTGAAAATGCCCAAGAAGTGAACTGAGCTTTATGAACATCCATTATTGAGTTGAAGCACCGGGAAGAAGGTGAGAAAAATTGGAGGGAAAAGGGGGAAGAATGAGCGAGGTCGGGTCGGGTGGTAAAAATATGCTACAAAGAGGCCAGAGGTGTAGTGCAGAGAGAGAGGTGGGTGTTTGATCAGTGATAAGACATGGACAAAAGCAAAAAGCTTGCATTAGACACATTAGACCTAAGAGCAAAAAGGACTCTCAAAGAAACATAAGGAGTGAGAGATAGGAGAATACAGGAGGGACCTTTTCATTTGTCTTGTTCAGCAGGACTCATCTATTCAGCATGATTTTTTTGTGCCTGTGATATTTTCTCACACGCACGAAAACCACCCACCATTTTCGGTGTATTTTCAGTAGTGGTGATGCAGAAGAGGAGGTGAACAACAGAAATTCTCTGAATCTTTTCTCAAAACAGCAAAAGTGTTAAATTGGTGACATTGCATTGAAGGTCGTTGTCCTTGTTGGGCCAAACACAGCTCACAGTTATCCCCCATGCCAATCTGTTACTCATATCACCCAGCTGATCACCTCAGAAGAGCACAATAATACCATGGAGACGAGCAACTCCCAGGTGAAATTACGGAGAGATAATGCCATCATTTATTTGACTGATGTTACCTGTTTTGCATTACCTACAGACTCAGGATGTATGAGGGAGGGGCAATTTATGCAGGGAAACCTGCTGAATTAGGCTCTTTTGAACGCATAGGAAGCTGCCTACACTTATCAGAGTCCTCCATTGATGCCGCCAGGGACATCAATAAATCATGTTGCAAAGAAGGATCCTGTGCACTGATCCAATGCAAGCTTTGTCCCACCAATCATTCATTGCTAGATTCAATGTCAGGGAACCGGGGCCAGACTGGCGGTCACTGGATCTAAAGTTACACTGGTAAAATATAAAAGTAATAGAAAACATACTGTTGCTGATAAAGTCTGCATGAAACTTGTGCAACAGGCACATACTGTATGCTAAGACTCCGTTAACGAAGAATCATATTGTTCAGGTGCATTAATCAATCACACATGAGAACTCCAGTGGGTCATGTTGGGATATTTATCTCTTTTTCCAGGGGTCACCCCGTGCTACATGCAATAGAGAGTGATGTAGCTCGAATGTGTAGTGGCACCGGCCGACTGGTTGCTTCACATCATCAGCGGGCAGCTGGCGGCAGCACTATCTGAATTGGAGGTTCGATAGGAAGCCAAAAACAAGCGCTGCAAAATCATCCATCAATAAGGCTGGTGACGGTCCGTCAGGCTGTGCTACCTCTGAAATGCTGCTGCTCAGGGAGCATGACGGGGAATTAAAGGAAGAACTGTACGTATAGGGATCCAGAGGGAATCTGGCCAAGGTCACAGATATAAATGAATGAGACTGCAAGACAACTATGAAAAGTGTATTACTCAAAATCTTAAATATCCTTTTAGCTGGTATGTACAGTTGCACTGCCCATTCTTAAATAAACAATGGAGTAAAGAAAAACATACAATTTCTTATAGTTGCTTTAGGTGGTGATGATGTTTATGGAGAAAATATTGGGATGAAAAAACAACCAATATAGAGGAACAACCTGGATCATCTGCATCAGAAGAGAAGACCCAAAAACATACCTACAACCGTTGCAATACACCACAAAAGAGAACAAACAGGCTATCTTCAAGAGTGTAACTTTATTTTAACAACAGCAGAGAATCATTTTTTTTCTTTTAGGTTAACACTCTCCTACCTAGGTACAAGTTAAGGGTGCAGACATCTAGCAGTGATTGCCGTGGATGCTTGACATATGAAGCTAGAACGAAAGTGTCTGAACAATAAATATAAATACTGAACTGCATGTGTCTATCAACAAGAATGTCAATGTGCCCTTGAGCACATGATTACGACCGTCTGAGACGTACAAGAACAAAAATGGAATCACCGTACCTCCACCACCTCATTATCTAATAGGATAAACATGCATTACTGCTAGCTTGGAGGCCTCAGGGCATTGAACCATAGCCAATAATTAAGGATGTCCTCCTCACCACCCAGCCGGCCCTCCATGGATCACATTTAGCCTCGTTTATGCTAATCACAACCACTCTGCAGCATCGGCGGACAAACCTCCGTGGGATTCCCCCCAATCCCTCGGGGCGAATGGAGAAAGCGTTATCTCCAGAGCTCATCGGAATACCAATGAGCTTTTATCACATCATACCAGCACACACACACACACACACACACACACACACACACACACACACACACACCACAGCTCTGCTCCCTAATTCCAGATGAATTCATATCTAACTTTCGAGGATAAAGACTGACAGACCCGAAATCAAGGCATTCATAAGCCTTAAATGGTGAGTTTTGTTGAAGGTAGTCCAAGCCTTTCATTTCTGACAGAAACTGATCAGATCCATCAGATTCAGGCAGACAAAACCTTTTATCAGCAGGCCGAATGGAGAGCTGTCTAACTGTTGGTAAGATTGGATTATCACGTCTGGGTGGAACATTATGACCCCAGCTAACTTCAATATACCAACAGTACTACTACAGTACTATTAGGCCTACTACGTGTACCATTATTACTGTACTGGAACTAATAATAGTACTACAGTTTCCTGTACCATAATAACACAACAAATAGCGATGCTGCCTCTGCTACCATTTCAGAATAATATACATTATATATTGGTCTATAAATTGTGATGCATTCTGTGTAAGCATCACTTGAGGGTTGCAGCTGGAATCAAGGTGGTGCAACATGACAGCGTTCGGTGAAGAGGACTTTAATGTTCAATGTTCATTCTAAGCTAATGATTTGTAGTTTCAAGTGCTTTAATGTCCTTTAGGTACAGTACTCGAGAGATTTGCTTTCCACAACTGCTGGGGGTCGATCCCAAACACATTTGTGTAGGAACTGTTCTGATGATTACAAGTGCTAATAATCCTCCTCTTCTTCCTGTTATTGTCACTGAAACAACTGAAATTTCTGAATGCCTCTACCAATCAGTCAACTTGTGGTTTACATCCATGTCGGTCCAAAATGTCAACATTTTATCCTCTTAGAACTTTGTGTGAAATTGTCATAATTAGGACATGATGTTGTTTTTAGGAGATCACTTTGACCTCTGACCTCTGACCACAGCTCATGAGTTTATCCTTGAGTCCAAGTGGATGTTTGTGTAATTATGCACAGAGGCATAATTACAAAAGGATGTGTTTTCAATGACGACATTTGTTGTTACTAACAGTTAAGGTGCTAAAAAATTGTTAAAATTGTTAAAATTAAAGTGAAAGCTATGGAAACTGGGTGAGTCAGGTGGTCTTGTCATCATTTCATCCTAAAAGGAAACAAAGGCTTTTCCTTCCTGGTTTGAGTGCACAGTATACTACAATTTAATCATCTCTTCACGTACATGTCCTGGGCGTATAAATAGAGTGTCATCTTCACTGTAGCACAAACAGACAAATTTCTTTAGTTTGCTCTTGGGTGTGTTTGTCTGCCATTCTGGGGCAGAGCGTCTGTCCCGTGTGGGTGGAAACAGATAGGGCACGTCCTGTGGGCCGCTGGAACCGTCCTGGTTGAGGAGGACTGGGTGGGTGGAGTGGTGGAGCAGGGGGGGGCGCTACAGATGTGAGGCCTGAGATAAGAGGCAAAAGCTTTCGTAACAGGATAATGGCTTCCTGTCTGAATGCGCCGCAAAATTGTTTGTTGGGCTACAGTGGCTTTGAAGAGGGGACGCGTTTATCTGAGAATCGGGCTGAGGGAGAATGTGAAAACAAGAACAACAAAGAGTCCCTGCGCTGTTTACTGGGATAATGATTTAGCTGTGCCGCAACTGTGACAGTGGCGCTAACAGGAAAGAGAAACGTTAAACAGGAAGTAGTCTGGAATCTGGGGAGAACACTGAATTGCAGGCCTGCAGTCACAGACACCGCCAATCTTGTCCCCTTACAGAGGATTGGTGGCTTTAAAAAGAGCACAAACTGTTGCGACAGCGCACTTAAATCATATTGGAAGGATCACTCAAGCCTTGTGAACTCATTTATGCTTCAAATACAGTTTGCAAGCAACTACCTCACTTTGCATGGAAAAACGAGTTGCAGGTGTGCTGTCAGGTGTGTTATGTCATCATGATGTGCTCGCATAAGGGAGCGCTGACAGAAAAGGCAGGAAAACAAAAAAAACAACAGAATAAAACTCTTCCTGCTCTGTCACCTGTCATGACACCAGATCATCCATCTTAGTTTCTTTCTATCTGCAGCATCCCTTCTCTTCGCCTGCAGCCTATAAGGATGTTGTGGCACATCTGTCTCCTGCAGATGGCTGGCACAGAGAGAGAAATGAGAAACATCTCTATATAGCAGAGACAGATCTCAGATGGGCCTTTCAGCTCTGCACACTGTAAAGAGGCAACCCTGTGTGAATTTGTGAAAATGTGCCTGAGGAAACTCAGGCCTCGGCTGCATCTCTGACTGAAAGCAAAAGACAGCTTCAAAGAGTCACCTGGACAAAACCAAAACAAAGACTCTGGTCTTATTATAATTATTAACTCTGCAGCTTGGACTCACGATTTCCCTTCTTTAGATCAAACCTCTGCAGCAACGTGCTCTCAGTTCGCTTCAGTGTAAATTTATCACTTCCCAGGGATTAAGGCAGATTTTGTCAGACAGCCTGGCTCTGCTAACTTGAGGTGCTGTTCAGGGGGGCGAATACTAGATATCATCAGCTAACTGTCCAGGAGCCCTGCGGACATCCATGCTCTATATTCATGTGATATTCTGCACTGCTAGCCTGCACAGCGCAGACTTGAACTATAACAAGAACCAAGGGGGTATGTAAACAGGTTCCCTGAACCCATTCATCAGGTCTCCAGCAATAAAGCAATGTTTTATTTCCATTTGACTTGTGACTTGTCCAGGTTGCCTGACACCTCCCCACCTCTACTCACTCAGCAGCTGGCAGCGTAGGACCTGCAGGCTTGTCTTCATGGTATCATGTGATCCGGTTCCTCCTCCACAGTGCTCATGGTTCTCTAGTAAAAAGAGCAAAAGACAGAGCAAGGTGAGAAAGAAACACTAGGTATCAAAATCACATTTGCATCATGGTCAAGTATCAGTGTGACATACTGTGATTACATGTTTAAGGTTTAAGCTAGAGACAAAGGGACTGCAGATAAGATCGTGCAGCTAAACATTGATAGATTAATCCTTGTAATGACTGCCAGAAAACAGTCACACCTCTCACAGAGGATGACATGAATTAGACCAGGTAATCAAAAGGTAGTGGTGGTGGTCAGCCTCAGCTTTGAGGTTTCAAATCAGGGTTGGCATCCTGCAGGCTGTGCTGATCAGTAAAGCCAATTATGGAGCATTAAACATTGACCAGTAAGCCTTTCGCTGAGACGTGTGTCAGCCAGACATGTAAAAGGGTGCTCTTTTAGGATAATGACTCGCTGATGGCCTTCTGAAAAACACAAACACAAACACACACACACGTTTGTTTCAATCACATTTGGGGTATTTAGGCATTTTTACCCTCCATTTGGGGACAAACTTTGATTTCCTAAAAACTTACCCTAACCCGAACTACAACAACTAATTACCTAAGCCTAAACTTAACCCTAACCTCAACCTAACCCTAACCACTGACCCAAAATCAAGGTTTGAACATTTGGGGACATGGACTTCATCCCCAACTGCACTGCCGGCCCCAATCGACTGATATTAAGTGGGGTGTGGGACCCCAATGGGGATATAAGGCAGACCCACACACACACACACACACACACACACACACACTATTTCACCCCCAGAGGAGTGTGTGCATGTCTGTTCACTCAGTTGTTCATACAGCCCACATAAAACAACACATACTTGTAAAGAATTACATTCAAACACAATACACCTTCGCACCTGTCTTTCTATCTGCATGAATAATCTGTTACTGGTGTGAAATTGGATTTGTGCCCCCCCCAGGACGAGAGGTCTGGTATCAGACAACCTGTGTTTCTGTGGGAGGCCTGTGAGATGAGCAGGGACAGGCAACAAAAGCACAGGGCAGTAGGGCATTGATTCTTTCATGAGGCTTCATTTCTCATAAATGGAGCCCCGCTCTGGAGACCAAGGAGGCAACAACACCACATCTGAGTCATCACACTTACATTGCAGCCAATGTGGCAACCTTTCCATGCTTGCAAACCACATGGAGCTATGAATTTAACCTAAACAAACTCAGAAATTGTTAGATGATTTAACATGCCCAAGCATGAGGAAGGGAATTCATATTATATTTCTATCTAGAAATATGAATGGATTTCGGGTGCATGGTGTGAAATCAAAAGCAAGAAAAAACAAACACAGTGTCATAACAAATGACAATTTGGAAAAAAAACACTCCAGAGGAATAAAGAATAAAATAAATGTAAAAAAAAACAAAAAACAAAAAAAACAATGTAAAACAAAACCGCTAAATTACACAGTTTTTCCTTCTTCCACGTTTGGAAAATAAAAACAGAGACACTTGCCGTTTTGCCACTCTTAATTGACAGCTTTGACTGTAATAGTGTGGGAAGTGACATTGTAGTGGCAGCAGCAGAAAATGTGTTTTTTTCTGAAGAAATGGTACAATCTGCCACCATCCCAAAGCCATCGTGATGGAGGCTCTCTACAATTGCATCTTTACCCCTTCCCTGTGCTTTATTTTTTTTGCGTCATGTTCCTGGCCTAATGAGCTCAATGGCAGGGTGTGAAAAGAGCAGCCGAGCCTCTCCACGGTGATTACACCTCATCAGTGCTGCCAGGCCAGCTCAGCTTCATAGACACGCTCTTTAATTTGCAGGGCACAAAGGGTGAGGCGAGGGAAAGGTGGGGGGAGAGTAGAGATAGTGGTCCAGAGTATTTGATTTATACTTGTCACCAGAACAAGGTTTTTGTTGAGAGAGGTGGACAAGCTGCCCGGACAAAAGCTCGGGCTTCCTGCTAGGGAGCTGAATCACAGCTCAGCTATGTGCACAGTGCAGGTAAAAGATAATATGACATGACAGGTCAGGGTCGCCGACAGCTGCTGGCAGTTCTGTTGCTTAACACTCGCCCACCGATGTGGAAACCTGGATTCAATTCCTCAGACCTTAGACTTGGGAAATCCAACTGGGTGGATGGAGGCGCTATGGGGGAAGAAGTAAGTATGCATTCACAACAGATTGGGCATTGTGTTGATTTGCCAGGTTCAGCGGTGTGGTAGCGTCAGTTTCGTTTACCCATTCACACCAAGCAAGCAACCTCACAACGACTGATGTGGTGGAGTTGTGTGGGTCTAATCATCTGGTGATTGGCTACTGCAGTGTGACATCAGGTTGTGTTTCTCCAAAAGTTGATTAAGTTTGAACTTTTAGCCGCAAGCCGCTGCAGTGTTTTTTTTTTTCCTGCGGACTCCACTGTCACAACTTAGACACACTACTCACATTAAAATGAATGGAAGGACTGGTGTTTTACTGTAACATCTGATTTGGTGTGAAGCGGCTGATGCACCACCAGCAAAAACACTGGTTGCCTGTGGTGCGTGTACTCCTTTCTTCTTCTTCTTTCTTCTATTCAACATCAATACCACACTTGGTCTAGGTAGCCTAACAAATTAAGCAAGAGGTCTTCAGTACTTCACCTCTTCTTTCATGTTTTCATGCCAAAAGATGTGGTAGGGCTAACTAGCTAGTTAGGATTTGTATCTGATGTTGTGATAGTTTCATTTGATCACATTTGATTGTCCATAGCCTCACTCCATCAAGGTGTTTCTCAAGTGATCTCTGTGTGATCAGCCCCTGGTCTGCTATATTACAAAATGCTGCCCCCTTGTTCGTTCAAAGACACACAGCAGAGGTCCCAAAGGGCTCAGAGAAATTAAGCCTGGCCTAACTTCATACTTTTACCAACTTCTCTGATAAGCTTTGAAAGTCATGGGGTATATAACTCAAACCAGATTACCAGGATCATAGTTTATCTCATGGTATCTGAAAGGACATGCTTCCTCCTATGTCTTTTGAATGCACTGCTGTTTTCAGTCCGACCCTGGTGACCTGGTGGTCAGGAATAAACAGCATGTGTTCTGACTGGACAGTAAAAAGAAGGCAACTTCCTGTGTATCTAAAAAGGCAGATGGATGTCTGTACATCTTCTACAGGTCAACACACTAATGTCAGCAGTGACAAGGACTGCTGTGCAAGGGATCATTTATTCCAAATTGGAAAGGAAATGACGGAAATTTTAAATCCACTCCATCTCCAAACCCCCAAAAATAATAGATGAGATGTAAAAATGCATCATACTGACGTCTCTTCCTCTTCTCTCTTTAAATCGTGAGCTTAGCAATTTGCACATAGCAGCCTAGGTTCCTACTGGAGAGGGGAAAAAAGTTGCATGGCAACTGACACGCACACAGACGGCAGCCATCGCTATGGCAACCCTAATAGTACATTATATTCAAATTCATTCACAGGGATGTTTCGAGGGCCCAAAACTGAATTGGGGGAAAAAAAATAATAAGGAGGGGATTTGAAATTGCTGGGATTCTCGCTCACCATTGGCAGAGTGAGAAATCTGCTCTTCTCTGGGGCTCGGTACAGGCTTTGTGTTTCCAGTCCTGCTGACAGAACCTGGTCCTGGCCCTAGTCAGACTGGAGACCAAAGCCAAGGTCACCTGAGACGTCACAATGAAATGAGGCTGTTGCTCCGGCTCTCCGTGGCCACAAGCCACAGGAATAACAATGCTTTTAATTTTGGACTTCCCCCTATTCTGCAGTTATGTATAGGAGCCGTGGCAGCAGGCTGGCTGCTTGCCCACAATGGCTGCAGCCAGAGAGCTTTTCCATAACGAGAGAGGAGGAGGAGGAGGAAGTGTGGGAGGCAACAATGACGGTGTGAACGACAGTGTTTTGCTCTCACAGTCAACTGATAACTGGATGCTCTCACGCTTTGGTTTATCTCGCTTCGGTCTGAGGATGGAGTCACAGAATAAAGAGAAACGAGGTGTGAGAGCTGCGTTTTGAAGTGACTGGACAGACTCATGTGTGACGCCTACAAATGTACGATCGATCACCTTTGGTTCTGAATGTGTGATTATGTGTAAGTTCTTGGACAATGGGCACATTTTAGTGTGTTTTCATGGAGTGTTCATGTAATGTAAACACAGCCGACATAAAGACCAAGAAAATGCTCTTTCAGCATTTACAGTAGGATCCCAGTGGATCGTATAAATATGTGGTTACATCAACACTGAATTCATTGCATCAGAGCCCAGGCTTGATGTGATCTCAGCTCCATTTCAAGTTATGTGAAACCAGCTTCCCTCAGCCCAGCCGTCCACAGAGACCCAGGGGATGTGCTCTCACAGAGGGCACCCACTTTTCCTTTGATGCTGTTTTACCCATCGATGGAAATCAGCAAACAACCCCTCATAGCTCTGCTCCTGCAGTCTTGCCATGTGTTTCCTCCTAAACCAGCAGGGGTTGAGGTTGTAATTCAAGCTTTACCTCTGGGAGCGATGGTGACTTTAGAAAACAAGTTCATATGAGACTGTGGCGTATTGTGCAACTGAGCTGATTATGATTACGGCTGCGAACAATTCTGTTATGAAACCATTGGTAGTGACTAAAGAGAGACTCTGGAGCTTTGATAACCTAATTGCGTAGCCACTATACACACAACAACTGAGTGATTACGAGTATCGATTCCATCCAATAACAGGCCTAAATGAAATGCAAACAGCGAACACTAGGTTTTCAGAGGAGCTTTCTAATGCTCCCATCCCTGAAGGCGGTCATGTTGCTGAGTCACTGTGGTGAGCTGTGGCTCTGGATGGTAAACCTGGCAGGATGAGTTGCTATCATCAGGTGCTGCCTCATGAAGGCTGGCAGAGGAGGATGTACAGGTTATCAATCAGCAGCATCTCTCTACCTCCAGGCTGTGCCCTGCAGTACAGCAACAAACCAGCCATTAAAAGAACATTAAGCTCCCAGCATGCCGTTCACTCTGAATCAGAACCGGAGGAGACAGAGCTCCCTCCCTGCTGCCACCAGTCAGTACCATATTTCATTTTGGTCACACAAAAGCAGGTGAAAAACACGGTTGAGTCGTGCATGTACGTCAGCACATTAGGTTCAAAATATTGTTTGTTTCAAAAAAAATCGAAGGGTTAAAAAGACCTTCAAGTGTACACATGGAACAAGTGGACCAAAAAATTAAGTTGTTTGCTAAATGCTGTTAGCTGATTACTGATGCTGTCAGGTGTTTGATGTTTTAGTTCATCAAACAGGTCCGGTGCTGTTGTGCCCGTTGAGTTTTGTATGTGGAATTAAAAATAGGGACGCCGAAATTCATGCATTAGTACAGGCTGTTCGACTCAAATACCTGATCTTAAATGAGACAATTTCTTTGAAAAGAGTGAAAAATGTTCAGCTAACTATACATGGAAGGATACATAATTTTAGTCTGACTGGTTGTGTCAAAACAACATCATCTCTGAAGTGGAAAAACCTGAACTTGAAGTCAGTGGAAACCATGAAGTGTAACAAAACGGCAAGTTTACGTAACAAAGACCGATATACGAAATGGTTAACCTCAACGAGAAAATATGCCTCGAGGTTTATGCCAGCGTCATGCTTATACAGTTAATGTGCTCAGTGAGCAAGCCGTCAGCTCACATCCATGTCTTGACTATAGTCCCCATGTCATAAGTCAATACTGAGAAAGCAGGACAGCAGCAGTAAAGATGATGCTTGTCAATAGTCATTCATGTAGAAGCCACAGAGAGCAGCACAGCACTAAAGCATACTTTTCTGAGTGTGCTAGTCACTGTTATCATTGTTTTCTTGTTTTCTCATCGTCTCACAGGACAAGACAATATAAAAATTATGCATTGTGTTTTGTTACATTGATTGATAACTGAGTGTAGCATTGCATAGCGACAGCTCTTCACTGACATTATCACAATTGCATTATACATGTGCACATATACATTAACATTTACATGGTGCCATGGGATGAAATACAAAAATAAAGGGTGTGGTTTACAGTTTAAATGTATTCTCCACAGGACAGACCCCTAATGAGGCAGTCACACATGTTCAAAACTAACATATTCTTCATATACAGTAAACATTTTTGCCTCAGCAGGAGACGGTCACTCACAAAGTGTTACTGCACTTTAAAAAAAAGGGATAATGCTGCGTTTAGCTGACTAGAATGCTGATATAATAATTCAATCTTATGTCCTTTTCCAAATTGATCAAATCTGACCAAACTTATTGAATTTTGATAGTGAACAGTCATTTCCGGGAGTTTATCCACCCCTTTACAGCCACAACAAACAAACTGCAGTTTACCAGTGTTACTGTGGATGATTAATCATGACAATTTTCATGATTTTATTGCCCAGCCCTGGTCATACAAGTCAAAAACACCAAAAAACTCAGCACGTCAACAATGAGGAACCCTGCAGGTTGAATGAACCTCCAGCTGGTTCAGTGGAGAACTCCCACTCAGGAAGAGCAAAGCACCTGTGCTCAGGGCCAACCGAGGAGGAGTAGAAGAGCATCACCAGCCTCTTCATTACTCAGCACACACACAGCCAGGCTCGGTGACTAAAGCAATACATCAGAGGAATCATGGCCGAAGCTATCTGTGGGTGTGCTGAACATGTGAGACACAGACAGAGAAAAATGGTGTCTGGACACAATTACTGCCCATTCACACAGCTGCAGCAGAGTCCATTTACATGAAGAAAGTTTTACAGTAAGAGCTTCCTGCACACTTCAGAGCTCTTTTACATCTTGTCGATGAGTCTCAAGTCTTCTATGGACAGTCCAAGTCCAGTCATGAGCAGAGTGCATGTCAAAGTCTTTCCAATGCTTAAATTAGGTGAACTATCAAGTTTTAACTCTCTGAGTGCCATTGACATATTTCAACGTCGGTGAGGTGGTTTTTCGACAGCGGGTCACTGATCGCGGTCTACCACAGCCTGTGAGTAATTTTGGGGCTTCTGGGAGATGTAGTCAGAGCATAATGAGATGTTATGCACCACAGAGATCAAAGCAAGAAGTGGAGATGATCGCTATCAGAGAGCAAAACAGACAAATTCTGGACAAAGAGTGGCGTTTTTGGTGAAAGTGTCCTCTACTCTAGCTATGATAAAACAAGAATGGAACAAGGTAAAAACAAACATAATTTTTATCATGATGAAATAGAGAGTCTCTTCTTTCATTTGAGCTATGCAGTGTTTTCAGAGTCAAAGTACAAAATATTCGGTGTGTATAGAAATATGACTCAAAATGGGCAAAAACGCTGGCACGTGGCACTTTCTGTTTTATAAAACAGCTAGCATTCAAAGAGTTCAGCTGTCAAGTTTAAGTCTCAGGGCATGCATTCAATGAGTCATGACTCAAGTAAGTAAAGTCCAAATCAAATCAACTTAAGGTCTGTGTCTCAAATCTTTAGGGAGTCAAATCTCTCAGCAATCATGCGCAGACTCAATACCTTATTTTGATATCAGTTCAAATGTCGTCTTTTCTTAGGTCAAGTTTCAAGTAATAAAAGTACTCAAGCATCACAAGAGTCAACTCCTCATTATTGCTGGTGTCCTTGTGTTCTGCACTGTAAGAGGTAATGAAGTGCATCACACTGGGCAGCCATTAAAACCAAGGGAAGGCCAGACTGTGCAGCAGATTGAATCAGAAGAAAAAAGAGTGAGGCAGGTAACAGAGCCCCAGGAGGAAAAACCTGTGACAGACAGACGTCGTTATATGACTGGAAAGATAACACCACACACTGAATATCAAGCACTTGGAATGACTGGAGGGGGAGCACTGTCAGTGGGTGCGTTTGATTATACATATAAGCCAGACCTGACAGGGCAACAGCACATAGGGAAAACTTTATTGGTGATGTTTCAACAATCATCCACAGTGGACTCCATTATAGAGCAAACACATTTGTCAACTAACAAAACCCTCATTTGACACAGTTATGGGATGGGTACAAACTCAACTAAAACAAAATTAGAGGAAACAGACGGAGAGAAAGTGAGCACAGCAAAAACATCACATCAACACTGAATCCGATCTGATGGATTTCTCCTATAAGACCTAAGTGGATGATTTTTTTTGTTATAGACTTCAGACACTCACACACCTGGAGCCCTGTATTACCTGTAAATGCTCTGCACAAGCTTATTCCTCCTCTCCTGAGAGAGTTTCTCGAACCAGGCAGACATTAGGATGCAGCTCAGCTTCTCCACTGTCTGAGCCGTAAATATCCTCCACTTCGTCTCCCTCTCTTTCTTCTCCCCGTCCTTATGTGACCCCTGACTGAGTGAGTGACTGACTGCCACCGCGAACGACTCGCCGCCTGGTGATGAAGAGTAACATGAGACCATAGTGTGCCAGATCCCCCCCACCACTACGCTTGTCACAACCCTTTACACAATCAAAAAATAACATCACCGCAACAGTTGAAAGGGGCTTAGCGCCACACTTACTGGATAAATAATGACACCTGCCAGAGTCATTGAAAGGCATGTTTTAAAGCATCCTAGCTCCTAGCACTGCACAGAGTCATTAGAAAGCAACATCCATCCATCCATTTTCTACTGCTTATCCTAACATAGGGTCGTGGGGGGGTTGGAGCCTATCCCAGCTGTCTTAGGGTGAAAGGCAGGGTACACCCTGGACAAGTCTCCAGTTCATCACAGGACACACCGAGACAGACAACCACTCACACTCACATTCACACCTACGGGCAATTTAAATTAACCAATTAACCTAATCCCCATGCATGTTTTTGGATGGTGGGAGGAAGTTGGAGTACCCGCACAGAACCCACACAGACACAAGGAGAACATGCAAACTCCACACAGAAAGGCCCCGGGGCGGTATTTGAACCTAAAGTAACATAATGAATGATAATATTAATACAAACATTTCATCACACCAGATATTATCTGATTGATCAGGCCGACAGTCGTGCAAAATGACATAAAAATAACCTAAATAAAAAGGTGAAACATAATTTTTAGCAACATTTGTTCAGACTGATGTTTTCAAAAAGGGAATATGATGAAGTTTTCTTTCCCTTTCTGCACTAATGAAGTGAAAATAAGGCACTGTGTGGACAAAGCACTGCTTATAGTTTTGTTCACCAAAAAACTGAACAGGTTGGGAGACAGAACAGGTCATGATGAATAATGTAAAAAATGATCTTTTACAAGACGTCTGCAGCTTTGAGAATAAGTGAATCATTATGCATGTGGAGCTGCAAACTCTGTTTGCTAAAATGAAATCAACTCTTTGCTCTGTTTCTCTTTCATATCTAAAAAAACACTCGGGGAAAAAAAAACATTTGATCAAAGCCTCATCTTTGGCTTCTATCTCACAGCCAGAGCTCCAGACCGTTGCATCTCGCTGTTCAGCTGGAAACTGTCAGGCCGACAAACAGATTGATATGTAAAGTCTGCCTCGCTCCTGCTTGGTCCTTATTGATTATTGGACCGGCGTCGCTCAATGAGGCCATGGTGATTACTAACAAGCACATAATCCCCCACATAATGGCTGTCAAAGATCTAAATTTACACCAGAAAAATAGGCTCGCCTTTGATGAAGCACTTGACCTCATCCACTGAAGATTTTATCACCGCATAGGTGCCTCTCCTTCGCTCTCTAACTTCACATACCTTCCAGAGAAAGACTATTTCCAGTATTGATTTAGACTCAACTAATGGTGTTGCGACTACAGCTCTTGATTTAACTTCCCAGATGACAAGACAACTCGTTTACTGAGTAATAACTTTCACTGCTGTGTGTTCTCCAGCCTGGAGATGATAGACTAAGTTTGCATTAAGTGCACGGCTGTCTAACTCCCAGAAGTTGGGAGCTGTTACCGCTCACTCCCTAAAGTGATCTCAGCGGCTCTAACACAGGGCTTGATGTTGTAGAAAAAGCCCAGAGCTGCAGGGCCTCTCCTCTCCTTCATCTCCCATCTCTCTTTGCTCTGCACCTCTTTAATGTCATGACACGCTTTCATCCCAATAAGTATCCTTCTCTCATCTTAGCTTCACGCTTGGTCTTCAAGCTTCAGTCCCTTGAATCCAAAGGGGGTGATTTAAAGCTGCTAGAGCTGGCAAAAGGAACATTTAAAGAACCAAGTAAACAAGAAATCTCATCCCTTACTACAGCACTGTGTATCCCTGTGACAGCACCTTAGCAGTGAGCATACTGTAGAAATTAAACACTTGCACTAATCAATATTTTTATGTTAACAATGGATCAAATTATTATATGTGATGGGAAAGGGCTGCTCATGGGCACTAACCCTCAACTCTGCAGTTTCCCTCAGATCTGTGGAGTATTTTAGCATTTTTCAGCTAACTTTACTGTTATGGTTCACTTTCACTGCTCTCATCAGCAGCAGCAGGCAGATGTTTTCAGTGAAAAAACCCACTGAATGCTTTCTGCAAGGCATCAAACAGCAGACAAGATGAGAATAGCTACTAAACAGCAAGACATGGCAGTCCAGTGAAGACTTGTCAGTTAAACAGCCACATGTCCTCACTGGGCTGCCAGAAACATAACTGCAAATAATGTTGCTCTGTGTCAGTCAAATGTTGGGCAAATGGGTTCATCTTTTTTTCTGATGCCTCCAAGTGGCTAAAAACAACCACAAAACAGTAATCAATGTTAATGTTCAATGTTAAAAAATACATACTACCATTTACCATTTCTCCAACAGTGAGAATTAGCATACAGTGTGCAATTTTGACACAGTTGAAGTCTTGATTTTCGCCACTTAATACTTAACTTGCTCATCATGGAAATGTCAAGTCGCTGAAGAAAAGGGCGAGCTGCTATTATGACTAGAGAGTGACATTTTTATCATTGAGAAACACATGCATGCTGACAGAGGATTGATAGGCCACTGAATCAGAAGATAATTCATTATACTTTACTTTTTAGGCTATAATGAGTCAACGTAATTTGCTTGGTGCAACTTTAATTCCTTTTCTTAATTATGTATATGCTCTGCTATATCCATCAATATTTACAAAACAGTTAGCAACATCCATGGGACACCCCTCCAGTCCTCACTGCCTCACTGTTCAAACTGTTCTCTGCTCTGATTGGAGAAGCAGGCAGGTATTTTTAGCTCCAGATAGTCAATAAAAGCAGACACTTCTCCAGAGGTTTCAAGATGAGACAAATAGACAACACCACAGTAAAATAGCATGACACAGCAGTGGCACTGTGACGCAGAGGGTGCTGTCAGCCGCCATCTATCCTCCAGCATCCCAGTGGGCATCACAGTCAGCACAAGGCCTCCCTGAACGCTCTTTAATGCTCTTATTCCAAGCAGGTGAATCGTTACAGAAATCCAGCGATATTCATCACACAGAGCGAGAGCACAGACAAGTCAAAAGTTTGGGCCCGGTGAGTGGAAGCACTATTAGTGCACTGCAGCACCACTGCTGCAACATTAAACTGAGACGGACCATTTGTCAAAGTGCTCCCCACTAGAAGTCCCCTATGTGAAGAGAGAGAGTTTGCGGTCATAAGACTCAGAAGAAACGATGACTCACACATCGATAAAGGTTAACTGGACTGCCCTCTCACCGACAAGCTCTGTAGAAAGGATAGATGTGATGCAGCTGAGTCGCATGTCTAAATGATTCATGTCATCCAACAAAGTACATGACAACAATGTTGTTTTTTTTTGCCCCGAGGGTGAGAGATTAAAAATGTAGTGGGGTAAGATGACAAACAAAGAGGTTATACCCACTGGGTGAGAAACCCAGCTCTGCTCTTCTTGGTTTTACTCCACACACAGTAAGACACCACCAATATAGGAGGGCATAATACCATAAACAAGCTTAATCTCTTCAAATGAGCACATCAGATTTAACAGGGTGGGACACTGTGCTTATTTCAACATGCTGAGGGTTAAAGGAGGCAAAAACAAACCCTGAGTTGTGTCAGAGGGCAGTTTAAAGATTGAAATACAAATATTTATTATATTATTACAAATAAAGGAATATTCATACAACATCAACCAGTGTTATCTGGTTGATATAGAATAGAAGAATATATATATATATATACATATGCCATCTTTTACAATTGAGACTCAAATGCAGCAAAGGAGACGAAAGAAACTGCGGCAACCACAAAAAGACGAACAATGGAAATTCTTTTGTGCCAGAACAATACTGTTATATGTATTTCAAGATGTCAGGGAACAAAAATGTGACAGAGGGCAGTGGAATTCACTCTTTCCTGTCAACATAGGATATGATAATCATACTGAAGAGTATCTATGAACCACACAGGAGCCATGTCCGGAGCAGGACAGGAAACAAAGCTCTTTGGTGCATTCAAGAATGTCCATGAGGTAGACACAGCAATCCTGTGCCCTACTCAACAGTTTGCATAGCAAAGGGGAAAATACATGTTGTTTCCACTGTCTCTCTACACTTCCTGTCGTAGTTTACAGCTTGCAAACATATTTTCCGCCTAAACGATACAGCACATAGTTCAGAAAGTCCAGGAAGTTCCTCACTCTACATGCACATTCCTTATTTTACCACTTGACGCAGCCTCATGTCTGGTAACAATGGCAGGAACAAAAAGCACTGGAGAAGGATGTTTTTTGGAGAGGAGGGGGTCGTTGGAGTGTATTGTACCTCGTTTCCTTGAGCGCCGCAGCACAGGCCGCTGAGAGCTGAGCTGGGATGAGCGAATGAGAGGTACAGCATCCGCAGGGAACGTCTGCGATACAGAGATTTCCCGTCGGGCAATGACCACGTGTCCAGAGACGAAGAGAGAGATGCTGTATTGTTCTCCTTCTCCTCCCCCCTCTGCTCCACCCCCCACTATTAGCGAGACGGATTAAGTCCAAGAGCTGCAAGTCCTTAGAGTGTGTCTGACTTCACCTCAGTTACGCCTCCTTCATATGATTCAGGCTGACAGTTGAAGGCAGATGCACTTTAGTAAAACATGACAAGGACAATTGGCCCGAAGTATTTACTCACTGATGAGCCGCCCAGTTTCTCAATTCTCCAAAAGGACTAAAGGCCTAATTAGCCAATTACACTGAGACTACACTGCATGTGGTGCACACATACTGTACACACGTCAAACAACGCATGCCATGTGGGCAGAAACTGGAGGTGACTCAGTTTCAAAGTGATGGAGCCTGGAGTCATCCATCCGGACAGGGTTGACCTTTCTTCTCCAGCCACCACGGGAGAGGGCAATGATTAAAGAAACAGTATTTGGTTTGGAGCTGGAAGCATAAAACTTGATGGAAAGAGAGCGGTGGCAGCCACCACTGTAATGACTTGAGCCGGCGCTCCCTGTGGCTCTGGGACTGTTGTTTACCTGGAGATGACAGAAGATACGATGGTGTGGGGACCTGACAGGTTGACATTTTCAGGTGAGACCCTGCTGAGGCTGGTCCAGTGGGAGCCCAGAGGCTATCAGAGGGTTAGAGCTGTGTGACACATTTGGATTAATATCACGGTGCATGCAGCACCCTGTGGAGCAAGTATTGTTATCAGAGAAGAAGCAAAGCACCAATGGGATTAGAACTGGCAGGGACCAACCATCTTGCCTGTCTACAGACTGGAAAGACAAAGAAGCAAGTGGACAAGCATGATATGTGATGAAATAGCTCTGAAACAACCCCCCCCAAAAAAAATATGAATTAACAATAAAGTGAGAACACAGTGGGTTTTTTTTGTCATTGTCCCAGAGACGGCCTGAGGTGCAAAGACTTTGAAGTAAGAAGAAATAGCTCTGAAAAGCACACAAATGAAATTATTTCAAGTGTTTTAGCAATAAAACCTGAAACTCATCCACAGGATGAGTGAAGGAGACGGCATTGATGGCTCAATGGAAAAGTTGTTTTTGCACGACTTTCTGAGTTCGACTGACTAATCATCCAATCACCTGCAAAGTTTTTTGAAAGCGCCTGCCTTTTTTTCCAGTTTCCAATGATAGATCAGCTTATGTCAGGTAGCAAGTTTACTTGTCTTATGAAGGTTTGAAATTCCTTCACAAACATATATCATCTTGGAAACAATTCCACTTCAAAAGACATTTATTTATTTATTTATTGTCAATGATTGGCGCCTTCAGTGGAGGAATAGCTATCAATATCTTGTCACACACAAATAAAAAAACAAAAATAATCCTTGCCTGTGAAACTGGGACATGCAGTTCATAATTGCTCTGCTGCTCACAGCATCGTGCTCAACCGCTGTGAGCAAACAAGCCAATTATTCCAAATCAGTTTTGAAGTCTTCCTGTGATCCAGCTACATTTAGAAACCTCTCTTTTGCAACTAAAACACTCCCGTACGGAGCAAGCAGGCTTATGTGTTTATTTTGAGCAACTGCATGATGCCGCTTAATTGCGTTGAGCTTTACTGTTGCATTGAGCAAGATTGATGCAAGAGGATCAGGATGGATGAGGGTGTAACTTCCAAAAACCTGCATCTAGTAAATAACATTGTTGCTGTGGGTGTGAGGAAGAGTGTGACGTTCACGTTCAAACACACACCATCCATCAAATATCTCACACAGATGCCTATCAGAGAAATAATGAAGCAATCAGTGCAACCACTCAGCACGCTAATTACAGACGCTAGCCCAGGACACCCACCGGCAGCATCTCAGACTTTATGTGTGTGTGTGTGTGTGTGTCCGCTTTTAAAAATGCTTTACAGGACAAAATGTCTCACCAGTAGACATTTAATTACCAGAGGATGGAGAGCTTTGGTTCACCCGTGCAATCACTCATGGCTGAATTAATGAATAGGTAAACAGCAGAGAAACAAGCCAGACTCAGCATGGTTTGGATGAGATTGGTGACACCACACATGCTCTCTCTCTCACACAGTCAGCAGTGTTTAATATTATGGATGAAGTGGTGGTTCAGCGCTGTGGTAGGGCAGAGATGGCGATGGAGGTGAGAGTTTGTGGGTGATTTGTTTGGTAAGCTTCAGAGTCTATGATTAAACGATAAACCACAGATGGTGCATGCCCTTTTGTTCCCACATCAAATGTAAAATAATGAACATCATCAAGAAGACAAGGACTGTATTTCATCAGGAAAGTTCAGGGAGTTTTTGGGCTCCAATCACAAACATAGATGGGGCAAGACATTAAAGGAAAAAACAGTCTAAAATATAATATTTTAACTATTAATACTACAGAGTGAGAGAAAAGCAGCACATTGTCATGTTTGAGAAACTGAAACCAGCAAATGTTGGGCATTCAAAAAGAATTTCAGCATTATATTTTTGCCAATTCTGCATGTAGCTTTTAGGCTGGAGAAAGAAGCCTCCTTGCTGTTGATCCACAGAGAAAACTGTGCCAGACAAAATGAATGTCAATGGCATTCCAGTGGCCTGTTTACGGCTGTCGTAGTTAAATGTCAAAAGCTTGGCCCTGCGGGGAGCTGGATGGGGGAGAATTTGTAAGGTGTTGCTCCCTCAATCCTTATTTACTACAAATCACAGCTAACATCACCATGAACATCATGTCTGCAGTGTTGTTATTGTTCTAATATTACCATTGTAATGGTTAACCCTGTAGGGGGCCTGTGTGAAGAAGAAGAAGAAGAAGAAGAAGAAGAAGAAGAAGAAGAAGAAGAAAGACTAAAATCAACAGAACCAGATCTATCACTACAGTGTTGAGAGGAAGAGGGAAATCATTGCAGTGGCTGTAGTATGTTTGACATGTCATAAACCACAGCAGGCTGCAGTGATTTTACAGCACAAACAAGCCTGCACACCGACCAGCATGTCCAATTTATCTGCAGATTCGTACAAACCCAAAACGTCAAGTCATCTCTTCTCCCCAAAGGACACTCTCCTCTTCGGGGGGAGCGAGTCGTTCCAGCATCCTCGGCAGCGGTTTGATTTGGCTTGTCGTTCAGTGTCATTCTCTGCGCATATGGAATAATCTGGGTGTGAACACAGAGCTTGTGGCTCAGCGGATCATTGGCAGAACCATGTGAAAGCACAACTGTGAAGATAGCAAAGGACACTTTAAAGAGGAAACATTTACAGCTTTGACATGAAGCACGGTGGATGTCAGACTTTGTTGTTGCCATGTGTGCTCCTTTCTGCTCTCACTCCAGCATCTACACAATAACGCCACTGTCTCCATGGTGATGTAGCTACCAAAAACCTCCATCCCCACCACGCCACTACCAGCACCACAAAATCACTCACACACACACACCAGGCGAAATCCCACTGTGTCATTTTGCAGGTTGTTTTAATGCTGCTCTGTGTGTAGAAATTAATTAGTGGGACCAATGCTTAGCTCCATCTTGTTCAGCATTAATGCTGCTGTCTGTGATTACTAGACAGCTTTCCAGCCCTCCTCAGGGGCCACAGATTTCTTAGACTGGAGCATGGGAGTGAAACTACATAAACTGCTCTCTAATTGGGGATGACAAGTGCAGATATTTGAGGAGTTCTCCCAGAGGTGGTTTGTGTGATGATCACAGTGAAATGACAGCTCCCATGACACCTTTAGCAAGGAAGACATCACATACAGTAGTAGTAGTACACACTAGATGTTTTAAACTCAAGAGTTTCAGGGAAAACCACCTTTGTGCTTTGTAGTGATAGATCACAGTCTGGTGAATCTGCCTCCTTCTTCCATTTACTTTTACCTCATATGACCTGGACTGGGACTTGGCATTGCAGAGCGCTGCACGTGAGGACCGTCGGCCCCGCTGCTCTTCAGCCCATCAATCAGGCTCTCCAGCAGCCATGAAACGAGCCATATGCGACGTGGGCAGGGAGCACACAGAGAGAAAACAATGGTTTTATATTCTCTAGAGCTCCACACTTCCTTTGCTGGCATTCATTACGGTATCAACTTGGACTCAAACGGCATGAGTAAAGGTGGCTTTGGGGAGGTGATCATAAATGCAGAGGGTGTGTATTCAGGAACAGGAAATGACTCGATTCAGGCAGCAGGGTGAGGCAGAGATGACCAAGCATTTAAAACAAGATAGGGGAGTTGTTTCTCGCCCATCACCTCAATCCTCCACAACAAATTAGCGGCTGACAGTGACACAGAGTGCAATAATAAAGCTCTACCATGGGGAGGGGTCTGCTCAGTCTCCAGCATATGGCAGCACTTTAATCTGCAGCCTCTATCAGATGAATGTGGACAGTAGGCACGGTTTGAGCCGAACTGACTGGAGGCTGGGCAGATATAAAAGGACTGTGAAAGCTATTTGCTGCGCCCAGAAAGCAAGGCTGACAAGTATTCACAGATTATACACAACATGTTTTTGATGTGGCCAGAAGTTCTGAACAAATTTAAGAAGTTGTCAAGGAAACCAGAGACTAGAAGCTCTCTTAGTTAGAGGGTGGTGATTTGATCCATTGCTAGCTGGGGTCACAACCCACCATCCATTAGGACCTCCGAGTAATCCTGTAGGTGAGCCAAGCCTCAGACCCCGTAATCATCAGGCTGACACCTGCTGTACTATTGTCCCCCCTCTTGTCACATGACCCCCACAGGCTGGGTTCCCCCAGACTTCTTCTCCACCGAGGCCTTCCCATAATCCTATTAGACCCGGTCATCTGCGCCGCATTAAAAAATGTGACGATTGAGCCTAAAGCACAAAGACTCTGTGTCCTGAGGTCGCCTTCAGAGTCCCTGTGTTTCACTTTCCACATGTGGACACACCTCTAACATCACAACATGTTTTTAACCTTCTTCAGGATCTTTTTTTCATTTTTAAATGTACCAAGACACTCCTGTTTTCCTCTATCCCTACTACCATAAAACTGTGCCTTACTGTTGTAAATAGTGTCTAATTTCTTACACAACTTTATTTATGTCTTTTCTATCTTATTTGTAATCTTTTTTTACATTTGACTGAGCACCATGTGGAACAGCACTCCTAATATCATTGTATGCAGTGCACTGTCATATAATGACAATAAAGGCTTTATTTAATTTGAAAACAGAAATGGTTAAACTCAGAGGTCTTGCCTGTGAAGAAAGCTTAAGAGGGGGGAAAAGTCTTATGCTAAGTCAAGCCTCATGACTCCACAGATTTTTTTTAAGCATTTGCACTTCAGAGCATTTAATATAATACGACTAATACATTCACATATTCAGGTTGATTTATTGTCTGGTTATAAAATACTGCAGGGTACATGATCATGTCCTCTGGCTTTTCTGCCTCACAGAGTTAATAGACTTAATGTGTGTGTGTGTGTGTGTGTGTGTGTGTGTGTTTGTGTATATATTAACGCTTAAAACACTGGGAAAGCCACTGGGTTATAGTGCAGCAGTGAGGGATCATCCTGTGTAGTAGTTCGACATAAGCAGGTTAAATATTACACATTATAATACTTCTGAACAAACCTTTACTGCGTAAGTCTATATCTAAGTCAAACAAAACTACAACCATGCTCGTGGCTCTGTGAGGCTGATTAAACACTGGTGCTCAAGGTTGGGGATTCTCAACACACACATCTACTAAGAGCAGTTCATCAAATACCAACACAAATCTCCTTTTTCCACTCAAAACTAAAAACAAGCCTTTGTGTATCGACTACATGTGTTCCTCAGCCTGCAGTATTAGCTCAATCAAATACTCCCAGAAATCTCTAAAGCAACAAAAATCTCCTTACATAACCCACATTAACTGCTTGGGCCCCTGATCGGCCCTCAGGACCCTCTTGGCACAGAGGGTGACCATCAGTGGGTGGAGGTGCAGATTGGAGTGGCATGACTGCAGCTGAGGAATGTGAGGAATTCGCCTTGTAAACACCTCACGCTCTGACGGTCACCACACTCTTATCTCTGCGTGCCCATCGACCCCTTTCATCATCATAATGGCCGGTTATTCATTACCAACTATCTGCTTGGTCCCCACAGGTGAGGCTCCTGCTACTCAAGCCTATTGTTCACCTGAGGGACCAAGAGGTATATTATTCACTGATACCCCCTATGGGCACACAGAGCATGTTCTGATACTCTATAAAGGCTTTCAAACTCTGAAAGAGAGTTTCTTTTTTTCTTGAAGCACGTCGATCCCAGGCTCCCTCTGGTCCTATGGGAATGCTCTTTAGCTGATAGGATCATAAGTGGCAGAGGGGGAATTTATTTTCATTCTTGGTAGAATAGAGCTGCTCTCGCTTGCTTTTCAGCGTGGCACCTCCCCCCCGTGGTTCCTGTATACGAGCACCCCCCCCCCCAGCTTAACTGAAATTCATTTCGAAAGCAGCTGAGGGTCTTCGTTAATACTGCGTGGCATTTAGAAAGCACAGGAAAAGAGATGGCGCAGGCACAGGCTGGTGTTTTTCCCTCCCTTTGCTTAGGTGAAATCCTGTTTTGTCAGGCTGGAGGAAGGTGCAGAGTCCATCCTGACCACTGGTCAGCCTGAGGGGGGCCATGGGGGCTGCATTCCTTCTCATGATGTACCACTCTCCACCGGTCATCAGAGGCACTTACTACACACTAACGCCGCCATAGCCAAGCACGCCCAGGCCGTTTCTCATCAGCTCTGACTTTCTGCTGCAAGAATAAAAAGACTTTCCATTTTCCTGGAACTTCCCTGATACGTTTGTTTAAGGGAGCTCTGCTGCTCTGAGTGGGAAAGCTGAGCTGGCCATTTCCGGATGTTTTTCAGGATTTATGTCGACTTTCCCTGACATAGGCGATAAAGGAGCAGCTGTGTTGAGATTGCTGCCCTCTAATAATGTTGACAGTAGACATCACACCAAACAAGGTGTTGGAATGACTGACACACATTTCAGCCTCCATCACGCAGGACAACATCCTCCTAGTGTCATTCATATTGAGATATTTTCCATCATTAAATCAAGGGTGAAATTCTCGAAGCCGTCACAGCCCACTACAATATTACCATGTTTTCTTTAGTGTAGATTATAATCACTTGACAATGAGAATGGTTGTTTTCGTTAGGAGCTTAAAAGCTAAGAATGAGCTGTTTTTAGCTACGTAGCTCCTTTTCACTCGTCACGTTTTTCAAGTCAAACCACCTCAGTTCAGCTGGAAGTTGCTGAAAAACAAAAAAAGGATTTCAGAAATGATTTTAATAACATATTTTCTTATCTGAACTGTGATGCAAATCGTATCTATCATCCAAGTATATCAATGCTGAGCGCTGCAATTAGGGATGTCCCGATCTGACAGTGAAATCGGATATTGTATCTGATCAATATCAGTATCGGCCAATACTCAAGACTGCAATATCGGTATCCTATCGGAAGTGAAAAAGTTGTATCAGGACATCCCTAGCTGCAATATATATCTGGTCCCTGAGCATCATGCACAAGGAATAAATGTCCTCATTACTGTGAAGTGCTCTGCTCATATGTTCCTTAATACCCATTCATTGTATCACAGCATGTCAGCTCGCCCAGAGGAAGCTGTCAGCTACAGATGTCAATACGCCCGGTGACCCGTCTCCCTCCCCCCACTACTGCACACACACGGCACTGGAGGATTGTCCCCCAGAACAAAGGAATGGAAGGGGGTTTTCTGTGGAGAACAGGCAACCAAACATTCCTGTCACAATGGAGAGAGTGGCCAGCAGGTTCAATTAGTGCACACTTTACACTCTGTGCTGGAAAACAAAGCTGGAGCTCCTCAAACAGGGTATTTGTGGCGATGCCACTTGGTTCGTGGTGATCTTCCGTTTTAAGAGACTCACTCCTATTATCTGCTTTGTTGCTGCCACGTTGTCTGAGAAATAAATCACCTGAAGGTCACTTAAGGGCAAAGATCCTCAGGGTGCAAGACTGATGGCTCTCCAGAAACTTAAAACTCCAATACTTATTGAATGTAAACAAGCCTACCACTACTGAAAATAAACTGGGACCACAGCCAGACCACTGCAAGGTGTCTTAACCATCAACCTCCCCAAGAACCAAATACCATCCTAAGTCCAATGAAACACATTTTCAGAGCACATTTTCTCAATTTATACTTCTTTTTCTAGGATGTTAGGAAGGTTGAATGTCACACAAAACAGTAATCCACCAACACAATGCATTTATTCCTTTCTTCCAGGAAAATTATGATTTTCCAGGAAGCTCAGCACCTTCCTACAGCCCATCATGCAGTGCAGTAACAGATGCTCTGCAGGACTGACAAGTGATCTGATGTTAGTGTCGGTGACAGTCACTGCTGCTCCTAACATGCCTGCAAATCCGGGATTTCAACATCATGAACACGCAGAGGTATTGTACAGTGAGAGCATCATATAAAACGCACCACAGGAATATGGACAGACAGCAGAGGTGAGCTGTGATCTGAGCTGAAGACATAAACTCATCTACTTACCTATGATACACAAGGTGCGCCGTAGCGTCGGCTACTTGGCGTATCCGATGGAGAGACGAAACACTCCCCAAAGCCGCTGTGTCACACCTCACACCATCCAGGCGCACATGTTGCCAGTCATCGCAGAAAAAAAAATGCCACAATCTGGAGCTGCAAAGGGAAGCCGGTGCGGAGCTCAATGCGGGACCGCGGCACCGCACGGTGTGTCCTGTCCACCCGGTGAGACGTGCGTATTAGGGCGCCACCCTTCGCCGGCCGGACCTCCGAGACTCTGTGCGCCCACCTTTCCCTCCCTTCAGCCCTGATGATGCTGCAATCAGCAGGACATGGAGCAAACTCTACCACCGCCTCCAGGCAGCGAGGTCCGGTCACTGATGATGAAACCGGGGATCAGTGATGGCTCGTCAAACGCGCGGTGCGCAATTAAAGAGGCGCGCAGGACGCCGGTGCCACCCACTAAAAACAGGAGGATTTTCCTCTGTGGTGAGCGGACGGAGCAGGAATTTTAATGAGGGCTGCTGCAGAGTTTTCCTCCCTGTTCAGAGGGAGCAGAGCCGTCCCCTGTGATGAACTGTCCGGACAAGAAAACCTTAAAGTTACCTTACAGGAGGAGGAGGCGGAATGACGAAACAAAAGAGTAACTGCTGGACACCAGCCAGTCAGCAAAGTGGCAGATTAGCCTGGTAGGACACCTGTTGACTGGAAACAGAGACTCAAACCAGCACAGGTTCATACAGTGCTGCTATTTCATCTGTGTAGGCTCACATTAAAGCTGCGGGATCATTCAGAGCAGCTGGCCACAGCATTTCAATATGAAATTATTATTTGATTCATTATGGATCCTTTAAGCCATTCAAGCTGCATTTTCTAAACTTCTCTTAATATTTATTAAAATTTATTTAGGCTTAATTTGGGCTCCTACTAACAAACTATTAAATCAATAATAATAATGATAAAAAGTCCAGCAATAAAATGGTTTAAGTAGTGTGAGGCCTGCTCCAGAAATAGATAGGATGGCTACACTTACATGTTTATCTTGAATAAAATAATGAAATGTATATTATTGTAGATAATATGCTGTATATATCCTGCAGGCTACAGTGGACTTCTTCTTCATCCAGATAAGTTTAATCTTCTTTTAATCTGATGATTAAATCAGGGTTTTTTCCCAAACCTTTTAGTTTGAGTTGTACTAAAAATAGACTCGCTTTAGATTATTTTTATTATTTATTTTGTTGTTTTTAAGACTTTTGATCATTTTTGTGTTGCTGCCACAGCTCAGTGGTTCTCAACCCACTGAAAGGGTCGCAAGAAGATTATCAGGGTAGGAAAAGTGAGAAAAAAAAAAACACTCCCTTGTTATTCTTTTCTTCAGTTCTTTGGTGTTTCTGAGAGCCAGTGGTGGACCAGCTCAGAGCTCACCATGTGCAAGTGTAACTAGATTTCCTGAGCACACATTGGCCCATAAATCAGACATTATTCCATCACCTATAATAGAATAAATGATGGTACCTTTGGTGTAAACAACTGAAACATAACATGGTCTTTTTGTGCAAACCTCTACAAGTGACCTGAAGCTCCTTCCTTCTGTTGGAGGTCCATAGAGGCTGTTGGACTCTGCAGCCTGAGTCATGCTCCTCCATCAGAGCAGCTCTCTGCTCTAATCCCACACCTCTCAAACAGCGGCTCAACACTGAATCTGCAGGCCGTCAGCTGGTCCATCGATGATGAGGTTAAACCACTTATCTGCCCATATGGGAGGGAACAGGGACGCCTAAACTCAGCTGGCACCCTCGTATGAAACAGCACATCGCTCAACCAAAAGGCCTAAATCAACAACAGGTAAACAAAGTCTGGTATTTACTGCATGGGCAGCTCAACGGCAGACAAAAGTGGACCATGGGTGAGGGAGAGGTCGTCTGGTCACTGGCTTTAATCAGTCATTTTGACTCCTTGCTACGAAGTGAACGAGAGCGCACACAAAGGATGCTGTCAAACAGTTTCATACCGAATATACAGATGCAGAAGATGGCTTTATTTTGAAAAAACAATTAAAATGTGTTTTAAGGGATTTAAGAGCTGCTGGGAACCATCCACAAGTAACACAGCCTGTTAGAGCCTGGTGTGGCAGGCCTGAGTCATACTGTGAAGACATACTGCCCTCCGCAGGTCAGAGAATAGCACTGCACCCAATTACAAAACATGACTCGACACTTTCTTCAGACTTTCATTGAGTCATCCATCACAGCCACACAGTGCACTGCACAACCTGCGATGCACTTGATTAAAGATGTGAAAATGACAAAACAAATGTTAAAACACTTTTTAATATTTTATTTTTAACATAAGAGATACGAAAAAAATCTTATTTACAATATAGATAAGGGAATTTTAGTAGTGACATTTCAGTTCAGACGTGTTTTTTTCAGCTTGGAGTTATCAGCTGCTGCTTTGCGCTTACGTGACGGAGTGCCTGGAGCGTCATCAGATGAAGCCCCAGTCAGGTAGTAGAGCCTGATGGGTGGGGTTGGCTCCTGCGTCAGTGAATAAAACCACACCTTTACTATGAAAAGCAGTCTTGCAAGATAATGTCATTCCAAAATCCTGAGACAAATTGGGATTGTGTCGGTCAGGGGTCCATTCTTTCAAAACTAATACCCTGCTGCATATAAAAAGCTCCACTAACCTGCATGAGGTAGTCTGCGATGTACTCTGGCTTCAAGCAGGTGACGCCCTGTACAGTTGCCTCCGTTACATCGACTCTGAAATCTCCGGGCTTCAGCCGGCTGAAGTCTGCAAACAGATGAGTGGCCTCCTTGTACAAGGATGGGGAGGGACTTGGCAGGACCTGGAGAGAGAGGCGTCATAGTTAACTAACAGAAACAACAGCTCGAAATGAAGTCAGGAAACTCCTGAGAAACAGAACTCCATTCCCCAAAAAAAATCAAGGAAACTAATGACGCAGTCATAACTAACAATCAAACATGCTGATAAAATTAGATTAACCATCTTTTCTGAATCTGTCCTAGCATCGTTAAAGTATTAATTTGTAAAATAAAATGGACGAAAAGGAAAAGAGAAGGTCGTTCTTTTCAAAACCACAGCACGGTGTGGATTTATATCTTTACAGATATAACACATTACATGAACCATTTTGTTGCTTTGAGTAGTGTGAAAAAAACAGAATAAAATCTAAGAATAATATATGTAAAAACATAAATAAAACAAAATACTATGATACCTGACCTCATAAGTCATCATATGTGTTATACAGCATTAATAACTTTTTAAGCAAGGCTATAAACAGATTATTACATATGTTTATAGTGCATAACAAACATGATACAAAATCCTTGTCTGATCTGAAAGCTGGACACATAAACAAACAGCTACCTTGGCTCTGCCAGACTGCAGCAGCCGTCGGAAGCCTGATTCTCTGCTCTGATCGATGTTCAGCATGACGGTCCAGCCACTGAAGGCTCCCTGCACAACAGAAAAACAGCATTTAGCACGCGATAACACTCACTCTACAGTGCTAGATAACAGAACAGAGATAACAGTAATTAGTTCTGCTGTGCTGACTGTGGTGCCTCCACCTCTTGCTCAGAGCGTCCCTGCAGGGTTTTTCTCCAGCGCATGGCAGCCAATGCCAGTCTCCTCTGCTGGGAGGTGATGGAGGGCAGCGCGTCCAGAATGGAGCTGCTGCCCCACTCGTACTCATCCTCCTGGAGCACACAGACATAGAAATGTCAAATATAAATATAAATATAAATAGTAAAATAAAACAACAACTAATTATTAAGATAAGAGCAATATGTGAAAAAATAATAATAAAACATGGTGGCATAGCTACTGATGAGTTTCTGGAAATATAGTTTTTCTATACTATATGCTAAAATTATAGCTGGTTAATAACTGAGAGGCTAAATAACCAAGGTGGTTTGTCTACAAAGATATTTTTAACTACACATTTTGACATTTTTATATTTAAAACAATGGATACTCTTTAGTTGTTGTAGATTATTAGCAGATTTCAGAAAGCCAAACAGATCATTTCATGCTAAAGGCTGATACCAACTTCAAAATAAAAAACAGAAACAAATGTGTAAAAAAAACTGTATTTTAGATGAACAGATCACACAAGACAATAACAATTCCATCAATGCAAGGCGAATAATAATAATAATAATACGAGCGTTACCAACTAACTGCTAGAGGCAGGAATAAAAGAGGAAAGCCCAGACCCTGACCTGGATGAAGCGACCCACAGAGCGGCAGGCCTCCAGGTACGAGCGGTGCAGGATCCATTTACCCGCTGCCATTGCTGCCAGGTACTTCTCATTGCGTAGAGGAGTCCCTACAATAATGTGAGAGCAGCTGGGGTCGAAAGACTGCTTGTCCAGAACGACACCGCCTTCAGTGACAAACAGCAAATAGACAGTTCAGTTTAGAGTTTTTTGATTCTCGTTCACTGTGGAGGCATGAAAGAAAAACAAAGATTAATGAATCCTTGGTAACATGCTGGGGTATGTGATTTACACAGAAATGTTCATTTCATGGGTAGAATATTCCTTTAATGTTTCTCTTAAATGCTTTACCTACCAAACACAGCACAAAGCAGTGGTTTATGTATTTAACACTGCTGAGGAAAACAGGAAACATCTGCAGGAGGAAATATTCTGGAGGCAGATCCTCCTTTTTACTCATTAGGGATTAGCTCCTCTGACTTCGGGCCTGTGATGTGTTGTGTTTTTTTTCCTACTGCAACACGATGAAACACTGTTAGAGATCTAATTATGTAGCAGACTCACCGAGCTCCTCTATGAGGTGACTGTAATCAATGCGCTCCTGAGGGCTGAGGGAGGACAGCTGAAATCTGGGCGGCTGCTTTTCTTCCTCGCGCTCCTCCTGAGAGAAACAAAGAGCATCTTAGTATCAGTGGCTTGTTTGAAAGAAACACTGTGGAGTGTGTGTTCAGTTTATATTTGCTTCTTGTTGTTGATGTAAACATGAAACTTGACCTGCGGCTCCGGTGCTACCGGGGGGTTGGCTAGAGGGAAGGCGATGCTGGGGGCTTTAGGAGTAAGGATGTCATTATCTCGCTCCTCTGATGGAGCCGTTGTGACTCTATGGCCCATGTGCTGGTCGATGACATCACAGGCAGCTGGAGAGGACACAGTGATAACAGTGAAAGTTAGATTAATTACAAGTTCCCTTCAGATAAATAAAGTTTTGTCTTAAATGATCAGACTTCTCTACAGGACTGAGCAGCACCAGCAGTGAAAATATTCCAAATATAGCATCCACTTGCATGATTATTTTAGGTGGCTAAAATGTTTTGCTGCTGCCCCCTCCAACAGCAGTACATTACTTTGTTCCTGTGCTGGCACCGTCTGTCTACCAAACTGGGGATTTTAACTACAGAGTGCTTTTCTCTTACCCATCTCCACCAGCTCTGAGTCTGTCATGGAGTCCCTGAACTGAGGGCCGTTTTCTGCAGTGGGAGGAGGTGGAGGTACCAGGGGGTCAGAGTGTTGTGAGGGGCTACCAGGCCACTGTAAATTATCAGCCAGCTTTGCCCTCTCCTCCCTGGCCGTGGGGTCATCCCAAACTATCTGTTCACTCTGAGATGGCTCTGTGTTCATATCCAGAGCTGCTTCTCTGGAAACCCTGAAATAAGGATGAAACGAGATGTGTTTATTGAGATGAAGACACGTGTGAACCCCACAACTCACCTCTCCTCTCACTACATGGCCTCCTTACCGCAGAGCCTCCAGAGTACGTCTGCTCCCACAGCGTCCGAACCGGCTGCTATCAGGTGTGTGGGGCCCCGAGTCGGCCCCTACTGACCCCATCCTGCTGAGTCTGACTGAGGTACGCCTCCCTGTCGTCAGCTTGGTGGCTGACATGATCTCCTGGAGCTGTCTTTGCAGGTTCTCTCTCATTTCTAGAGTCTCGGAAATATCTGGACACAAGAGATGACCGCCCACATGAATCCTTGTGTTGACTGAACATGCAGAGGCCTTGTGGGAATGATGAACATTGGAAAAAGACACCCACCACTTCCATCATTCACCTCTTCTTGATCTACACTTCCATCGCTTACACGGCGTAATGTTGTGGCTTCTTCTGTGTGTTCACACTGTGAGACAGATTAAACAGATAATTAATGAGGTACCACTTTATTTGATGTTAATAATAACGTTGATTCCTACAGAACAGTAACCAATGTCTCAATGTCTGAATCCTGAGGGTGAATTTACATATTCAGACTCACCATGTCGTCCTTTGTCTCAGTGATGTCTTTCAGTTGGGTTCGTGTAAAAGGTGGAGACCTCTGAGAGCTGCTGGGCACCTGGCTGAGATTTAGGCTCATCTTGGGGTTGTAGGTGAAAGGATATAGAGACTCAGGGACGTGCCTCTGCTCCTCAGCACACTGAAGGATAAAACAAGTTTATGAGCCACATTCAAAGTGAACCGAAAGAAATGATGACAATGAAAACAGGTGGGAGTTTCATAAGAAGCATTTTCTGGTCTTGTTTGATTCCATGTTTAGGGTGTTCTCTGCCGATAGTAGGGAGTTATATTAGTGCCAAAACAGGAATATATCTTTAAGTAAATATGACCATAAATTAAATTAAATTGAATTCTATTTTGTTTCTTTTATTCACACGTGTTTATTTGCTTAATATTCTTCTATTCTTTCATTCTTTGTTATACAGTATAAGACAAGTTAAGTGGTAAAGCACGACTTTGGTTTTAATTATATTTGCTAATCGTACAGCCTGCAGCCAGTGCTGGGAGACCACATGCAGTCCTCTCTCCTTCACTCCTCTGTATTCACGGGTGTTGTCACCGACACGGCCCTGGTAGATGTAGTGCGTCACTGTATCGTCACAAGCCCACCTAAAAACAAGTTGATTAAAAGATGTTTATGCTTTTTGCATTCACATTTACTGGAACAAATTTATATAAAATGATGACAGCAACAGTATCTCTGTTACTGCACATATAAATACTCCATACCTGAAGTCTGCTCCTAGCGAGGCTGCGACAGCATTGAGCTCACTCTGCATTTTGCTCAGCTTCTTTCCCACACAAATCACTACACCAGTCAGAGGGGCGGCTTCTTTTTCAGGGACCTTACAAACAAATTTGATAATACTTTTATTTATACGTCAAGTGTTGTGCAGTTTTGTAGGCTGCATGTTCCATGTATTACAAATGACGTTAAATGAATGTAAGAAATCCTCCCTCAGTGCAAATAGTTTTCATACTTTAATATGCAAAATATGTTATTTGTGTTCAATTGCATTGTTTCCCCCAATGAATCTCTAAAATCAAATCTATTTTGTTTTTCATCATTTGAAACTGTTATTACACCCTTATTACAGTACATGCAGCAAATTGTAAATAATTGCTTGATATTTTAATTTTCAAGTCTTCTGAATAAGCAAAGAAAAAGTCCAGACAGAAATTTTGAGGTTCAGGTGTTACAGGCTTAACTGATTCTGTGAGAGAACCACCAAGGTCAAGGTCAAGTTTGCAAACAGGTATACTGTTTTTATGGATTTCTGTTTACCTCCTTCTCAGTCGTCCTGGTAAACTGAGGGCTGGCAGACACAGCTTGCATATCCAAGGCACTATTGGCGAGAGCAACCTTCAGGTTGCGGTTGATGACATCAGTCAGTGGGGTCTCCACCTTCTCTCCTGGTTTGGCTCTCCCCCCTGGAGTATCCAACGCTCCCAGTGCATCCTTCAAAAAAAAGGGACAGTCCGTGTAATTACAGGATGATCTATCAAATATCCATGCACAATTAAAGGGAGACACGACAGGTGTATATGGGTAAAAATTGCTACAGGTCAATAATAGAAAGCAAAATTGTGACCGCAGCACTAGATTGTGTTACTCAGTGGGTCCCAACCTTGACGTTGAAAGAGGGCCTGAACAGCTGGTCTCTGCTGAGGAAACGAGAGGGAGTGTCCAGCTGCAGGGAGGCCTCCTTCTGAAGGGGGTTCCTTCTGCCGCCCTCCTGGTTTTGTTTGGGGGTGCTGATGTCCTCTTTGGGCTTCTTCTCATTCAACACGGAGTGAAACACTTTGCTCCGGAAGCGACCCAAATCCAGCGGGGTGACGGCCTTACCGCTCTGGAGACCCAGCAAAGGTATCTCTGGAGACGAACGTGCTGGTGGAGGCATGACTGGCTTTTGGGAACCACCAACAAAACTCTCGTCATCCTGCTCTGTAGAAGAAGAGAAACAAGTCATTGTTGTAGCACAGGAAAGAATGAAAATCAGACACAAACTAGAAGACACAGGAAAGATGCTAATAAGAAATACATTTCCATCCCCATAAAGGCTTTAATCAAGACATTTTTCTTACCTGGTGAGGGTGGCAGGTCCACTAGAAAAAGCCTCTCCTCTGCCCTCTGGCCGGTCCGAGCAGACTCTAGTATCCAGTGCTTGGTGATGGCTGGAAGCCCCCATTTTTTTGCCGCATGGTACTTTGTGCCTTCAGGGCTCTCCAGCACCAGATGAGTGCTGGCCAGCATCCCTTTCTTCTGGTTGGCCAGGCGCACAAAGTAATCCTGAACACTGCAGGAGGGAGAGAGGACATGATTTACGATGGCTGTTCACACACTGGGTAGAACACATGAAGGCAAAAGTATGCAGGAGAGAAAGAACATGATACCATTGTGTTAGAACAACATGAACAAAAACTTAATATTTATACGATGTAGCCTAAACAGGTATGTGTTGTCAGACTGTAATGTGACCATACTTGGCTCCGAGATGCTTGGCCAGCTCCACCAAAGACTCCCTCTCTGCTCCGGTGAACTGACTGACGGAGAGAACACAGTCTTTGAGGGGAAAACGTCCATCCAACACAGGAACAGGTGTGAACAGAGGGTTGGAGGACAGCTGCAGGACACACTCCTTCTCCACACACATGGCCTGAAAATTATCAAGAGCAAAGCATACCTGGGTCAAAAAAAGTAAAAAGCACTTTTTATGATACAAAACTAACAATATTTTTGATTTATGGGTTACTTAGTTGCTTAATAAAAGTCAGTTAATAAAAAACGTAAAAAACTGGTGTCACAAATCTTCAAATGCCTAGTTTTGTGCAACTGATAGTCCAAAACTCAAACTATTAAATTTAACTAAATAACCAGGTACTGTTGCACATTATGCCTGATAATTGACACAAACAATGAATGGATTATCAAAATCTGATTTTTTTTTTTTTTTTCCAATCCATTTATTGTTTTTAGCTCAGAAAGTGATTAACATCACCACAGAAACCACCAAGAATGGCACACCCTCATCTCCTGCACAAATACTATTAAAGCAGTGTGACTATGAACTTACCAGCCAGGTATCAGTGACCACTTCGTCCACTGTGGCCTCCACTGAACAGCCCAGCAGTGGGACTACTGCATAGTCTGCCACCACACGTGTACGGCCCATCATCACCCTGCCTCCATTTTCTGTCACCAGTAGCGAGAGCTGGGCCTCTGCCTCAGCACCAAAGCCCACCAGGAGGAAACATTTCCCGAAAAACAGGCCCGCCTCGCTGGCTTCCTGCAGGGTTGAGTCTGGCTCAGGTCCTCTGGTGTGGTTTGGTGCCCAGGGCTCAGCAGATGTACTGATGGACTTGCTGCTGGTGGCCTCCGCTGGTGGCGGCATGTCCACTGGAGGGCAAAAGGAAAAACACTGCCATATATAAAACTATATCTTGTAAAATCTCTTCATGCAAACAGCAGATACTTACCTACTGTAGGGTCATCATCCATGTACTGAGACAGCATATCTTCCTCTGCTCTTGTTTGCCTAGGGGTGCTGGGACTGGCTGCAGGGGGACCAGCTGAGTGCCTAGAGGTGGGAGTGTGACGGGCAGGCACAGATACAGCAGCTGGAGCCGGAGGCAGACAGTCAGGGTGGAGGTAACCCCCTTCTGGTAGCACGCTGCCTTTGTTGAAACTGTCCAGCAGCCACTGCACTGTCACTACATGAGGTCTGGAAAGTAACATGCAGCCATAACGTAACAATCTCAATCATTCAATACAGTTTAAACTTGCTCAATAGAATATTTTTTTATTTTGTGATTACATATGATGTAAAACATATTTATGTTCAAGGATAAGCTAAAGATATGTCCTGAAAATATAGGGTATTACAGTTAAGGGAGTCAGGAAACACAGGGGGAGAAAGGTGCAATGAAAGGAGGTTTATGGCCAGATAAGAACCAGTAAATTTGTGGCCACATGGTGTGCATGTTTTCAGCACTTATATAGCCAGTATGTACTTGCTTCATTATCTTTAAAACAGTCAAATCAAGCTGATTTTTTTAATGGCAGCATTATATCAAACCAAATAGGAACTACTACTTCTACTACTATTATTCTTCATGTTATAAATATCTTAGTATAAGACTAAAAGACTTGACTATGTTTTGAGACTATGATTTAGAATTTTATAGTTTTGTGGGTTGAAAGGTGTCAGAACACAAAAGATCTTGACCCTGTTAAAAACAGGATTACATCACAGTGGGATTAATCTATCATCTCTTTCATTTTGGTTGTGTTGATGCATATGACATACACTTTGGAAAAGGTCTGTCTGACTATTTTTCAGACGGTGGAAGTGTTACAATTCTGAACATGAATGAATATTTGGTAGTTACGATGAGTTATGACTTTTCAGCAACTTTTTTTTTTTTCAAGGTTGGAAAAGTACTAAAAAAAAGATTAAAAAAGAATGCAATAACTACTATGTAAAGTAATAATCTTTGCAGGTCTTACCTATGTGTTGCTTTGAACAGAAAACTCTTGAGATCCTCGTCAAGCTCTCCCATGACCACATGTGTGAGTTCCTCGCTGGGCTGGTTGAAGCGCAGACCTCCTGCAGCATTCACCAGTCGCCGCAGCTTCTCCAGTTTCTTGCCCGGCAGGCCACACAGATAAAGCTGCACAACATTTAAAAACGTGAAATAAGTGCTTCAACATTTTGTGTCATCTGTCTCACACATTATCAATGAAGTATAATGACAAAGATATGGAAAAGGAAATCTCCACTCCTTTGTTTACCTTACAGCCATCCAGTATATCATCGGCTGGGCAGACGGTGAGATCCAGAGTATCGATGGGGTCTGGAGCTTCCAGGCGGCTGATGGTGCCGTTGGTGAGGGCGGTATCATTTATAGTCATGCTGGCATTCACAGAGATGTGGCTCAAGCCCAGCAGAGATGAACCCTCTGGAATTAAACAACATGATTCTTCCTTATAACATATTACAGACTAACACTGAAAAACACTTTCTAAGTGTTGAGGTTGAACATTATCACACCATGAGGATGAAAAAGTGTGGCTCACCCAGCTTCTTGGTGGTGCCAGTGGGGGTGGAAGTGTGTGGTCGGGTGGTCTTTGATGCGTTACGCTCGACGGTGTACCTGCTCTCATCTTGACAAAAGCCCTTTTCTATGCTGTCAAACAGCCAGTGCAGAGACACGCAATACACGTTCCATTTCCTTGCACACTCATACTTCTGACCTGCAAACAGACAGATACTTACAAATGATCCAGGTACCAGCGACAGCAGAATAACTAAGACAGTAGCTAGAGGAACTATTGTGAATGTTTTCCAATGACAGGATACAAAATGCTGTCTCACTAACTCAATCTTGTTTTTCCAAATGAAAGAAATGGAACATTTTGTGCTGCAACTGCTGGTGAATTACCTGTTGGGTCACTAACGATGAGGTGTGTGCACTCATTCATTTTGAGCTGACCACTGTAGTTGCCTCCGTGCTGCTCGCAGAGCCGCTGCACCTCTTTACGTTCTGTGCTGGAGAGGCCTGTCACACAGATGGTGCAGCCACGCAGCACAGGACAAAGATAGTCCTCAATTGGTAGATCTGTATACCTGAAAAGGCTGAAGGAGGCAGAATGTATTTTTATCATATCATTAAATAAATAGTGCATGAAATATTTTTTGACCAAAAGAACTCACAAAAAATCCATCTACATTTAAAACAGTCTGTTTTAATGAGTACATACCTGTCCTGAGACCTCTCCCAGCAGGCTTTGACCCATGTGGGCAGCAGGATAGGTTTATTGAGGCTGGCAGCCACCAGGTATTTTTTGCTGCCCACCTCTCCGGCTATCAAGTGTGTGACACATACATTTAGATCAAGATAGACCCGTCCACCCATGAGTTGCACCAGGTCCATCACCTCTTGCTGTAGAAAGAATGACGGACAGACACAATAAAAACACATAGAACATTTTGAGGACATTGTGCTGTACTTTCATCTCACTCAACCCTGGAAAAAATTCAGTGACACTTAATATGAGCAATCTGTGAAACATACCCGTGTTGCTTTATCCAGGCTGGTGCAGGAAATAGTGATGTCAGCCATGGCCATGTTATAGACGGGCTTCTCTGCTTTGGGGACACAATGTTGTTGCTGCAGGCAGTACAACACCACCAGTGGACTCACCACACGACAGCCAAGCTGCATCGCAAATGGCAAAGCGATCGATAGATAGATAGATAGAATGGCAAAGAGAAGAATTACACTCCATGGCAGGGTTTCAACAATTCATGTGTGGGATTTAATTTCTCAAATCTTGTGTTGGACCTTCTTGCAGTGCAGGAAGGCTGGGGTGTCGAAGCTGCTGAAGACAAACAGGGACTTGTCCTTCTTGTCCAGCTGTAAAACTGTATCTTCATTGATGGTTTTCAAGTATTTCTCGGACTGCAGCTCCAAAATGGCCTAACGTAAATATGAGACACACATTATCATTCAAACAAAGAGACAGTACAGCAGTGGCACAGACATTTCACCCATTAACGATTTAATGATGGACTTTACCTTGTAAGCCTTGTCAGCATACTCAGTATTTAGTCCTTTACTTTCCACAAACTTCACAATGAAGCCTTCCCTGTCTTCCTTTGACATGTTAGACCTGTAAACAAACAGCCAGTGGACGGACTTAACATTAAATATTGATTATAATGCCATTAGCTGGCCTACTAAATACTAAACGTTGGAGAACAGACGTATATAATACTACTGGCTGCTAACTTACTGACGCGTTAATGTGGATTAACGTTAAAATGAAGGCAACTTACCTCCACTTGACGGACAGTCAGATAAACAAAGAGGCAGTCGATAGTCTGACAGTAATAAATACGAACGCTAACTTGTCATTGGGAGCTAGCTTAACGTTGAGTTAGCTTGTCAAAGAGTCAATCCAACACTGGTGCCTGTTTTCAGACCGAGACACCGATAGCTAACATTCAAACATTTAAAGAAATAACCTAAAGACAAATTCACATACCATTAGTATTTAAATTATCATTAACAAAGAGCCTTCACAGCACTGAAGACGATAACATACTCTGTATAATAAATGAATGGTATGAGCTAAAAAAAAAAAATAAAATAAAATATATGCGCTTTGTTGTTGTTATTCGCGCCAACGGCGTAACTTCCGGTGTTACATACTATTCCGACCGTGTGGAGTCAGACTCCAGGGTTCAAAGGTTCCGTGGAATCAACAGAGAATGTTCACCGGGTGAGTGATGCACGGCGACTAGTATTTTTAAATACGCAGAATAATTCAAGTTAAATATATCAAAATCATCCAGTAAAAGCCCAATTCACCATGATAGCAGTCTGATTGATACTGTGGGCTGTGCACTGAACAGCTTGGTTTGTTGACAGAATTATTTTGAATTTCAGTGTTTCAGGGAAATCCGCAATGTGTGTGCGCAATGTTCCGTCTTATCTGTGTAATGAGATGACAGTCTTTGTACTGTCCCACTTATGATAATATGCCTCTCCACTGTTCCTGTGATCAACTGGCCATGACGTGCTGTCTTTATGATAAGAGATCGGTATGGTTTCAAGTTTAACACTCTTGCGTAAAATGCGCACAGCGCCTCCTTCACTGAGGAGACGCGCACATGGACCCTGCTGCTGTGTGATGAATATAAGTATATAATAAACTCAAAGGAGAGCAACACTAAATATAAACAGTCAGCCTGGACAAACACTATTAAAACTCATTAATTTAACCAATTACATTTCTCTGACGCTTAAACAAACACAAATGTAAATACAAAAGAACAACACTGTGGGTTCCCTTTTATTCTTAAAATTTTATGTACAAGTGCGGCTGATTTGTTTTTTGTTTTTAATGTACATTCAATATAGAAAGTTTATATACGTAATATTACATTGAACATCTCACAAATTGCACTAGTCTTTCACAAAGAGTCAGAATCAACGTCATTCGTCAGGTCTTAGCAGAAGCTCGTTTCAGGTGGTTATTTTTCATTTATAAATATTCTAGTGCTTTTTGCATTCTGGGGAGAAGGAAAATTACTTTAAAAAACGAGAGGCAGAAAGAGTAGCCTTCAAAGAGAGAGCAGAATGAACTATGAATTAAGATCAGAGGGTGAGAGGCTGGATATTTGGAGAGCAGATCTGTGTCAACTTTGAAAGGGTGGATCAGCATCAAGTGTCATTTTCTTGTGAAACAGGGCAGAGAAATCATAAACATATTTTCAGATTGCCTTATTGAACACTTTCCATTTCCATACAATTTTAAGAACTAATAAATGACATTTTAATGTAAGAGGTGTAAAGGTCAGCGTATCCTCTGTTCAGGATTTAGGTTAGAGTAAATGTAGCCAATTACAAAATGACAAAGTGGAATAACAGAGGAGACAGTCAATAACACGTCTCATCATCCGATGTCTTTCTCATGAAAAAACAAAAAATTTGGAGTAAAAAATATATTCATACAAAAAGTAAACTATGCTGTGTGTCATTGGAAGAAACAAGAGAAGCAGCGCAGAAACAAAACAAATGTGGTCATCCGTAAAAACAATTTTAAAGTGTTTATGAGGACTTGAGTGCCATTTGTAAGGGGAGAGGAGAGTAATGCTGGAGGAGGTGTTGCAGAGATTTTGGTGACTGTCGATGACGGACTGCTGTCCTCCGACTATATCTCTCTCGCTCATTCTCTCTCTCTCTCCATCCCCCTTGTCTGGGAGCTGAACAGTCCCTCTCTGAGCTGCAGCCTGTGGAGCTGCAGGGCAGTCTGGGTGCCTGAGCGTGACTGTGAGTGTGTCCATCAGCCTTGGTCTCCAATGTCGTTGTCCACAGGGGGTGGGACGCTGGGCATTACCTGGGTGCTAGTCCCTGCTGTAAGGTAGCCTGCTACTCCTGGACCTACAGGGGACAGGAAGTTAGGTACAATTCAGTTCAGGTGTGGCTGAGTGGAATAGCTAGATCGCTAGTGGTGAGCTAAATGATGCACTAAAGTACTACCGCCAACTACTGAATGCATGCGGGAGTGATCATTACATTGCAGTAGTTTAAGCTTTTAATTGTCAGGGGCTTTTCTGTTAAATCCTGAATCTGGAGTGTGATAAGTAGTTGAAGGATTGACATGAAGATGAAGATGACATGACATTATTGTCAGCACTGTGAAGATGGAGCGGTGGGAATGGGAAATTAAGTGTGGATCAAAGATGGAAGTACAGAGGCGAGGAATGGCAGTAGGAGCGAGGTCAAAGTCTACCTGCATCAGAGCAAGAGAGAGGAGGGCTGTGAGGGCCCAGCATAGGAGTCTAGAGCCCACCTCGCAGTGGGCTACTGGCGGCCAGGAGAGAAGGAGTGGATACCCCTGAGAAGGAAACGTGGAGGACAAAGAGGAAGGGAAGGGCAGAGCCAGGAAGTTATAGGATGTGGAGACAGAGAGGGTCTCTGGGTTTAAGCACAAGTGAGGAGTCAGCCACAAGGTGTTTTTATTTTTTTTTTTAAGATAAAGCAAAGCATTCAGAGTCAACAGCAGCTCAAAGAAAAACACTCAAGACCTACCCTTTTGCTTGTTAAAAAAAAGTCAGGTTTCATGAGAGCAAGTGTTTAATAGCAGGTTTCAAGAACTACTTTACCTGTCAGGTAGCCTGCGGTTTGAGACTCTGAGATGAATAGATCGTGTTTCTGGTCTTTGAAGGCACTCCACACTGATGACTTTGCTAGAATCTCATTCACCTGCAAAGCAGTGATAATAATGCATGATGTAATTTGACAACGTGGTGATTTTTAAATTGATAATTTGTAATATTCACATTATTATCACACCTGCTCTCCGAACTGCAGACTGCGAGTCATGGACTTGAGAGCCTTTACTATCTGGGCCTTTGTCGCCGAAGGGTTATCTAATGTCTCCAGACCAATTCCTTCGAGCAGCTTCAGGAGGTACGGGACCAGCTCCACTCTGAGAGCCTGTTCAGTTTATCAATAAAATTTAATGGTTATTCATTTCACATGATCAACAAACATGATATAAATAGCTGAATAAAATCCTCAATGAATGGGGACAGTTTACCTGCGCCACTAGTTCTGTCTGCTCTTTCTGGAACATGCGGTTAAGAGCTTCGCAAGCTAATCCAGCCATGTCTGGCCGAGCTTTCATCCCAGTCATGAGGGGGCCGATAGTCTCAAGGGAAGCCATGGAGCGTACACACAGCTACACAAAACAACCATTTTAGTATGTCATAGTGCAGAAAATAATTTTTAATAGATTAAATAAAGCAGAGGCCGGAATACACATTGCAGTGTTACAAATTTGTTGTCTTCGTGTCTAATCTGAAATGACACCTGCATGTGGTGTTTTGTGCCTCACCTCGTTGTCTGAGAGCACGTGGATGAGACGGATGGAGCTCTTGGGCACGGCGTTGTTCTTGTGGTTGAGCGCCGCCAGAACGCGAGGCAGGTGACCCAGAGGAGGAACCTGGTCGGCCAGTTGACTCTGTGCACTGAACAGACACACTGCTGCCGTGGTGACTGTCTCCAAGGCCTCACCCTGTGGGAGACCAAGGAAAGAAGTCTAAGTGTGAGAACAGAGGAAGTGAAAACTATCAAATTCAAGTTAGTGTTTCTCAGTCCTGCAGCTCACATTGGGGTTGTTTTTTTCCAGCAGCTCAGTTAGGGTCTCCAGGAGGGACACCAGGAACTCTCTGGGTTTACGCAGCACCCAGCCTGGCTGAGCAATGAAGATGCGCAAGAACACTCCGCCAACTTCGAGCTCGCCCTGTCCAGCTCCATAAGCCACTGTGAAGTCCTCTGGCAACTAAGCACACAAACCAACAATGTATTGTCACATTAAATCAAACACAACCACATGATGCTGTTTCTCTGTAAGTAATATATGATGGCACTTACTTTCCAGTTCACATCAGGATTATCCTTCTGCTGTTTAAAGTGCCTGGAAAAGTGTGAGACAACATGTCAGACAGGTAAGGTACTCAATAGTTTAAGATTTCTGACTACCCAGCTAGCTACTGATTGGTCTCATGCGTACTCGAGCATCATCTCCCGCACAGTGGTGGACACTTTCTCCCTCGAGCTGTCATTCCAGATGAGCTCGGGGTTCTCATGGGTTCCCTCAAATATGTGCACTGCTGCTTCAGCGTTGTCTCGCATGGCATCCATGAATACACCAGGAAGGAAACGGATCAGCGTCAGACGCACCTGGCAGAGATGAGAACATACCATAATGTAAAATGCAAAGGAGGAGAACATCATCTGCTTTTGTTGTCCATCCATATACGCCCAGACTGACCTTTGGCCCGACCAGTTTGTCTGAGGTCATCTTGGAGAAGAGCTCTGCAGTCTGAGTGCGAACTTGGGGATGTGTGCAGTTACAGAAGAGGTCGAGCAAGTAGATCAGAGCACCTGGGCAATAAATGGATTGACATGACATCCGTGCGCTCGGAATTTATTAAAAAAAATAACAACAAAAAAAAATCTAACACCACTGACCTTTGGCCATAGCTTCTTTGACTATCTTTGTGTTAGAAGTCAGTGCATACAAGGTTTCCAGCACCATTTGCCTGCCTGAATGAGGCAAAAACATGTTTTAGTCCACAGATACATCACAGCTATAAGTAATAATAGCTGCACAGTGATTTGTTATCTATTTCAGTGTCTTCTTACTGGAGGGCAGCGAGTGCAGCAGCAACAGAAGGTTGGGCAACACAAGCGACTCTGCAATATTGCTGACGCACTCTTGGTTCGATGTCACTGTATTCACAACCTGCAGAGGAAACCAACCAGTGAGTAAAATGCATGGACATTGAAAAGTAGTAGTAGTAAGTAGTAATTAGATATCAGGTCCAGAAAGACCTCTACCTCCAAAACCAGCTGCTGTACTCTGCCGGCTCCGTGAACACGCAGCAAAGAGAAGAGCAGTTTGAAATGGCCGATGCACTCTGACTCCGAACCTGAAATCACACAAAGAGAACTTAGAGTAGTCAAGACGTCTGATAAAACAACTTAACAACAGGTTCTTCAGAAAAAGCAGGACTGGAGGAAGTGTCACATCTCACCAGGGTTGTTCTTGATGACATTACGGAGAGCCTCTAAAGCCATCTCAGCGAAGCGCAGCCTCTCAGCATGCTGCTGGGACTCCACCTTGTTGCTCTGACTCATGGCCAGCAGAGTGTGGAGGTACTGGGCCTGGGAGCCCACGTAGTCCAGAAGACTTGCTGCGAATGCTTTTGGGTACTACAAACAGAGATGAAAACATGTTATAGCATGATAAAAACAGGTTTATTGTCTATTCTATACTGACGTACCACTGTGGTCCAAACTAAATTTCCTAAATACTACTTCTCCCCACAGATATTAACGATGTAGCAGGAACCACCTCGCCTACATACAGTCTTTGCTGTTCCTTCAGCCCTGTGACAGCAAATGTGAAATGCTTGGCGGCTCAAGTATAGAGTCCTGTTCAGCAATGAAAGGTTTGTTTGCCTCTCGACTGTCTTTTGAATCTCGTAGCATTTCAAAATTCCCCTTGTTTCGCTTTAATCAACGAGGAGGAGGGGGACTGAAGACTCTGCTTTTAGCCTTGTTATTTGTTCATACCATGGCAGATTTTATTTCTAAAATATTTAAATAATTAACAACTAATTTTGACGCTGTGATGTGTAGATATGAGTCTGATAACATTTCAATAAATGGCAAAATTTAAGTTGAGGACCAGTTGGAGAACCACCAGACTGAAGCTTAAATACAGGTTGGGAATCACTGAAACAGATTATTAAATGTGACAAATGTACAACATATAAATGTTTTTTTTCGTCAATGCCACTGTCAATAATCACAGCTATAATTAATGTATTTCAAGATGTCACGTGTCCTATAATTCAGACTGTCAGAGGGGATGAACAATAAAAAAGCAGTTTGAATGTGGTTGTTGTTCTTCCACTCACCTCAAGAGGAAAAGAAGGTTGCTCGTTGTAGACCCGGACAAAGATCTCCCCAACTATCAGCTCTTTGCTGTGATCACTGAACACAAACTCTGCACCAAAGCTTTTGTCATTTTCTCCCTATAAAGACACCACAGAAATGATGCATGAATAACTACATACACAAACTCACCCATAATATCCAATACCAATTTCAGTTGAGGATTGTAGATCTGTTATTCATACCCTCTTGATGTTTCCTTCCTGTTGAAGCTCCAGGAAGTCCATCAGCTCGGCTCGTGTTCCATTGTTCCAGATCAAATACGGGTTCTCTGAGTTGCTATTCAGCAGCTTTAAGACCTAAAATCACAACAGGGCACTCAGCTCTGTGCTGGTGTTCATCTATGTAAAAGCATAACATGAATATCTTGTGTCACATACCTCAGCAGGAGATCCCTTTCCCAGCTTCCTTGAGATGTACGGTGTCAGCATGGCGGCTAAGCTCTTCCGGATGGTGGGGTTCTCTGGAGGTGTGCCCTCGATGCCGTTGGTCTCTGAAACTGGAGTGTTTCCATCCAGAGTGTGTGGCATTTGGGTGTAGCCTCCCAGACGGCTGAGAGCTATCAGGCTGAGCTTGGCCAAGCTGTTTGCGACCTGCTGTTGGTTTGTGTCCTGGCTAGCTTGCACGCCGCTCTCCTCCAGAGTGTAGTCGTAGTTGAATAGGTGGACGAGCAGGTGCCAGAGCACACCAGCATGGTACAAATGGGTCTGTAGGAAGAAATCCACCGCGAAGGAGCTCACACACTGTACTGCCAAGGCAGCGGTCTTTGGGAGACCCTGAGAGGAGGCGACAGAGAACATCAAGAAGTTGTCTGGTTGTTGAGCATCAAGCTAACATCTAGCACTTAAACATATCTAAATAATTAGCAGTGTACAGTGCCAAGAGTAATGGTGGTATACAGGGGTTGTTTTTGATATGGGCTGTTGCCCAGGGTGGCATCATGTGTTCGGCAGTGTTCCCACTGCCCTGTTACCATGCTGGTGCTACAGCACATCGCCACAGGGGCCACAGGGAGTGTTCGCCCAGGGCACCAAATAGACTAGGACCACCCTTGTGGTATTTTTGCACAAATTTGCACAGCAGATTTGCACTGTTTTTTATTTTATGTCTATTTCTACAGATCAGATCACAGATCACATCCACATTACAAATAAGTAAAAATACATTTTATTTAGCTAATAAATGTGTTTAATTAAGATTTCATTTGCAATTAAAATATATTTTCTTCCTTTATTTAGTACATATTGTAAATATTTATTACTATTATTACAGATTCTCTTATTTCACCACTGTTGTTTAATGTTTGTTTGTTACTGTAACTTGTCTATGCTGCTGTGGCAGGGGAATTTCCCCAATAGGTGATGGGAAAAAACTATTCTATTTTAATGCAATTTCTTCAAAATAAATGGTTATTTTTATTCTCATTAGTAAGGATAAAAGTTATGTTGTAATTATAGACAGAATAATGTAAACATAAGAGGTTCTCACCTTTCCATAGAACAAGATGTGACAGAGGTCCCTGATGATGTTAGGCAGTTCGATGATCTTTTCCCTGCATTCCTCAAACTGAGCTGCGACACTGTAGCACTTACAGATGTGCCCGCACACCTGTGTCAAGTGTGGGAAAAGTGTTATAGAAGTTACTCTAGAGCGACAGGTGCCTCCAGGTGAATAAAGACGTGTTTTACCTGTACAGCCATGTCATCAGGCTTACTGGAAGCAGTTAACACAGCAACACAGCGAGAGAGAGCCTCCAGCAATATCTGATTAAAAACAGGAAACACTTATTCAACAGTGCACTGGTCCACATGTAGACGGACTGCTGTTTCATTCAGACTGATTGATATTTGAGGACTTGTAAATATGCGCATACCTCGATGCCATTGTCGCGCCGCAGCTCCTCTGCATTAAGGGCTGAGCAGTTGACAGTGTGGAAGGCCAGCTCAGCAGCAGCTGGCAGGAGAGGGGAGGTTTTGGAGAACAGCAGCTCATCCTCCGTTTCCAATGTGATTGTTTTGATGAGCATGGGGTAACCGGCGTATTTGTAAGGTTCCAGTTCTGTTTTCAGACAATAACAGCATTAGTTAAATGTGCCTGACTTTAGACACGTAAAAAGAAAAAGGTGATCTGTCTAAATACCTTGTTTGTGTCGGTTGAACAGGATGCTCTGAGCTTTGAGGATGAGGATAATGTTTTCTGGGTCGGGGCCGTCCAGGATTCGGGCAGACTTTGTGCAAAGGAACTCGTAGGCTTTGTTGACTTTCTCAAACATGTCCTGAAATAAACAAGTTGAAATGAAAAATCTCCAGATGAGGCTAAGGTGGTCCTTCCATACACATCTTGATTATAATACAGACCCTGCCCTCTGGATTCTTGTCTGGATGGTACTTCTGCGCCAGTCTGAAGTAAGCTTTCCTGATTTTACTCTCCTCATGCCTGAAGACAAAAACGCCAGTATTTCTTGAGTCTTGCGTTCTGAATCCCCATCATCCAGCAGCAACATTTGCATTTGTTGCTACTAATCAATAAAAATGATCTAAGATAGCAAACAAAAACAAATGATAACAAATGAAAGGCTACTCACTGCCCCTGTCCTTTGGGGAGGTTGAGGACTTCATAGGCGTCGTCTATAGACATAGAGGGAGGCTTTTTCTCCACCTCCCTCTTCCAGGCTTCAAGGGTATCTTTCAGCAGCTTCACCTGTAAGGATAATAGTGGCGGATGAGTTACAGAAGCCTTTTTAGACACAAGAAACTGCATAGATAAAGTACAAGTTTGGATAAAAGACACATACAGCATCTCGAATGGGCCAGTTGGGGAAGCGAGTGGTGTCACACAGATGTCTGAGGTAGTAGATGTTGCAGAAGAGCTCGTTGTCCAGCTGAGGGAAGCTGACCACAGGGATGGGGCAGTACTGGTAGAGGGCCCGAGTGTTGCTCTGCAGCCTGGGACTGAAGTCGGCTATGTGGGCAGCAATCTTCTCAATCATCATCCGTCTGAAACAGAGTTTGAAGGCAATCCATCACAAGTGTGAAGACTGGTGGCTTTGAAGAAAGCATAAACAACTGCTTCAGTTCCACATCAAAAGCTGTCTGGGAGCAAAGTCAAAAATAAAAACATTACAATATAGTGTACATTTAAATTTTAGGCTAGCCTTTTTTTGCTGTCTTGTTTCGTTGCTGGCCTGTCCACAGCAGTAAATTGCTTTGCACTGATGCTGGTACTCCTGTCTGTTTCTCCAAACTGTGCCAGCCGTCATCTACTGTAGTTAATACACTGACTCTGGATAAATACATCATACAACCCCACTTCAATTCATCCAAACATCCCTATAAAAGCACACTAATTGGACATGATGGAGACAAATACCTACCTCATCTCACTGCTCCAAATGGCCTCAGGTGTGTCAAATTCTCCAAGGAATATTTCTGAGAAGCGCTCAGCCTCGTAGTTCTCCAGATAACACACCATAGCCTCAGGCAGCAACGGTCCCAGAACACTGCGCTGCACAATGTCTTGACCCTTAGCCTGGGAGGAGGCACAACAGACAAATGTCATTTTTAAAAGAAGGCAGAATTCTTAAGATATGATCTGCTGTAACTTATAAAGTAAAAATTTACATCAAAAACTTTACCTCCTCTGATTTGAAGGCTTGTTTCAGATGTGTGTACTTCAGGAACCTGAAGAAACCAGAGGGATGTATCAAATGTTGCTAGTGCCAATTTGTTATGTTTTATATTTAATTTTCAATGACATCCATATTTGTGGACACACTTGGGGAATAAGGGAATAATTAATATTATGTCGAACAAGTAAGACATTTAGATTTTCAGTGGGTGTGGTATCAAAGTGTCAGTCATCACAATAGAATGAATCTCTAAACATTTGTGGAGATAACCTCAGCATGTTTGCACAAAATGCTTTTTGCTTTTTCACCTTGCGACAGGAAGCACGTTGGATCCTGTGTACATCATGATGAAGAAGAAGATCCCAGTTAAATAGAGGCGCTGCAGGTTCGGGTTGTCCTGCATCACCAGGTACAGCACGTTAGCTACCTTTTCCACCAGGATGGGGTCAAACGTCAACAGCAGCTGGAGCAGAAAAAGAAAAATGGAGTTTTAATTAATTCAAAAATTCACCAACAATTCACCAAACAATTCACAGATATTACAACATTGGATAGAAAAAAAAAATACCTGGACAATGTGAGGGAGACAAGCATTGTCACTGATCATCCTCTTGATTTTAGGTAGAGGGCGGATGATGGCATTATCTTGGTCCCTAAGTAAAAGTAAATTAACATGTATAAGCATGGCTTAATGGTCTAACATTTCAACACAAAAATCAATACATACTTAAACTTTATGGAATGATACCATGATAAAATATTAAAGACATAAAGGGGGCCATTCATTCTGCCCACCTGCTGGGGTAGTAGGAGCACATGGTGATGAGCATGTTTAGAATCAGTGTAGCCAGATCGGACTCGTTCATCACTGCCTGTCCAGTGGCCAGGAGGCACCACTTTAGCTGGGGGATGGCCTGTAGGGGGCGCCAGCCATCCATGCCCTGAGCCCAGCAGCGGGTCTTTGCTGTCAGGACGCCTGTGTTCCAAAACTCTTGCATCTGGAAAAGTGGTAAAGAAAAGTAGAAAAATAAGGAGAGGATATGTATGCGGAGACTTCTGCAAAATAACAGAAAAAAAAAAAAAAATCAAGAAAATAAATTCTTTTCTATAACGGTCCGCTCATCACTGTCCAGTTACACTACATTTCATGAATTGACATGAAAATGATTAGAAATTAGAGGTATATCAGGCATGTAAATTAAAAGTATGGCTACAAATAACACGTTACTACATAAAAGTAAATGACTAAACATAGTCACAGTAAATACACAACAATGGTCCACCAATAATTGCGTTCAGCTCTGAGCGACTAGACCAGTGCTATGGGACCATTATTGTAGCAAAAGTACAGTATTTGCGTAGCGGAGCACACAATGATTTGAAACACGTAGCGCTGCGGCCCAGCCAGCCGCCCCTCGCAAATCCATGGTCAAATGAGCTGCTTGTCATTTTCTAGTGCGCAAATGATCGTGCGTTTACAGTAATTAGTGTACAGATCGCTGCATGCATTTTGCTACAGCGACAGAGGTATATAGCAAAAGTGACGTGCAGAAAGCCAGCCGATAGGGAGCTGTAAGTGATGACTTGTCAGTATTTCCTGCTCTTGCAAGAAAAACACTTCGACTTGCCAGCCATTAATATACAGTTTTGTTTTTTTTTTAAACAAATTTACGAATCTGATTATGCACACACAAATTCTGAACACACATTTGCAGATCTGTGTACACATTCACAGATCAATGCACGCTCTGAAAGACTGTTTTACACATTTACACATCAGGTTACACACACACGGATTGACTGACACATTTGCAAATACTTTTGCTACAATAATGGCCCCACAGAGTTCCCCCATAGCCATTTACACACCTATCAGATAACTACTATTACTATTTTCCTTGTGCGCGTACTCCCCAGTGCTTGACATCTTAAGAAGATCACATACCTCCTCAAAACTGAAAGGTCCTCTTCTTTCCTTGTCTGCATTACCAAAGTACCACTCTTTCTCACTCTCCCTCTTCATGTCTGGTGACGCCTCAAGCACGTTGGTCTATGGAAATAAAGAAGACCTCCAATTGACACCTGAACAGATTCATTATTAATTTCACACATGGGTCAATGTCAAACTTAATCTCATCTACAGCTCATAGAATACTGCAACAACTAGTGTTGTGTGAGACAAAGGGATTATTTTTCATATAACTGGAAAGCCATATTTTTACCTGAAGGGGCACAGTAGCTCTGCTGGTATGCAGATGGGCCATGGTGAGTAGATCCACCAGAATACGCACTCCATTAGAGTCCATCACCTCTTTCACATTTTTCTACAGAACAGAAAATTAATTATTACTCAAGAAAGAAATGTGGGTTAAATGGACGAGCATTTCTAACAGACTCTGTTGCCTTTCACAGTTTACCTTGTTCAGAATGAGTTTGTTGAGGAAGAGGATGAGTCTGTCTCTTTCTAGTCTGTCTGTGCACTGTAACCACAGAGGAGAATTTGGAATTTCAGGATTAATTAAAAAGACATAAAAACAATAGCAATGTCTTTAAATATATCAGTTATTTCAGTTAGTGTGTACTCACTCGGTCCAGCATTCCCACAATGTATTTTGTGTCTGTGAAGGGGCCGATCTCCTCAAAGCACTTCCCATAGACTATGGCAAGTGCCTGCAGGCACAGGCACTTCATCATAACTTTGGGTGTCAGCAGAAAGCGATGGTAGAGCTCATTGAAGAACTCATATCTGAGAGCAAAGAGGAGAAGGAGAAGCATAAATAATCTTTTTGGATTCAGAGCCGAACAATGGTATTAGTGCCACTGGGTTGTGCTATCATCTTACGATCTCTTGATGGCATTTGTCTCATCGTTTTCATCCTCTTCAAGCAGCAGACGCAGGTAATAATCACCGATCTTTATCTCATCTGAAAGGCACTCATATTTCACCTGCCAATAAGAACATGCAATCATTTTATTTGCGAAATAACTCTTTGTGGGATTCAATGATCAAGATAACACTGGTCATGTGTAGCACAGATATAAACCTCAAACTCCTGGTGGTTCCAGGAGATGACGGTGGCACTGCCGAGCTCACGGTCCACGCTGAAGGCGCGCATTTCCCCCTCCAGAGCGTCCCGCAGCTCCTCTCTCGTCCTCAGGTTCCAGATGAGGTTGGAGCGTGCGTGGTCGAGCTGGAATCTTGACAAGAGCAGGGTAGGATAGTGATGTAAAAAATAAATATGGTTTAACAGACAGTTTCATGACTTGAGAGTGATGGGTCTGGATTCCTGCAAAATTCAATGGGTGTCCACAAAAACAAGTGTCTCAAACTCAGACAGGGTAGCAGAAAAATGTAGAAAATGCAGCTAAAAAGATCATAACTAGCACAGCGATCCATGGTAACTAACATCTAGAGGGTCTGAATATAAAGTTCTTAGCAAGACCTGGACTCATGACAAAATGTGGCAGAAAACGGGGTCAACATAACTACTATCATATTGTACCTGTAGTAGAAAAGCTCCCAGTTGACTTCAATCTTTATTCTCTGGCGTCTCTTTCTCAAGATGACAGGCTTTTGGTTTGGATTCTGAAATCAAAGGAAAGACTTTGAGGAACTATTTCAAGTCCATTTTACAGCATTACATCTTATGGCACAAAGTTGTAAAACTGAAATGGCAACAACATGAACAATATTTTAGACAAGGACACCACAAATGAGATAAATGGCACACAAAAATGTGTTTGAGAGTGGGGATATTAGAACAGTAAGACAAAAAAAACACCCAAAAGAAACACTGTTGTCATCGCATCAACACAGAAGACAAGGTTATGAAACACAAAAAAACCAAAGTGGGATCCCAATATTGGATGTATTCTCTAATTCTTGCTTGGCGAAACAAGAGTGTTATGGTCATGATTCTCATGAAACTGTTTCTGCTTCTCAAGAGGATGTTACGTCTAAACCCAAGCACCTAAATTTTTGTGTAATTTACTGCTTGAAAGATAAACATTTGATGCCTTAAACAATACCAAAAATTGCTGGCATAATCAAAAATGGTGTGAGAGACCTTCAAAAGTGGTCATTATTTATTGATGATTAAACAGACAATTCAGAGACATGTTCAAATATGTTTTTAAGTGTCTACTGTATAATGTATCAGTGACTTCTTCTTTTCTTGCATCTATTTCAAGATACAAGTTGCAATCCCTTGTAGGTGATAATTGGTCATTGCCTGGCTGAATTACAAAGAGCACACCCAGTAGGTCACATGAAAATGGAAAAAAAGGTTTGGTCAAGAGAAAAAGAAAGAAAAGAGCATGGATCCCATTGGTCAGTCCTACTTACCAGGTTATTTCTGTCTTGCTGCATTGTTTGACAGCAGAGAAACCACACAAGACAAGGGAGGGTGGGGCAGATACAACACAGATTATTGTTCCTCGAATCAAACAGAGATTAATCTGAACAAAAGGATCACAGGTCACTAGAGTACATCATAATAACAGACTGACATACAAAACTATCATTAATCTGTCAGATTTACTAGTTGACGATCCACTAGATACATATTTTCCAGGTCTACTTGCTATATGCATGGAGCTGCAAACATGAAATGTGATTAGGGAATATAAAATGAAAGCAAGCCAATCAAAATATGTAGAGGACCAGCCACTCTGGATCATTCAAAAAAAGGACAGAAATGGAAATGGAGGTCATGTGATATTCAAGTGAAATAATTTGCTATATTATACGTATATTTGAAGGTAAAACAGATTTTCCACCTTTGTAGAAAGAGCAGATCCACGGTTTTACAAAACACTTGATGACACCACCAAACTTAACTCACCCACTTCATAAGAGTGACCACACAGGTTCAGTCTGAAACACCTTACATGTACTATGAGGTAACAGAGGGATTCTATAAAGTTACTATGAGGAACTTTTATTTTGTGTTGATTTTGGCTGCCACGCAGAGTTCTTGAGAACCAGAGTCAGAAAACCTCTCATCTGACTGCAGCACAGTCTGACAGTCTGCCCTGCTCAGATCTGGTTTTCTTATGCCTCTGTTCTCCTCAGTGTCTCCAGCAGCATGGAGTTGGTGTTGGTTCCCACCTCCAACTAAAGCTCTGACTGCAGGTCGGAGGCAGCAGCCAAGCCATACCTCACTGCCAAAGTCAGAGCTTGCCACTGTGGTGTCACCTGCATGATTTGATGCAGACTCTTCCCCAGTGGCACCAAGATAGGCATTACGATTAACTAATGTATATAGAAACCTCCTCTCACTAATGCTGTCCTTGACTTGTGTAGCTCATGTAGAGACATCAGTATCAAACTGAAAGAGAGAAATAAGTTCCTTACAGTAACTTTAAAAGAGTTTAAAGAAAACGTCAGACACTCTGCTTGTCTTTTCTGAAGAAAAGATGTCTGTTAGATGTGACACAAGCAGTTTGAATAGCAGATATGCAAGGGAATCATCATCAAAAGTGCAGCATCACAGCTCTGCATGCAAAATAGCAGCTTGCTGAAAAGTGTGTTATTGTGTTTGCATCTGCATTCTGCAGTACCATTCAGCAATGATCGGAGACATCTGAGCAGACATTCAGCAGCAGTGGCTGTCTAAAAGATAACAGGGAAATCAGCCCCTGAGCATATTTGCAAAAGAAAATACATCCTCCTCACCTCCTTTTGGGCTATTCCCATTTTATCTCTCCAGTGCATCAGCACCAGATCAGCCTTCTCCTTGGCAAACTTCTCCACCTCTTTGGCTGCTTTACCGGCTATCCGCTGCCACTCTGGCACCTTGTTTCGATTCAGCTGGTCCTATGGAACACCAACATAAAGCAATTACAGATGACGTAGTATGTTCACCCTGCAACATGTGATGCTTTTCTTCAGATACCGTGGCAATTTTCAAGTTGTCCCGGATGTGCATTCGATCCATATCTTTCTCAGGTACTGGGTCTTGACTGTCCAGGTAAGCCAGCAGGCCTGTCGGCTGAGAGCGAACAAAACAGTGAAATGAGTTAAGACTTAAACAAAGTGCCTCCGTTGCCCGAGAAAAGCATTGGCTTCCGTCCTAGAGTACTTTGGCTGCATCACATTATTCTGACAGCTTCTGCCATGAGTATTGGAGAAGCATCAATGGGCTGCAGCCTTACCAGTATCCTTTTCAAGAGGTTCATGGCAACAGGGTTTTCTGCTGTCCAAAGTCCCACCAGGTGTCGACTCAGCTGCCTGAGAAAGAAAATGCCATGTAAATAGCTGAGACATTTTGTCAGTTCGAACACATCTTCTTGTTTCGTCCACTGAAGCACTGAAGTTAGGTCTACTGTTAGATGTAAGTCTCAAAGTGTAGATCTCTGCCCTCTCCCCTCCCAAACAAAGTCTTGAATCTTGTATCTTTCCTAACTTTTGTGGATCATAACATATTAGGGATGGAATTAATCTGCAGATCTGTTTTAAGCCTTGCCAACTGCCAGATTTACCATTTGCTAGTGAAGCACTTATTGATTAATCCTGGTTGATTAATCTAGCTGCTGGAAAAAACACAACCAAATGACTTCAATCTTTGAGTGTAAGTGTGTGTTTTATTGGGGTTGACCTGTTGGTAAGCATCCGCTGGTCAGCGCTGATGGTGAACAAGGAAGTGTGCAGATGCCTCGGAAGAGCCCCTTCACTCAAAGCCAGGTCCTGCATCTTAGTGGCTATTTCCTTATCTCCCTCCTACATTTGAACATCACAGGATGGTTATCATCATCAAGCATGGAAACTTACGACATTAAAATAATTATGAAAATATTGATACTGTAACCAACAAAACCCACAGACAAACTTACCTCAATAATGGCCTTCATCACCAGGCCTGCTCCCTTCACTATTGCCATAGAGGGATGCTAGAGACACAAGCATTGACTGGATTCATATCAGTCATATTACAATCATAATCAGGTTGGATAGGTTTATTCAGACAAGTACCTGGAAGAGTTTGAACAAGGTGCGTCCATCAGAGGCAACCATCTCCAGCAGCATGTCAAACTGCTGCCCCTCTGTGGTTTCACTGTAGGGGGCGCAGAGGGCAAATGTTAAGAAGTCCAGCAAGGAGCTGATGACCAAAGCTCCTGTCCCATGGTCCTGAAAGCAAGAGAAAAAGGGAATGAGAGTTTTGGGAATGATAATTATATTACACTTCTAAATTTTCCAACTCTTCAATCAACTTGCTGAAACTTACCACATTAGTGATGAATTTTTCAAGGAGGTTTTCCAGGAACTTCTTGGAGGACAGCAGAGAGGCCTTGTTCAGCTGCTCCTGCCTCAGGTCGTAGTCATCGTGCATTGGCTGCAAAGAACATGGAAAGAAACTGTGGTCAGCTAAACAGCAAGGTAAAGGGGTTGACGTTTATCCATGCAAATTTACTGCTAGATAATTAGGGGATACTTACACACATAAGGGCACAGAGCATGTCTACAGCAGCATGAGTCACACCATTGTTGTTCCGTTTCAAAGATTTTACCGTCTTTACTCCCAACTTTTCCCTGAACCTGGAACACAGAAGCACACATTCAGAGATTTAGCAGCCCCAGTAAAAACACCAAGCCTTGAAAACGTAGAGGATCATAATCTGCAGAATATAAAGCATTCAAATACTGTATTATGTAAACAAGGTCTGGGGTTGGTTACACAAAGAATTTATTGCTTTCAGAAGTGGCTTGTTGTTTCTTTTGCTCACAAAGTGTCACATCGACTGAACTACCATGTTTAAAGATATAAAAGAGGTTTTCTTTCAAGCAAAAACAACCCATTTATGTATTTATAGTCATTTGAGTTATGTGGTTGTGAGGAAAACACCAAGCTACTCTAGCAATGAATCTTTCAGGAAAACCAATTCACAGTTCTGCTTCACAGGAACAAATAAACAGTAAATACAGTTCCTCTCATACATCTCAGTGACCCAAGTCTACAGGGTTCTGTGTAAAGGATGAAATGGACAAAAGCTGATAGCAGGAGAGAGATGGAGGCTCAAAAATATGAGTCTGAGATGCCCAGAGAGGAGGATCAAGACAAATCGAGGCAGACAGCTCGACTGAACACAGTGAAGTAACCTCCCCTCTGACGAGCCTGTCTGAAAGCCCGAGATGAAAGCAGAGCAAAGATAAAAGAGGAGAAGGCGGATCGATAGACAGCTAGAAAAGACTTTGGAAAAGAGCAAGAAGGATAAGAAATGGAGACGGGCAAAAGGGCAGACTGAGATGTATGGATTCATATTTACGTTGCATCTGTGACTCCAGACCCTTGACCAGACCTTAGAATGACAGAGCATGCCTGTTACCAGCAGCTCAACAGAAAATACACTTTAAAGAAATCAAATTAGGAAGGTACAGCGTGCTGCAGTCGTACTTAGGCAGCTGGGTGAAAGCCTGGAAGCCAGCCTTGGAGGCCACCAAGCGTCGAATGGCCTGGAAATGGCTCTCCAGCTCTGAGTTAAGCGCCGGCAGCTCGGTCTCCTGGGATAAAAGAGCCAGGATGGCATTGTTGATGAGTTTCTCTTTGTTCTCAGAGAAAAGGCCCTGGAGAGAAAACAAAGAGAGAGAGAGATAAAGACGGGGAAATTAGTGTGAATACTGTTTGGCCCGATAAATGAAAATAAGTCACACTCAGTGAACACACTCACATCTTGGGTTACTGCATGCAGCACTCCACTGTAGGATATGTTGGCGTTGAATCTGAACACTGCGTCTGCAAAGTTTCCATCTGAGCAAAGGAGGGAAGGTGCGATGGAACAATTACACAAAAGAATATCAAGTATCAAGAAGAGAAACGGCACAAACAACACACTGTCGAGGTAAACAAGATGGCCAGTGAAGTCAGCATTTATAGCTTTATTTATAGGCCTAATTGATTAGAATCATTTGAGTCTTTAGCTTCTGTAAACTTGACTTTTAGGCTCTTGTTGCGTTTCCAACACCACAGTCACGTCTTTCTGTGGGCCCTTGAAGAGACTTTGTACCCCCAAGCACTTACACACCTTCCCTCTTTGTATTCACAGTGACCTCCACAGCACAGAATTGTGATGAATGATGATCTAGATTGATGTAAAAGTTGCATGTATTTTGATTTGAGTCTGATTTAGGAGGATATGAAAAATGCCCCAAATCTGCATTGAAAAGACCAGATTCAATGTTATTTGTGCTCTTCACACCATTGATGTTGCTTATATTTTCCAAAATGTCAAAAATGGGGTTGAACAGAAAAAGTCACATAACAACAGATGGAATATTTTCTAATCCAGATGGTTCGAAGTCTTTGAGGAATCTGAGAATACCCTCAGAACAGCAGTCAGCATTGTAGACAATCCTCAGGGTTTTCGAAGACTGTAGGGTACTTGTGTTTCTTAGCACTGTGACTCAAATGTAACAGTAATATATGAGAGGCACAAAGTGGGGTGAGACAAAGCAGTGCTTTGATGTTAATGCTAAATTTGGTTTGCTAACATTCTCACAGTCTCCATGCTAACATGCTGAGGTTTAGCAGGTATTATATTTATCATCACTTTAGCATGTTATCATTCGATAATTAGCACCAAGCACAGCTGATGGGAATGGCAGTGTTGGACTAATCGAAATTTTGTATTTATGGTGGCAAAAGAAGGTCATGAATCTCATGAGATGAAGGGCTTAGACTCACTAGGTGGTGCTGCCAGAAATTTGAGATGCAAACTCTCCACCTCCTCATCCACAGGCATGCTCAGTAAGCCCCATCTTTGCCCTCGCTGCGTGGGGGCCATCTTGACGCATACGTCCCTGTTGCCCGACGCACGGACTCCATCAAGCAGGCTGGCTAACAGGGAGTCCCTACAGACGCACATACAAACAAACTCAGCTAAATGCATTACAAACAAACAGTGAGCACACAATAACAGGAGAGAGTTAAGGCTATGCACCAGCCACATGCACATGACTCATGTTGGAAATGAATTAACCCACAGGGCCTATAGTGCTACTCAATACACAAAATGGGTGAATGTTTGTGTACCTTTCCGTGGAGGAAAACTTTCTGATCTGACCTCTGATGAATTCGACTGTAAAGACCTGAGGGTTGTCTACGTCACAGATGAGAGCAAATACCTGGAGGGAGATGAGAGAAACAAGAACACAGGCTCAGGTGTTTTTCACACTTAACTTGTTGTGATGCTGTGGATGCATAATGAAACAAATACTGCTCACCTCTCCAAAGGGTTTGATGGTCACTATGTTGTATGAAGCCGGGTCTCTTTCCACTAGACAAGTCTCAGTCAGGGCCAAGATACGCTTAACGGGCTCCTGAACAGAGATAAAGATATGTCACAACACTAACTAGTAAACAAATCATACTTGAAAACAGAAACATACAACTTAAAGGAAGAAGGTAGGTAGATGATTTTAGATTTCCTTTTTAATAACTTGTAAATGCAACATTGAGTAATTAAACACCATCTAATTCATTTAAGTACAGGGCATCATACAGCATCATAACCATAAGCTACATGAATATAAGATTAGCAGTAAAGCACTTTGATACTAATTCAAGAGTAAAATCTTTCCAAAAGTAAAAAAATAAAACTTTTTTAATGAATTTACCAGCATGGTAATTAAATTTAGATAATTTTACAATATTGAGGATCCACGTGCTGATAACATTCAAAGGCCTCATAATCTTGCGTCATGAGAGCGCAGAGGGCTGCAAGGCACAAGGAGAAGCAGAGGGGTCTGACCGGGTGTCGAGGGGTGACCTTCTGCACGACGAACTCCGCCAGTGAAGTGATGCTCTCGTCTGAGCTGTACTTCCCCAACCTGTCGGTCACAAAATTCTCAAAGGTCAGCGCCTCTTTCCTCAGTCGTAGCGTGATGCCGATGAAGTTCCCCGCATGCTCGATGGCACTGCGGATGATGTCATCCCGGTGCTCGGAGGCAAACAGATGCTGAGAAGAAGGAGGACATGTTGAGACGAGGAGTAACAGATGCACAGACAGAAACATACAAACTCCATGAATGCGTACCAGCCTGCTGAAGCCCCCATACAGGATGCAAAATCCTCCCTGGTAATCAGAGACCTCGACGAAGCCCTCTATGTTACGGTAGTCATAGGAACACACCACCCGGTTGGTGTGTGGGTCGATCTGGTCGATGCCACCCGGTGTCACCTCTAAACTAACAGGCTTGCGTGTGTCGCTCCAGTGGTGCTTGTAGCAGTTGTAACGCTGTTCAACACAGTGAGACATTTTGGTGTCAACACAGTGGCAAATGCATACTCAAATGGATTACTTTTTTTATTATCTCAGTACTTACCCTGCCAGTTATTTTTCCCTCTGAAAACTCTGTTCTGAATCTCTGTGAAAAAATAAGAAAAAGACACAACAAGGTATATTTTGGAGCTAACTTAAACAGATACTGTTAAATAATCCTTGTGTAACACTTAAGTGCCCTCCTCATTACTGAATTACAAATGCTTCTAATGATTTGTAAGGGGAAATACCGATCCTCATCCTCCTCCTCGTCTTTTCGAAACACGTCAGCATTATGATTTTATTTCTTCACAGCAACAAACTGTCTGCTGATTCATGTCTGTGATAAACACCTACTGAGAGTCAAAGGGCCTATGATTTGCAAGCAATGCATTCCTAAGCAGTGCACCGTGCATTAAGTGACTTTAGACAACACGGCAAAATATGCAGCTCTGACGCAGCCAGGAAGCGTGGACCAGCCACATCAAACACAAACTTGAAAGGAACATATGCGTGAGGCCTGTTTAGTCATCTAGACACGATGGCGAAGTGCTGAGTGTTTGTCCTCACCAGTGCCTCTGTGAGCAGCTCTGTCCGGTGCTCTGTGGAGAACTTGAGCGTTTCGGACTTCTTGCCGCTGCCTTTGCGGAATGTGAGGTTGAACTCTGTTCCCTGACCTTTTCCTACCGGCCCGATACCACAGATGTCCCCATAGGGCCACTGGTGCCACAGACAGCAACAACACAAACATAAAACACATCGTTACAGTCATGAACAAGCAGTTTAAATACGAAAAAAGTCAGCGTTTATAGTATACAAATACTGAATAAAATGTTTATTGCACATTATTATGTAGTTTGTTAAAAATTACAACCCATAATGACTAAACAGATCATGAATGACAATAAAGTACAATACACTTGTATTTAATATAAAATGTATCCCTATGACAGAAGTTAGAATTACAGACAAATACTGAACATTAATACACCTAAAATGTGTTTAAATAGTTATGTACAGCATGGTTTCATGTCTAATTAGGGCTGTAACGATACACTAACTCAGGATTCAATTTGTATCACGATTTTTGACCCACAGTTCAATACATCCCACGATTTTTTTTAAATTGAAAAAGCATTTTATTTAAAACACTAATCTTAAAAAAATATATATCATCACCTTTGAATATGGTATTTGGCTCCACAAGGAGTTCAATGTTATAATCATAGTATGAGATCACGTGTGACTACAGTCACTGATGGTCTCAGTTAAACAGTAAACCAGAGTCGTCTTCAGTGAAGTCAGTTGTTATCCAGCAACAGTCAAGCTGCAGCTACAGAGCTCCGGCTCCCACGTGACTTTGTTTACACCGCCATTTTGGCAGTGAAATCCCAGTCAATTTATGCCTTCGGAGTTTTAAATCACAAGATATGACTATATGCACAAGTAAGTACTAAAGAATAAATATCTCTGACCCTTACCATGTCCCCAGGATACTTTTGACTCATCTTGAAAAGGTTTAGTAGTTGTTGTAGATGTTTTAAAGTCTCTTCTCTTGTGAATCATAGTACTAGAAATCACACAATGCTCTGTTCCTTGCTGTAATCCGAGAAACGTTTATAAGCGTTTAGCTGCAAGCGGCGAGATCCCTGGCAGTAGTTTAAACAGAGCGCTCTACTACCGACATGGCGAAGCAGGTTACGGTAGTTTTCCTTGGGGGTAAAGTTTTCCTTACAGTCAGTTACTGTTTATTATCATAACTAGTTTTCTGGTTTAGGCCTGTACTTGTGCAAAACGCGGCAGCGTAAACATCCACTCAGCAGCTTATCAGCTGCAGAGCGGCAGTGTCTACATCCGCTCGGCAGCTCAGATCACCTTTCCGGTATGGAACGGGTGATGATAATTTTTTCGCGTATCGCAATTCTGCCTTCTTATATCGCGATACAGGATGCAATTTCGGTTTTCACACACATATCGTTACAGCCCTATGTCTAATGGTTATTGATTATTATGTTTCATATTCTAATCAGTGTGAAGACGTGCTGTTAAGTGTTCAGGGCCATGGTGAATGCACAGTGTTCTCAAATGCTGCACATGGGAGGTTAAAAATACCGCCTTTCAGATTTTAGCTCAGCAATGTGCTTCAAATTGATTATCAGTGGTCACGTGGAGCTAAGAGCAGCACATCCTACAAGCTGAATAACTCTGAACACCAGGCTGCACACACTGACCTGATTGGTTACTTCTAGGGTGGTGGGGTTGTAAGTGGTGATGCCATGCGTCCCCACTGAGAAGACTCGCTTGTACCTGGAACAGAGATGGGATGAGTCAGAAACTCAGCCTACACATCACCAGCCACACACAGCAACACCGACAACAGCACGGGCAGTCGCAAAACATTAGCAGTGAATGTGGCGAAGCAGCTGAATGTGTGGCGATCTGTCAAACGTGGGCGTTAGCTGAAGCAAAGCAAGAGACCGGTTAACTTGGGATTTAGAGATTTCCAATGTGCTCAACATAATTTAAATAAAGATCCATCAGGATGCTGTGAGAAGAAAGGGTCCATTTGGAGCCCCCTGTAAGAAAATGATGAGTCAAGGACAGGTGACATCACCAGGGCTCAGTTAACGAATGACATCATCTACATAGAGGTTTATTATGTCATCTTATGAGGTAATGGTTGAGATAAAGCACAGAGAGGGGAAAAATATGATAACAAAAGATTACCAACTGCCACTTTTATAGCTGTGATAGACAAACTGGATGAGAGTCATTTAACTCTGTGAAATTCAACTTTTTTCTGCATATCCACACTGAGTAAATATGTGTGTGTGTGTGTGTGTGTGTGTGTGTAAAACAGGCAGGCACATCTGTATGTGTTTGATCACCGGGTGGTTTACCAACACTTTGAGTTGGCATTTCTTCACAATTACTCTGTTTGCTGTTTGATTTGAAAATGGGTCATGATCAGTGTTCCCTCTAAACTGTGCAACCCGAAATGAACACACTGTGGCACAACCTTAGTGCTTATTCTAGTGTCATTTAAGAAGAATTTTCATTTATGGATCTTAATCATTAAATGCTGTTACTAGATTATGTGTAGTAGAAATGCTAATAAATCTGACTGTGATGTTGCTCACAGTCATCCAAGGAATTGTCAGGGAGTTTGTGTGTTAGCATGAAAAATTAGAGGGAACATTGGTCATGATGGTTTTGGTTATGTAAAGGTATTTGGATTAGGGTAGGGTATTAAGTGTCTGTGTGTTTTCACACACACAGACACACACACACACACACATATTACATATACATATTTACATCTATCTATCTATCTATCTATCTATCTGCCTGCACACTGGACATGCTGACTAAGCTCCTTCCTTTCTTGCACATCCTCATCAGGCCTGGGTGACATTGAGAGCCCTAGTGAGGATATTAGTTTGTTGTCCTATTAAAAAGGAAGTCAAAATGAGAGGTTACTTCCCCATAATGCATTCTTCATGACTAACATCAACGGACAGGTCGGGCAGCAGGCTGAGGCCAGGCTGGGGTGGACTGTTCCAGGATCATCTCACAGTCAGTCCTTCCTTTTTCAGAATTACATTAATTTTCTTTCATATACCTTTCCCATTAAAAAGTGTGTCATGTTTTCATTCCCAACAATATACTCTTTCCAGTATTCTCAATTTCTGTCATCCTGGGCCACAAAGTCTGAGACCACGACTTTGTCCTGATCTCAGGGTGCAGTCTCTCTTTATGTCTTAACCTTGGTGCTAAGTGCTCGGCTTAACTGGGTGTCAGCACAAACAGTAAATTATTCATTATCTGTGGGCTGACTGTCCTCTGTTAATTCTATTTCGATACGAAGGCAATAACCAAAGCCTGTCTGTCTCCTGTGTGTCTATCTATGAGGCTGTGTTCGCTTCTAATTTTAAAGATTTAACAGACACAGTGTTCGACTTTGAACATATCGAAAGCATGACTAACTGCATTGATCACGATCATGGGTAAAATTCCTTTGAAAGAGAAACACTGTTAAAAGCAGACAGATTTTCTGGCACTTCATAACCAAGCGACGCCGTGACAAGTACAGAAGAAGAGCTGGAGCTTCTTTTAATAGACTTAAAAGCCAAATTGACTTACTAAAAAAATAAAGCCTGCATGTGAGAGTGTGGGAAGAGTTGAGATTGAAATGAATTTGGGAGAGTACATGTGTAACTTTATTGTAATATGCAGGGACCCCCAGGAATATAATTAACCATATCAGTTTTTTTATGCCTTGGCAAGCAGCAAATCACATGTACTTGATACTCTGCAGCTCGTGCTGCTGTGGTTCAGATTTCCATTCATACAAAGACAAAATCAACCAGGCATAGATTTAAAACTTTAAAAAAAGATTAATCACAATGCTCATGTTGATTTTCATGCAGGACGAGTGAACAAAAACCACTGTCATGATTGTAGGAAAACATTCCCAAAATCCAAATCCCTCTGGTGGTTTGATGTCTTCAAACAGCATAATATACAATGAGGAGAAAAGACTGTAAACAAGCGTTGAAGGTACAGTTTACAGCTCAGATCTAGTATGTGCTAAGTAAAATATTACTGTACAGCACATCTTTAGAGGGGTTTCATAATCACATATCACATTAAGCAACTTCCTGTGTCTCACTAAACCCTCTTAAGAACTGCCTCTCCACTTTGAACAAAATTTCTCAGAAAGTTGGATGAGCCGAATTTTCCTGTGACTATATAAATTTTGGACAACACAACATAATCCCCCAAACAAGACCCAACAAACATAATCTCAGAGAGGTGGAGGATGACTGAATGTGAGTATCACACCACTGTGGAAAGAAGGAAACTGAAAAATACTGAAAATACAAGGAACAAAGATAGTTACAGTGCATCCCATGGACTTGTCTGTAAAACAGATTCATAGCATTGAGTATGCAAATGAGATAGCTGCATATTCATGCTGCAGCTGAAACCCCCTAAAATGAAAACTCTGATGCAATAAATTTGTGTAAAAGACAAATTTAATACTATGTACAAGCTGGACTCATAAGACTTGAATTAAACATGATCATGAAGGGAGGGAAATGCACCTCAACTATTCTGAGGTAAAATTCAAAAAAGATTTTCACAAATTTGGTGTCACAATGCACTCCAAAACACGAAGAAACACTTGTTTTGGATGTGTCAAAAAATACCAGACAGAAAATGGCAACACCAAATCATTATCACTTTTCAAATTCTCCTTCAACTCCCTGCAGACCAGACGACCGATACTCTGAAGTCCAATCTGCCACATAGTCCAATTAATTAATTAAACGTTTGACAGAAATACCTTTTGAGTATTTGTGCCAAACTTGCAGCAACTAGGAGCTGAACCAGGCATTTTTTATGTATGGAAAAAGCGGGATCACCAATCACAGAAGAGTACTCACTGTGGAGAGCTGTGCACCTCTCATCTGTGTAAAGTCTGAGATGATCTGAAACAAATTCCTCTATCTGAGGCTGTGGTTGATTAAACTATCAGGCAAAACCTGGTATACTGTGCATTGGCTAAAAGGTGTTTTTCTACTGTTTCAATGCTACTGTGTTTTTAATATTGATGGATGATTAGTATTCATGATTTCCTTCCCAGTTAACACAAAACTAGCCCACGATTTCTGAGTGTGAAGCAAGATGAAAGAGGATATCCTGACATGACTCTTCTTTCCCTTTCTGTTAGCCTGTTAAAGCCCAGTGTGAGTTGTGACCTTTCCATTCAGTGGACTGGCTCATGTTGCAGATCTGCTGAATTGCGTTAGACCCCTTCATATGAACCTGCTGTCAAAAGTTGATCTCTGGTTGTCAGCATTTATAGGCTTCACTGAGAAATCACTAAATTAAATTACAGAGGGATCATTTTCACCTCACGTCACTCTTTGCCTCCGTCTCTTCTGAGAGTCCATTGAATCACTTTATAAATTAACGTTCCATCCCTGGTACAGCTGTCTGTTCACCAAAGCTGCACAGTGTGCACCCCAGGTCAGCTGACATGTGTTAACTCGGGCTGGGTACCCAACTTTGATACTTTTGTAGCAACGACCGAAAAGCTCTGATCCTATCGGTTATCAAAAAAAAAAATCATTTTTGGTGCCAAATTCCGATACTCAAATGTCTGTGAGCCATGCTCTCAGATGGACTAGGGAACATGTCCCCTTCAGCTTCGTAGAGACACTGATCCATCCACCCACTTTCCCAGCATAAGGAGACAAACATCGCCGGTAAAACAACGCATTAATGTTATTACAGCAGGACCTGGAGCCCAGCGTTTGTCTTTCGGACTCATGGTGCATTCAGTTGTACATGAATATCAGAATTTCTAAGCTCCAAGTCATAATTTAAATCAGAACCCTCCATGAAGTCGGCTCTCCACCTCTGAAAGTCAGATCAATTTTACCAACCAACAGAGAATTCATGCTAACTGCTACTGACGTAAACAGTAGTTACATGTTGCACATCTTGTAAGGCTGGAAGCACTGGGAGCACCAAACTTTGAGGTTAAGATGATCGGAGCTCCAAGTTCCGACTTCTAGTGAACACACCATAAGGGAAACTGTCACTCCCCAGGGACAAACTGGTAGCAGCCTGTGCCTGTTGATCATCATCAATAGACCATTGTCTCTAGTATGTCTAACATAATAAAACAAAAATTACAGAAAAATTACTTAATGAAATGATGATAATAATAATAATAATAATACTGATGATGACCAGAGCAAATTACACAAAAAAATTGTTCTGGAACCGGTATCGAAACAAAGGTATCGAAATTGGCATTGTATCAAAATTTTTTTGAATGATACCAAGCCCTAGCATTGACCGATTCAGATCAATCACTAGCAGGTTCAAACTGCACTGCCGGGTCATTCTGAATCAGTCTTCACTGATCGCCACACATCACCACTCCTCTCTGCCAGACACTTCAGGAAGCATTAGCAGGATGAGGCTCTGATGATGGCTAATGCTCCACAGCCCTGCTTAGGTTACCAGAGTCAACGGCAAGCTTTAATGGTGCAAAGACATTTAGAAAGCAGGTATTGGTAATGTGATCCCACAGGATCACTGCTCAGACTGAAGCTTGTTCATCCTTTTGCTTTAAGAGCCACCACGTATTGACACAAAGTCCCATCTAGTTTGAGGCCTACTCTAGCTTGAATATGTTATTTCACTGTGATCTATAAAATGTAAACAGATATCCAATGCACTCAACGACATGGACAACAATCCACACAGAGAGCTTAGACTACTGTCCTGTAATGCACTCAAAATGTGTTCACATAAGGCCAATATAATAACAGCCTCATGTGACACAATACACACAGCAGAGTGCATACACTTCCTTTGTGTTCTAAGCAAATAAATAAATAAATAAACAACTGAGGATAAGTGAGTGAAAACTCTGCTACATTACCGAGCATCTTGTGACAACTACTGTACCAGATTTTCTGTACTGTACTATAGTGGAAAAAAGCTGTTGCCTTATCTTATACTTGCTCAACAGGTAAGACAGTGGTCATTTCAAACAGTTAATCTTATTTACCATCACTCTGAGTTTTGCATCCATACTGTCAGTGCAGGAATGTGTGTTCACTGCTCATATCTGTATCTAACATTTCACAAGACAGTGCTGCTGACAGTGGTCTGCAGACCTCCTATCCCTGCTGAAGATAAGGAAGTCAAAAACACAATGGAAGTACTGAGTCAGGATTTCAGGTTTTTTCCAAAACTGTCTTGCGTGGAGCTGAAGGGAAGAGTTTGGGTTATTGTTGTCTTGTAAACCGATACTGAGAAACAGTGGACAGACAGCGGCACCAGCCTGAAATCCTGTTGGTGGTAGTGTTTAAGAAAAAACACAAAAACAAGTTTTGGGACTTACTTTCCCCTCCAGGAGTGTTTGGTGGTGTAGAAACAAGCCAGGTCTTTGTTTTCTTTGATGACATTCATCTTTTCACAGGACCTACAAAACAAAGTTATTATGTTATTAAGTTATTATGACTCAGATGACTCAGATCAAAAAGTAAAGCCTTTCTTCAATGCAGAGCAGGTTTCAAATATAGGTGATAGATAGGTGGAAGATCCTCATTTGAACAGAGAAAATGTTCTGTTCAAATGCTGTTCAAATGCTCAATTATTGCCACCTGAACTCTATTAGTTCATCCATTATCCATTATCTACCGCTTATCCTCATAGGGTCGTGGGGGGGCTGGAGCCTATCCCAGCTGTCTTAGGGCGTAAGGCAGGGTACACCCTGGACAAGTCGCCACCTCATCGCAGGGCACATAGAGACAGACAACCATTCACACTCACACCTACAATTTAAATTAGCCAATTAACCTAATCCCCATCCATGTTTTTGGATGGTGGGAGGAAGCCGGAGTACCCGGAGAGAACCCACGCAGACACAGGGAGAACATGAAAACTCCACACAGAAAGGCCCCTTGCTGTGAGGCGACAGTGCTAACCACTACACCACCGTGCCGCCCTCTATTAGTTTATAGGTCACTTAATTTGTGCTTTCTCACATCATTACTACATCAAGTTTATGTAGCACACACTCCAACATAAAGCGACACACACTTCACACAGCCATTCAACATTTTGCAGCTTGAAGGGATGAACTCCCGCCAGAAACTCCTTCAGCAACAGAACTAATGCTGAGTAAACAGTTATTATCCAGAGACAGAATAATTCTTCACCATCATTAGCTCAGCTATGAACCATAGCACTGATGCAGCTGGTAGCACATGACTTACTTTATTATAAACCACTCATTGACATCGCTCGTCACTCTCTGTTATGAGTGCACTTTCACATGCTCACTCTAAAAACGAAAGGGGCTGCAGGGATACGACCTGCTGCTCAGTACAAGAGAGGAAGTAAAGGTCTTTCATTCCAACCTGATATAATGGCTACAAAACAACATAACAGAGCACCAGCTGAGCATGCATCAATAAAGTCCGGTGCAGAGCCAGTGTGGCCTATTGATCGCTTTAGATAAACAGGGGTTAGGCCATGTCTTAGTGCTTTGACCCAGTGCATTATCTGAATGAAAATCCTTGTAATTTAACTTCTAGTCTGGAAATACCATATCCAGCCAAGACAACAAACCACAAAGAATAGGTTGGATGGTCAACTGTGATAGTTCGACACAGATTGTTTCACACTAATTAAAGTTCAAGGCATAAGAGACAAACCGCTCGACAGACCAGAATAGAGCAAACTGAGGGAATAACTGCCTCTCCTATCCTTTATGCAGTAATTTCTTAGTGGCTGCACAGTGACAAGGGGAACCTGTGTCAGCACTCTGCCCAGGATCCCGGAAAAATCTGACTCCAGTTTTTCCTTCCTCTCCATTTCAGCGTACAGCCGAAGTAAGAGGACAGTAAAACAGCCCCAAATGATGGACTCCTCCATTCACTAAGAGGACCAATGTCTGCTGCTCAGGCAGGGCAGGGAGCAAGTGTGAGCTGCTTTCAGGCGCCACAACACGGGACGAGGCCCTTTAAAAATTAGCCGGCGTCTCAATAAATGATGCCTGTGCTGGAGAAACAAAGGTGCAAGGAACAGTCAAGAGCCAAGTTTTACATTAACAGTTTTTTTTGGAAACACACATTCATGGAGCTGCATAATGAATCTAATCCACAGCAGGGGGCTGATGGAATGCACAATAGAAGATGTTAGCAGCAAGCAGTGCCCAGCATGCTCTTTGCTGCTGCAAAGGCCCATGCAGTTTTTTATTATATTATAGACCAAGGCAGATTCCAGGATCAGGTCATGTGATTCAACTTCCCCACATCTCTTCCTGCCTTTATGCAGATGAATAGCAAATTATTCATGGGCTATCCTTGACAAAGTTCAGCGAAAAAAGTAGCAGGACAGTAATGTGAATGGAGCCAAAAGCAAAGCACACACCATTTACATGACAACTTGTTCCAGACAGGTCTCGCGACTTCTCCAAAACTTTAACAAATACAACTTTTGATCACTGCAAACACACTGGGACAGTCAGTATGATCAGTACTTCAACCAAACCAGCAAGTCCCACCCAAGTCCCATCTGAACAACTGACAACTGTCAACCACGTATTACTGGATATAACAACAAAGGTTATACTATGAGTGTCACTACAATTTAACAGCTATTATGCGCTGCCTAGTTAAGCATGCCCTGTGTCTCACAGCTGGAAACGTTTTATCTTGTCACGAAATATAATGAATGTAAAAACTGCTTCAGCATCAGCGTGGGTACAAGGTTCAAAAGATCATGTGCCATTACATCACATGGTTGTAAACATATTTTTATATCTCCAGTTAAATTTAAAGATGAGCATGCTATGACCACACCTGAAATGACACTACCATGATGAAAGCATTGGTCCATCGGTCAGTTAATAAGGAGCATCTGAACCTTCAAAATAAAATCTAAACAATGTCAGAAACGTGACGTGAATATCATGCTGGTTTCTTTTCTTATTAAAAAAAAATCGGCACTGCAGACATGTTGAAATATCTTCAGTTCCCTGTATTTGCCAATTATATGAAGCAATCTCTCTGTCTACTTTACGGTCAGGCACTTACTCTACTTCCTTGCATGGCTCCATGAGGATTTCATGAACCACTATGCAAAACATTGCATTACAACTTGCAAATTTCACATAAGTGACGATATAAAGAAAGATAAACAAAAAAACATAATACCGAACGGCGATTCATAAGCCTATTTAAGGGTGTGCACTGGGTCTCGATCTGTCAAGTGAATCCATAACAAGCAGCTGATGTTACCTGGCTCTCAAGCGCTTAGTCAAACTCGGCTTCATCGCAGCGGGCCTCTACGATTAACAGTCTGGCTAAAAACAAGCACAGCGACACCGTTCCGACGGCGTCCACTCTGCTGCTACTCCTCCTAACTAGAGTAACAGATAGTACAAACACATGTGTTATCAGTGTTTGTTTGCCAAATACAAAAAGGGGCTGTGGCAGGCTATTGTCGGATAGCCACAAGCTAGCGGCTAACTAGCACATCACTCAGGTTCTGTAGAGCAGCTAGCTAGTTGCATTAGCAGCGGGGTTCAATAAAGCAAACACGGAGAAGATGGCTCGAAGACTGTGGCAGGTGTTAGCGGGTACATTTACCTGTAAAAACGCTAACGGGTATTTGTCGTAGCCGTCCCTCGGCCCCGCACCCTCCTCTGAGTGCGGCCGGTGCTTTTCAGTTTTGCCACTCTGATGCTGAAGGTGCTCAGTTACGCCGTATTGCCCCCAACTGGGTTCAGGACGCTGCCATATTCCTCATAGCCCAAGTGTGCTACTGCGCATGCCCCAGGCCTGCCTGTCATGCGGCTGTCAGCTGATTGGTTTATTAGGAAGCGGAATTATGGAGACACCGACCCGAGATCAGTTTTTCCTCATTCCCTTCAGTGTTTGCATTGACATTTACAGACGAAACTGACATGGGAACAGTTTATTGTGCTGGGTCAATGCTGGAACACTCTTCAGTTTCCATTTCTGTTCATTTGAAACTCAGTAGTGATTAAGAAACGTTTGGTTTAAAAACTTTTTTTTTTAACTTTTGCAGCTTTCCAGGTATCGGTTGCCCCACTTGTTAAAAAGATACACCACAGAAAAGATTATTGTGCCCTCTAGGGACACTGTCCCATCAATGCAACACTTCCTTTGGTTTAGTATAGTTCACACAGGCCAACATGAAGATTGAGACCAGAGATATTACATGCTGGCCACACATTTGTACAATCAAAGCTGCAAAAGATACATTGATATTTACTAAAGTCATTAACTTAGAAATATCGTATAACCTATAAAATTATTTTCCTAAGGTTCTCCATTACCAGCGAGTATGTGTCAGTTATAGAGGCCCGATAGCAGCTAAGATCTCCAAACAAAACTCTTTACCTTATGTAAATATATGTAAATATTTGTACTTTCCTGTCATATATTCTTACTATAACAGTTTACTTAAAATACATCTGTTATCTGCTTATGTTCAAGCCCATTTTTCTTTTATTGTAATGCTTTTCATCATTTTATTGTATATTAAATATTTTTTGTGCTATCATTCAGTTGTTTACATGCTTCTTGCAGTGACCCACATTGTTCTACAATCTAACATCTCTGACAGTTTGCTTAAGACATTCAACCAGCTGCAGATGTGGTATCAACACTCACTAATAATGAAAACTAACCATCAACAGAAGCACAAACATATTAGACTAACAAAAACTGAGAATAGTAAACTATAAGTAATAAAGTCTCGATGATGTGTCTTAAATTAAATTAACGACTCACCGTGATTGAAGGTAAAGGGGAAACATCTTGGACTCAGTGGGCGACTGATGTTGCACAGCAAAGTTGAGCGGGAAACACAGAGTGGTCACATTTTCAGGCATCTGATTAGGTGACCAACCATGTGCTGCCTGTTAGTCTAATTTAATAACAGCAAGAGAGACATGAGGAAAAAAACTTTCCTTCTTTTCTGTATAGTGATGCCCTATGGCTTCAGTGACATAGGACAAGTAGACAAAGCAATAGGAACTCTATGAAGTTTTGGTTCACGTGGAATCAAATTGGTTGAACTGACAAAGATGCAGCTATGATGAGTCCATCACATAAACAATTTGAAACATGTATAATAGATATATAATTGTGTTGTGAATATGCAAATAAAATCACTGCCATATTCTTAAACTAGTTTACTATACTGTTATTGGAGGCCATTATGAATTTAGAGGGGTATGAAGGATGCTATATCGACAACAAAAAAATGTTTGAAGATACAGAAGGAAAACAATATGTCAGAGCATACTGGGAGTGGTTTAAGATGCAGTCCTTTTCCATGTATTCATTAAATCAAACTAGGACCAGTTCCTAAATATATTAAATGCATATGATGTGCATGTACAGTGCCAAACGTGGGAAAATGGCAAATGTGGGTGTGTAGACTCTCTCAGTTTAGACTACTTTTTCTCAGGACCGCTCACATTTCTAGCTAAATACTACCATCTATTGGTTAATAGTACACATTGAAAACTAGTTTGATGACACAGTAACACATACTCTGCATTAAAATAAAACCACATATTGTACATATAACCTGTAACATAAACAATATTATGATAAACCTTCACAAGAACAGAGATCAGATTTTATATTGCTTCAATGAGGAAAAACAAATAGAAAGAAAAGAAGAATAAAAAAGTGCAAAGTAGCCAGGTGGATGGCATAATATATAGCTTATAATAACAATGCAATAACAATGCAATGTGTATATTTATCTATATGCATCGCTTATGACAAACTATTATCTTGTATTTCAGTAGACATTGGACCTGCGTTTTGTTTCATTTTGTACGTAGCGCCGTTGAACGCACCACTGGTAACCAAGGCAATGACGCTCCTCTCCGTTACCAAGGCATTCTCAAGGCAAACACGAGCTCGTCAGCTAGGTTAGCCAAGCTGCCAGATAATCTTATAGCTATGATATAAACCCATTTAGCCTCATCACCGAGTTGAAATATAAGTACAATAGTTTACTACAGCCATCGACTCTCGCATATTAGCATTAGCTTTTAGTCAGTTCGCTAGTCTGTGGCCTAAAATTAGCTGCTGAATCATCCATATTTCTGTTGGATCACCTCAGTCTACAAGCTAGCTTAGTTAGCGTTAACGCTACCTGCACAGCCACCATGGTAAGTAGCTGCGACCATTTGCTGTTTATGGGTAGCCAGGTCGCCTGTTTGCTTGTAAAAGTTAGCATGCTAAACGTCTCACCCCATTTCTATCCAAAGACAAGTAACATTAGACAGTTAGCAAGCATCTCCAGACATAGCGCGGTGTTGCACGGGCAGGCTCATGTGAATAGGCCGTCACATATTAGCAGGGGAAATCCCTCTTTATGTTAGCTCATAAGCTGGCTGTGGTTTCCATTACAGCCTCTCTCTGTACATCTCTTATTTCTGGTTTTTCTGTCCTTGTCTCCATGTAGGCTGAACTTGGGTTCAATGAACACCATCAGAATGAAGTTATCAATTACATGAGATTTGCACGTTCAAAGAGGATCCTGAGGCTAAAGACTATTGATTCGTGCTTTGAAGAACTCAAAGATAGCAGGTGACTGTTCATACTTTTTTGGTATCTTTGTTTGAATGTAAATTCAACTGTAATTCACTTCATGTTCTACAGAAGAAAAATGTATTATCTAAGTGCTTTCAGATCAGAGGGAAATATAATGTTGTGTGCATGTTTGTTTCTCTTTGAAGGCTGGTGGAGGAAACCTTCACAGTGGACGAGGTGAGGGAGATGCTGGATGGGTTGCAGGTGGTAGTGCGTGGGGAGGTGGAGATGGAGCTCATCAACACAGCCCACACCAACGTGCTGCTGCTCCGACAGCTCTTCTCACAGGCTGAGAAGTTCTACCTTCGCCTGCAGAGTGATATCTCAGAGCTAGAGAACAGGTGAGCAGCAGCAAGGAAGGAAGCCAGTGGCGTGCATGGACCTTTTGAAGGGCAAGAGCAAAAAGAAATAAAAGTGCACCTGCAGCACGTTCTTGCCACTGAAGAGTGCACATTAGCGTGCATTTTTGCCACTCGAGGACATTTTATCATGTTTTACCAGCCAAGAGTGCAGTTTTGTGTGTTTTTCCACTCAAGAGGGCAATTTAGTGTGTTTTGCCAACCAGGGGTACAATTTAGCACATGTTTTTGTGTCGAAAGAGGGCACTTGATTGCACATTTTGCCTCCAGATGCATTTTTCAACAATCAGGCGACGAGTGCACACCACTGAAGGAAGCAGATGCAGGCTTCCCGTGAATTGTTGATTTATTAGACTGAGAGCAAACATTTTAGATGAAAGATGACCTAGTCCAGTTTGCTCCCAAAATGTACATCCTGTTCTTACTTTAAAATACTTTACAGTGCCTGCTAAGCCCTGAAATATAATGTTTGTATTTCTTGTCCACATTTGTGTGCACGAGATATGAATCTTGTAAGCACAAACAATCACATTTCTCATCCTTCCACATTAAATTAGCATTTTCAAGAGAAAATTATTTTAAATGATGTGACGGTTCAAGGTCAAACAGAGTGGCATGCCAAAGTGAGAAGAGAGCTAGGTACAATACACCTTCACGTTCATGAGGGGAAAAAAAACTCCCCCGTTTTGTACCACTTCCTCCTCTGTACTGTTTAGGTTTAGATCTCATGTATGTCGCAGTGTATATGCCAGGCAAAAAGGTCAATGACTAACCACACACAATGTGAATTTAACCCCTTTTTTTCAGTACAATGGTTTCCTTTTCAATGGCATTCATTTAGCCTGAAAACCACAACTGTGGCCCCGTTCTCGCTACATTTTAGCATTAGTTCACATGAGTCACAAACAACAGCCCAATACAATGGAGGTGAGCAACAAAAAACATAATTTAAAGAACTAACAACAACATGTTATCTTGAATAACAAGAACATTTATTTTTTACATTTTTCAAATGAAATATTGCTTTCTGTTAGCTTGTTAAAAAAAATGAAGAAAACTGAAGAAATTTTCAGCAGTGTATAATCATCTCCAAGCTTCTCCAACTAAAAGCAAAATTTACCACTTGGGTAAATGAAAAAAAATCGAACATTTTAATCCATACAGTTAAATATGCAATTCTGCAATTCAGTCTCTTAATTTAGATTTAGTTTACTGAATTAAGTTAGTTATTAGCAGCTCATGTGAGTTCATTTATGAGTGGCTACTTTGTGCCACGCTTGACAAAATGGAGTCCATTCAAAACATAGTAACTTAAAAGTCTGCTATTGCAAAGATGCCAAGACAAGCCTGAACACAGAGCAATGAAGGCATGTGATACCAGTAATAAAGACAAATCACATTGGAATGGTTGTCAAAATGAACTTCTTGACATTTTGGCCAAGGATGACTTGAAAAACTGCTTGAACTGGTAGAGGTTTAAATATATTCCTGTTCCTCTTTCTGCAAGTGACACTGAGGAAGCAAGGCCTTTCTACATTTATCACACTACATTCACATTATCTGACCATTGGTCACTGAAGCTGTTGGCCGGGTCGATTACTTTAAAACTCCACATAGATGTGCACAGGTTTGTTCTAGGTGAACTTCATGTAACCTTTCACCTCGTTAAAGACACTGAGCATGTTTGGAGGTTCTTTTGTTTATAACATGCACACGGTGGTTGGATAAAGAAGCCCCAAGGTGTGTGTGCGTGTTTGCATGTGTGTTTTTTTTTTTTCCTCAGCCCTACGTGACTGATAAGGCATCTTGAGCAAGGAATACGCCCCATGTCACAGTCTACGTGTGTTTAGCTGCTTTTAAAAACCACATTTAAGCCTCTCTAAGCGCTGTTCTTCTCACCACAAGCATATATCCTACAACAAAAGGGCTAAACTGCCAACAGGAACAAGGGTGTTTATTTTTCTTACCAAAGATGTGTAACCGCTGAATTACATTTTATTATTGCAATGTCAAAAAACACATTGTGGCGGCAAGCTGACAGCTGTATGAGGAGATAATACATAATAATACATTTTTTAACATTGCTTTGTATTTTATTGACAAAGGTTTATATTTCCTCTGAATGTGAGAGAATATTATATTTATGAAAAGTTGAGGCTCCTTTTCTTCATTATTCCATAATTCAATTATTTTCCCCTCTACCTGTATAGGGAGCTGTTGGAACAAGTGGCTGAATTTGAGAAGACTGACTTTAAAACTTTTAAGGTGAGAATGGTGTGCTGCTCTATCACATGTAGAGCTTCAGACGGTACCGACAGTATAGTTGCCAATTGGTAAATCGTGCTGTAAGGAGGAGTTACTCCTACATGGAGTCCAGTATGAGAGAGGAGTGCATAGCATTGCTGTGCATTTTCAGTTGTGGTATATGTCAGGCCACTTGCCCTTTGCATGTAGCCGATGCAAATCAGAAGTCACACATCACTGAGGTTGACGTGCGGTTTCATGGTGCACGGTTGAAGAAGAACAATTCAACTTTGCAATGCAATAGTACTGTGCTCGTTCATGGGTTTAGCTGTTCAAACCTGCTCTATTGTTGCTCCAGTTGTTAAGTGTCTATTTTATTCCCAGATAAACCAGGAAGCTAGCAAACCAAAGCTAGCACCTCTGAATGACGGTGGGGTGTCTGAACTTCTTAACAAGGTAAAGAAACAGTGCACACATTGCACATACAGATTCATTGTGGAAAGCTGTGCCCTCGTTTTTATATTTCATATTTCTACTGCCCTTCACACATCACCTTAAATATTTCTCCAGGAGATAGCAAGACTACAGGAGGAAAATGATAAGCTGAAAGCCAGGCTGCGGACTTTAGAATCCCAGGTATGACAATTTGCCATACATTTTTAAACACATAATTTTTCTCCATAATTCATGCACTAATAAGGTAGTGGCCTCTCTGCTCTGATTGATTGCCATAGGCAATGAGCGCCCTGGATGAGCGAACCAAGGCAGAGAGGGCTCTGAAAGACCTTCAGAAGGTGCAAAGTGACCATCAGGTACTGTTTGCACTGTGGCTTGCAAAGTAGCACCATCTTTTATGTGACATTATGAGTTTCCATTCCTCCATTTATAATTATTGCATGTCATCTGTTTTATCTGAACATTTGCTGTGGTTTTATCTGCTAACTTGGACCTTGCATGGTATGTAAGCATTGCTCATGTCTGTCCCTGTGTGTAGGAATAAGGTATAGATTCTGTACTAATAGCAGTGATTGCTATTCTGAATCTTTTGCTGTCTCTTTTTCTTAAAAGCTGGCCGCTCAATCCCAGGAGATCAGCAGTCTCGAGGACACGGTGGCTGCTCTGAGGGAGGACTATGAAAGGACCCTCAGTGCCAACTCGGCCTCTCAGAAGGGCCTGCAGGAGAACCTGATCTCTGCAAAACACGAGCTACTGCGAGTGCAGGAGCAGCTGTCCTTGGCAGAGAAGGTGCATGGCTGTGATGTTTACCTGCTGAAAGAGACCTACATGTCAAAGTGTTGATCAGATATGTTGTTGAGACAGTTGGAATGGGTGCATTGAGTTATTTTCATCTGTGTGTGTGTGTGACATGCAGGAGTTAGACAAGAAGTTCCAGCAAACCGCAGCGTACCGCAACATGAAGGAGATCCTGACCAAGAAAAATGAGCAGATCAAAGAAATTAGAAAACGACTGCAGAGGTGAGCTTTCATTAGTCATGATAAAATAATGTAGTCATTCCTAACTTGTTGGATCTCTTCATCCCATTAAGCAACATCTATTATTGACTTTTGTGTACCTGTTACCTAGCAACCAACGCTGCTTTTTTGCCAAGTTTGCAGCTGTTGTTTTTCTCATTGAAGCATAGTAAAACATACATTGAAATGTACAAAAATGGTGGACACTTAACATCAAGACAGATGAGTTAGACATGTTGGTAACATAAAGATGTTCTGTGTTGGAAATTTACAACAACGCTAACTTGAGAGGTAAAAGAAAATAAGGGTTATGGTTATGTGATATGTGACAACTTTTATGTCCCAAGAACAGAAGATAAGTGGTGGAGAAAGGGAAGTTAAGAGAGTTTATTTGATATTTTGAGATGCTTGTGTAATCTACTCTTCTATTCTCAAGTTATGATAGGAAGGAACATTGACTTTGATTAGGAACTGTTCAGCTGTAATGTTTCCATGGTTACCAAACTGTTCAGATAGCATCTGCAGTTGAGAGGTTTCTGTTAAACAGTCCCAGGTCCCTTCTGACTGTATTAAAATCTAAAAAAACGACATATATTATAGAAAATAATTAGCAGTAATGAAAACAAGCAGAAATAGTGATTTAACTGCTGTTTTTTCAATCATTTGTCTAATTTCAGTTTTGTGTTTGCCGTTATGTCTTTTTCAGATATGAGCCCAGTGAATGAGTTCTACCAGAGACAGCTGCTTCAACAGGTGTCCAGAGGGTAAGACGGGACCAACATTTAGGACTGCAGTTTGGACCAGAAACCCATCAGTTCCACTGCTGTAAGGCAAGAGAGAGACCGAAAAAAGCACCTCAACGAGGAGTTGTTTATTCATGCTTTATCTAGCATCTTTTTTCTACGCCTCAGTTTCAGAGCTCACTTACAGTAGCTAGTAGACTTCCCTCAGTGCTCTATGCAATAACTGTCACACCCTTGTTTGTTTGAAGAGGCCTTGTCCACTTGCTGAATCAGACAGATCCACTGTCTGCGTGAAGCATTGACGTCTTATCTATCAGATGGTTAAGGGTGATATATAGCCTTCTAGCACCAGGTTATTGATCATTGATAATTTGCTGATCCCTCTTACATTTAGCAGCCCCGTTTTGTAGTCAATATCCAAACATCACTGAGTTAGACCCAAGCCAGTTGGTTTATTAGTAGTGAACAGCTTCAAAGTAATGTTTACTGACCTTTTCAGGTCACCCCTGCTTTCATTTGCTACAGAAAAACTTAACAGCATTTCACACTCAGATAAATATTTCCAATAATGTGACATTCTATGAAAATCTGGTCACTGGAAATATATACCAAAAATTTCTTACATTTGTTATTTCCCCACTCTTGCTATAATGGTTTCCCCAATTCCCTACACAAAGGGCATAGAATATTTTTGTCTGGAATCTTTAAGTGTGTACTTTTCATATTGCTTTGTGATGGAGTGTAAGAGAGAGAAAAAATATATATATATATATATATATACACACATGATGTTCATGAAGTAATGCTCTTGTAGAGTATGATACATCTACCCTGTATTACACTAGATGTGCATCTGTATCGTGCAAAATATGGGGTAATAAAAGCTGTTAACCAATAAATGTGTGGTCATTGTTGGTGGTCATCATTGAATTTTCATTTGTCATTTCTGATGTTCTAAATAACAAGCAAATTCACTGAAGACTGAAAATGGTGTTACATCACACATTTGAGTTTTACCTCTTTAGTTCTGGAATTTTGGAGAGAGTTCATGTTCATCTTTTTTGGACTGTCTTAGACTACAGGATTAATGTGAATGCATTTAAAAAAATGGTAGTTCCCATTTAATAAGGTTGTGACATCACAATGATACAGTCATAGGTAGTGCTGCTACCTATGACTGTATCATAGACTGTACCTATGACTTCATCATAGACTGACACTCTATGATGAAGTGACTGGATCAACAGGGGGGCGCCAGACTGCACTCATGCAAAGATCTCTCTCTGCATAAACCAGGAAAAGCTACAGTGCTTCACAAAAATCAGACCACCTGCTTGGTTTGTCTCAAAGAGCCTCCAGGATCATTTCAGAGATTTAATTCAGACTCTTTCCTTCCCTACACTACACCATCCTGAACAGAGAGTGAGGAATTTAAACTGAATTTACCCAAATTTAAGCCAGAGCAATGAATGTAATTTGCCATGTCAATCAAAAAATGTGCTTTTTCCACTTTTTTTGTAAAACAATAAATATATATGATATAATTACATTTTAGCATTAAAGATATCCTTTTTATTAAAAAGCTTGCACATACTGGGGGATTAACCATTACAGAAAGGCAAAAAAAAATATTTTGGTAATCATCAATACTGTTAATTGAAGGCAACCGTAGCATTTTCTTAACATATAACCTCTGCTTGATGAGCTGGAGCTGAGAAAAAAGGCAGGAGAGTGGTGGGACATGTGTTAGTACTGTATGGGGTCAGGCACTGAGCCTCCAGGATGCCTCAGTGACTTCGGATTCATGTCAGATATTTTATGGCATAGATATTACGTTGGTTTCTTAAATGATTCAACTTCAGGAAACCAGAGAGGGTACTCAAGTGATTGTGAAATGCATCCTATCAAAACTAAATTAGGATGTCTTTTCATCGCACAACAGGGTTATGTGAGAAGTTCTCATCGAGCCTCAGTCTGTGTTGTTTTGCATGACGTGCAGGAGTTGTATGCATGGTGTAATAACATTACACCATAAGCATAATTTTAAAGATATATAATGTATAATTTGTTACCAACTTTTTTTTATTCCTATGCCAAAGTAAAGATTTAAAAAATGATTATATTTAAAAAATTATTATTGTGTTGCATTTGTGTGTGTATACATGTGTGATTTACATTGTGTGCATCTGTTTCTATTAATAGGAGAAGAGAAGCTGTGATGGGAAAGCTGAGGACGCAAATGTTGATCAGTTGTCTATCAGTGCATGAAATAAATCACAGCTAGCAGGTACACAGGAAGTGGTGACTAGAGTCTCAGTACCAAACTCAGTTTCTCGCACTGCTGATGGCAGCAGCGACATGATAGTGACAGTACTTTCCCACAATATGGGGCAATTGTTAATACATGTCAGAGTGGTGCACCCACTCACAGTAGTTTCCTGCTCACTGACGAGGCATCAAAGGGGTTTTCTCAGTTTCAACAGAAAGACAAAAGCTTCTGTTGTCAGATTTTTTTTTTCTCCAGAATAACCAAGAATCACAAAGTTTCTGGTCTGGAGATGAGGCTTAAAAACAATGATTCTCAGAAGAACAACAGATGGCTTTAAAGGGGAACGTCATGTTCATTTTCAATTCCATACTTCTGTTTGAGGTTTTTACTAGAACATTTTCACATGATTTAATGTAGAAAACACCTATTTTTCTCATGCAGTCTGTCTGAATATGCCTGTATTTGCCTTCTGTGGGAAATGCTCTGTTTTAGCGCCTGTCTCTTTAAGGCCTCCTCCCCAATAACCCCAGTCTGCAGGTAACAAAACATATATGCACAAACACTGAAGAAGTTTTCATCATATATTCTCTTCAATTTTTGGTCCTTTTTTACAAATATGTATTATGTGGTTTATAAGCTGCAGTCTTCTTTGACAAGCAATAAAATCTAATGTTCAGATATATAATACAAAGCTGAAGACCACGTGATCATAAACAGTTCAATTGGTAAACAAATGCACAAAGGAAAATAAAACAGACAAGGAACATATTACAGTACTTTACCTTACCCTTACAGTTATTTATTGTAATGGAAGTGATGGCTGCAGTTATTACACTATACAATTTACCATTGTTCTCCAGGTACCCCAGTATTATACCTCGACACTTTCTGAAAAAAAAGAATGAAGAGCATGAGATTCAGTCAAAGGTTTACTAAAATGTGGCACAGATGAACAGGATTGGATGTTTTCATCCAATTGAAAGATCATTTGCTGGCTTCTGTGTTAAAGGTTTGACATGGTAGTTAGAGTTAAAAGATAAAAGGTGTCATTAATATCATAAATATAATAATATAAATAATAATATAAATGGCCACACTCTCTTTCTATCCATTCTGCCATTTATTTTAGACCAAAATTAAAACAGTGCACTCCCACTCTATATCCTATACGCTGCACTGTGAACCCTGATGACCTGTGATCGAGGTTAACAGATTTTCTGGGGACAGCGACTCGAGGTGCTTAGCTGTAACAGGTGAGTCACTGCGGCTGCATTATTTGACTACATTATTATTTGTGAAACTTACATACGTGCCTTTTATATGAGATCAATGTACAGAAAGCTGCACTTTTATGACACAGAAGGAAGTTTTCCCCTTTTCATGCACTGCAACCTGTTACAACGGTACAAACATAGCTGCTTGCATCATCCCTTACTGGCAGTGAGTAATTCATGGCTTCTCAACTTTTTCTCACGCATGAAACCATTTTAGGCCCCAAAAATGTTCTCAACCCCATCAGTTAAAGAGCTACCAGGCCATATGTGATTTTTTTAACAAGCTCCAAATTCACTCATGACAGGGTGAGATAAAAAAAAAACAAAACACGTAAACAATGTCTGCTGCAAAAATAACAATATGCATCATTGCAAAGACACAATATAAAATTTACATCACAGTCAATTAGCTGTACTTCTGCAGTTAGCGGTGCTGTATGAGTAAAAACTCTCAACTCTACAAATTTCTTCAACAGCTTGGTGCCCAGAAGGAAAACACTCATCTGATCATGACACAGCCGTTTCCTCTGGCCTCACTGTGACTAAAACCGAGAAACGCAACCAGCGTTTTGGTTGAAATCTGAAGAGCTGAAGGCCCACAAGCTCGCTGACAAATGTTCCTGATGTACTAAAAGTTATATCAGACCAGGAAGTGAAACTGTGAGGCAATATATCACCCTGCTCCTGTGCTCCAGAGAGGCCAAGACAGCCCCACTTAAGTGACACACACACAGGATACAAAAACTGATTTTCACTTCCCTAAAGATTCTACAGCCAGGTCATCACTGGCTTTATATGATTTGTTTGGGCTTCATCTGGTATGACAGGGACTTTTTAATTTACCATGTTTTGTACTGTTGTGGTCAGCCATGAGACTATTTGTCAGGTTATTCATTTCCCTTAATATATGTGACAATACCAGTGAACTTTGCATTGTCTTGTCTTCATAGAAAGTTCTTTCAAAACACATCACATGGTGTCTGTGTTATTTTCTGCCTCTGGTACTGAACCAGACTTGACTTGTTTGGATTCTCAAACTCAAATCCAGTCTCACTGAGCGTCAGAAAAGGTTGACATCACTCTTGCAGCCTATTTGTTTGCAGAAGCTGAGTCAGCAGCCAGTTAACTTAGCTTAGCATAAATACTGGAAATGGATCGGAAAAGCTCTCCTGGCTCTGTCTGAAGGTGTGAGAGCCTCAAAAGCTTAAAAAGCAGTCCAAGGTTTATCTCATCAACGCTACCTTGAAAGAGAAATACCCAAAATAGCAAAACCTCTCAGACAGACTTCCCTCACACTGCTGACACCCTGTAGACTTTTTAAAAGGAAAGATAATGGCTGCTTGTACAGTTGCTTTACCCCACACACTGTGCTCCAGGCAGCTGGAAGTGCAATCAAACAATGGAGCTTACAGCATGTCAGCATCGACTAGCTCCTCCTGTTTTGATCTCTAATTGCACTTTATGGTTTTCAGTTTCATGCATCACTCATCTGTGGCGTTAAGTGCTGCACCTGTGGATACAAAGTGTGTCAAAAACGGGCTTCGACTTGATAAAACGTAATCATCTGTGGAGAGAATGTAGGTGTATTGTTTTGGTTTGAGCTCGATGGCCATGGTTCAGTGTAAAAGTCCCTGTGAAACTGGCACACTGACGCCACTGTTCAAAGATCATATCCTTGGAGACAAGATGCTTTTAAAGTTGATACATGTCTAGCTGTATTTGGAGAAAGAAGTCTACAGTACAGAGAGAGGTGAATTGTTTTCTGTCTGCAGGCTGAGAAGGAGATGGAGTTGATATGTCTCAGCACGTGACCCTGTGGTTAAAGGGAAACCATATAAGAAAGAGTGGATGAGTCTGAATGTTAAAGTTACCAGTTATTCTAGCCACACAAAGAAACACAACTGTGACTGAGAGGTTTTCATCACTGAGCCGGTATGTGATTTTATGTGATCTGGTAGAAAATGTTTTCTGTCAAACCTTTAAGATTAATTTGGGATATTACTGTATATTTGACCCTTGTTGCATTTTTACACGGTTGTGTTAATTATTAATATCCTCTTGTTCTTTGTAGATAACATGGGAGAGCCATTTACAACTAATTATGCTGTAACTGATTATGCTGCAACTGTAAGTATTAGTTTGAGATTATCAAAAGTGAAAAACAATGAATCATTTATGTGGAAAATGTCTGCATGGTTGAATAGGTTAAAAAAACGGTTTCAGTGTGTGTGTTTGTTTGAGCTGTCGTATATATAGCATGGTTTTAAAGAATACTCTATGGTAAAACTTGAAACTTGAGGTAAGAACATGTCATTGCTCTTTATTAGATTTAGTATCTTTATGTTGTTGTTTTTTGATGTCATGCTCCAGATACAGTATCTCAAGCAGACATCTCATTCACCACTGTAACAGCATCAAATTTTCCATTGTTTGTGAGCCTCGGCTTCACCCCACCGTTTATCTCTGCCCTAAATCAAAACCCAGTGTTTCTGGGGGACTAAGTTCTGCTGTGGGGCCCTTTCTGGAGCCCCTCAGGATCCGTCACCCCCCTCCCCAGACTTGGATCGCGGCAGGAAGTTGTGCAGTGGTGTGGTTTCTCCTGTACAGACACAACACCTGCACCTGACAGCAGTTTTTTGTTTTTGCACGCTCTGGTTAGCTTGTTCGTCACCGATGGTGTTTGATGTCACATCAATATGTCGCCACTAGAAGCATGTTATGTTGTGAAACCCTGACAGAGCTGGGTAACAAGGACGGGAAAGAAAAGCCTGGCAGGAAATGAAAAATGAAAAATGAAAAAAAAAAAACAATGTATCTATTGCCAGTGGTGGAATCAGTTCTCGTGACCTATATCATGCTAAATTTCAAGTTCATGCTTTAATTTTGTGTTTACACTAGAACATGTTTACATGCTTTAATGTAAAAGCAAAAACTGTGTTGTCGTCGTACTGTCTGCCTGAATCTGTTTCTGTCTTCGCTCGCTGTCTGAAACACTGCAACTCCATGGAGTTGTGTTGTCGGACAACAGCTTGGGTCCATGTTTACTTCCTGTCATTCACATACACTGTAACGAGAAATAAACTTGGATACATTTATAATGTTTAGGTCCAAAACTGTGAAATATATATACCTAGTGTAGATTGTGACATCACAGAGATACAGAAATCCTAACAGCTTGTTTCAAACACTCAGTGTGTATTTCTCTGTATGTCTGTATCTTTTGATACTTTCACAGTATTTATACAGAACTAAAACTGCTTTATTTTATAAAAGACATGAAAATTACACTTTCTACTAAAAACTCTTTAATAGCACATCTGTTGTATCAACTATATTAGTAAAAATCTAATCTGTCTTTGACTCTAGGACCCTTATGATTACTCAGATGACTACGGCTCAGACCCAACTGAAAGCTCAGGTATTTGCAACAGAAGCTGGGTCAGGGGGTTTCGTGGGCAGTACGAGCCCCCTCTCTTCTGGATCATCTTCATCCTTGGTGCTGTGGGTAACCTGATGGTGGTTTGGATCTACACCACTGTGCGTAACCGCCTGAAAACGATGACTGACGTGTACCTGCTCAACCTGGCTGTGGCCGACCTCCTCTTCCTGTGCATGCTGCCCTTCTGGGCTGTCGACGCCATCAAGGGCTGGGACTTTGGCGTCAACCTCTGCAAAATGGTGTCAGCTGTCTATAAAATCAACTTCTTCAGCAGCATGCTCCTGCTCACCTGCATCAGCGTGGATCGCTACATTGCCATTGTGCAAGTCACCAAGGCCCAGAACCTGAAGAGGAAGAGGCTGTTCTACAGCAAACTTGCCTGCCTGGGCGTCTGGTTCGTCTCCACTCTCTTGGCCCTCCCTGAGTTCATCTTCGCCCAGGTGAAGATGGACCGAAACGGGCAGTCCTTCTGCACTCTGGTCTACTGGAACAATGCGTATAACCGGACTAAGATCCTGGTGTTGTCCCTGCAGATCTGCATGGGCTTCTTCCTCCCTCTACTCGTGATGTTATGCTGTTACTCTGTCATCATTCGCACACTCCTGCAGGCCAAGAACTTTGAAAAGCACAAGGCATTGCGTGTCATCTTTGCTGTGGTGTTTGTGTTTGTTCTCTCACAGCTGCCTCACAATAGTCTGCTGATAGTGGAAGCCATGCAGGCAGCCAACACCACCATCACCGATTGTGCAACTGTGATTTGTTTCGATGTAGCTGGACAGGTTGCCAAGAGTCTGGCGTACACTCACGCCTGCCTCAATCCATTCCTGTACGTATTCATCGGCGTACGATTCAGACAAGACCTTCTGAGGATTGTGAAGTTGTGTGCTGGCGGTCTGCTCACAGGAGGACTCAGTAAAGTACAGGCAGTTCCCAAACGTCCCTCCATCATGTCAGACACTGATACCACCCCTGCCCTTTCCATATAAGAGGCCTGTCTTATAGAAATTCTAAACCCAAGACCTGAGCCGAGATCATACTTTTCCATTTCATTCACATGCATTAACAGAGCAATGATAAAATTATCATCTTTGAGTTTACATTACATTTATTCAACACAATTTCCCTTGAGTCACTGTATAAACTGTAAATTTGTACACTGTATAACTGTACATGTGTGTTTGTGTTTTTAAGTGTTTGTAATGTTACATTTGTTCATCATATATTTGTTGTGTGCTGCTGTAATTAACATTTTCAGATAAGAAAAAAAAAATATTAAAAATGATAAAAATCTAAAGCATGCTGCAGATTTCTTCATTGTTATTTGATTCCCACAACACAGAAGCAGGAAGTTACAACAGTAGCTTCAAGTGCATAAGTACTATAAACAGATGCAGTGGTAAGTGATGACATATACAATTCATATCTACTATACATGGGAAAGTATGTGAGTGCTTTCACTGGTTTAACGTACCTCCTGTGGTGGGAAACACACTTGAATGTGGCTGTTTCAGTACGCTATGTTTTTCGATCTGACTAGACGTCCTCCTGTTGACTGTCTGTGCCAGCGTCTGTGCCGACTCTTAACTGTTGAACCATGTCTGGCTATGACTCTGCAGTCTCACAGTGTATGTTAACAGATGCCCATTCAAAAAAAGCAAAACAGGTGGAAGGTTTCCCACAGTCCCCTCTCACAACGGTTGGCAGATAAACCAACAGACAGACGACTGGCACAGCATGAGAAATGTTCCGTGTTCAGCCACAGGATTTCAGTTTGACCAACTTCAGATAGAGGCATGCTTGGATGTACATTTTTGTTGCAATACCCACACAATCTACATGAAATCCAATGCACATTTAAGCAGATGTTATTACTTGTCTGTGCCACAAAAGGGCTATTGCAATATACATCTTTCAATACCAGTTTACCAAAAATAATCACACTCATATTCACTGAACGAAGAAATAGGTTATATCCTCCTGTTTGTAACCATAACAGCATGAGAACGTTTCAGCATGTCAGTGAATGCACAAAAAAAAAATTCACAAATAAGAGACCATTTTGTAATTTCCAAATTTCTTTTAAAATGTGGCTTCAAATATTTGATAGCATCATCCAACCTGCTGCACTGTAGCCTACAGTGGTGGAAAACAGGGTAAACTATACCTATTCTGTCAACATGGATGTGGTTTACAAAACCTATTCCCTTCCTGTCCTTTTATAACAGTAACAAACCAGCTCAGCTCTGATCAGTTTCACCTGTCCTTAATCTGCCTAATCACCTCTCCCACCTCACCTGAGCTCCTCCACCCATCTCTCCACCTGCACTTCATCCTCTCATCAGATTAGTTTGTATTTAAAGGAGAAGTGCCATTTTTTTACAAATGGACCTTATTTCTGGGATAAAATACTGGCATTTACTCACCCATTAACCCAAATACTCTAAATGACTCCAAAGTGAAAATGACAGTATTTTATTCCAGAAATAAGGTCCAATTTGTAAAAAACGGCACTTCCCATTTAAGTTTAGTCATTGTTTGATCGGGTGACCATATTTCGATTTCCTAAAAAGAAGCTAGAATCTCTTTCACAGAGAAAAACAAGTGGAAAAGATTGATGGAGGAAGAAAAGGAGAGGAACATCACATCTCAGTAAAAAAAAACATAACTCAGCGTGTTATTGAGGTGACTGAGGTTGGCTCCAGACAACTGCAGCCTACCTGCTGAACTCAGGTGAGACCACAGACACATTCAGTCTCCTTGTGCTGTTGCTTCTTCCTCTCACAACAGGAAACCATCAGTCAAGTGAATAACAACTGCAGGGCTGAGGTCTCACCATAGATGTGGATGTCCATGGGGACCCTTGCAACATTAGCACTCTGCACAGATGTCAGCATATCTGAATAAATGTGTAACTTAAAGGGGCAGTGTGTAGGATTAGTAGCGGCTAGTGTTGTGGTTGCCATCCATACCATAATAACACTACTTTAGGTGCAACAGAAGACAGATTGTGGCTGCCAGTACTACCAAGAGCTACGATGGCCTTCCTATAATGTAAAAAGTGAGATATTGTCTCTCGAACCAGCCTTTGATATGTTGTTTTTGGGCTACTGTAGAAACATGGCGGACTCTGTGAACACATGCATCACTTCCTATGCGGATACAGTATGAAGAAATAATTTTAAGCTCATGAAAACACAGCAATTCTCAATTCCAGGTGATTATGCACAAATGAAACCCTAGTTATTAATATTATATTCCTTTTTAGCTAATAGAGCCACTGAAATGTTACTCAAATGTCCCTTTAATATAAAAGACATCTAAAGCCACAGGACGGTTCACATGGAGTAGACCCCTGGGTTCATGTTGAGTACAAGGCAGAAGCGCTTCTCCCTCTTTAAAAGGAGAAACTGCAAAAATGTGTCATAACCTATTGCAAAATGCAATTTATCCTGCTTCAGATCTAATGTTGACATTAATGACAGTGGAAACAAAGGCATGTGTCGTACACACGTACTACAATCATTTACTGGTCAAGCTGTCAGATTTCCTGGGTGATGGCTGAGGAATGTCACCACATGTCAAAGGTCAAACATTCAGTTCATTATACTGCGAATGTATGAATATTGCAACATATTCATCAGTAGGTCATAGGCTCAGCCACCAGTGTGTTATCTCATTTAGTGACTTAACAGACATTGATTTCAATGGAAGTGTTTGGGACTGAGAATTTAATTATCAATCCGACACAAGTATGATAAACAAAAATGAAAGTGTTCTGCAGTAAAGTCCCCTGTGACTGATGTGTTATCATATGATTCAACTGTGTGTAAGCAGTGTTTTGCAGTACCTATACAGGTATAGGTACTTTCTTGTTAAAGGTTGGATAACGTGACCGTTTAGGATTTTAAACAGTTATTTATATGAAACCATCTGAGATGTTTAGAAGTAAGGTACTGGCCACAATTATCCTTATCCTTATAGCTTAAGCATGTCAAATAGGACATAAAGTAACAAGAAACTGAAAAAACAAGGGTGGTCTAAGAATTTTTCCCCATGACTGTGTGTGTGTGTGTGTGTGTGTGTGTGTGTGTGTGCATACATAAGAAGCATCAACCTATCAGTGATAACATACACAGTATGAGCTTTTCTTTTGCTACGCTATGCTGATAATAACCACCACAAGGTGGCGTAGCTTGCACATCAGATTGAGTCTGTGGTTGTGGGATTCACTGAGTAACCAGCAAACACACCAGATGGAAATGAAACTGACCCCATCTAGTGGTGGATTGGATCAAGGAGGCTGTGTCTGGGGGAACAGCATCGGACATCAGCTTCAAGTTCATGAAGTCTGTACTGTTGCAAAAGAATCTCACTCCCATAGAGCTCCTAATAGACAGGCAGATTGATCGTACACTGTATTACTAATATTCCACGTTCCTCATTATCCCACAATAGAAGCACTATAGTAATCGCCACTGGGGAAAACAGTAAAAAGCAAAAAAACGAGCAGGTCTGCAGTGTAGTGAAGAATGCAAAAGATTCACAAGTAGAGCAGCACCTGTGGTTTGGGAACATCCCATCCATCTTTCTGCACAGGGGGAATAGTGAGTGTGTGCGCGTGCATGAAGGAAGGGAAGGAAAGGAGGGATAGAGGGAGGACACGGTGGAGTCTGTGAGTAATAGGAGAGACAAAGTAAGCATATGTGACCCGTTGACATCGAGCGGCTTGCAGCCTGGATTCATCAGGCCTGTGGTCTGGTTCTGCGGACCACAGAAAGCCTCAGGGACGATGGCTTGTGTCTCAACAATGACCTGCTGCAGCACCATCTACTAGTACAACAAGTCACAAATAGCTCATTGTGAAAGTTAAGAGTGTGGCTCATTAGCAAATGTGAGGTGTATTGTGGAGAAAACAATGCACATAAGAGAGGGAATGGATAAAGGAAGCCATCCTTTATCCGAGCAAACAGCATCTTCATACCACTCCTCTGCGTAAAGAGAAATGTAATAAAACCTGGACCTCCACAAATCCGGCCCAAACAGGGAGCCGCTTATCAGCCTCCATCTCTCCCACAGCTAATATTTCACTTCAGCTCCCGGGCCCACAGAATGAGAGACGTTTCCATTTCATGTCAGTCATTTCCAGGCCTGTGTGTTACCTGTGTGGTGATAAGTGTTTGACTGACTGGGAGTGTCGTTAGTCACTGTCCGACTCCGAGTGACAGCCACAGATTGACGCTGATGATGAGGAGGAGGAGGAGAGGAGCAGTGTGTTCTGGGATAGTAGAAAACCATGGTCCCATGTTAAGGGAAGGAAAAGCCTTTATACACATGTTTATATAAAAACAAAGCAATGCACATTGATACCAACACTGAGGGTTTTCTCTTTTGCAAATGACACAATCAAGGGACATGAGGGATCAACTTATTAATTTGCAAAAAATGTGTTTATGTCCTATATATGAGATCCACTGTATCTTTAATGTTGAAAATGAAGAATTTCCATTCATTTAGAAATATGTCACTTTTTTATGGGGAATTTTAAAGCAAAATTATTACAGGGACATGACAGACAAATTTATTACAGTTTAATAAATTGTACTGAGTTTGTAAGCAGCAGTTACTAGTTGTTATACAAATACACTTTTCTTCCAGACATGACAGAAGCCTAATAATCATAGGAGACAGAAAATACATTAAAACAGTTGTAATGATGACAATGAAGATGATGAGAAATCACAACGCCCTCACTCTCTGCAACCTGGGAACAGGAAACAATAGAGCACTGAAAGGCCGTGAAGTTCAATCTCTGGACATCACTGGAACATGTTTTCACCCTCACGGTCTCTCAGCTTGTCTTTTTTTTTTTTTTTTCGTTGCCTCTTCTTCCAAAAGCAAGGCGTTGAGCCCTGAGATGGATGGTCTGAGTGTTGCACGTTTCCAAAAGCGAACAGAGTCTGACTGCTGCTCTACCTGAGGAGCAAAAACAAAAGAGCCATCTCTACCTGTAGGACTGTGGGAGTCGAGGCTTTGATCTGGACCAGAAACAGAGAGTAGTTTGATGAAATATTGATGCTTTTTTTTAACTGTGTCCTGTGGGAGCTCAGTCTGCTCTCAGGATTGTGTGCGCTGATGTACAATACAGCTCCGTGCCTCGCTAGATGAGAATGGACTTGTCTATGCAGCTCAAGGAGTCTCATCGGTCCTAATGGGCCTAATGATGACCCCCCACTCGGGGCCTGTATTGGTCAAGGGCTTTTTTCTTTTTGGTTGATCAAAAGCAGAGGTACTTTTAATCAGTCAACATCTATTGCAAAATACACACACCAGCGATGTCTCCCTGACAGCATCTTTACAGCATCTTGACAGCAAAGCCTGCACATGACTTAAATCTCTATTTGGTGCTGGATGGGTAATTGTTTGTCCTTGAAACAAAGGTGCAAAGGCTTTCAGTGCACGTTTTATACTTTAACATCTGTGTTTATACCAGGAGAATTAATCAGTGTCAATTTAACTTGAAGTGATGCATATAAAAACTGAAAACAGCGCTGGCGTTATCAGAGTTAATTTAATGTTTCGTTTTAAAGGTGCAGTGTGTAGGATTTCGTGGCATTTAGTGGTGAGGTCACAGATTGACCGACTCAAACTTTGTATTCAATGCAAAGATGTGAATGTTCCTATCTGTAGCCAGTGGTTAGGTTTGTCTGCTCTGGGCTACTGTAGAAATTTGTTGTCTGGTGACGAGGATCTGCTCGGTATGTTGACATTCTCCAAACTGTGAAAACTCAAAAATATACAGAAACATTTTATAGTTTATTTTTACTGGAGGTCATTGAACTCAGCAGAAGAAGCTTTTTATTATGACTTCTGGATAATCAAATAGAATTATGGGATTAAAATCTGGATTTTGGGAATGATGTAAAGATTAATGAAAATTATTTTCTTTTGAAATGTTTTCAAGACTTTTTTTTAACTAAGATGGATCACTCTGAGGTGACGAATACATATTTTCAGGTGATTCTCCACCAAAATTCTGCCAATATCTGCCTAAATGCTGCACAGTGGACCTTCAAACAGCCAGACAATTTTATATTAAAATGCAACATCTTGAAACAACTCTCACAAATAAATAAACCCTGGAAATGTAATATGTTTAAAAGTGCCTCTTCACTGGCCCAGTATTCAAATATGAAGGCCTTTGAGAGCCCACTATCAGACCATGTAATATGATTTAAACTGGCTGCTCAGAAACTTTGATTTGAGTTTGTATGAGTGACCCACATTCTTCAAGCAACAATAATCTCTGTGCAAAAAAATCTGAATATTGATAATTGCCCAGAGTGCTTTTGTCTGAAAGTTATGAGGCCAAGACTCCAATCAGACCGGAAAAGAGGTTGAAAGACGAAGGGGGATTTATCACTCTCCCATGCTCACGTTCGTACACAGAGATAGACGGCGGGTATAATGACTTCTGTGGAAAAAAAGCCTGAGTGATTATTTAAACTTAAAGGAAGAGGAGAAAGAGACAGAGAAACGGGGTGAGGGGGAGAAAGGAGGGGTCTTAGGAGGAGCCAGGGGCAGGAGATAGTCTGGGAAAGGTCTCGCCTTAAAATTAACATGCCTTTCCATTGGAGTCCATTAGATAATCATATTCATGCCACACAAGGCTCCAAACCCTCTCTGTTTCATTATTCCCTTTTAATCCAGCCTGATAAGGGGGTGCGGGCGCGTCATGGTTTTATTATGTCGTCATTTGGAATCCACATGAAATCCCCGCGGGACGTTATCATGGGGAAATTGCTTAAATAGCCCAAGTGGATATAGTTTGGCGTTTATTATTTCTGACGGATTCAAAATAACTGCAAATATCCATTTCTGATTACTGTGCGGCTGAGAGTGTTATCAGTCATTCACACTAATGGGCCCACTCAAGCCAGCCGATACCTGCGGCAGTGGGGAGGTTGATGGGAGGAGAAGAGGGGAGTGCTGGTGTTTAATGTTCTGAATGTACAAGAGTGTACAGGTACAGTACATGTGAGAGAAAAAAGACAAGAGAGGAGGGATAACCGCATGAAGGGGGGTGTAGTTCACAGCTTAAGGATGGATAACAGCGGATAGAGGTCACTGGAGCTCTCCTTTGTGCTGTGTTTGTTCAGTCCCAGCTCTCTGGTCCTTGGCAAACTGACCCAGTGTCAGGTGGCGGTAGTCATTTGTTGGTTGGCACACTTGCACTTGTAGTCCTAAGATTAAGCAAAACACTTTGAGTAAATCCTCAGGCCTTTATTGACAGTGGGGGTGAAGGAGGGGGCAGAGCTCTCTGGCCTTGCTGCTGCTGTTGCTGTCAATTAGATGACTTTAGATTTTTCAGATTTACTGGAGAAGAAGGAGAAATTCCTCTGCTTCTTGTTGTTATTTTGGACATAGTGTACGTGGATTTCTACTGCACGTCACCAGATCATAAAGTGTTAAAGTTTAGAGTTTTGTTGTTTGCATGTGGTCTTATTTTATATACAATGAACTGATTTCTCATTTTTGATTCACATCTTAAAAGGTCAATTCACTAAAAATACAAATCTCATTCACATACTGTAGATTCTGTTTAATATGCCCTGGTTTAGAGACATTATTGCTCTAGATACACTTTTTAAGTGTGTTGTCTTTTTCTTATATGAAACTTTGGGAGTGAGAATATGTCATATTTAGATTGAGAGTGAGAATATATGTAGTCAGCCGGTAGTAAGTGTATTTATTTAATGTAGTTACAAAGTACTGTACAGTGTAGCTTTGAACTACTTATTCTTTCATTGAATATTTCCATTTTCTATACTATATATATCATATAATGTAATATACCTGTATAGAATAAAATGGCCACCAGCATATGTAAAAATCACAATAATCTCTTCATTGGCAGCATTAAAGTGCAGCTTACATGCTGTATAAGAGCAATTCAATATCATATAGACATGATAAACATCAAGTGGTGAGTGGTATACTTTACAGTATATTTTCCTTTCAAATTTGGAATTCTAGGCTGTTACTGAATAGTGTTTATATTGTATTGTTTTCTGTATTGTGCTGCAATCTTTGATGAAGTAATAAAAAGCCTCTACACCAACTGAAGACACTTCTTCTTCTGTTCTGTTTATCTTAAAATGCCTCCTTTCTGCAGTGGAAGCCACAGGAGCGTCAGTCACTCCTCTGCTCATGCAGCCAGTGCATTTCCAGCATCTGTGCGGATATAATATGCTTATTCTGCCGTATCCATTTCACAGTGACATCTGTCCAGCGGCGAAGAATTAAAGGCAAAAATCCAAAATGCCTACACATCATTCTGCCAAGCATTGATTTACTGTTAGTTGCATAACACACATGGACACACTGTGAATTATTTTAGTGAGATCATGGCTCATTTGGTATTTTTAACAAAAAATAAAATTATGTGAAGGACAGATTTCTTCATTTCTTTTTGCAGCAGGTAAAGTGACAACACCAGTGTGTGTGTGCATGAACAAATGTGTGCACTGTGACTGGCTTGTGTGTGTGTTTGTGAGCATGCCCGGGTGTCTACCTTCAGTAAGTATGCCTCCCCGTCTGTGGATCTCAGGGTCTGGAACAAACAGTAGTTCCTTCTTAATTGGGGTGAGATCTGGGGCTTAAAGGGGGCCAAGAAGGGACCCGAACCCCCTTTTTTTTCCTCCTCCAGAATCACTTTGGCTACAGAGGTACTTTTGATGTGTGCTTTGGCTCTGCGAGCCTTACTTTGGAATATGTTCTTGGGAGACCATTGGTTACTTGCCTCCAGGCAGAATCTCAATCCCCAGGATCCTGGCCCTCTTTGATGAAATGCTTTCGGGAGCCGCTAACCCTACTGATGCCCATGTGGAACCCCCCCTGCCCCCCTTCTTTTACCCATCATGCCCTCCCTCCGCCTCCTCCACCACCACCTCACCCCCACCTCCACGTTCCTTGGATTCTCTTTGAGAGATTCATAACAAGGACTTTATCTCTGTGTAGTCCGGGCCAGATGAGCACCGCCTGACAAACTGACAGCAGAAGTAGTCGTGTCTTACACAGCACCTTTGACTCCAACTTCCTGTTGCTACGTCTAACGTTATCATTGTATTGATGCTAATTCATATCACAGCATATCTCTATTTGCTTGTTTTTAACTCATAAACTTATCAAATCATCAGACATTAACATTTGTGCTTTTATTTTGACATGTTATGCATCTGCATCTGTGCATTTATTTGAGTTGAAGTGCTGTGTAATTTAAAATAGCTCCTCAAACACTCTCATCATAGACACCTAGTATGTTAACATTCAAAAACCATCTTCATATTCTGAATCGAACATTCGGGGGTTTATTGATGACAAAGATGTTGGCAGTTGTGACAGAAGGCCTTGATTGATTAAAGCAGTAATTAGTCAATGCAGACTTTATTTGCATAATAAGCATCAGGAAAGTGATCATAAAGCATCCATTAGATTATGAATAGAAAAATTTAAAAGACAGGCCTCTCTATTTGCAGCAGCAGCAGCTATAATAGGATGTGTTACAGAATAAATATACCAACTGTGTCTGGACGGACCTGACCTCTCAGGCCACACACACTCATTCAAATCCTGATTAACCGGTGATTTTCCTCTCCAAACTCCCACCTCTCCATCGATTGAAACAGCACCCTAAAGACCTCTCTTACCACATAATTTCCCTGTATATTGATTATGTATATTGATTATAACCTCACCCTACAGGAGTGCTTCCCTGCTGCTTTAGCGCAGCATTACAGTAGGTGCCACTCTGAAGAGTATTTCAGCCGTCATAAATCCTAATTTCCAAATATATGAGCTCAATAGTAAAGGTAAATGTGGATGACTGGGGACAAAGGCCTTTTAAAACAAAACAAAAAACAGCATCAAAATGGTAAAAAAAATATAATATGCCTCTCAAAGATTGCATCCAAACAGTTGTGAAGTGATGCACTGATTATATTATAGTAATGCAATTAAATAAAACATATTCCATGTGCTGTAATTGTTTCTATGCAGGCCACATATAAAAGAATCAAAGGTTTTTATTTGTCAACTATCTATATATGCAAAGACATGCAGAAAATCAAGATAACGTTACTCTCTTCATTCAATATAAATAGTAAAAATAGAAAAAAAAATGTGACAGTAAAAAGATATAATAAGAACAACCTATATATACACTGCAATTAGTGCAGGATGCAAATGATTGATTGAGATGAAAGACAGGTTGCAGAGAGTGATAAGTGCAGAGTCCATGTATGCAGTGTGTTACCATGCAGGTGGCAGAGGGAGAGGTAAATAAATGTACACAACACATGTCCTTTAAACTTTTGTGGCAGGAATCATAAGAAAATATTTTAGCAGGAAAAAGTAAGGTGATTTATACATACATATAATTCAGTTCATTGATGTGGTCCAGGGTCATTCAGCCACTCTTAGGTGAATAATAAACAAGGGAATTATGCCAAATATGATGAAAATCTAACTTTTTCTTCATTTCCTAACTTGGATCAGATGCAGAGTTGAGGCCTATTAGGAAGATTCATGTTCCTTAAATTGTAATAATACGACTAACTGGGATTAAAGTTAAAAAATGTTTAAGGAAAGAAAGAGAGAAAGAAAAGGGGTCCAGAAGCTGAGGAGGAGGGAGGCAGAGAGTGAAGGAGGGAGCAATCCAAAGGGAGGAGTCAAGCGAGGGAAGGAGCAGCTGGAGTCCTGCTCCCTCTCTCTCTCTCCTCTCTCTCTACCTCTCTCTCTCTTCTCCCAGAAAAAGCGCACTTAATGTAATAACAACTCTCCACGCTCTCCTCCGACGCTCCTGTTGTTTTCACGCACATCTGCGGTGTGCTCCACCGGCAGGCTGATGGTGTTGGTCCGGTGGTTGGAGAAAGACAGGCGAGAGGGAAAAGTCTGGCAGCGCCGCTTTGGAGTTTGAGTTGCTGCGTAAAAAAAAAAAAAAAAGTCTGAGGCAACTCTAGAGGCACATCTGCAACTTAGGAGGAGAAGAAGCCGAAGAAAGAAGACTAATCTTTTCTTTTTCTGTGAAGATTAAAACAAAAAAGTGAAGAATCAGAGGAGAAGTCACCCTGAAGAAGAAGTAAGTAAATCTCACGCGCAGGCGGAGCGTTGTTGCGCTCGTTTGTTTTACTTTTTAAAGTTTAGATGTGCACATTTCAAAACGATGGGATTTCAAAAGAATGTAGACACGAAGTGGATTAACACAGGAAACACTTGTAGGAAATGACTGTTTTCTTTTTTTTAAAGCAACGATGAAAGCTTTCTGGTGTGGGATAAAAAAAAAAATGGAAAAAGAAACAGTCCGAAAACTCAGCCCGGGCTTGTGTTCCACTTGGTCTGGGTGTGTGATTTATGCTCTGTGAAATAAGTGTTGGTTGTTAGAAAGAAAAAAAAAACCCCGGATGGCACACTTAACAAGTAGCCGACAGACAGATGTGCATTTTTTTTTAAAAGTGGTTTGGAGTTGCATGGAGTTTGGTTGTAATGGATCTGCTGGTGTGATGTGAGAGAGCAGAAACACGTGTGATCCTGTTGGGAGCTTTTCTACTGAGACTTTATGAACTTCTGCAGACTGAAACTTTACTGGACCTCTGCCTAAAGAAGGGGGGGGGGGGGGGTATTTATGTGCATGTGTGATCATATTACAGTGTCTGTTATTGATTCGGTTTATCCCGTCACAGTCTGCAGACTGACTGAAATACTTACATGCTCACTTTTATTTTTATAAATCCAAGCAAGCCTGACCCTTTGACCTCTGACATTAATCTGCATTTAATTCCATAAACTAACATCTCTGCATCACTGTCTTTTTTTGTATAATATTTTTAAAATGTCAAAGTCAATTTGAGGCCTTTTTTTCTGTGGACTCACAACTTTTTATTTATTGATTTATTTAAAAAAAAATCTATTGCAACAACTTGGTTTCTCTGATTTTTTTTTTTGTGTTAAATTGCACAGTGAAATGGCTCAATTTTATTATATTGACCAAGTCTCAGCATCCTAACATTTAGAAGCAGGAACTGTTTCAGTTTCAACCTGGTAATTTGATTTGTGCTTAAAAAGGGGAACATTGTGTTTGAACACATGTGCTCAGAGAAATTTAAGCCCATTACAGTGGGGTCTGTGGCCTTGCGGGGGTCCATGTGGGGCCTCAAGCAAAATTAGAAATGATGTAAATTCACTACACTTAACTAGAATCCACTGGATTTTTTTTTTGCGATTACAAACCCATAAGCAGAACTGATACAATCACAGGTTTGTACATTTTTATAGACAACCCTTCATTTAAAAACACTAAACTCTCACATCAACTTGTGCAGAGAGAAAAAAAAATCTCTCCAGCTGAAGTGTTTTTGGGGGTCCGGGACATGAAAACGTCTGAGAGCCCTCGAGCCTCCACATGTGTGGATATTTGTTTGAAACTTTCCCTCCTGTCCTCGCCAGCTGTTCCACATTTTATCTGCTTGTCTGCTCTCGGGTTTCACACAGACGACGAGGGTCCGAGGTGCTCAGCCATGCGGTGCAGCTCAAATCCTTCTCTTTTTTTTTTTGACACTTGGCAAATTATTAACGGAAGGTCTGGCTGCCTCGAGACGAAGCCCCCCCACCAAATAAGATGTTTAACAGCAGAAGTTCACACAGATAAAAATCTTCTTTTTAGCTATTTTTATGAGGCTCTTCATCATTCATCTTGGCTCTGAGCAGAGGATTTGCAGCTCTCTGTTACATTTGTCTAATAAAATAAAAAAGGGACTGTCACATAAACTGTCATTTAACATGTCCCCTATTTTATTTATGATGAGAAAATAACATCTCACAGGGCCTGCGAGTAGGAAATGAATCACTGTCACGCCAGTGATTCAGCTCAGTTAACAAGGAAAAGAATGAACACGGATCAGGCCTCAGATTTTAGCCTTCATATTTTTATTTACATTATGAGACTCAGGTGTAATTGTAATTTTCTTCATTGAGATTAAACAAATATGGATAATATGTCTCTCCAATATTGTTTTTATGTGGCTTGTGACTTATTATTGATTTTTAAATAAAACTGATGCTTAAAAATTCCAAATAACTGCCTCCATATAATTGTTATTCGAGTCCAGAAATTAGGATGACATTTGATTGTAATTGTATAAAAGTGTATAACATATGATGCATTTTCCTCAAGCCTTAAATTAAAAGTGATTAAGTGCAGTTTGCAGACTGAGAAATCTGTGACATTTGTTTTAAATTTAATGTGTAGAACAATTTTAAACATAACTAAGTTTAATTTCATTTTTGACAGCAACATGTGGATGCCAGTATTTTTTTTTAGATATTTTATATGTAATAAAACATATAACAATCACAATAATAAATATGTATGAAAATTATATTAGAGCTCTTAACATTTAACCTAAAGGAAACACCTAAGGGGGATACTGATGTCAAACAGGTGCACCTTTACCAAAAAAAGCAGGACTTTTGTCTCATTATGATGCAGCAGCAGTGATGAATGCAGCAGTGTTTAAGATGCTAATCTGCTGGAATGAGATGCACAGCTCAGCTCGCTCGCTTACTGTAGCCAGCAGAGATGCATCATCGCCGCTCGCCGCTCCTTCAGCCTCAGTGAGGAGCAGGCGGCTATGGAACCAGTCTGTCAGATAGCAGCCCTGCACTGCTTTATCTCAACTACGCAAAAATTATGCATAGCGACACTGGTCCGGCGCACCCGTGACCCAGCGACCCTGGTGGAATAAGGGCTGTCATGTTAATGCAGGGCGATGACATGCTATTAGCTTTTGAGGCATGGCCCTCTCCTCTTTTTAAGGGCCTTTGCATTGATTCACAGTTAAAGGCAGCTTCTGTCCTCGGGCCTTTTACACCCTGCCTGCTGGAAGAATACCTGTTATCAGGTTTATGTGTGTGAGGTCCTAATGAGCCACGTTGTTGTGCTAATGCTGCTACCCTGAAGCCCTCAAAGAGGTGGCAAATGTTTTGTTAAAACGAGGATAATGTGAGGAGGAAGTTGATTCTCCTTGAGATAATGAGGTTTATTTTTTAGTGTTAACTCACAGGTTTTTCTTCAGGAACCACACAGAGGTGTAAAAAATGACAGTTATTCCACTATTTTTAAAACACACAGAAACCACCTGACCAGTGGAAGTGTATCATTTGATTAGCTGTTGCTTCCCTTGCGTGCTCAATGGCCCCCAAAAGAAATCTCTCACTTTGATGATTTGCTACTTTGATATGTTGACATCAAATGAAACAGACACTGTGGGGAAAGAAAGAGGACAAGTCAGAGGTAGTGATTGAGGGGGAAAAAGGCTGTGCATGAGAGAAATGTGTGTGTGTGTGTGTGTGTGTTCGCTGGTGTGGTTTTGTGAGGAGGAGTTCTTAAATGAAAAGTTGAGGCTGAGACGGCAAACCTGAGAAGCGTCAAAATGTCTGGACGCATTTGCGTGCGAGCAGAGACAAGAAGGGGTCTTCGGGCGCGTGAGGGCTTCTCCTCGGCCTCCTAATCCCCAGGCCCAGCCATCCCTTCAGGGCATGCCTCAGATCTGGCTCTCTGGCTCTCCGTGCGGACGACCCAGCTCCGCCAGCAGATTTAATATGCTATGTGTTCCTGCTCCCCCGGCTCGCTTCCACCTCAACCATCACCGTCCCAGAGCGGGACCCCGTGCTCCCCGCTTCAAGGAGCCTGCTAAAGGCACCTTTCAAGCCGGGTGATGCCTTCGGATAAGGCATGCATGCGAGGCGGGGGGAAAGTGGCGATGAAGGAGGGTGTGGGACTGAGCTATCGCTCTGTAATTTTAGATATGCACATTACACACATTCAGGGATCGCGGGGTTTTTGCAAACACCACACTGACACGACATTCACACACCTCACCGCACTCCAGCTGCATGCATGTACATGCTGCTCATTCACTCTGCTCTTTCTCTTCTTCTTTCACTCATACACATGCTTTTATTTTGTCTCATTCTCCTCTCTCTTGCTCTTGAGGAAGCAACTTTTTTCCTTTTGTCTGAAGAAATAAGAAATGAGAGGAAAAAAAGAAGAGGGAGCTCAAGTTGCCTCAGCAGAAGCTGAGAGAGGGCTGGTTTGTTTTCCATGGCTGTGGCCTGTCGGAAACTCCAACTGGACCTGACAATTAGTCTGGTCAACTGCTCTCCTATTGAGTCAGGCACCAAAGATGGCAATAAAAAAAGTGAAAATTTGAATTGACAATCGATTAAGTTGTGTTTGACAGCTTAACATAAGCCCCGTTGTAGGTTAAGGCGAATTTTATTGCGAGTATGCTGCTGTGTGTGCGGGAATGCAGCGTGCCAGCCGGCGGCTGAGTTTTCTTTTCTCACACACTTGAGGAGAAACAGGACAGATCACGCCTGCATGTGGGCACCGCTCGCCCCCCTCCTCTGTTTGCTGTAGCCGCCGTAAAAAGAAAAAAAATGTTGTTTGAGTCTGTGGTGTGAAGTGTAGCAGCAAGAGGTGAAGTGCTTTTGGTTTTTTTGGGGGGCCATTTGCTTTGGCTGCGGGTAAAGTTGAGCTTCTAAAAGGACACCAGTTTTCTGGGGGCCCGCGGCTGTTATTGCAGATGTGGCATTGTGTCAGCTTTGACGGGAGCCGGTTGTGGCATCCGTGAGGGGGTCTGAGCTACGTCGGCAGGGGTGGCGATTGGGGGACGGATGAACTGACCGCTTGCTGTGAACAATGATCCGTCACTTACCCCTGCCTCTTGATGTGTGAAGCCATGAGTCAGGCTCCGTCTACTCCAAGACACCAGTACGTACACACTTTCCTACCGGTCCTCATTATTTGAACTGAGAAAATAAAAGGCTATATTGTTAACCACCATTTCTAAACAAAACCACTGCTTTTACACCAGTAATTAAGTTATGCATTGTCATGCAATAATGCTCACAGTGTGCACCCCATGTGTTTGCAATCCCATGCTGCTTAGTTGTCTTTCAGTCGGAGTTATCCCAGAGTATTGCTGCATCCCAGAGTGGAGGTCAAGGAGAGGACTATTGTTTGAATGTCAAAATGTAAATCCCAAGGTTAATACCTGAAAGAAGTGCATGCCCGGACATTCTCTCTGCTCTCCAAACATGTTTAGATGAGTACCTCTTCCCCCACTCCTGCTCCTTCATTTCCGTCTGCTGCGGACTTGGGGCAAGTTGGAAAAAAGGAGGTGAGTGTGTGTGTGTGTGTGTGTGTGTGAGGGGGGCATCTCGTATAAACCCCTCTAGTGTGTTCTTTTCAGCAATGAATGCTAACAGACCCTGGCTCTAATAATGCCTCATCTTAGAAAAACAAAAGAGGAACTCTACTATCTGAGCAAATTTCTGCCCCAGCCTGAAAGAGCCCTCCTCTGACAGCGCAGCATTTGAAGACTAATCGTTTTTTCTCATGCAAAGCACGCTGTTTTAAGAACCCGGGCCACGGAAAGAGAGGGGGGCTGTGTTTTAACAATACTCCGCAGGGAGTGACGAACAGGGTTTGGGGAGGGGAGGTTGAAGAGGGGGGATTCCTCTCTCCTTTGCTCCTCAGACAAAGCCCAGTTCCTTTCAGGGTTGCATGGGGGGTAGGGAGTGTGGGGAAGAGGAGGGAGCATCCAAGAGTTTGAGTTCCTTGAAAGAGGGGGGGGGTCCAGCCTTTTTTTAAGGACACTTTGTCATCACAGCTCCTCCAGCTTCCGGGGAGAATGTGGCTTTGCAGTGACAGGCCTGGAAAGAAGTGGTAAAATTTATAGAGAAACAGAAATATTAACGTGGACAAGAGGCCCTATAACGGCTTCGGCTATTCCTGCCAGACTGGTGTTTTTATTAAGAGGGGTCGACATGCTTTGGAAATATATCTTATTCATGAAGGGAGCCAGGTTAGACTTCCCAAAGAATTCATTATGTTCCCCCCAGATGCGGCTTGGTCCCTTGGAGGACGTGGAGCGTGGAGCGCCACATTGTAAAGGCCTCCCTCAGTGGGCACGGGAGCGCGAAGGCTTCCATTTGTCAAAGGTGCCGGAGTCCTTTTTCCCCTCCTCAACACTTTCCACCGGCTCAGTCCCAAACTCATTGTCTGAGCAAAGGCAGGACATTAGTCACCACAACGCCACGGGAGCCTGCGGGGCTAAAGGACCGCCGCTCTCGAGCCCGGGCTGGGACCGCGGGGAGGAGAGAGGGGAGAAGGGAAAGAATGGAGGGGAGGGAGCGATAGAGAAGGTGAGAGAAGGGCAGAGGAAAAGGAGGTGGAGAAGTGGTGGTAGGTGGAAAGTAAGGAACACGGAAGAGGAGAGTATGTGTGTGGGAGAGGGAGGAAGACCATGGAGGGGGGTTAGAGGGAGTGGAGTGTGTAGCTCTACCTCGGGGCTCAGTATGTAAGCCCCTGTCTACCCCCCAAAGCTGCTTTCACAAAGAGATTTACAAGACAGGTCTCTGGTGTGCTGTGCTGCCCTGCATTATGAGTGAGTGTGTCAGTGTGTGTTGCTGAAATGGACCTTTTTATCAGGACTTGTTTTTTTTTGCATCATCTATGCAAGAAACCAAATTTACCAATCTGGGCAGGTCAGACTCCCAACAGCCCCAGTGGAGCAGAGTGTGAATAACCTATTCCCCCCGGTGGCAGGCTGTGTGTGTATGTGTGTGTGCATTCATGTGTGAATGTATTTCACAGATTCACACATACAAGGGATCCTGTTAGCTTTTGGAATTATTTATAAAGCCTGGCTTTTGTGTGGCGCTCTAAGTCGCTGTCTCCTCCCATTACTGCCTATGACTCTACCTGGGCTTCCTTCAGCCCCTGAACGATCCCTCAGCCACCCTCCCCGCACAGGGAAGCAGACTATCTAAAGCCCTTCTGCAGCTACTAGTCCCCCCTGCAAGGTAATCATTTTCTTTTCTCTCTGACTCAAAATTTGCTCCCAGTTTTCTCATTTGGGAAACAATAATAATCTGTGGAGACAACGTATACACTTCAGAGTGACACACCAGTTAAACCGACCCATCCCTTTGATTACCCTGTAATCCAGGAAAGTTTTTTTTTCCTTCTTCCTCTCCCTTTTTTTTGCACGGACCAAGCAGGGGTGAAGGTTTTAGTGTATTTGAGATGGTTTATGCTAATGTTGCTTTTATTGAAACAAGCTGGAATGTGATTATAGTCCTGCTCGGTACATATGAGCAGTGAACTGCTCCAGTTTCCCCCTGTCTCCCTCTGGCGCAGAGATCAATGCAAACCAACTAACGCAGGGTAATAAGCCATTAGTACACACATTGTTGGAGAGATTTACATACATCGACCGGGCGAACTGATAAAATAGGTTTATCTGTCCTAGAGGTACGAATGATTGTGAGTGTGAGTGATTAGCTCAGTGTGAGTGTGAAACTTCGCTGGGTGATCTCTTCCCTCCGACTGCCAGACCTGTGTGATAGGTGCCAGATTGCGTAGCTGGAAGCCAGGTTGTATCTGCTTGTCAGGAGAGCGGCGTGGAGGAGGGGGAGATGTGAGGATGATTACACTGTACACCGTTCCTCTGATCTGATTCATCACTAACTGTCTCTCCTGCAAAGGGTGAACTTATTATCCCTGTCTCAACTTCCAGCTGCTCTCCATGCTTCCCAATTAACCCCAGGCGCCCGTCAAACGCTCCCAATTAAGGCCTCCTCCTCCTCCTGCTCCGCGAATTTATTTGCCTGCGTTAGCCGGCCCGGCACTGGGTTGGGGTGCTTGAGCGTGTGGAAAGGAGTGAGTGAGCGAGCCGGCAAGAAGCACTGAGCGTGTTTGTTTAGGAGCTGTCCTAAGCAATGGTGTTCCAGCGCTGAGATTTATTTGAGGCGGGGTTGCAAACAGCTGAAACGAGTAAATAGACCCAGATGTTTGGCTTCCTTGCTGGCCTGAGGGGGCTGCCTGTCTAATGACGGTCTTGTTCCTTGCTCTTTATGCCGGGGACTTTCAGGGGGCCATTTTGTTGCTGAGCTCTTTGGAGTTTTACGGGAAGTTTTTGAATCGAAAGCTTCGGCGCCGCTGCAAGGTTTATGGCAACTCGCTCCAGAGTTGCGTGAGTCTTTTTTCCGCTCGTGAGTTCCTTCCCGAACTCAGCCTTTCAAAATCCCCAAATATTCAGCTGCGTGTTTCTGATGAGCAACAGCATGTGTGTGTTGCTGTAGGTGGGGTAGAGGTTTTGCAGTGCTGCCAAATCCTCTGAGACTTCCTGCTCTTGTGTGTGTGTGGAGCCTACTGTATGAGCTGGTGCAGAGGGATGGGGGGGCTCTGTGGCTGATATGAAAGTGAAGGGAGAGAGTTGTCTACCAACGCTGCCGCAGGGAGAGCCGTCAGGGAGCTAGAAGTCTCCGGGACTCCCTCTGAGCTTCAGCTGTCTTTGATCTCACATCTCCGCCGCTGCATACTCTCCATACTCCATACTGCTCCATAGTACACACTCTCACATGCCGCCCTGCAGTTCACACGGATGAGAGTATGTCCTGCTTACAGGCCGGCACAAGGGCCAGTGAACCCATTCACTGTCATGGTTTCACATGAAAGCACGACCACGTTTAAAGAAGACGACGTAAAGAGAATATTGGACATCCATCCATCCATTTTCTACCGCTTATCCTCATAGGGTCGCAGGGGGGCTGGAGTCTATCCCAACTGTCTTAGGGTGAAAGGCAGGGTACATCCTGGACAAGTCTCCAGTTCATCACAGGACACATAGAGACAGACAACCACTCACACTCACATTCACACCTACGGTCAATTTAAATGAGCCAATTAACCTAATCCCCATGCATGTTTGTGGATGGTGGAAGGAAGAGAACCCACGCAGACACGGGGAGAACATGCAAACTCCACACAGAAAGGCCCACTACACTACCGTGCCGCCCAATATTGGACATCATATGCATTAATGAATCATTTAGTGTCAGAAACTAGTGAGAAGTTTCCAGGTACCCAGAGTTGTCCTTTTTAGGAGCTGGACCCAGCAAATACATTTTTCCTTATTGATTCAACTTATCAACTGATGATATAAAAGCTGTAAATACTGGGACCAATATGATGAAAATCATCGTTTCGTTGTTTTTAGACCAGCAACCAACTCATTAGGAGGCATACACTTCACCTCCCCATGTACTCCTGTCCATCACTGGAGTGTTGAAATAAGGTGCTGATTGAGTGACCTTATTTTATGGCATTTTTTCAACTTGATGAAAGACGAGGTGAATGCAGAGATACGAAGGAATCCTTTCGTTTTCTGCGGAATGTGTGACCCTATGTTACCCTTTTGGATGTGCTCCCATCCAAACAGGAAGTCCAGCATTAAAGCAATGCCATTTCTCCCTTTTTTCTTCCTCCCCCCCCTCATCTCTCCCAGCATTCCTCTGACTGCGGCACATTTCAGGACAGCTTCATTCAGCATTCCTTTACATACCCTCCCTTCTTGTTTTTTTTTCCCCAAGTCTCCCTCCGTTTTGGGTCCGGCTTTATCATGCGAGAGCCAAACACCAAGACAACTTCATCTCATCCAATTTTCAGCCCTTTAATTCGGTTTAAATGGCATGGCTGCGAGGGCCAGAGCAGGAATTAATAAGAGGCAATAAAGCTCGCCGCTGGGGCATCGGGCCGGTCTTTAAGTAAACATTATGACTTCTTGAGGGGGGGATTCAGGGGCAGCACTTGATGAATTGTGGCGGAGCTTGGGAAGGGCTAATTTCTCACTTAGCCGTCCTGATGGGGCTGGCTAATAGGCCCAGCGTTGCCTGGCTGTTTGTCTGCTGGCTTTATTATTGTGCATTATCGCGCTGCCCCCTGGCTGTTGTTAGCGCTCGGCCCCTGAAGAATGCCAGGGCCCGTCATTAATCACGCAGCAGCACTGACTCACTCATGCTCCAACACTTATCCCAATGACACAAAGGAATGAAGGGAAAGGAGATGGAAAGGAGGAAGGGGAGAGGGAGAGGAGGAGAGACGGGGAACTTAACGATCCCTCTGTAACCTGTGGCTGTGCAGCCTTCGGATCTGCAGAGCGAAGACCTTCTGTCAAAGCCATACCTGCTGCCACTACACTCACACAGGACCATCCATCTGCTTGATCCTCCTCTGAGTGCACGTGTGAGGAAGAGGAGGAGGAGGAGGAGGAGGCAGAAAGAGTTGTGTGTGAGGTTTTCATCAGTACAGGAATTTCTCTTCCTCCACTCATCCTCTCCCAGGGGTCCCCCCCTTTTATTTATGTTCTGCACACAGTGATCGCACTTGCATACTGAGAGGCGTTCAGAGCACCTGGTTACATCCAGCTCCTCTCAAACACACGGGTCCCTCTCCTCTTCCTCCCTTCTTCACACACACACATGCATTACATAGGAACTGTGCTCTGAAACAACGCAGCACGCAGTGTAACATGTACTCTTTCGCTGTGAAGGATGTTGTTGTCGCACGCTGCTTGTGGCATCGCGCAGAGCTTTCTGAAGCCCTGTATGAAGGCTGTTTTCACTGGAGATGAGAGGCCCACTGGCAGGATACAGACCTCACTCTTCTTTCACTTTACAGTTGGTGCCATGTGCAGGGGACACTCGAGTGCAAACCTCAGCTCTAGAGCATGTGGCAACAATTGATTTCTGCCGGTTGTGCGGATGTTAGATAGTAGAGGAAAAGTATTTGTAATCATGCTAATCTTTGCATATCTCTGCAAGTGTAAAGAAAAAAAAAATTCTATATGGAAAATGTTTTTTTTTCCCTTTCCAAGGATGGTATTTCGCTGAATAAATAGGTTGCATTGTTTGCTTCGGCCTCCAGTTAAATGGCTGAACAAGCATCTTTCCTGCTTCTCAAGAATCAGGGAAAGTGTCGCATCAAACAAAAGGCTTTTAGTATGGGAGGAAAAGGAATAAAGTGGAGAGAGCAGGGAAAAACCAACACCGCATAACAGGGCCGCCAGTGCAACAAAGCCGCACGCGTTATCCATATTGTCTCTCCTCCTCATGGCCCTGTTCACCCTGACACAAGTGGCTCATGAACAAATGCAAAGTCAAAAATAAATTAATAATCTAATAAGCATGGGTCTGTGGGGGGGAATAAAACATGCAGATGATTTACATTGCTCTATTGGCCTTATCTACTGGGTAGCGAGCGCAAAAAGAAGAAGCGGCATGTAAGCGTTGTGATTACATCGTTCGGGTTTGTTACCCAGAAATGTAAGATGCACTCGGCTCATTCTGCTGTGCAGCATGCCGGGTCCCTCGCCAGCCCTCCAAAGCATCTCGAGTGGAGAGGTCTGAGGCACCAAGATGCATGCGAGGATAATCTCATTAGCTTCGCTGAAAGCTGCTGATGATGGGCTGTGTTGTTATGCTGTTTGTCCTTGACAAAAAAATAATACAAACACTCCTCATTTGCACAGGCTTTTTCCTATTGAGACAGCAGCCCTGTGCTGGAACTGGTGTGAAGATACTTTTAAAACAGGTTTTGTTTACAAGATGATTTACTGATTCAAAACATGGCCCTAAAAATCATCCCAATAAATGTACCTGTAACTTCATTTTTTACAGGGTAGCAGTCATATAGGAACATGTAAAAGACTGACAGTGAGTAGCTCAGACATGTCACAGCACACAAAAGGGTGAGAAGGCCTAGCACTAAACCAGTTTGTATGTGCATATTGTGTGTGTGTGCGTGTGTGCGTGCGTGTGTGTGTGTGTGTGGTGGGGTGTGACTAATTCCTGCTAAATGGCCCTTACTTGAGGGGCTGGTCCCCATCAGCTGTAGGCCAGACTTAGTGCCATCTGGGCACGATGTTAAGTTTCACTGGTGAATGGGAGCCACAACCACCAAATCCCCAACACCCCCCCCTTACCCTTTGCCTCCCAGGGCCATAAGTGCAGTGTTGAACACAGCGTGGAAACCTAAGTATGTGGGTCCCTCTGAGAGCCATCGAGTTTGGGAACACCTCTTCAGTAGGGATTTTTCAACCTACTGCAGGTCCACCTCCAGCCGACTGGCACTTCCACCGTCTCCTCACGGGGCCTCATCCCCTCGATGACCTTATCCAACGCAAACACACGCAGCCCGAACCAGTGCAGTCTGTTTTATTGCTTGGATTCGGTTAATCTTGCTGAAGGGCTCCTCCTCCTCCTCCTCCATCTCTGCCCCTCAGTGTTTTAGCTGTTCCAGCTGTGCAGGAGCCCTTCAATGTTGTTGGCTTAGCTGTGAAAAATGTGTGAAAACACACATCATACACACAAGAAAACATGTGCAGGCACGCAGGGGCGCAGCGAGGTGCGCACACACACACACACACACACACTTCCTCCATTCATTTTCTCCCCCTCTTATCCCACTTTTTACTCACAATCTCCCTCAATCGTCTCCATCTCCCATCTCTCCCCTCCCCTATAACTCGCTGCGCTGCGGTGCGTTTGTGCCGCCGTTGATAAGCCTAAGATAACAGATCTCGGTGGTCGCTGATGTAATGATGATGAATGCTGCAGCGCTGCCAGTCTCCCCCCTCGAGGGGCCGTCGACACTGAGCAGTCGCCCTAATGAAATGAACACAAATACAGTACGGCGTCTGTGAGGGGGGGTTGCCAAATCTAAGAAGACACTTCAAGAGTTTATATAAATATGTCCTTCGGTTTGTGAGCTTCCTAATAGCAGAGTGCAGTGAAACTGGGGGTGCACCTTAAGCAGCTTCATAGAATTAAGCTTGTAAAGATGGAGCCTTTAAGTAACAAAAGGCCACGATTTTTGATAGCAGCCGTTTAAGCTCGCATGAGGGAAAAAGAAAAAGAAAAAGTGATTTTTTTCCCCCTATCAAAGGCAAAAGTTTATTTTAGTGTTCCACTTTGATGTGTACAATTTGCCAATGACTTTCAACTGGGTGCCTTTGTCACCAAAGGCGTATAATTTATGTTAAATTGATTTGCTTAATGTGCTTATAAAATAAGAATGTTTTTTTTCTGGGGAACAGTCTGAATTGTGGTATTTTAAACCTGTTTAATCGCCTCCCTTTCTGTGCGAAAGGATTACAGTCGAGCACAAATAAAGATACACCCTCTTTCTCTCTCCTCTAATTGGGTGTGGGACAGACATTTCATGGGAAAGACATTAATATAAAATGAACATTTATTTTGAGTAACAACAGCGGCAACTGATGCCTTGTTGTAATTCGTTCTTTGGTGCCAGACCTGTGACGCTGGGCCTGTAAGGTAGTCCCCATACACAAATACTTATTTTTCTGCAGTCTCATGTAAATGTACTAACTTGATGTGTCTTCCTGAGTGTTTTCTGGACAGAGACGAGAACAAGCAGCACGAAGGGTGAAGGTAAGGAGACGGGAGCATCTGCAGGATTGGGTGTGGGCGTCCAGGTCAGAGGGATTATGGGTGAAAAGGTCCTGCTTTTAATTGCTGCTTTAGAACTGTGGCCCGCCTAGAGGAAACACAAAAGGCCAGTCAGACACGCTCCAGCAGCTTGGACCGGTGGAATGCCCCGCTTTCTCCTCACCTCCCCGACGAAACCCCCAAATCCTTACCCTCATATTCGCTGCACTTTCAGCTCTTCTTTTCTTATAGCTCTGGTCTGACTCACCTGGGGGGGGGGACCTGTAAAATGTTGGGTGCTACTCAGTAACAGCTGCAAAGTGGATTTACTCCCTGTTTGTTTCACCATTTTTGCTCAAGTACAATCATCGCAATGATGTAATGACAGTTTCAACCAAAAAAGTGCGCTCTTGTTTCCAATGAAAGCGAATGAGTGGCACCTATGATCAGTTATAGGAAGTAAGCATGTGCGGCGTACGGTACATGCGTCCACATTTTGAGGAAAAGAAATGAAAGCATTATGCTCTGTCACACGTGGCGGTGATTTGAGATGATATCTGTGTGAGAAGGACAAAAAGATGTCTTCAGTCAGGGGATGATGGCTACACATGTACCCATAAGGGAGTGATTAGGGGACAAGCTCTTGTTTAATTCTGTTTTGATTGGTGAAGGAGTAATTGCATTGTGTTTTTTTTCCCTTCGCTTTTTTTTTGGGTAAGCCAGCAATTGCTTACAGATGTTGTTGTCGGTCAGAATGGATGACAGACTCTGGTTTTTCAAGGGGTTTGGAGGAAAAACAAACAAAGCGCATAGTGTTTGTCTGAAGTTTACCCCTCACCACTTCCCCCTCGCCTCCTCTCCTTGGGGAGTTGGTAAAAATCAGCCCCCCCACCCTCCCCTCTCTTGTAGATTCAGCAACGCTCCTCTGTTTGCATTACAGCTGACTTTACTGCTGCCCTTTGTATCCATGCATGTTTATAGAGCGCAGGACAATTAAATAGTACGGCTAGGTAATTAGATGGTGTTTATTGGAAAGAAAATGTTAGTCAGACTAAATATTTCCACTAATTATCCATGAATTATGGAGCGTAAGTAAAGGCTTTGTATTGGACCAAATGAAGCTGTCCTGTACTTTGTGTAAATGAGTGGCTGTGGTGTATCGCCGTGTTGTCTGCCTCCATAATCAGAGACCTCCATGACCTAGATAGAGTTGAGTTTGTAGACAGCCTCTGAGGTGCTGAACTGAGCAGCATGTCTGCTAGACTGCTGGCTGAACCCCTTCTAAACCCACAGACAGTATTAACTTGAACCACCTTTATTCTTTGAAAGAAAAATTGCCCGGCACCATGATATTCCCGAAAGGGCCTTCAAACAACCCTTGTTTTTTCAGGACTGTGAATGTTTCTCTCTCTGTGGTATCCCCTCAGGGTTTCTCCTTTCTCTCTGGAAACACTGCTAGAGCAGGATTATCAGTATATCCACAAGCTGCCTTTACTTCTATTCTGAGATATAAAACCTAGCCAGGATGTCCTGCCTTGCTGTGTTTATTGAGGTTTTTTTGACACAAAGTCAGAAGTTTGGTGTGACATAGTTGAAAATACTAATTTTGGTTTTGAGGATGTTTAATCACACTTAAGTGAGAAGCAGATCAGAGCCCACCAGCAGGTTTGGATTGGATCTGAAGTTTTTTTCTCTCAAGTTTTCTGTGTTACAGGCTGTGGCACTATTTCATTAAAATATTTAACTGTAATCAAGCACCAATCAAACCAATAATTTACACTTAAGACCAGAGAAATGTTCCTTTACATTCACCTGTCATCTCTCACCTTCTTCTCCACCACCAGTTATCCCGTCTCCATGAGGTGTTGAGGAATGAGCAATCGCCATGGAAACCCAGTCCCAGGCCAGTTCAGCAGCTGAGAAGAAGAAGAGGGTGGAGACCATTGTGGCGACCAAGGGCTCATCAGCACGCAATGACATCAGCGAGAAGGCGGTGGCCTCCAGCACCACCTCAAATGGTACGCACGTCACCTCTAACCACACACTCTGTGGTTCGTGTAAATATAATTATGGTCTGCTGGCCTGTTAGTGAACTTACCAGTTGAGTAATGGGAAACATGGAGCCTGAAAAAATTGCTGACCAACAGATTAGGCATGGTAAAAAATAACTACACAGCTGTTCAGGTGTTCTTTTAATCACAGATTTTGCTCAGTGTTTTCCACTTGAGCTAGAGGAGATGTGGCTACAGAGATATCTGAGCATCGTGGGCCTCTGTCCTATGGGGATGGAAGAATGTCATTTGTTCCTTTGTTCTCATGACTTATAGATGAAACTGACCAACTCCCATAAAACATGATTTACAAATCTAGACATGCACAGCTCTTTCCTTACATTACTCATGCTGGCTTTCGTTCACCGGTAGCAAAACTTATGTCATGTTTACACAGCAATGTCTTCAACACTTGCTATTAAGAACCACATGGAGCTTAATGCGCTCGTCATTCAGCCTTTCATTCTTAATTCAGATGCTGGAATGAGGAATATTAGATGGTGATTCTTTCGGTTGTTTGGCTGAAAAGCCTTGGATCATCAAGCTGAAGTCATAACAAAAGCAGAGCTGAGATCACCGCGGACTAAGCTGCAGCTGTGCTCATTAGCTGTGACAGGACTTGGAGGTTTTTGGGTATGGACTTCCTGGTAGTTTCCTCCCTCCCACCCCCAGCCGATGTCAAATGTGCTCATCCCAAGTGTGAAGAGGAGACAAATATTCCAGGGAAGGGCAAACAAGTTGCTGTGACTTGATCCCCATGTGGGAGTTATCACAGGAAGAGGGTAAGCTAATGCATCCCAAAGCATCTTTGGGAACGCTCTTCACTCTTATCATTCCCAGATGGCCAGCATGCTTTTATTAATTAAAGGGACAGTGAGAAAAAAAGTTTGTTGTGGAAAAAACATGGATGTAATTTGGCTTAGGCATGGTGTATTTTTCCTCGTAATGTGCTGGTAATTACACCTCTGAACAGCACTAACTCGGCCACGTCACAACAGCTTTAAGCAAACTCCCTAATATACAGTAGTCTCATAATTCACTTGACGCAGGGAGCGATGATACTCATCTGCAGAGAAAGGTCTCTTCTTTAGAGCTCAATCTCTCTCTCCTGGAATCAGAATATAGCTTACACATTCCTTGTGTTGTTATAATTACGGCACATTCCCAAGTCGCCCCCAGAACTCATAACCTCTTATCAGGTGTAACTCTACACTCACCTCAACTTTAACCCCCGTAGCCCCGGCCCCACCCGTTTCCATCCAAACAAAAGGTAATTGTGAGCAGCTGTGGAACCCCAGTGACTGGTTCTTCTTAGGAAGGGCCGGAGGAATATTTTCCCCATACAGCAGAGTAGCGCCCCCTGATCTCAGCGCAGTGGAAACCTTACGGTGCATCCAGCCACGGCATGCTTCGGTAAGTTGTGAAAAGTTGGAAATCAGCAGGGAAGAGGAGGGGGGAGGTGGAGTGGACGTGGCGGATGTTTATCTACCATGAGGACACAGCAAACCAGATCTGTTCTGATTAACAAACTTTTGTCTGGAAACTAATTTGGCTCTAAAATCTCCACTTTCTCCTGGGATAAGTCTCCTCCTCAGCTCTGCCTTCCCCTCTTGTCCCCAAGTTTTGTCCCAAGTGAAGCAGGCGCAGAGTAATTATTGAGTCCCGGTAGAGCGTTCCCACATGGTCGGCTAAATGGTGGCTTCATCCTGTGTGCCATTCATCTCCATGCCCCCTCCTCTCGCACTGACAGCTCAAAAGAGCCGACTGTGCCACAACAATGCTGTGATTGGTGCTCTTTAGGAGAGTTCGGGGGTGGAGGGGTGGAGGTGGGGGTGCTGGTGGGTGCTCTCCCCCTCCCATCCTCATCATTCGGCAGGCAGGTGGACCACAAAGTCCCCTGATTCTTTTGTTGGGTCCTGAACTAAAAAAAAAAAAAAGATGTCCATGCTTCTTGGCTGAATAAATCCTGTCGTCATGGGATAATTTGCTAATAAAAAAAAGAGAAAAAAAATAGGGCGGTGGGGTGAAGGATTGGTTATTTGTAAAGGAGAAAAAGATGGGGAAAAAGTTTGTGGTTGGTTTACGATACAGTATAGGTGCTGCTGATTTAAGGAAAGAAAAGGAGTTAGTGGGAGCAGAACAACTGCAGTTCAGAAGACTGTCAGGGATTTCTGTTTTAAAATAATGTAAGCGACGAAGCTGATGAGTTTAATGGTCAAGCTTAAAAGGGCAAGAGTGAGGGTCTCAGAGGCAAACAAGTTAAGCCTGAAAGGGCAACAAATGTTATAGGCTTTCGTGTCGACTACCAGAGAAATCCCTAAGTAAACGGAGAGCGTGGCTAAAGTGTTTAAAGAGGAAGAAAAAGAACACTTGACTGATTTGAAAAAAAGAAAAATCTCCAGACGGGAAGAGGAGGAAGAATGATACCGAGCCTCAGAGAGAGAGAGAGAGAGAGAGAGAGAGAGTGAGAGGGGTGGGAGATAGAGGAAGAGTGCCACCTTCTTTTTAGGCAGCCATTTAAATGATCAACAGTAAATAGAGGGGAATGTCATCTGACAGAAATAAAGTTCCCGTTAACAGCAGGGATGGAAAGTAATTTACAGATACGCTGTCCCCGCCATCTTTGTGCCTCCCAGATAAGGTTTCATTTCAGAAACGGATAGGAGACATTTTCACTTACGGGCCCCCATTCTGGGACACCTGTGATAACAGCTTGTGGACCCCTAATTGAAAATGGGTTTCAAAATGGATTTTCACTTTTCTTCCCCCCCTTCCTCTCCATTCTCTCCCTCCCTCATGACTAACCCCCACCCTACACCCACCCACTCCTGTCGACACCAAGCTCCATCCCTTTTTTCCTTGGCGTTCCCTTGTCGTTGGCGGAGGGAGGCAATATTGGAGGGAGGCTGGGGGGGAAATGGAGCACTGGGAGCGGATCATCCCTCAGCCCATGTCACAGCAATGACAGCCGCGTGATCCGTCTTATTAATGAAATCATTGATCACTTGATGGGACTCATAATCAACTGTTTCTCCACTGTGTCCTGCCTCATCTCCTCCTCCTCCTCCTCCCTCATGTTCCCTCCTCTGCTTTCCATTTTTTTTAATCCCTCCTAAAAAGATGATCTGATTCTTCTTCACTTTTGACAAAAATTATTAATAAGTATATACAATTAACAAGAACACCCAGGCACCTCCTGACAACAGTTGCTGACAAGTGGATCTGCTTTAAAAATGACAAGAAGTGCAAGAAATCCATCTGCTCACCTCCTTTTCTTTTAGATGAAACAAGCTCAGTTATTTTAAGAAATGTCACTGCTGCTAAAAGACGATCTGTATTTGTGCTGTATGTATTTCATGGGGACTAGAGGAGGAAGCAGGGGCCCCTCCGTGTTACTTTACTCGGGCTCTGCCTGTGGGGGCTAATGAGAGAGGACTGATGGGGGGATAAGGGACCTCATGGGAGCTCTGGCGGCCCACAGGGTCAAACAGCACAATGGAGGAGGCGTTATAGAGGCTGACACACAACCTCACACAGGAAAACTGGCTTTTAGTGTCAAAAGACCTCTGTGTGGTACATAAATAATACATAAAATCACCAAAAAATGTGTTACATTTGCAGAAATACATGGAGGAAAACATCCATGCTGTTTTCATGGTAGAGATATATCAAATCTAAAATCTACCTGTAGATTTAGGGTTTGTAAAGTCACACTGGGCCCATGTGCACACACTGCGGATGTGCTCTGCCTTCACTGGTGAGCCAGAGCTATTTCATGGACCTCTGCACTGAAGGCAATTTCCTGCAGCAGCAGGGGGACAGGCTTTGGCACAGCCACCTCACAGGGGCCTGAGGCGCAGGATTAGCTTAGCCTTGCTGCTACTCAGGGCGGAGGGGAACCTCAGCGGCCCGGCCCAGTCCAGCCCAGCCTGGCCTCTCTCTTGTTTGGCACACTTCTGCAGGCCCAGATCTGCCTGCTGGAGCTCCACTGCTCCTTCGCCGCTGGAAGATGCATAGAAGCCGCCTGAAGACTTTTGACTTCTGTAGAGTTGCAGCCAGAATTTAGCTGTGATGGGATTGCGTCTTTGCTTTTTTGGTTTCTGGTCAGTGATTCTTTTACTTGTTTGTCCCATAGATGTAGTGACACATGTAGCTTTGAACCTCAGGATTTGCCCTTAAATGTGGGGTCATGTTGTTGTAGTTTTGGCTTTGGACTCACCAAAGCATGTGTTGAGATCTGGGAATATATTGCTGCAATGAAGTCGAACAATCAGACATGCTGTAAATAACCAGATTTTTTAAACCCCTAGATTTGCATGGATACAACCTGAAGTGATCAAGCCTAAAACGTTAACGGGACAGATGCACAACTATGGTTAATACAGCAGGTCAGAGTTGAGCAATTTAGTCCATATACTAGCATGGAGGTTTGAAACATACAGTTCAGGTGATAAATGTATTGCTCACCTTGGTTTTATTGGTTTTAGAGTTTACTGAAAACCTGCATGATTGTGCCCCTTATATGGACTTCCAAGTAAGTTCTTGTTTCAGATCCTGGCAATTAACTTGATGTGTGGAATTATTGCCAGAACTACAAAAATATGCTGCAAGCTGTGTGTACAATCCAAGCAATCTCAATTTGACATCTCAGTCATGGATTTTTAATTCTAATATGTTATGATAGTTCGTGCTGACCATCACAATGGCTCCTCTGGAGAAGCTGAAATGGTTTTCACTGACCCACTGAGAGCAAGAATGGTCTCGGAGTCAGAGGTCACCTGAGTCAGAGACAAGTGTCTGAGTCAACCACCAGCCTTACAAAGACAAGTCCGCCTGGCCCTGTGTGAGAGGATCGGCCCTGCTGCATCCCAGCAGAGCCACAGCCCTGCTGGAGCTCCCTCCTCTCAGAGAAGGAGGGCCGTCCAAGGGCCCCGTAAACTCATAAACCCATAAAGTTGGGAAACAGTAGTTGATTATGTATTCTACCACTCCATTTGTCGAGAGGCATCAGTGACTCCCCTCCCGCCAGGAGGAACAAAGCTCGGGTGTCCTGACCCTGCCAGGAGGATTTATTGTGGTGTGTCCTTTTCCGCGTCCTCTCTGTTTTGTCCACTCACTCACCTCCTTACCACAGCTGGATTCTTGTTGGATGGGATGAGACAGCAACTAGTGGCCATACCACCAGGGTGGGAGTTTTTATAGAAGTCTACCAGCAGGCTTATCTTTTATGCTCTGTACTCATGGAGATACTTTAATCAGTGAAACAACTTCTTTCAAGATGATTTGTATTATATGCATGCTAAAGACATAAAAAACAATTTATACCCTGGCTTGTGAATTATTGATTTTCTTTGTGCTAAACAAATCATGCACCATGACATGCTGCATATACATATTTTATGTGTACATTACAAGAAATAAGATACAGCAGTTTATGTAATATTTATACCTTTTATGTGCGTCCCCCCTCATCAAGTGCATTTTTCTTTCTAACATGTTTGCACAGTGGCAGCTGTTATTTAAACTGATAAATCAGTCTGTATTTTTTAAGGAAGGCAATGAGTTAATTAGCATGCATTATAGTTTTAAAGATACAGCATGTGAAATTAGTTTGATGTACTTTTGTGTTTGAAAATGTCCCCTTAAATTAATTGGTCTGGTAAACTATTGTCTGGAGCCTGAAATGTGTTTTTTTTTTGGTCTGTGTGTTTCAAAACAGGCCAGGTTAAATCAAGACATGCTTTGAGGTTTGAGGGAGCAAAAAGGCCCTCTACCCCCTAATCTCTTCCCCCTGACCTCTACACCCTCTGGGCCTTGCCTCTCACCCTTCTCTCTGCTCCCCCCTCCTGTTTCCCCACCCCAGCTCCCTCCCTCTCAGTGAGAAAGAGGACCCAGGATCAAAGGCCATAAACCATGGCAGTGATTTCTGGTGATTGATTAGAAGCAGGGGTTGAGAAGCAGCTCCATTCTTCCCACCCTCCGGTGCTGGGTGCTCGTTCTCCCAGGGCTCTCGTAAATAGCTCAAGCTTTAAGTGTGAAAAAGAGTTGCCACGATTGGCAGACAGAGCCCAGGAACACATCCATGCCGGTGCGGCCGGGCCAAGTTTTTCTGCCTTTTCCTCTCCTGGATGGCAGAGAGGGGGTTGGGGGTGTCAGTTGATAAGAACCATTTGTTGTCTTGCTTGGATCTGGGGAGGGACAGTGTAATCCCCTCACCCTGGTCTGTTCACAGAGCTGGAGGAAAAGAGCAGAGGAGGAATTGATTTTCAGAGAGAGGGCATGCGGAGAATTGAACTCAGATGTGTAGAAGAGACGGGGTCTGGAAGAAACATTCTACTTGCGGGGAAACAAATGTCTGTAGCTTACAGCAGAGGGGCTGTGCAACTTGAACTTGAGCAAGTCCTTCAAATGTTAATCAATTGCATAGCTGTCTTTCACCATTCTCTCCCTGCCGCCTCCTCCTGTCCCGAGCCCGACTCAGCCTGCAAGCCCCTTGACAAGCGAGTGGTCCTGTAAAGGCATTTTAATAGGCTATATCCACTCAGAGGCATTGAGATAAATACTTGAACCTAATCTCCCACATGCATGCTTTCACACAGAGACACAACTACACTTCTCGCTGTCGTTTCTACCCGGCCTGAGCTCACCTGGAGCTGCAAGTCTAATGATGTTTGGAGTGAGGGCCTCGCAGCGACAGCTCCAGTCCCGTGGAGATGTGTCTGATGTCAGACTTTGCGCCAGACAGACTCCAATAAGGAAAGGAAAGTGGGGTGGGGTGGGCGTTCTTCAACGCAGCTGGAGCGAAGCCAAAACCAAAAGTGCAATTCTCCGAAGGTTTTGTTTTTCCTTGGTGGTATTTACAAAGTGATTGAGCGCATTTTTGAGTGTCACAGAGTATCTCATTACTCTCTTAAAAGCTTTTTATCCATCGACATGCTTTCAGATATGTACACATGCGGCACATACTGTGGATAGTCGGCCATGCGTGCATGCAGACACATAATCTCTCATTTTCTCGCACTTTCCTCGACCGGCACTGACACGCACACACTTGGTGCAGCTGGAGGATGGGCTGTCATTATTAACTGTTTGGCGACCTCATGACTTCATCTTCGGTGCTGTCAGAGGCGGCCCACATTATGTCTCCGCTCGGCTCAATGGGCTCTTTGTTCTGGCTTGGCTCTGGAGCAGCTCAGCATGGGGCTGCGTGAGTCCAACAGTCCCACTGCGGCTCCGGAGGCGGGGGGAAGGATGGATTGATGGAGGGAGGGAAGGAAGGAGTGTGCGGGAAAGGGATGATGGGAGATTGAGGAGATTTGGGAAAGACATGGGAACTTGGGGAATGAGGGATGAGATCAGGAAACCAGGAGCGAGTAGCAAGAGGCCAGTGGGAAGAAAGCGTGAATTAGATGCAGGAGGTGCAATGATGGGAATAAAGGATGGAGAGGGAAGTGAATGTGACATGCTACAGGTGAATCCAGTCTTTTATGATGATTTTAAACACTGCCCTGCTTCTGTCCCACTGATTTCATTCCTACATGAACACCATATTATGGAGGCAGTGTGTCATCTGAGCCGCACCGAGCCATCCTCGTGTGGAATGTGGGATTAATAGCAAAGTAATGCAGAGATTAGAGACGGAGGCGAGAGTGGAGCTAGAGAGGAGGATTGGACCGGTGGGAGTGACAGGAGAGGTCATACATGAGGAGAGCTCATTACTGAGAGGGATGGCAGTGAAAGACGTATAGAGTGAGGGAAGAAGTGAGTGAGTGTTGAAGCAGGAGATATGACGAGAAAAACTGAGGTTATCAGGTGAAAGCTGCATAATACGAGGGCAGACAGGAACCTGCCCCATGCTGTACAGCTGGATTTTTAACATTCAACAACAGTGTTGCTCAGACTAGAAAATTGACATTAACTCGAAAGGCCAATTCATACTCGGACGGACGGACCCGGAACGGATTCTGCAGAGGTCTGCACGTACTCAAAGCGGACGTCTGCAAGGTCTGTTCGCACAAAGCTCAAATTTTACGTCCACGCAGACTCCGCTCTGCACTGGTGTCACACAAAACACTGCCTCGCATGTGTTTTTCACACCAACCCGCATTAAATGTGACGCCGTTAGTCTGATTCACCACAATTTCACAGGAAACTAGTGCGCGGCTGTACACTTGAATATGAAAGCTCTGAGTGGAGCGGACATCCTCCTCTCAACCTCCTTTTTACTTTGATTTGTCCCTCTTGAAGGCTCTACTTTGCTGTTCATAATGACGTGGGTTACATACAAACTGGTTTAGTGGGATACATACAGTATGGACTGCAGTGCATCACTTTTCGCAGATATAGCTACGAGCTGACAGCCTGACCTGTGACATACAAAGTGATTGCTCCAGGTACTAGTCCATCATGGTGTATAAACCTATAACTTTCACTCTATGTTGTGCTTCTCAGAGCCATTTATCCAATCATATTGAAAGCCTGGTGCCTTTCCTTTCCCCTACTCACCTACTGCCCCTTTCCATCAGACAGTGGTTAAGTCTGTTTGGCCAACATAGCCGATCCTTTAATCTGCAGAGCTTTCCCTGCCTGCACATACACTGTAATGAAGGGTTCCAGGTCTCACCTGTATTTTAAGGGGGGGGGAACGGTGAGTTACACCCTGTTTATTGAGGCATTCCCATTCATATCACACACTCGGGGCGGGTGAGGGTCAGGTCTGGGATTTTGTAGCCAACCGTCAGCCGTAATGATGATAGGACCCTGGAATGGCAAGCACTGTTGAGAGATTCATAAAGAGGTCTTTGTGAGGTGATTTGGCACCTTTTGGGTCTCGATGAAAAACAAATAATGTGGAAAATGAACTAATGTTTTTTTAGATAATTAGTGTGTCAAGCTGTAAAGGCAATAAGTCGATTCAATTTTTTTAACACTAGGTGACTTAATGTGTGTGCCGAACAGCCCCTCTTTGTGGGAGCAGAGTGAAGCAGTCAGTTGAGTTGTGTTATTTTTATGGCATTTGGCTTGTAGTTTGGAATTCTGATTGTCATGCTCTCTGGTAAAGAGACCTTATGTCCAAATGCGACGGGTTAGAAACTGTAAGCATTACCAGCTGCAGCATCAAAGGCCCGGGCATGCTGTTCATTTAACCCAAATCCGTCACACTCATGTGTAGCCCCCAATTCAACCTGTAATGTAGACATTCAGCAGAAAGCATTAGACTGAGACTAATGTAGAGTTATGGATGCAAATTTACTCCCAGCACCTCTCTACCTGTGATATATCCAAGGTTACTTACTATAGCTAAATATATTTGGCTGGGGTGCTGCCATTGATTTAAATTAATGGGCTTGCAGTGATGATAATATAACCTACAATTCTGTGCCAATCCACACTAAGGACAGGTTTGTGACACCTGTAAATTAATACAACATAGAAGTGTATTGGTTTGAAAATGTTCGCATTTCAATGTAAATGGGGAAACAGTTAGGTAATTGTGGTCAGGTAGTCAAGTTTCGAAGGCAGTCCCACAAATCAAAGTTGCTCTCTGTTGATTGAAATAGGATGAAGAAGAGTTTTAGCCATTTTCCTTCCGATAACTGAGACCTTCATGGAAATGTTACTCTGGCTTTTTGCAGCATTCTCAAAGTTAGACTGCTTAATGTGGCCACAAGTGTTGCTCAAACAGCCCTCTATCCCCCATAGCAGGTGCGAGAATAGATCAGCGGGCAGTGAATTAGACCGACTGATCTGAACATCCGCAGGCCTAATCACCACAGAAGAGAGAGAGAGAGAGAGTCCACTCTGGACTTAGACATTCACCAGTCATTGATAAAGTGCTTAGCAGCAGGAAAATTAATGAATCTGGACCAACTGGGAGAGGGGGTTTTGGGGTTGAAGCGGAGGAGGAGGGCTGGTGTGCGGGGGGGTAATCCTGTTCCAGCTAAATGGCTGATCCCTCTCATTCCTTAGATATCAAATGTCAAGAGTTAAATTAGCCTGCCAGCCTCAGATAGGAGTTAACATGCTTTTAAATGGGGCGGGGCTCCATGATTCCTTCTTCTTCTGGGACGGCGGGCAGGTGCCTTTGAAGTGTCTAATTATCCAGCTTCTAGTAAGTGCAGGCTAACTATCTTAATGCCTCAATGCAGCTCACAGTCACGCACTTTAACACTAGAATGTGTGAAGGTGCATTATTACAAAAACACACAGTTTCCATAAGACAACAACTTGACTGTAAAGTCTGAGCTTTTAAAAGTTAAGTTAAAAACTTTATGATTCCATAAGGTAAGGTGGGAAACGTCCTCAGAGGCATTCTGGATCGTATTTGATGTGCTTGAAATTACTGTATTATTTTTTCTATTTTATCCAAACTGTTGGCTCTGTGTTTCTTTGCTTTGGCTGGATAGCCGTTTCTCTTGGCGAGCGACTCCTAATCTGAGTGCCACAGACTTGGTCCGGATCACTCTGGTGTCAGAAGTGGGATTCCAACGCTGAGGCCCAGTGGAAAGCTGGCCCACTCTGGTCTGGTGGGCATCATGCCCAGCTTCACCCTAAAAAGACCCACTATCCCAAATGGACATGGTTCTGCCCTCATCTGCCCTTCCACACATTCATTTTATATTGTTACAGAGGACAGTATAAATAACTAACAGGTTATGGCTGATCATTGCTGACTTGTCTGAAGCAATGCTGATACAGTCTGTAAGCCAATCAGAGCACTAAATGGCAGTTTTTTGCTTTGAAGCCCTGATCAAATGCATCTCTTGGTGTTTGATTCCTCAAAGAATACAGTCCAAGGTGCCCTTTGAGTGAAAAAAAAATCCTTAAAAGCCATAACTATCCATGGTCAAAAATGCATCAGTGTGCCTTTTAGAGCCGGGGCTTTCAGCTCTCTCACTGCAATGCTCATTGCTCCCTCACAATGTGGCCCTGATGAAACGGTAGTGGGGTTTCGGGCTGCTCTACGGTGGGCCTGCGCCCCTAATGGGTGAATAAGGGGTAGCTAGGGGCAGGCGGATGCTTGGCACGATACAACCCCGCTGTGAAGCTGATTTGAGGTGAGCGCAGGGAAGGAGGAAGGCGCCAAGCAGACTTTGATTTGCCCCTCCCCAGCCTCGAGGCCTGGAGGCAGGGATGGCGAGATGCTGAGCTCTGGGTACGTCCCAGCAGACCCCTGTCGGCAGAGAGAGCAGACTGGGACTGTGGGCTGTGGAGCAGGGGCTTGGGGCGTGGGCTTGCCGAGAGCCAAATTGAGATGTGGGGGTCATCGAAATTTGCCTAGATGAATATTGAAGAGGGCATTTGCGGGTGCTGTGTGGGAACTCTGCTGCTGACAATAGACTGCTAACCAGGAGAGGGAACATTCTGACCTGCCCGTGCCTCTCTGTACAATTCGTCCAAACATCAGTCACACGCTGATGGTTAAATAATGTACCACTACGGATTCACTCTGCAGAGACAGAATCAAACATGAGCGGAAAGTTAAAGGGAGTGAACTTCATGCGTGTAGAAGTTCTCCAGAGCTCTCTGTCAAAGTGTTTGACTGGGGATTGCTAACCACCCGGCCCACAGATATCAGGGTAATGACCTGATTCTGCCTCCTGACATTTAGAAGATTTGTTTGTAAAGGAGTTTCTGGAATGGTGGCAGGCATAGTCCATTAGGACTTTGTAACCTTCACATAATGCAGGACTGAACTCTGTTGTGTGGGGAAGGCACCCAGCTCCTCTTGGCACTGAGCCTGTCAGCCAAGAAGTTGATCAAAAAAATACCTCACACAATTGCAGTAATCCCCTGTGCTCTTGTTGTGTTGGGTTTGGTGGAGTTTGAGCGCTCTCTCCCTCGTCTTTCAGCCTGCACTAATCGTGAATGATTCCCTCTGTCTATAGCGGCAATGCCAGGGCCGGTGAATCAGGTACATAAGCCTAAGCCGCTTGGAGAGGTGCTCTTATTAAACTCTAGCCAGCTGCTGGAATTTTTCTTCCCCCTCTCATTGTTAATTGGGGAGTCTTGAGTCTTTCCCGGGAGTTGATTTGCAAGAGAAAGAAAGAAAAAAAGGGAGCAAGAGATTATTGCACAGGAGGAGAGGAGCTTTGAAGAAGTGTTTTTGTGATTTCACTGTATATCCTCCACTCCTCTCCTCCTTGTTCGCTCTCCATGTGCTCCCTGGCCAAAACCTGTTTGTGCCACTGACAACGGTGCTTTGAGAAGTTCCAAGGTGGAACACGGCATATGTCTGGCTTTGGCTCAGCGGTGCAACAACACCTCCTCTGATGTTTAGGTTTTAGGGAAGGCGGCAATGGGGGGAAAGAGCTGCAATATGTAATGGCTCCTTTGTGCACCCCTGAAACATGCATGATCCAAGTCCAGACCAGAGGGCCAATCAGACTCTCAGAGTCAAGGACAGATTGGCATGTGGAGGAACAGCAATCCTTGTTTTTAAACCTCTTGAAAATCCTGTCAAAAACAACAAGCCAAGGGTTTTGTTTCACTTTTCATTTCTATGAATTGCCTGGGCACCCTTAACTTTTGCCCCTCCCGCCTTGTCCCAGAGCCCAACTCTCGGAGGGATTGGCCCCACTCCATATCTCATTATCTCTTTTAAAATTTCATTTTGTCATTGCGTCCACACTATCTTTTATGCCGCCATATTAAAGGCCATGCAAAAGGTTTTCTCTGAAGGTATTCGAACCAGAGTTTTACAATAGAGACCCCAGACAAGGGGAAAAAAGGGAGAAACCTGGGCTTTAGGATTTAATGAGTGGCTCGCTGGGGGTGAAAGGAAGATTGAAAGCAAGTGAGGGAGAGCAAGAGAGAGTGCATTTGTAGAGGGTTAAAGAGAGAGAGAAGAGAAAGAGTAGTGAGGGAGGAAGAATGCAGGAATGGAACACCAGGTACCATAATAGTGGCAGAGAAAGCTCCTGAAATACTAGAGCTGGGGCGTGTGCTCTGATCAGGACGGCAGTGAGCACAATTACCTTCTTTTCAAATCCTTCAGTGACACTGCGGGAGGAAGGAGGACTTTGAAACTTGAAAGGCAGGAGCCTGCTTTCAACCTCAAACGCGAGCAGGAAAGGGCTCTGAAATTTGTTCAGTGCTCCCCATCCACCATTAGCTTGTTTCTTCCTCTCGCCTCCAGGCATTTAAGCGCTTTTTGAAAAGATGTTAAGAAATTCAATCACCATAGAGAGAGAGCAGGATTTTTTTCAGTTTTTTTTTTTTTTTTGAGAGAGAGGCATGCTTTCCTCTGGTCCACAGAGGACCGGCCTGCTGCTTTTGTATTGGGCTGAATAGACCTGCAAACTGGTAGAGGACTGGATGCGGCAACCATGGGAAAAGAGAAGAAAATAAAAGAGGAATGAAAAATGAGGAAGGGAAAAGGGAAAGGGTCTGTTGGGCTGATGCTCAGAGTTAGAGAAGTGTTGAACTTTTCAAAGTTGCATGTGTTTACCTGCGTCTGCTCTACTTTCATTAGCCCATTTTTGACATGTCTGACATGTTGTAAGGATACAAAAAGTTTCCACCCACAGATATAGAATAGAAACCTCGCTTGAGATTTCTGGTTCTCTTCCACCAGTCTGAGGAGTCAATTGACCTTTGTGCTGCTGAGTGTTTGTTTAACCATTTAAGGTGCTATAAACTGAAATAATGAAGCCCCTCAAAGTGGTATATGGTAGAATGATGAACCCCCTCTGTGGTGACTGGAGGGGGATGGTGGGACTGTGACACTGCTGTGATTGAACTATTAGTCACTTGACCTCACTCGGAGGAGAGAGACCTAGCAGTGGGGGTCACTGGAGGAGGAGAAGAAAGAAAGTAAGAGCAAGAAGCAAACAGCGTAAACAAGACAAATCCAAATAAGAACACAGTGTTTTTTGTTTTTTTTTTAAAGTAAGCAGTTGAGACTCCTTTATTTGTTTTTCATAAGTTCGGCAGAAGACGTTTTAGTGCCCAGTGGTTTCCTAACTGCTACTATATCTGAGGCCTCGGGGATGAATTTATTCATAAAACATCAAATATCTATGAAAGTACGATAAAGAGCTCATAAATATGGACACAGTTTTTACTTTCCCAGATGTAATGCTAGATATTCTGGATGGAAAAGAGTACATGGTGGAAGCTACACACAGCTGCATGCTCTAACCTTAGCAGCCCCAGCATGGTTTACAGTCTCCATTTCCTTCAATCCATGTCAGGAGATGAACCCAATTCCGAAATCCCTTTATGTTAATATTGCGCTTTGCAAGAGCAGACCTATTAATCCAGCTTTAACCGTATAAGTGCCATTATTCCCTTAATAAGATCACTGGCTGCGCAGCATAGGATTAAATACTTATATCATAACTGACACTGTCATTTCCTGGCGATGAGAGTGGCTTGCCTCTCTGGCTGTCAGTTCCGCGTTAAGAGTCCTGGAATCTGCTGCCAGTGCTGCGCTGAGGAGTGGCTGGCCTGACCGCCGGTAATGGATGTGGGAGAGTGAGGGGAATAAAAGAGGCACCCGTGGGTTGCTCCTTCAGCTCTCTCTTCTTCGCCTCTCTCAATCTCATTCTCATTCTCTTTCCCTGCTTCTCTCTCTTAACCTCGTCCTTTCTGATCGTGTCTCTTCTCCTTGTGAAGTGGTACAGCATTGTGTCGGCCCTCTTCAGTGCTTCAGGTAGCGCTCTTTAATCTGGCCCTCTCCTGTTTTTAATTGGCAGTTGGATGCTGTTGGGTTGCAGCACATACTGAGGGGGGAGCTTTGGACCGCTGGGCTGTTAATACTGTAGAACCACTGGGCACCAGCTCAGCAGCATTGTGCCAGATTCTCAGTGACTACGTTTACATGCAGTCAACAACCCTTTCTTAACCGGAATATTAGCAATAACCCGGTTCCGCACGGCCATGTAAACACCAATAACCCTTTTGAAAAAACGGAATATGAGCATATCCCGTTTTTTAAAAACCCGAATTTGACCCCTGGGTTACTCCTTTTCTAACCCAAATATTTGGTCATGTATACGCCTATCGGGATATCCCCATCAAAAGGAACATTAATTTGTGTTCTGCGCATGTTCTATTTGCAAGGAATATTGGTCATTTGAGTACAGGAACTACTTAAACATGGTGAAACGAAAGACAGTGCCACACTTTTGGAGCGAGGAGGAAACAGACCAGCTCATAAGTGCGGTGAAAGAGATATTACGTCTTTTGTAGACAGTAGAAAGTACCGGGATAGCGAAATATACAAGAAGGTGAGCGAAAAGTTACGCGAAGCAGGGTTTGTACGAATACAAGACCAGATCAAGCACCGCTGGAAGACGCTGAAAAAGGCATACTACAGGGCTGCTACACTGCCGGCCCCGGGCTGTTCGTTATCCACCATGCTACTGCTGTTGTTGTTTTTAGATACTGGAAGAAGAAATGGAAATGACGCGCATTGCGTCATGACGTTCTCCGTGCGAGGTTGTCCCTGCATCACTGTTTTGATCGAGATATCCCAATTGGTTACAACTACCATGTATACAGGAATAACTAATAATAGCCAAATGTTAGCTTAAATTAATGGAAAATAGTTAGCCAAATGTTAGCTTAAAGTAATGGGTAAAAGTTTAAAGTTAGTTAAAAATAATAGGTAAACAGTGCAACAGGCTAAAAGTAATGGCTGAATACTTGAAATAGTTAACTAAATGTTAGATAAAAGTTATGGATAAACAGTTATCGAAATGTTAGCAAAAAGTATTGGATAAAAATTCAGTTAAAACCTTTTTAAACAGTTGGAGCAGTTAGCTAAATATAGCAGATGAACATAAGACAGTTATATAATTGGTAAACACTGGAAATTGATAAAAGTAATGGACAAACAGTTTGCTAAGTGTTAGATAAAAGTAATGGATGAACAGTTTGCTAAGTGTTAGCTAAAAGCAATGAGTGAATAGTAGAAAATAGAAATAATTAGCTAAAAGTTAGCTTAAATACATACAGTCATGGAAAAAATTATTAGACCACCCTTGTTTTCTTCAATTTCTTGTTAATTTTAATGCCTGGCTCAACTAAAGGTACATTTGTTTGGACAATTATAATGATAACAACAAAAATAGCTCATGAGAGTTTAATTTAAGAACTAAGGATTATTCATTTTCCATGATTTTCTTGATAATAACCAAAATTACTTAAATTCTTACATCAATAGCTATGGCATTGTACCGCCAAAAACACTACTTTTAAGCATTCCATGTTTTCTTTTCTGTTTGCTTTAAACACATGATACACACAAGAGTTAATACTTGATTGCATAACCATTGTTTTTGATGACTGCAGCCATGCGTCTTGGCATGCTCTCCACCAGCTTCTGACATTGTTCTGCTGTCACAGCAGCCCATTCCTGTTGGACAAATTCAAACAAATTTTCTTTGTTTTTGGGCTTGTGGTTCTCCATTTTGAGTTTGATGATTTTCCACAGGTTTTCAATTGGATTAAGATCTGGTGATTGAGCAGGCCAAGGCATGGTGCGAATGTTGTGGTTCTCCATCCAGGCTTTAACTGACCTTGCCGTGTGGCAAGGGGCATTGTCTTGTTGGAAAATCCAGTCATTCGAGGCAGGAAAGAGTTTTCCAGCTGATGGAAGAAGACTGTTTTCAAGGGTAGTCCTGTACTTGACCTGGTTCATTCGGCCTTCACACAATTGCATTTGCCCTGTTCCACTCAGACTGAAACAACCCCAGATCATGACTGATCCACCCCCATGTTTTACTGTAGGGGCCTTCCTCTGCCTTTCATTGATGAAGGGCTTCTTGCGTGCTCTGTGTGACTTCAAACCAGCTTCAACAAGTCGGTTTCGAACTGTCCTTGCCGAGCAAGTCACATTTCTCGACAGTGCCCACTCATTTTTAAGGTCCCTGGAGGTCTGACGACGATTCCTGACACAGGAACGGATGAGTGCACGGTCATCTCGTGGGGTAGAAAGACGTTTCCTGCCACGGCCAGGTAGCAATTTGGTGCCATGTTCAGCTTGTTTTTTTTGTTGTAATGAACGGCTGTCTTGGAGATCTTTAGTTTTTTCGCTACCTGTCTCTCACTCATGCCAATTTCCAGCAGTGCCAAGATGGCTGCCTTTGTTGCTTCACATAATTCTTTTGTTTTAGGCATTATGTGAGAGCTGACAACTTCTGAGTTGTGCTACGGCTTGAATGTAAGCAGGAAACCACTCTAGGCCTTTGCATGTGCAGTGCTGCTTGTGACATGAAATGGCCTCTTATATACCCTGGGAATCAATTAAGCTTAAGAATGTCAAATAGGACATAAAGTATTATGTGACCAGCTGCATTTTTTGTTGTGTTCATTGTATTATACGTTTAGTGGTACCAGATATTAGAATGAACAAGAAATTGAAGAAAACAAGGGTGGTCTAATAATTTTTTCCATGACTGTAGATAACCAGTTGAATTAGTCAGCTAAAAGTCATGTGTAAACATTTGAAATAGTTAGCTAAAAGTTAATTAATGACTTTCCCAGTCTTAATATTAATGGAACAGGCTTAATTACACCCATCTAACCTGACAATCTGAGACTAGTCCAAGGCACATGCAACTGTTGGGATTAGTTAATTTGAAAAATAAAGCATCTCACTCTGCTAATAATTTTACAAAAGGCCACAAAATCTTTGCAGGCATTTGTAGCCTTCATCAGTGGGACGTGTTGTGTCACTTTCTTAGTCTATATCGTATCACTACAGAAAAGACTAATTCCAGGTCAGGAGGGTTGCTGACTCTTATGCATGTCAGTTCAGAGGTCGGGCCAAGGGTCAATGGTCATGTCTCTCTGGTGGAGCTCAGCCCTTGAACTCCACATATATCCTCTTTACCCAGCATGCCAGGAAGCTTTCTCCAGAGAGTCCATTCCTCCTAATTTTACTGTCAGACCAAGACGATTTAGTTTGAGAACAGAGAGAGAGAGGGGGGTAGATGGAGAAAGCAAGAGAGTGAACGAGGGTGGGGTTGATACAACCCATAACACTGGTTAATGGGCAGCTTGGAATGCAGACAGAAAGTCTCCATGGGAATCAATTTCTTAAAAGAAATAGAACAGAGCTGAATTTAATTTTTGGGAAACTGTGAAAGGAAGAGGTTGGGATTTTTTCATCCATGATGTCGTATACGCTCATACGCTGTCTGCTTCTGAACTCCCACATCTGGCGAACCCAGGTAGATTTACACCCATAATGCTTGGTAGGTTTTAGGTGTACAAAGCTGATCTCCATCCCACTCACCACCACCCTCTACGGGAGCTGACTTCCTCACATGCAGAATGCGTGTGTTCAGCTGTATGTGTATGAAGCATTATCTAGGGAAGAAGAGAGATTTTTCACATCTGATCCCAACTTTTACTCATATACCTGCTTCTGGTAAATCTGCAGCTCATTATTTTAACATCCTCTCCTCTTTTTATCGATCCACCCTTTGCAGAGGACGAGAGTTCAGGTGCACCTTACCACCGTGAAAGGCGCAATGCCATCAGCTCCCAGGCCCCGGCGCCCGGCGGTCCCGACAGGAGCATAAGTGAGGAGCCCTCCACCTCCACAGAAGAGCGCCCCTCCCTGCTCAAGAAGGAGCTGCATGGTTCCCTGCCCCACCTGGCTGACCACGCCCTGCCATACCGAGGAACTCTGTTCGCTATGGACCCTCGCAACGGCTACCTAGACCCACACTACCGTAAGTCCTTAAGCTGTAGTTTATTTATTTTAGGGCTGTCGAAATTAACTTGTACGACAGTAACTCTACTGCCTGAAATGCATTGCCAGAGATGTGCTGGCAGTTATGAACCAGAACTCCATTCAAAAAAATCAAGGAAACTAACAACGCAACTTATGATCATACAAGCTAATAAAATTAGATTAACTATCTTTTCTGAATCTGAAGCTTCTCCTGTAATTCGGCAAACAAATAATCCACCAAAGAGCATCGTTAAAGTATTAATTTGTAATGGGAAATGGACAAAAAGGAAAAGTGAAAGAGATGTTCTTTTCATAAACACAGAGCTTATTAGAGCTAATATGTTGTCACTCAGATTTTGGCAGCATATGTGTGTGTGTGTGTGTGTGTGTGTGTGTTGTGTACATGTTAGGGCTGTCAAAATTAGCATGTAAACACAGGTTAATCGTGTTAATGCTTTAACTTTTACAGCCCTAATTTAATTTTAAAATAGTTTTTGTTGAGTTAGGAAACAGCTCAGCTCAAGGACACGTTTGTAGAACTTCAGGCTCTGAGGCCAAGTTTGTCTCTCTACTGTAGGTGAGTGGCATGAGTGCCAGATGCTTTATTAAGTCTGACAGATTAGCCTCTTCCTCGCACCCTACATACACGCCTTTGTGAGCACATGCATGCGCACTTCTCTTGTTTTGTGCTGGGGAAGTTAGTATGGGGAACGGCCAGCGTAGCTTCTTAATTCCCTCATTAGGGGCCTGTCTGAACACAGTACTCTCCTTTCCCTCATCAACACACACTTCAAAGCCCCAAAGCAGGGCTGTGTCAAACCTCACCACCCCCTACTTTCTCTCTTTCTCTGGGACTCAGAGAGAGGCAGTGTGAGAGAGAGAGAAAGAGAGAGTGAGGAAGAGACTAATGGAGATGAAGCCTGAGAGATTGAGGAGAAAGGAGAGCTGTGGCTTGGGTGAGATACCGAAGATAATTTGAAAAAAGGTGCAGTAGACAGTAGGAGTTAGATGAAAGTGTAGCTCAGAGTGTATGTGGAAAGGGAGCACAGGAGATAGATGATAGGGTAGTAAGAGGCTGATTAGGAGGTTAATTCAGCAGCCACTGTAGCCAGGACTTAGCCTGCAGACAAGGATTTGATGTGATAGCTGTTTAGTTTGGTTAAATTGGCTCTGAATTGGGGCAGACAGAGTGGGACAGAGCGATTTTAATCCAGTGGCAGTAATGAAAAGTCCAATGGACCCCAACCGTATACTGTAACTCTATTTATTCAACCACTTCATTAGCTGCTTCTCCCTCGTGCTTGGGTGCCTGAGAGTCACCAGGGTCCTCTTTAAGGGAAAGGTTACTCAAAAACTAGTGCTGTGGACAGGGCCCTCGAGGGCAGAACATTACTGCCCATTACATCCTGACCTAACTCAGCAACACTGCCACTTCTCGTTTTATGTGTGTGGGTATGTGTGAAGGAGCTCTGGAGGTTCCAGACCACTGAAGCCGTGGGGTAGGAGTTGTGGGAGAGGGGAGGGGGAGGAGGGTCATTCTGAGGCATGGGGTCATGTGGAAAAGTCACAGTCTGAAATAGAGAGTTCAAAAGCAGCAGGACCAGTCAAAAGGGCCGTAGAGCTTCAAGAGGCAGTCTTTGTGCATTGGGGCTCAAGAGGCTAGAAGACTCGCAATCATACGAGGCAGAGTGGAGTTGAGCACAGCGATGCTTGCTGGGAAGCTGCAGGCAAGATGGACATAGATTTTATTCTCCTTCTGCATTGCTTCTGCCACATTTGTATATAAGAAAGTCCTTCATGTTAATGTTAAAGTATATCTGCAATTATTTGATGTCATTTGTCAAGCAAATATGACAAAGATTTGGCAGCAGCTGCTTCTTAATATACAAGAATGTGCTCCTTTTCGGATATTATTGTGAATTGAATATATTAAGGTTTTCAAATAAAATGATTGATTAATCAATTAAAATTACTGGCAGAATAATCGATTGTGAAAATAATTGTGAGTTGCATAAGACATAAAAATTGCATAAAAATTACACAAAGGTTAAGACCCAATTTGCTACCTGGAGTAATAACGCTGAAAATAACAGATTTTGACTTTAAAAACATGTTTGAAAGGCTTCTAGTGTTTTTCATTGATGTCAGTTCTCTGATCCTGACTCTGCTCAGGAAGACTTGTGATCTGAGATGAGAGCCTTGCTGTGTAAAACACCTCCTCCTGGCCCCAGGTGTTGAGGACATGGGGTGTCCCTGAAGGCGGCGATCCCATTCTGTCTGATTGAACCCAGTACAGGAGCGCAATCCCCTTGAGCTCCAGCGGTCTCAGGGTCAGCAGAACCAAAGGGTTCCCCTAAAAACCTTTGCTCCCCTTCCTTCCCTTCCTCCTGCCCTTAGCGGCTTTGAACCAGGAGCCTGTCGTGCCTGTCGCCACTCCTGCGCCACAAAGTGTGAAGAGCTCCTGTTCTGGTTTCTGGTTCCACATGCCTGTGAGCACACACACACACACACACACACTTACTTACTCCACCAGCGGTAGTCCCTCTCTATAAGGGCTTTGTCACCTCCTAAATTCATCCCAGGTGTGCACATGTGTGTGTGTGTTTGTGATGGAGAGAGGGCTCTAAGCCTTTGTGCTGTGCTTGCATAGTGTGCCAGGCCATGCAGCAGACAGTCAGGTAAATCCGATTACTCTTAGAGCTGGTGTGTGTCAGTGCTTAATGTGCCTAAATGCGACAGCACCTGCAGCCTCCCCACACCTGGTCACTGGGTCGTTAACGTGGTGGCGAAGCTCTGAGAGGCGTGGGAGGTGGAACAACTAGAGGAGAGTGAGAGGGGGGCCTATGCTCTGGTAAATCTCTCCTATTCACCCAGACTTGTGATCTCCCACTCCTCTTGCATCCGCAGTCTAAGACTGTGTTTACTCTGGCTTTTTACACCCACTTCAGGGCAGAATAGAAGAGGCACTAAGGAAACATCGCCCCTATTGTTAGCATTAGTTAATTGTGGTGATGCCTGAGTCTTAGCCGCTTTTCTCGGGCAAACACTGGATAAGAGTCCACACATCCTTCTTACCACAACACTAATACATGGGGCTTTGCTGTGGGATAAGAAGAAAGGATTGAGATGCGGATTAATGGGGGAGAAGTCTTTTTTTTAAGATCTTAATTGTGTAGAAGTGTAAATGGGATGCACAGCGCCGACATCTGTTTACATTGTGTGCCGATTAGCCGGTCAGTGGTCCTGCAGCAACAGTGAGCCCACTTGCTGGCGAAGCATCTCTGCTTCCTCGGAGGAGATCTTCTTTCTTTTTTAAAGTGTCTCTTTCTTAAACACTTGTCCTTCTTTTTCAGACTGAACACATCCGTCCATGGAGGGAATTAAAGCAACAGCCTTTTCAGTGGCTTTTCTGCAAATGCTAAAACTGCTCTAACAAAGGCAGCTGGAGGAAAGTAAAATGCTAAGCTTTAGAGACAGTGCTTAAGTATATTGCTGAAGTGACATAAGTTTTGAGGCTGCACTATAGGGAGATATGGTAGGTCACTGATAGTAGATGGGACACATTAAATGTGTCTCCAGGCTGTGATGGCTGCCTATCAGCCTAATAGTGTCTGGGTTAGCTCCTTAAAAAAATCTAGTAAAGATCTGGCTGCCAGGGCCTAATCCCCACACCAAAGCCTTGCTGTCCTTGACTGATCTCAGAAGCTGTGCCTGCTAAGCTAGAGGCAGTGGAGGTAAGGATCTCTTGGCTGACGGATTCCTTTGCATGTATCACAGTAACCCTGCTCCCTGAGCCTGGCCAAAGGTTGACTGCTACCTGGATCACACTGGCCCTGTGTTCTGGGAAAGCTAGCGGGAACACTGAGCCACGGTGCAAAACCCGTCTTGGGGTTTTATGATGTGGTGGGGGTAGTAGGTGTCCAGTCACAGGGGTTAAACTCTAAACTGCTGTGCTGGGCTGATCTCAGGTCCACTGGGCCGTGGCACGCCAGCCGCTGCCCCGGCGTCAGTCTGTCTGCCTCAATATCAAAATGCAGCTGACCACTGAACTGAATGAGCTAGCTGTCACAAAACGAACGTGATCTGCACAACAATGGCCTCTCTGCTCCCCACAGTTAATTACAGTGCTTGGTCTCTCAGTTCATATGGACCTTTCCATACGTCTTGAAAGCACAAGAGCAACAAAGAGAGTAAAAAAGAAAAGACCAAGTGGATGTGTCAGTAAGTGCCGAAAAAAAGTTAACACAAAGCACTCCTCCTATTGCAATAAAAATAAACTTTCGGGCCTCTTGCTGGTTTAAACATGACAAGTGCTGGCTGGGATACAGGTTCAAACATCCTCCCCCAGAAGAACTGTGGAGTACAGAGGAGAGCCTGAGGTGAGAAGACACGTGCCATTTTCAAGGGTAAGTGTTTGTCTTTGTGATTGTTTCAATATTGGCTTTTTGAGTGCGGTGGCACGATGTAGTCCCCCAGCAGTGTGCCGGCACAGAGAAGCCTGGGGCACACTGCAGGCAATGGAGAGGGATCCCTTCCACCCACCTCCTTTCATCAACAAAGAACAACATGGGCCCTGCGCTCTGCTGTGGCCCCTTGGTCCAGCGCACCAGGGATAATCAGATGATCCCCTTTTATGCAGCTTATTAGAGACATCTCATGCTGTAAGACGGGCCATATTCTCACATGCATGTTCCCCCTTTGCAGCGCATGATGTTTTAAGGGGGTTAAGCAGAGTTTGAAGTGCTGTGAAATGCACTTTTATACCATCTTAGGGTCATGTGGCACTCTCACCACAAAGCTGATGTGTGTGAACGGAACATCTCTGAATAATGGAGCAGTTCTTATTAACAATGACAAGCTTAAATGTGAAGGGGCTAAGAAGAATTAAGACAAATTTCCAGAGAAGAAGAACACTCAGCATTTCTTGGTATCATCATCACAACATCTGTCAGTGTGTGTTACTTGCTTTCAAATGAGATTGGTTAATCAGTCAAGTCACAGAGACGAGCAGGAACAATGGCATTTTGCTGATGTAGTGAAGGCTTAAAATGGGAGATTTGCGGCATGTTGTCCATCCAAAAGGAGAATCAACTGTGGCAAACACCACTGGCAACAATACCATAAAGCATGATACTATAATAACAACAAGACTAAATACTCACGGGTGCTTCTCTTCAGCTTTTTCTCTCCTCAAGTTACCCTGTGTAGTCTCCAGGAGGATAATCACCTCTGTGTGCTGCGGGAGTATCACAGTTATTTCATGCCTTTCTTCATGTTTGCTTACTGTGTATCCAAATCTCATCACCCCCTTTTTTGTATTTGCATTCCTCTCACATAGTGGCAGAGATAAGCGCCCTTATCCCTTCAGCCAACAGCCCCGTATCTTGCTCTTGTCTCTGGAGGGTCGCAAGTATATATTGTTCTACACGAAGAGGAGGCTGATGAACACAGTGTAATTAAAATGTTTCCAGCAGCCTGGTGAAATGTAAGATATCACTGGAGAAAAGAGAGAACGAGCAAGAGCTGAGTTTGAGGGTGTAAGTGAGACAGAGGAGCAAGAAGAAGGGAGAAGAGAGTGGAGGAGAAGGAGGAGGGGGTGTAACAAAGCAGAAAATGAAGAGAGACATAAAAGAATGGGAGCTCAAGGAGGTCAGGCCCATCACAGGCTTTAGTGTTGCCTTTAAAGATGCCTGGGACAGGTGGCAGCTCCAGACAATCTCGCACCACAGAGCAGCATCCTCTCAGGAGCAGATAAGGGATTCCTCCATCCAGGCACCCGCATCTACCTCCTCCTCCCTCCTCTGGTTCACTCACGCTTCTCCACCTCCCTCATGCCCACCCGCCTCCCCTTCCTCTCGTCTCGGGGTTCTCCCAGACAGGCTGCTTTGATGTGACTTAGTGTGAGCGGGCAGCTGTAGGCCACGGGGCTGCTGGGCCACTGGGCCTGGCGGACCGTTGGGAGCCGACTCAAGCGCCGCTCAATCAGTGGGGCTCTCCGGTGCCCAGCACTTTCAGGTCTCATTAAAGCGCTCCGGCAGGGTTAATCCTCTTTAAGGTTTACACGGGCCCCAGTTTGTCTCTCTGCCCAGGCTGAGGGAACCCCTGGGCGCCACCTGCGTGACAAAGACTCAAATCACTGTGACACAAGTTGCCTTACTCCTCCACTCCCCTCACATGTTCTCCTCTTCCCTGTTTTTCCGTGGCTCTCACTTGCCTTCCCCTGTGCATCCTGCCTCTTATTTGCTCCCTTTCCCTTGATAGTACCTAGGCCTGCTTGTAAGTCTTTTAGGATTATTTGGGTGGAATCTGTTGACAGGGGTGCAGTAAATGGATTACAACTTTGTCCTTGTTTTGGGATACTGTGAGGAGGGAAAGGGGAGAGATCAGGAGGATGTGCTTTGAATAATGAGAGCGACAAAAAAAAGAGAGCAGGATTAACTGAAAGAATTAGAAAGACGATGCACAAGTGAGAAAGAGAGGGTGAAAGAGAGGCTAAGGTGATAGCGACGCAAAGAGCACAGACTGGAAAGGCAGAGCAAAATAATCGTAGCGTTCCAGCTGTTGTTGCACTCACAAGACCTAATTGGTCCAGGAGCATCGACCCCTGCCTGGCCCTACAGCACCCAGCAGCCATTTGTCTGATTGCTGTGACACTGGGCTTTGTCTTTGCTCTGTGACACACAGTTTTCTCCATTAGCCCAAATAATGGCCACGTACCTCTGGAGGCCTGCACACACTTTGTGTAATGTCTGTATGGGGTTTGGTGGAAAATAGAGCAATTGACTCGCAGTACAGGGGGAAATACCGTTTGAATGTGAAACATATTAAATGGCAGCACTGGTGGTTTTGAATGTATGATCCATTTTCCAAAGTACACAATGTGTTCTCAGATTAATTTCCACCGTCCAGGCACCGGCAGGTTTCCACTAATTTGAACACATATGAAAATCAGCTTGCAGAGACATCCAACCTGCTGGAGACAGATTGTCCACAACATTTTGTCACCAGTTATGAATGCAACAGTCTCATGAACTCCAACACTGAGAATCTCAAACTGCACCCAAACTACAGTTTTGCTGCAACATAGTAAATGAATGCATTGCTTTTTCACAGTTCACCCTGAAATCAGGGATGCCCTTGAACGCACTGCTGAGGAGAATTTTTAAACCGACCCCTTTTAACCACAATGCCGTGTGATAACAACACAGTTTTGACATAAAAGATAATGGTGACAAAACACTCACTGTGATGGATTACCACTCTTAACCAAGTAGCTGCAAGCAGATATTCACAGAGCACAATATGAATAGACAACACTATATGGAATTGTTGTAAAGGAAAATTACATTAAAATGACCAGCTTTGCTCAGTGGCCTCTCAGCATGATTCAGAAATTGAGCAGCTGTCCAGTTTCCCTGAGCAGCACCCAGCCTAGTGTGTTATTATAATGCAGGTGTATTAACTTCACAGAGCAGCATGCAGTTTTAGTGTCACCTGTATAGGTTGCATAGGGAGGAGCTGTGACACAGAGAGAGGGTCAGTCTGATACAGCTGTGGCAATCATGAACACTGTCACTGATATGACCTTGGCTCATATATAGATGTCACCGTAAATCAGAATAATTTATCATGTTTGTTCATGTCACGTTTATGATACAGGCACTGAAAGGAGTCTTAAAAAAACAGATTGTGGACAAAATATATCTTTCTGTTTCTTTAAATAAAAATAAATTGTAAATAAAGATCTCAGAAAAGATCGAAGCTTTGTGTTTGAGTAGAATAAATCACACAAAGGAGGGTGAGGCAAAATAAATGTAGCAAAGTCCTGGTGAGTTAACTTGAGGTTTAAATCATCTCCTTTTCCTCTGAGCGGTATCAATGTTTGGAGAGGAGGAGATAGACAGATGTGAGGGATAAAGAAAGGGGAAGGGGAAAGAGGTGTAGTGCAGTGTTTCAGCTACTAAACTGCTGTGTAAATCTCTCCCCAGCTGGGTGGGGGGGCAAGGGTAGAGAGGGTGCTAGAGAGAGGGGGGTGGGCCGAAGCACAGCGCTTTGTTCTGCTCCCCAGCTTATCCCAATCTGGAGAAATTCACCAAATGTAGGAGATAGATTGGCACTCCGCAGAGGCCTCGTGAAATAACCTTCACTCCCTGATCCGCACTGGGATGCAGGGGAGGAAGGGAGATGGGGAAGGGAAGGAAAAAAAATGGGGCATAGCCGGGGTTGGATAGTGCTGTGGGGCCCCTGGAAACACAGTGTGCGTGCTTAGCTCCACTCTGTAGCAAGCGCTAGAGTCCTCGTGCAATTTGTTAAGATTGACTCTGGCTCTGAAAATGTCTTACAGGTGCTGAAGCTCCATCAGGATATTTGTGTGACTTACAGAGAACGGTTAGAATAAGAGAAAGCTACTCGGAGCACTTGGCTTGATCCTAGTCTTCATCGTCACGGTCGCTGAAAATTGGGGTGTATTATTTCAGATAGATCTTTTGCAAATGACTGCGTGATTTTTAAGACATGCTCATCTGTAAAAATGTAACTTTCTAGATTAAGTTTGGCAAGGAGTTGTTGCATGTCAAGTGGATGGTGTACTGCGCAAACAGGTGAATGCAAACATAACTTTGTTAATATTGGCACAAAGAGATAAGCTGTTTTAACATTAAGTCCCACAGCAAATATGCATGGACTTGTAGGACCATGAGGAGAAAGGAAGGGTATTGACCGACTTGTTCAGTCTAGACAAACAAATTACTTCTGACAGCGACCGGCAGTGGAATGTATGGCCTATTTATCGTGCATAGCTGACGTTTCTCTCCTTTTTTATTTTTTTTTACCACCACTCCCGTTCTCCTCTTCTGCTCTTTTTTTTCCCACCTTGTTAATTACGTTTACCCACAGAGAGACTGTTTGTGTTTAAGGATGTGAGAGCAACTGAGAAAGGGAGAAAGTGAAAACAGAGGAGAACACAGCGGAAGAGAGGGAGAAAAAAATCTATTGATTTACAGAGGAAAGGCAAAGTGTGATCTGCCAGCCTTGCGTATATGATGAATGGCAGAGAGATTGGCAAGGCAACACTTAACATTCTTCTGTTATTTAACCTCTCTGCTTGCTTTCTTCTCCCCCTTCTTACTGTTACTCTCTGCTGAATAAAAGCTTTCTGTGTTCTGGCTCCCAAGCATCGCATACAGTAGAGAGAAAGCTCTGCACAGCAAGAACATTAGGCTAATTTATACAGAGGTAATTAGGCCATTAGACCTGAAACAATCTGGGACCCCGTAATTAAAGCAAAGTGCTCCAAAAGTCAACAGCAACTCCCATTGAGCTTAGCTAAACAGTCTCCAAAAGTGGTATTTACATGTCCAAACAGCTTGAGGTCTCAGTGTAAGCAAACATGATGAGAGTTGGGGTGTGAAGGGATTGATCAGAGGGAGAATTTGCCTCCACAAGAGAGCCAGCATCCAAACTACTTCCACTGATTGTCCGCATGAGTCTTGCTAGCCAGATAGCTGTATCAAAGTACAGGTACATATTAAACATAGTAGTCACACCTGGTAGCATGTCTCTGTTTAATAAAGGAAAAAAAAATCTCAAATGCCCTGATGATGAGTTGAAAATACTGTCTCTAGTAGAAAATCAATGAGCTTCATCCATGTCAGAACCTGATGCTAACAGTTGATTTCAGGGGTAGAATTTATATTCTACTCATTTTACTGCAGCAGGGCCTGACTGGGTCTTTCCAATACAGTCCAGGTTCTGGTTCTCATGTGCCTCCCTTCCCTCCTGCAGGCCTGCAGCAGTACAGCCTGGTCCGAGGAGGAGCCACTGCTGCCAGGCACGGAGCTCACCACCTCCTGCTGGTGCTCAGGTCGAAGGCAGATCTGGGTCTGCCCTCTTTGAGCTGGTTTCTGGCAGAGGCCCCCACTGGAGTCAGAGCTGAAGGAGCTCTGGTTAACCTACATGATTTTATCTGATTTTGCACGGAAGTGTTGGTGGCACTGATGAGAAATAAGACTAAGTTAAAAGTTCCTCACAAACTTTAACTTAACACCAAAATTAAATAGTTGGAGACCACTACTACAGATATCTCAAGGTGACATTTCCAGGAGTAGGTATGTACCAGTAACAGTAAAGTCTTGTACTGACTCTTAGAAAGTCTGGAGCATCTTTCGCACACCCTGCAAAGTGTTGCAGTCATGCTATAACTGCGGGCCTCCGCTGCAGACGAGCATGCCTGAGCAGTGAGATCATGAGCAGGGAGAGAGGTGGCATAATGAAATCTGGCAGTCACAGCCCCGGTACAGACTTCATATGTTCCACATTAGCAATTCACAAACCTCTGGAGCAGGCCCCAGCAGCCCTTTTCTCACTCCGCCTTAGTCGCTTATGACAATCTGTCACTGGCTCTTTGTGCTCTTGCAGCCGAGCATCGATGAGAAGTGCAGTGTTTATGGAGGAGCGTCTCGTCCTGGGCTGCGGGTGACACTCTGTTAGAGCAGAGTCAGTGAACCCTCGCCAGAGGAGAGGAGGAGCTCAGCTCGGGTTTAGCAGTCAAGACAATAAACTCACAATGCTGAGTTGACAACAAAAGAGAACGATGAAAAATTGTTTGTGTATTATTGAAACCCAAATCAGAATTGTGAGTGGCAGCTCAAATTCTCCTGCAGTATCACATCACATGCGTTCCAGAGCCCAGTGAAGATCCTTTGTGGTAAAACTGCCATTATGAAAGGAGATTAACCAATAAGGATATTGCAAATGATGTGCTTTAGGCTTTATCCTCCCCTTGTCCTCCCCCTTCTTTTGAAATTATTCAAGTGTCCAATAAAGGACAAGGCAATTACCATCCTCTCTTTAATGAAGGGAAAGCTGGCTTTTGGTCCTGAGCACGGTGTGTTTGTGTTGAATTAGAATTAATGAGCTTGGTCAAAGTTTGCCTCTAATTGCCCTTTCATTAAGACCCATTTGTAATCATGTCTTAATGACTGCCATCCCTTTTTCCTAAAAGATTTTTTAAAAACGAAATAGGAAAAATGTAAATCACAAATGATTGCTGCTGCTCTGCAGTCATTAAAATCCTGGAGAAGAGTTCTGAAGAGCTGCTGAATTGGTCGAGAATTTAAAAAAAAAAAGTTCTACATTTCAAAAACGTTTGTAAACTAAGATATGTAGTGTTCCTAACTTTTGGTGAGATGACTTTAATCTCCTCTCATTTTGCCAATGGTGTTTTATTGAATGCAACTGGGGACAAAACCGTCATGATAACCTTTTCCTTAGGAATGCTGGGGCTGCTGTGGTGTATGGCCGCAGTGGGAAGGTAAAAATTGTAACTGGTGTCGGCTTCGTGCCCTCCAGCTGTATTCTGTATTAGAGAGAGACGAGAATACCCCTGAATATCCAGAAGAGCAGGGGCAATTTAGGCCTGGAGTAAACAGAAAGGAGTCCCTACAGGAAACGCTGGTGCTGTAGATGGATTGCAGGATGGAACCCCCTCCTCTCTCCTTCGCCCTCTGTTCTTTGCAACTGTATACACTCCCTCCAGTGACACAGAGCTGTTTGCCTCACTAATGGAGGGCTGCGCTGGCGTAAAAGAGGTGGCAGGCTCTGTTTAGATAGGGCCTTGGTAAAGTAAACTTCAGAGTCAAAATTAAATAAACCTCAGCGGAATGGGTTTGCCATGCATCCATAGCAAGATGAGGGAGGGAAGGAAAGAGTGATGAAGGAGCAGGGGTCCGGTCCAGGCACAGGGCTGTGCTGAATGAGGAGCTCCAGAGACATAAACATAGGAAGGGGGAATCTGGTTAATTCAATGAGGAGGGGGTGCCTTGTAAAAATGATTTCACAGTTTGTTATCTCCACAGTCATCCTTCATTACCCAACAGGACAGGGGTGAGTGTGAAGTTCCTGCAGTGTGGGCAGGGATCAGTGAGATTAGAAAACATGCAGCCAGAGCACAGCCCATAGACCTCCACTGAACCTGAAGGTTTGTTTCCGACTCTGACAGCCAAGGGCCAGCAGCCTCGGAGAGGAGCTGTGCAGAGTAAACAAAGCAGATTCTCTACCACCAGCCCATCCCTCTATCCCAAAAACCCCTCATCCCTCAGCTGCCGAGGTGAGCCAAGCCAAAACTGAGTCATCAGGAGGAAGCTATCAAACAGTCAGACTGAGTGGTGAGATACTTGCCAGAGCTGCACGGAGGAGGTTTTACCACTTATGTTGCAATTGTGAAAACAGGATGAAAACCCCTGAATGGTTTCTAGAAGTTTATCTAAGTTTTCTTTTTACATGGGTCTTTTATGATATGTGGATTAAGTGAATTTGTTCTACTTTGGATGTGGTTTAAAGAGCTGTTTGTGCATCATTTCACTTCCTGTTTCACTTCCTTCACTGTTGCAGGGATGTCAGCCTCTTTACCAGGTGTGTGGGTGTTGTTGTCTTAAAGCACGTAGTAGAGTGCCGGAGAGTCTATTTTCTTATCACATGGTGTGCTGTGTATAATGTTGTTTTTGGCTCTGGATGGAGCTCCAAAGCTTATTATAATTATTGTTACTCCAGTTACATCACCTGGGTGTCTTGGTTTGAACCACATTAGGGACTAAAAGTCAGGATGTCTTGGTCTCTGCTGTGTCAATTTTTGACAATTCTTTTTTTAATCTGCAAGTGCCCCAGTGTTATTGAAGATACTATAGTAAATCCTCTTCTTTAAGACTGGCTTTCTAATTACGAGCAACACCGAACTGATCTCCTCTCAGCTGTAGCTCTGCTGGCCCAGTGAATGAATGAGTGATGAGGTAAGCAGACCTGAGAGGTGCAGGGGGAGCTCAACACCTGCTGCGTTCGACCTGCGATGCAGCTGTGTTCGGTGTGGAGCAACACTTGCAGAACTGTTGGGCACCATACCATTTGGCTGCCTGCCCTTTTGGCACACACTTCCAATTGTTTACAAGCAAAAACACATAGCCAGCAGTCTGCGAGACTTGCTGCGTGAAGGTATGCAGATGTTGACACATGCTTTGCCTCGGGGTGGTGATACGCAACTCAGCAATGGCCCCAGTAACAGGCAATAAAGTGACGTGTGTTCTGGCTCTGAGATGTGTTCATATGAAGAAGTTTGATTTGTTGCTTTGTGGACCCCTTTGTGTGTGCGCGTTACAAGTTTTAACCTATTTCAGTTTCACAACACGACCCTCAGGTAGGCAGCAAAATTCCCGCTCATGGTTTGCTCGTTGCAACTTGTCCAACAATGGATGCACAGTTGCAACACAAAATTCCTGCATTAGTTTTTTAGATCAGGTGTGGTTAAGGTTCAAAGATGAGTGCATATACATGCTGGGTTTGGTTTGGTAAAAATAGAGGCTAAAAATAAAGGCTTGGATGCTCATATTATGCAAATGTTTTAATGTTTTATCTGGAGGCAAACTCTCAATTCTCTCTGGCATGTGAAACAAAACGCTGAAACGGAAAAGCACATTTTTGTTCCTGTTTTTGCACATTTCATTGGTTGTACTTTATCCTTATCCTTTTGTGCAAGAACATAATTATTATGCTCGATACAGCAAGAAACATTTGGCTGCTCTTCTTATGGTTATTTATCACTGTATATTTTGGGTTGTGTCAGCCTTGGGATATTTGTAAAGACTTCTGCAGAACATTTTTGGAGCTTTTGGTTGAGTGCTTTTAATGAGGTCTCATCTGGGTGGGTCTGCTGAAAGATAACCATCAACCGCTGCCTTTCATTACAGCTGCTGTTTAGATTTGCCAGGGAGGGAATAAATTCACATGACAATGTTTAAGTGGGGGACTAGGGGTTGCCAGTAGAGAAACTGTCTCATCTTATTTTCTCTTTCTCTTTCTTCCTGTTATTCTACACAGCTGCACCGCAGTTCTTCCCTACCTTCCATGCTCCTGTGCCAATCGATGACAGACATACCCAGGGACGTTACATCTACGAGCCTTCCCCTGTGCCCCCTCTCCATGTGTAAGTCTTTCAAACTGGTCACACACTTGCAGACACACTCTTAACCAAAATATTACACCACCTGATTCAGCTGCATCAGGCATCTTTGCCGAACTCCCTAGTAATGGCGATACAAATCAAGCTGCTTCAGCCTGCGGGCGCACATGGAGCATCCTCCTCGCGGGTGCTGCTGGGCGCCTCTCTTTGCCTCTCAAGGATCAAAGGCCATGGCCTTGTACGCACGCAACATGATCCGCATGTCAGAGACACGCAAATGAACATGTGTCAGAGACGCGGAAATGAGAGCAGGGCGAGGGGAGCCTGGGAGCGTGCGATTCTCATAAGAGCAGTGATCAAGCCTTGTCAAGAGAGAGAGAGAGAGTGAGAGGCTCCGCTGACATGTAGCCAACTCTGACAGACACAGATGGGCTCCTGACACACTAACTGTATGCTGCTAACCAGCCCGCCTCGTCCAATCACAAGCACACCCGGCCCATCAAATATGAAGTAAAGTAAAACATGGTGTCATGCCTCGTAAGAGAGTGTGGTGAGTATTTATAAGCAGGGCAAGTCTTATTGCAGCAGTCTCGTATTTCCCTGGAGTGTTGGCCAGGTCAGCAGAGAGCTTCAAAGCATTCCCTCAGCTCGCTCACTTACATACACTCATGCACAAATTACTCTTTTTTCCCTTCCCCACTTTTAGTCCCCCTCTTTCACTCTTTCTACTCTCCCCATCATTTGTATTCTATGCATCCAAAACAGTGAGCATCATTTGGAGCTCCATCATCCATGTTTCCTACACCCGCAGACACGAAGGAAGCGATCACCACGCGACGAGGACAAATTGGATGGGGCAGCTACTTGGGCCGTATTATGTTTGATATTCTTCATCATTATCAACTCCCCCCTTCTCCTCCTCAGGAGTCATATCTCTCCCTTGCTGATGTGCCACTAAGCGTAATGAATTTTTTATGCCCCCCCCACTCCCTCCGCCTCCTCCACCTCCGGCCCACCCTACCTTTCAACCCCTCATCTCCTGCTCAGGGGCTGCAGCAGAGGAGAAAAAAGGGGGGGGGGGGGCGAGGAAATAAAAAAAGGAGGTGATTGATGCCCTGTGTCACTGCAAACAAAATGGCAAATATAATTTAGCATTTAGCTTATGCAGAGATAATGGGGCGAACACGCGCCTGCAACATAGGCACGAACAAACAGCCTGGCTTGTTATCCGTCAGGAGTGCTTTGGTGCGACGTGGAGCACAGGTTAGGGAGGGGGGAGGGAAGATATAAGAAAAGGGGGTGGAAGGACAATACAGAGCCAGGGAATTGAATTAAGGGGGAGAAGTTTCACTGCGCTGGCATCTTCAGTCACTCTGTCCGGACAGGCGTTATCTGTGAGCTCGGGTTTGCTGTCACTGGAAACACGGCCGTGTTCTGCCGCGCTACTTATGGCCTATTTATCCAAGCCATTAAGCATAGAGCTGTTTAATATGACATGCTACGCTGAGGGACACTATTTGTCATTATTATAAGACAGCTGTTTAGTGCCCAGCCTAAATCAGTGAACTCACTGTCACATGCGCTATCTACAAACTTACGTGGGTTTTATACAGAAACCACTTTTGAGTCTTTGCACAGGGAAGCAACAATATTGCCTGCTTGATTAAAAATGCAACACTGAATCCCTTAGTGAGGAGAAGTATTCATCAGTTGCAGCTGGGTCTAACCACCTGATGGCAAATTGGAGTTAATTACACTTCAGCTTTGACTTTGTGCAAGTTTTAACCAAACTTTACGACCGTAGAGCTACAGCCAGAAAGTACACCTCTCTGAGGATTTTAAAAGTGATGCACTGGGTTCAGTAATGTTGCTTGAAGCCTGGCCGAGCAAATAGAGGCAGTCAACGTATAGCTGTCGCTTCAGGGAATGGAGGACAGGAGGCTGCTTATGGAGAAATATTGAATTGTTTTAAGACAAGTTCTCCTCGGTGAGCAGAATTAATCGTTATTAGCCCTCTCAAAGATATGCCTAAGTACACAGGGACTATTATTGCAGTACTTCCCCATGCAGCCTCTCATTACGGCCTGTAATTACAGTTGGGTTTGGCCCTGCGGCAGTTCCATCAATCCAGCCAGTTTCCCCCCGCCATGTGCGTGCAAGCCAGTCACCACTGGGCGTCCGTGGCCGGCGAAAAACGCAGCGAACGCCCAGCAGCTTGTTTCCTCTCCGGCACAATGACACATCCGCCATCCGTACGTGGCAAATGAACAGGATCATATCCTATTACTGTGAAGGGCCTAATTGAAACATGTTTATTTATGGCCCCCGTTTTCAGGCGAGGAGCGGGCGTTAGCAGCGCGGCTAACGGGCTCCAGCGATATGAGGCGGTGGAATTAAATTAAAAGCTCATAAAATGAAATATGCTCTGTATTAGCTGTTTGACACTTAATTTGCCTTCAAATGAGCAGAGGAAATCACAAATTAACTGTCCTTTGTTTTTTTCTCTCGTAACCTCACCTCCCCTATTAGGCAAGGGAGAGTGCAATTACAGACAAAGGCTAATCGTTTAGTTTATGAATTTTTGTGGGAAAGGTACCAATGTGGCATTCAATATTAAAGCCTTAGGGTGAGGAGGGGGGTGTTAGTTCCTTCCTGTGGGTGCTAACTTTACTGTGGATTCACATGGAGGAGCAATTCAACAACTCCAGTTTAAAATGAAACCAGTACTTCTTCTGAGTCTGAGCCTTAATGCCTTTGTTCTGTACTGATCCAGGACCCGCAAGTCTTTCCTGCTGGTCTGGAAACAGCTGACTTCCAGCTTGGCCAGAAAGAGAGTGCCAGAGAAGATGCTTCCTGCTTAAATAAACACATTGATCAGTGAAGAGCAGGCTCTCCATGGGAGCTTTGGTCCCCACTGTCACCACCATTGTGTAGGACTGGCTTAATGGGAGTTTAGGGGGGATGCCAGGGCCAAGAGAAGAGACCGCTCCTTTCTTTCCAGCTTTATTGCCCGACTACGGTACACAGCAAAACAAAACAGCCCTCTCACACGACTCAACGGCGGCTCTTCGGTCACCAGGAGACCGCTCAGAACAAACAGAGGTATTCGCCACAAGTCAATTATCTGCACCAGAGTTTACTCTGGAGTCCCGGGCCCTCGTGCTGTGAATGGGGCCGCTGAAGCAACAGAACATTCTTACGGGATAAGCAATTGACTCACAACCTTTTGCAGGGTTACCGTATGTGGATTTAATAAAGAATTAGTCAAGAGGACAGAGTTCATTTAGGAGTTTGTAAAGTTGTAAAAGAAATTGAATGGATTTGTGATGAAATAGTTATCTATGCAATGCTATATATATGTATATATATACGTATATACATATATACGTATATATATATATATATATATATATACGTATATATGTATATATAGTGAGCAAATGTTTCACAAGAACCACAATATTAAAATTTATATCATCAAGAGAAGAAAAGTAACACATAAATGTATAATCAATCCAGTCCACACTCACACATTTGTTCTAAAGTTATATGCAGAACTGCACTAGAAATTTACTTAGTTTAAGATACAACAATTTGAAGCTCAAAGATGCCAAAGCCGTTTCAGTGTGTGACTCATGAATGAAGTCATGGGCTGTATTTTCTGCCAGTGTGGAGGCATCACGTGCAGGTGTGTGTGTGTGTGTGTGTGTGTGTTATTCCAGTGTGTTTGTTCAGCTGCGGGCCTGGCCTGACTGGAAGGTATTCTGGAGGCACCAGGGGAGAGAGTCTCTGTCATCACAGCACAACCTCAACCCTGAAATGAGTTAATTGACTTAAAGGCTGTGAGCTGTTGCTTCAAGAGTTGCTGCAGAATTGTTGTTTTACATACAAATAAACTTGACATAAGGATTGTTTAAAATGAGCGAGCAAGTCACCTTATTAACCTCCAGATTTTAATTTCTATATAGATTCTCATCAATTTCACACTGTTTCCATACACCAGCTCTTTCCTCTTGCTGTCCTCTGAGAGAGGCAGAGAGAGGGTTATTTTTTCTTCTTTTTTTTTTTGTTTAAAGACGTGTGCCGCGTTGTTTTGTTATTTACATAAACTGTTGTCAGAGCGCCCAATCTGCACATAGAGGAGCGGCATGTTGCTTAGCATGAAGACCACGGTCTTATCTCAACACCTCCTTCCAGATGGGACGAGGCCGAGAATTGCAATAGACACACACACACACACACACACAAGCATACAGACACACACAATGCAAAACAATAGAGACGCAAGAGTGTCTACTGTAGCTTTTATAGAAGCTAGAGAAGAGACGTGTGCAGCTTCATCATTTATGGTGTGACTTTGCAGTGGTAAGGCCTCCTTTAATAGTTTTTAGGTATTTCAGTTTCAGTCCATACTGCAGTGCAGTTTGTTGTGATTTTTCAAACACACGACACAGTAGCTGGAATTTGTAGCTATATATTTTTTTTCTGCAAGCAACATTTTTTTTAAAACAATAGAAATCATTGCCTGTTTGACAATGTGCTGTTAATATTCACATTTGAATATTGTCTAGACTAAAACAGAATGTGAAACATGAGTCATAAATTACATTAAGAATTGATGATTATTTCGTAATCACATCTGATAATTTTTGTACAGATACGGCGGCTGTCACCGAAAAGCACAGGAGAGAGACGAAGGCCACTTATTCATCCTCCTCTCGAGGTGTCCAAAACCCATTCTGTGTGACTTCATAGGTCACCCCTCTCCTGTGCAGTCACTGGTTTCCCTCCATATCCTCCCCCCTCTTTAATACTTTCTCTATGGAGTAAGTCAGGGGGACAGGCGGTCACGCAGTAGCTGGCTTCATGATTAATGGTGTTTATTCTTGACAGAAGGCTCCTTTATTTATCTGCATTGCAGTTCCACTGATACTATCAGTCACCTGAATGAAAAATATTCAGTCATACCAATTTTGCAGTATAATTGAGTAGAGTCACTTCCTTTCAGTTTTTTTTCCCCCCTCGCTCTCCTCTCCCACTCTATCTGGCAGCCTTATCATCGCCACAGTAATTTTCGCGCTGCGTTGTTTGATATGGAGAGGCTGGCTTTAGCCGTATTTGACATAAAGCCTCTTCAATTTTCACTGGAGAGGGGAGGAAAAAAGGGAAGAAAGAAAGTTGTGCACCACTCTGAAAATGTGTGAAGAAGGGGGGGAAAGTCTTTTTTTCTTCTGAGGCAATTTCAGGATTTAGAGAGAAAGGAGATAAATGCCTAAGCAGATTGAAGTTACAGTCTATATCTATTTTTTTGTAATACACCAGTTTCAGAAGCCTAAATGGCCTGTGTAGTCTTTTTTTCTATTTAGCCTGTGCACAGCGCCATGATATTTTCAAGGCACCTGTGTATTTTGAGAGTGATGGATCCTGCAGGTTGGGGTGGAAAAAAAAGAGTTTGGCACAGCAGCTGTTTGACAAGACCTGTAAAGGTTTTAGGGTTGAGTCATTACCTGTGGAGATCTGTTAAGACACGTTCCAAACTCTACTTACCAGGCTAGGATTACCTACACTGAGGCTGCTCCTGCCGCTCTGCGTATTGTTGTATCCTCCCTAGTTATTAAATCTCACATGCATTTTTAATGTTTTTTTTTTCTTTTTGCTCCTTGCTAAATGGTTCACGGCAAAAAGTAATCTCAACTAAAGAAGCAAAGTGTTTCTAATCAAATGATTCCTTACATAACACTTTTACTCAGGCAAATCTGATTATTCGCTCAACATATATTTTGCATCCATTGTATTTCTTCCATGTGAGTCCTTTGGTTGAATTTAATTTTAGGCTCCATTATAGATATCTTTTGAAAGAGGTACATTTTGATATAAGAGGAATACATTAATCTCTAATAGGAGGCCTGTGAATTTGCACATGTAACACATTAGTGGATTTGATTTTTCTCTACTCAAGTCATTTTGCCCTCTCTTCATGTTTGAGATCTCAATTTGTAGCTCTCCCATGGAGCACAATGGAGAGGCAGGTCTGAGGGGAAGAGATAACAGGCAGGTGCCAACAGCTCTGCGTTAATGTGAGGGCGCGTGTGTGTGTGTGTGTGTGTGTGTGTGCACATTCACGCTAACGTTTGAAATATTTTCTTGTGTTTGAGAATCACTATATTTATTTCACTGTCATTTTTAATTCATCCCCTTTTATTTTACTATTAAGTATGAAACTTTTTCTATTTTTTCTCCTTTTTCACCCACTCTCATTTTTTAATTAATTCTCTGAAATTTAATAATGTTTAGTTTGCAAAACAATTGTTTAAATAAATGTATCATGCATTATAATTAAGGCTGCAACGTTTTTTCAGTATTACCTAATCTGTTATTTTCTTGATGAACCTGTGAAGTGTCAGTGGTGAATGGTGGTAAAAAACATCACAAATCCTCACAAGGGAGACACTGGATCCATGTGATGTTCTGTAGCTGAGCTTGAAATACTGAAACGATTAACTAGTTAATTTACAGACTAGTCTTTTCAGCTCTGACTCCAAGTATCACAGGCAGCAACACAAGACAGCATTTAATTTGTGTGATGAATTCCATTCATAAAGAGCACATGCAGCCTTCAGTGGCTTTGGTTGTAACTTCCGTGATGGGTGTGGCAGACTGTCACTTTTATTTGAATTGGCTTTGTAAAACGACCCTCCTCTCATTGACAGGAAGCTCTTAGAGATCAGCAGTGACTGTCAAGATATTACCCGGCGCTGCTCCCCAGCACGCCGCCTCCACAACCTCTGCTTCTCTTAGTTTGAAAAACCAGCCTCACTGAAAGAGGTGGAGATGCTGATTTGTGTAAGGAAATATTTTTCCCCTTACCTAATGTCCAATTATCAATTTTAGACTAGACTCTTTGAATTGAGTTAGTTTTTCTTTTTTTTTGCTGTACTCTACAGACGTCATGCTGTAGCAGTGTAGAAATGTGGAATTTCCATTACTCTGATCTCCAGGCTGTGGGCTCCAGACCCTGCGATCCCACTCTGGGGGCCGGTTACAGCAAGTAACGAGACCAGGGGAACAGGGTCATAAATCCTCTGCAGCTCTCCTCATTTTCCATCCTCCCTCCATCTCTCCTTTTCCTCTCCTTTCCTCCCTCTCTTCATCTCTCCTAGTCAAGCCTTCAGTGTGTGATTTAAGAAACCTAAATGCAACAATTTAAATTATCACCATGCGTTTAAGACCAATCACAGTTTTAATGCATGAGGAAATGAGTTCATTGCCACTTTTACAGCTTCTGCACCAGCTCTCCTTTCTTTTTTTATTTGTTTATCTCCTAAGTCACACTCCTTTTACACTCTCCACACCAATGCAAATTCATACCACATAAAGCGATTCTTTTCTCTCAGCCCTTCATTGTCTCCCTTATCAGATGTGGCGTCCATTTCATCTGATAGTGTGATAGTTTCGTCTAATAAATTTGTTTGGAATGAGCCAAAAAAAACCTTCCCTTCTTCTGTCTCCAGCAATACTTTTTTGTGAGGTGTTTTTCCCCCATGAATGTCAGTCGGGAGCTGCATATATACAGTATGTGCAGTCATGCTGCAGGCTGACCGCACTTGTAAGAATGACGTGTGTGATTGAAAGTTTATTTAAAATGATTTCAATAAACTTGCTCCTATAGCTGGAATAAGAAAAACAAAGAGAGTTTCCCAGAGCAGAGGCTTATTTGAAATTCCTTCCTATTAATGTCAGTTTTCTGTCACTTGCGGTGCAGGTTTGTGAAACATCCTCCTTTGGGTATATCCAAAACGTACACAGGTCTGTGTTTAAGCCTCCCAAAGCTTTGTCACGCCTGAGCTTGGCACCACCACGCTTTCGGCCCCCTTCATGATTAAATATCAAGCAACTCCACATGACATTTTATTAGTCCAACAAGACGGATGGAACAGCCAGAATAAAGTAGGCTGTGTCTTTTCACTTTCCCACCAGCACTTGCCTTTCTTCTGTCCAGATTTTCTCTACTTCTCTTACAAGAAGTATGTGTTAGGAAAACGTGATGGATTTTGGTCTAAAAAGATTTTCAGTGTTGAGAAGGAAACATATTTTCATGTCTTGTACCTGATGCTGCTGTTCTTCTTGCTCTGTCTCATCCCCCATTTCCCCTTTTTTCTGTTGTTCTACCTCAGATTTCTGTCTGAAGCATTAACCATCTCCAGCAGTGCGTCTCTGCTGTCTTGTAGCGTTGTGTATTGTTTGTGATTTGCTCAGGCCCATCCGTGCGGCTGCTCATTTCAGCAGCCCAGCGTGACATGGTGAATCCTTGCAGCCCTGGGCCACACTCAGCTCTCCTCACCTGCGATGGGATGCACGTGGACGTGTACGCTCATTACCCAGACCTGTCGGGGTATAGCTGAGGCGGTGGGGTGTGCAACCTGAACCCGGTTTGGCTGCAGGCGTCAGCTGAGTTTTTGGTGTAAAGGCATCGGGGCCATTGAGACATTACTTAAGAGGAAAAGGAAAGATAGATGTGCTTCCTCCCTGTTTTCACAAGTTTAACACTTCAACACCCAGGAGTCCCCTCCTGTCTCCTCTCTAGCCCGGGGCATGCCAGAGGAACTCAAAACACTGGCTGAGAGCAGCGCTAATTCCACACGTGCTTGCTTTAAAAACGTAGCAACAATCAAGTTAAAGAAGTGGAGATGAATATGGAATGGTCCATGCAAAACAATCACAAAATCATGCATGGGAGGGAAACAAAAAGGAACAAGAAAATGTTTTTTGTTTGTTCTCATGTTTGTTCCCCAATTCCACCCCCCTTGAAATTACAGGAAAAAAGGCAGACTCATTTTGTGTAATTTCACTTTCATGTTTTTATTCCCTCCCTATACACTCTGTTGATTAGTTTTGGTAGACATTCTTATCTCGATGGCTGAAATTACATTTAATTGCAGTGTGGAAAAAGCACTCTCCTGCTGCGTGGCAGCAGCATAAACTTTTCAAAACGACGATTGCATTTGGCTTAGTCTTAGTCATCTGTGACTTTGATGAAGTGTAAAGAGTGCAGAAGAGTCTCCATCTCTGAAACAAAAAGCACTGTTTTTTTTAGTAGTAACACACCTCCAGGGGTTATAACCAGGTCCTCTGACACCTGGACCCGTTTGTTATGATTTAGCTTGTCACACCTGTCGGCTCCTGGTGATAAACATGTGTTATCACTCCAGTGGTGTGGAAGGGATACGTGCCTACTGGGATGTACTGTGTGCTTATATGTAGACGATGTGAGTGTGACTGAAACACACAGGGAGAGGAGACAGAGAAACTGAAGGAGAGTCATGGCTATTTGACCGGACAGCGAGTCTGTGTGTGTATGAAGTGACTCTGCAGTGTATGGGAATGTCTGGCACGCCTTCAGGAGTATCCCACAGAGAGGGAGTCCTGCTTGATGTGAAAATGAATAGAAAGCTGTCCCCACCTCCCTGAACCCACCCAGGCCTTTGATGTCAGAGGGGTCACACAGAGCCCTCACGTCTCCAGGGGGAACATAGCTGCCCCGAATGCCTGGCAACCTCACTGTGCCATGCCAGGCCGGCTGTCTGCTGTGGAGGAAAGAAAGAGCAGCGGCAAGTTCCTGAAATATACAAAATTAATTCTGACGGTTCATAATGGTGCATTACTATAGCTTTATATATAGTTGGGCCCTATAATGTACAGAGCCTAAATGTGATTGGTCAGCTTTAGCTGCTTGCATTTTCTCCAACTCCAACAACTTGACGATGCTGGGTGAGAAAGTTGACAGTGAACGCTACGTGAAGGACACATCTAGCACTGCAAACCCTCTGCTCATGAATGAAATAACGCTTTGTAAATGTGGTGACTGCATGGAAACGTCTCATGTTTGATAGTGGTGCTTCTGTTGGGTTTGTACATCATTGCACGTATGGTTCAGTTTTGCATCCTTCATGTTTAGTAATGAAATGGACCTTCCCCCGTTGCTCTTGAGTGAGTCAGATACTGTAGACACCCCTATGTAGGGAATATAATTCAAGCATGATATGTCTACAATGCATCCATCTAGTGTTGCTTTGCTGCTATCAATCCAACACTAAACTATAAATCAAAACCTGAGCTGGCGTGACTGCTGTTAACCCCTTGTGTCAACCATAAATCCAACTGTCAAGCTTGACTTTTGAGATAGTCAGCATAGATGACGGGCCCTTAAAGTGTTCTTGATAACACTTACAGCTGCACAGCTATTGCAGAAAACTCCCTCTACTGATGAAGACCATGGTATACCCCAGGAAGCTGGAGTATAGGAGAGTAAGCCAGCCTTGGTTAATGGTAATTTTGGCTGTTGTATTCAATATCTCTGCCATGTTTCTGATAGATTTATGACATAGCAATTATCTTTTATTTGATATTTGCCATCACATGTCCACATTGATGTCCTGTTGAAAAGCTCCAATCTAGGGATAGACAATGCTCGTTTTTTTTAATGTATCCACCTTTTGTGGCAACGTATTCATTCATCTTTTTGCCAAAGCAGGCAGATCCAGAGGCCAGAGGTGAATCTGAAAGTAAAAAGAAGTTTAACTGCTGTGCCATGGGAATATACCTCAGCAGCATAACTTAATGAAGACTTTCCCATTGCATCATTGGGAGCCCAGAATATAATATATACCTACCGTCCTCTGTTTGTGTCTGTCTCTCTGTCTGTCTTCTCTCTCCCCTTGTCTCAGCTCCCTTTCCTCTCTCCTTGGGTCTCAGCTGGCTCTGTTCCTGTGGCCCTTTGATCTCGGTGAAAGGGTTTGGAGCTTTAAAGTGCTTCTGTTTCCGCTGTCAGGAGCCCCTCTCTTCCTCCTCTCTGGTTTAGGCTTTCAGAGCGGTGTCAGCCTTGTGCTGTGGCTGGGTGGGTCGGGTGGGGGTGTAGGTGGGGGGGCACAGGTTTCTATGAGGTGGTGAGATTGAGCTGAGGTTGTGGGGGTGGGGTCGTGTGATGCTGTCAGCCTCGGTCAGGAGAGAACCTGACACTTGACTGATCCCAATTCCCTCCAAATTCTCTCCTCACTACTTGGCCCCTTATATATATGTATACATATATATATGTATACATATATATGTATATATATATGTATACATATATATATGTAGAAAATTATAGTATGCAACCTATAGTGTCAACCAAGGACTTAATTTGGCTCCTACATTAAAAATGTGTTTTATATTTTTGAATGTTGTCTGATTAATCTGTTTCTCAAACTGGACTCACACAGATTAGTATTCAATCAACTCATCAGTATCAAAAGGAAAACACGGATATGCCACACACATGACCACGACAATAGAGAGAAAACCTTTTTTAACTGATGACTCTGTCAGTCAAATCTCCAACATACCTGCAGGAAAAGCAGCCACACATGACAAACAACAGGCAGACATACAGTATATATGTGACTGTTGGAAACAAATGAGATTAAGTCAAAGTAATTAATGATCTCTATGTTGTGCAGGTGGCAGTGGTTGGACCTAATTTCCCATTTATATTGCTTCCTGTAAAGTTGAAGACAATGTTGCTGGAAGTTTTTCCTTTCACTCTTAGTTATTTTGGTGATTTTCAGTGCTGTTTTCTCAAGGTGGACCTTGGTTGATGCCGTGACTTTTCAATCTGTCTTATATTTTTCATTTTTCAAGCAGCTCAAGCAGCTGTGGATGGAAAAAATATGATCTATGAACATTCACAGTTGCTGGATTATTGGATTTACTCCCCAATTTCCTGTACCCTTCTCTTCTGTGAGGCATGAATTTCATTTCATGCTCGACCATGTCATGCCCGAGCTAAAAGTACTTTGCAGAGCCCGGTTCTTGTTTTAGCAGACTGCTGTGTCAGTACCACCAGTTTCTAGCTGCTGCACCACAATGATATCTTCTATCCCAAGTGAAGTCATCAACCTTCACCGCAACTGTGTGTTTCTTGACTGCAGCTTTCACCCAAAACAATTATTAGTGTTGATATAACCTTGTTCCAAACAAAGATTCAAGGCCTGTTCACACACACACACACACACACACACACACACATATATACACACACTGCTCTGTGAAACCTCAAAACCTTTTGGGGGCATATTTACACTTGGCAAGCGTGTATTCATCCGGTGAAATAAGACGACAGCTCAAAATCCACAGACTGCACCGTGTCAACATGCAGTGTCCTAAAGAGGCGCTGGCCGCTTTAAGCGAGGCCACGTGAAAGGAAATGGCTTCCATATGTCACAAGCTCAGTCTTTCCCTGTGCCCTGTTTGCAGCATGTCTACTTGGAGGGTTAGTGGGAATTATAAACCTTAGAAGAGGAGTAGAGGAGTGAAGGAAAAGTTCTTTTGTTTTCTCCAGTGAGGCAGAGAAGCCTGCGGTATGGCTTTGATGTAAATCTTAAATCAGGTGTAACTAAGACGCCACTTCACTGGTGCGCACACACACACACACACACACACGGGTGAACATTCCTTCACACACACTGCACGTTGTCAGATTACTTCCTTTCGTCATGTTGATTAATGCACACTGGCAGATGCTAAGACGATCACGGCCCTGCAGAGCGGAGCAGCTGAGCGCAGAGGATCGGACGCTCTCTTGCTTTTAGTGCAGAGTCCCACACTGACTCCTCTGAACCATCCGTCTCTCTCCTGTCCTACTCAAATCCCCTCACACCTGGCTTTGCACCCCCGGAGTCCTCTTTTTCTTTCCTCCTTCCTTTCTGTCCGCCCTTCCCTCCCAATTCTTACTCTATATCTTCTCATGCTCCCTCTTCCTCCACACTACTGACTACCGTTCCCGCTCAAACTGTCTTCCCTCCCTCTCTGCAGCCCTCTCTCATATCCTCTATCTTTTCCTTTTCACTGTTCAACAGGCTGAAATGACCCTGTTTTCCCTCCCTGTGCCACCGTCTTCTTGCCAGTCAACATGTGTGCTCTCTTTTCTTTTCTTTTCTTTTCTTTTTTGTTTTCCCTACTGTATTACAGTATAGGACTCTGCTCTTATTCACTGCTCTTAATTGGTAAAGCAAGCCAACCAGAGGCCTTTATTCAGGGTCAATAGGGAGATGCAGCCAATGCATGACAGGGTTAATCAGCATCATGGCAGCCAGAGTGGGCGGCTGGCTCTCCTCAAATAGGCATGTGGAGGGCTGGTCGAGGGAGGAAAAAAAAAACTTTCTACCTTTCCTTCTGGGGTTTTGTGCAGCCATTTTAGAGGTACAGACATACTTGTCCTGTACTCGACCATTGTACAGATGGGATTTTCAGCATTTTAAATGTATTGCACTTGATTTGTGTATGAAAATGTCCTGATGCCATTATTTCTATATTTTTTCAATGACAAAGCATGGCTTTGTGTGTTTTCCCCTCAGCTGCAGTTCAAGTAGTGAGTGTTATGCCATGTGACATCAAGGGAGCGTCACTCCACAGCTGTGTTGCTGATCTGCGTAAATGAGGCATGTAAATGGCGGCATGCGGGTCCATGCCTCGTTTATTGTAAACACACCTGTTTTGAGGTGTGCGGCTGTCTTCAGTGTGGTTTGCTTGCTTGATGTGGAGGAAGTAAAAAGCAATCTCAGGTGGATCTTTTGCCTGTAGGAGACGTGCAGAAATGTAACAGTCCTATGGCGGTAGGAAGAAGAAAAAAAGAATCCACGACCTTTGTTTTGAAGTGTCAGATACGATCCTATAATGTGTCACCTCTGCGCACTGACTTCTTTTTTACTCCTGCTTCAGCGTCACTGAGACATGTTGTCACACACTTGTGAAAGCCTTTAAAATCGTGCCATTATCCCTTTGGGCTCATTACAGAAAGAAATGCCTGTGTACACATATGTGTGTGTCTGTGCGCTTTTCCTCTCCTCAGTGCTCATTATTTGCCCTGGCCTGAGCTCTTTCATTAGGGGGGCTGTGATGTGGAGGGATGGAGGGGCTGGTCGGGGATCAGGGGACGGGGCGGAGGTCGTAATTGGGCTGTTCCGCTCCCCTGGCCTCGCTCAAGGTCACTGTGTGAGACAAACTCTGGGCCAGGTCTCTCGCCCTTTCGTCCCTTTTTCTCCATCTTTTCCCACCCTTTCCCGTCCCTCCACACCTCCTTCTCAAACCCCCACTTTTTTTCTCCCTCCCTCCTCTGCGCTCATCCTCTCCTTCTCCTCAGGGTCTTTTGTCACAGCAGACTGCTCCACTGGGGAGCCACAGAGAAGTGGATAGGGCTAATTCAGTATAATCTCTTAGCCCGTTAATGTCTGGCTGATATGTGGATTTCTCCACATCCTCGGGGGAAGGCCTTTGTGGTGAAGGCCATCATTATGAAGTTTCCTTGCCCTCCTAGCCAATTATAAGAAGGAAGACAAATTAGTTCATCTCAAACTTGGCTCATGAGAAGTTTTCCTGATTGTTCTCAACTTTGTTTCACATCTCACACCACAGGAAAACTGAATAGCCCAATGGCGCTCCTTTAAAGGAAAAGATGTGTGTGAGACTGGCTGATGGATTTTGTACAACATCTTATCCGTCATGTGCAATCCTCTGCACGGCTTCTGCTCAGAGTTCGAAGCCATCTGAGTAAAGCGGTGTAGCGTTGCTTGTCTGGCGCTGGCCAGCAGTGAGCTCGGTCTAACGTTTCCCTCTGATTAAGACACAGTGGTGAAAGCTGCCTTTGATCTGAGGAAATGTCTGCGTGGGGAGCAGTAGGAATGCAGCGCTCTCCTCTCTGCCTTGCAGATGGAGGCAGAGAGATAGTGTCACGGTCCATTTGTCTGGCCTTGCCACTGCCAGTTCACCCACGGTAGAAGAATCTAGATGGTGAGAGCGTGTTAGGCCAAATGAAATGTTGGAATCGACTGGATTATTGATGTTTTGTTTATGTAATGTCAGTATTACAAAAGTTTTATCCAATCAAAAGATGTTCCCACATGGGGTGACTTGTACTTAGTCTCAATCAAACTTCACTGAAAAAGTTTTTAAGTGATTATCATCCAAATATGAGTCTTATAAATATCAGTGTTGACAGCATTCACACACATTTTCCTCAATAGAAGTTGTGAGTTCAATTATGAATGTATGTATTCATGTTTTTTTCTGTATTTTTCCCCCGCAGGCCTCCCGGGCTGGCAGGCAGTCCAGCTTTCTCCGACATCTCCCTCATCCGGATTTCGCCTCAGCGGAACCCCTCTGTGGGGGCGGAGTCACCCTTTCACCCTCCGCACCCCTACATCAACCCATACATGGACTACATCCGCTCGCTCCACAGCAGCCCCTCCATCTCTGTTCTGTCGGCCACCCGGGGCCTCAGCCCTGCAGATGGTGAGTAAAGTGAAACATACACCGACGCACAAGCATGATCCACACACACACATCTGCACACAACCCCAACGGTGAGGAAATGGGCGACAGAGGCTCAGTAGACCCTTAAAAATGATTGCTGAAATTGATTAGCAAGGTTCGATTGCTATTCGTGGGGATCTCAATTCTCTGTATTGGTTTAATTCCTGTTTGAGATCAGAGGAGGTCAGGTGAGAGGCAACTAGATCCATCTCTATTAAGACCCAGGGGTTGGCGAGATGTTATCAGAGTGAAGGAGGAGGTGGATGGGAGTATTATGAGTGTGTGTGGGTGTGGGGGGTGCAGGTTGAAGGGGAAGCTAATCCTTTTGATCTGTGAGTCATGTCAGAGACCTCTGGAGGATGCATCAGTGAGCGGCAGGGTCACGTACAGTTACAGCTCACACAGAGGGAGGGGTGCCTTCAAGTTCAGGGTTGGGGGGAGGTTGTATGGTGTCCTGCAGGGACCATTTGTTTCCTGAGATCTCAAAATGGATTTGAACTGGGAAATCAATTAAAGTGGACACTAGACACAGTTGAAAAAAATATTGTTACAACAAAATATTAAAAAAATCATTCTACTCTATTTTATGGACTGGACAATCAAGTAATTAATTGCAAAACTAGATTTCTGTTTAAATTATTTTTAAATTAAAGGTTTGTAGAAAACCATGGCATAAAAAGTAAGCTTATTAGATTGCTCATTTCCCAAATATCTTCCTTGACCTTAACATCTTGAAAGATCCAGGGACCCCCGTGTCTTCAGTCGCAAACCTTTTTGGCACTGCAGCAGCCGAGACCAAGAGTCTCACTGAACCCTTTTCCTGCTCTCCTGCTACAGTAGATACTTAAGCTCCAACGCTCTACCCTCCAATTTTCCATTACCGCAACATAATGTGCACACCAGTCTCAGCTCGCTTTAAATCAAAATAGTTCCTCTAACCTACCACATGATCCCCTCTTTCAGCTCATAATGCTGTGAATTGTGAATGAGGCACCTAATTACTCCTTTAATCAATCCAGTGATCAATTAAGCCATCAGCTTTGTGTTGTTAGTATATCAACACTCTTACAGGGAGCCTCCTTCTTCAATATGCTGTTTTTTTTTTTCGACCAAAATGCACATTTGAATAATGATGAATTAATTAACAGAATCTAATGGAGAGATTTAAAGTGGGTGGGATTTAGTGCCACCCTCTTGCTGCCACACATTTGCTTTTTTTTTTTGCTCCTCGCTCACATAATATTTCCCTCTTGTCTATGGGAGATGGGGTTCAGAGGTAAGCTCGCCTCTGATCCTATTGTAATGCTGAAGGAGCACCCGGTGGCTCACCCAGTCCTGAGGCACATCTCTGCCCGAGTGCCACACTGACAGCCTGCCTCCACTCACCCCCTCCCTTTTTTTGCCCCAGGATCGATCTCGAATGCCAACATTTCTGATTTAGAAATTCTGCAAAGCCCTTTTCTCTGTGTGTTGGATACTGAATGGGCCACATTATGGTTGAATGCAAAAGCAAAGCCAAGGCGGAACAGCAAGAGACAATTAAGAAACTCCCCCCCCCTTCTTCTACTGAAGACATAATACCCAGATCGAATTAATTTAGATTTTTTTCTTACATCCATTCAACCAATCATGGATGCATATTGCAGGCATACAGGCCAGCCTTAAGAGGAAATCTCCTCATACAGTGCATCTTTATTTTCTATATTTGCATCCAAAACCACAGTGTTAGTCTTTTCCCTCTCTCTTTCTTAGGATATTTGCATAAGGAAGCCCACCACCAGATGTTTATTTTTAGGCTACGGTTCAAGGACTTACTATAACTAAGGGAAAGACTTGGAAAAGAGAGGCATTTTGAGAAAAAAAGAGGGAGAAAGTGAAGAGAAGGCAGAGTCATTTGCTGTTTCTTTATGCGTCTGGGCAGATTTAGGCCTTTTGTTTTTCTCATAGAGTTTAAGGGAGCACAGCCGAGGAGCAGGTTGCATATCTGTAGACTGCAGCCCTGGTGTGTACAACACACAAGCACCATCTCTGGCAAAAGATGTGTCAGCCCACATACTCTTACCACACACACACACACACACACACACGCACACATACACAAAGTGATCAAGGAACAGTAAGAAGAAGAGAAAAGGCTGTTTAAGAATTGTATTGCAAGACGATCAGTTATGCTGTGCTCGGCATGAGTGCATCAATCAAACACTAATGCACACTCACTGTAATCTCTGAGCAAGCATCCGGTAATCCCCAGCGAGGCTCTCCACTTCAGGTGATGCTCCCTGTGCAGCTGTTTTGCTTAACTTGATGGTGCTGCTAATGTGCTCATTACTGTTCTGCTGAGCTGATTATCATCTACGCAGGCTTGTAATGCAGCGCAGGTGCTGCTCCTCTTCTGCCGCTCTCTCTCCTTCAAACACTCGTTCTAGTTCACTTCTTAATTGACTCGTTTCCTCGTGCTGACCCCGGTCATTCTCCGTGCCTCCAGCCCCTCACACAGGTCTGACCACAGCTGAGTACTACCACCAGATGGCTCTGCTGGCAGGCCACCGCAGCCCGTACGCGACCGACCTGCTCCCCTCCGTGGCATCCACGGCCGGCGCCAGCAGTGCCGGCGCCCTGCACATGGAGTACCTGCAAGCAATGGAAAGTAAGTCTGTGCTGATCTCACACATGACCGATACTGCTAAATATCTCAGGACACTGTCCATGTACATGTATTATTGCATGAGGTCCAACTGATCCAGTGTATGTGTGTGAGATTTACAGACCATGAGAGTTTTCTGAACTTGACCCTGATGATGACAAGTTTATACATCAGTTCATCACAACACTTGCCAAGTTGGATGAACAGCATAACATTGTTCATTTTGTTTATTTATACAGGCCAGCATATCATCGCTGTGCTGTGAAAACCATGTATCTCCAAACCATTTTCAGATTTGCAATCCTGCATATTTTACAATCAATTCATGAAGGTTTATTTTGCAGCGTTTTTTTTTTTTTAAATCTCCAATTTTAGGTTTTCAGTGGATGTCGACAATCTGCCTTTGGTGAATTCTTTCATCTCTTTCACGATGTATTGATATGCAGATCAATCAAGGCGTCTAGGTTAACAACATTTCAGTATGTAGCATATCCTGGATACACACTGAAACATGGTTACCTCTGAAATTTTGTTTTAAACAATTGTTTTTAGATAAGCTATAAACTGACACCCACCAAAGCCATGCTTGTTGGGAGTACACCTGTAAGTATTGTGATACCTGCACATTATAGCATGGGTGGTCCTCGTGGGAATTCACCCTCTAAAAAGCACCTCTTTTGTTCTATATATAGAGAGACTCAGAACTTTACTGTGACATCATTTAAATGAGCTATTGTCTTAATGTGTTGGGCTCAGGACTGTGTGCAGAGGACTTATGCTAATGAGTTATTTTAAAGTGTAAATAGGAAATTAAACGCACAGTGAATCTCAGAGAGGTCAGACAGCCTCACCCTGCTCCCTTTGATGAGAATGTATTCAGTCAGGCAGACGCCGCTTTCATGGAAATCCGGGGGTGAAGTTCCCCCATTCCTCAGAACAAACTAATTAAAACTAGCCAAACTTGTGCGGGTATCAGAAAATTAATTGCTATTAAGTGGGAATTGGAATGTCCCGCCATTCATCATTGGAGAAATCCTTTCTTCTGTGTCACTTTTTAAGATTAATAGACTGAAACAAAACAATTAGGGCCAAATTTAAGTGGAGATGCGTCGCTCCTCGATTTAAAAAGAAAGAAAAAAAAAAACGCCTGTGATCATTGCTGGTAATAACTCATCATGTTTCAACAATGTGTGTTCCGACGCCTGGAAAATTAACACTTTAAAGCTTTGTTGGATTTCAGAAAAAAAAACATACAAAGAGAAGAGTCTATCAAGAGGCTTTCACTGATAATCTGGGCTACCACGTTACTGCGGCTATTTTAGTCTATTTCACATCAGTGTAATTACCTTCAGAGAGAGTTGTGCTAATGAAACAATGAGCCTGTCCTGCCTATTTGTGCTTTAATGGGCTATTGTCTCCATTCCCACTGCCTAATTAGTGCCATAGCGCTCATAGATTACTATACTAAAATCTGAATTAACTCATTTTAATTTCCCCACTATTTTGCCTACTAATCATGGTGTTTTTCTTTTTAATAGGAATAATAATTTAGTTATATTTTGAACTCATGTTTGAAACAAACAAACCATTTAGTTCTAGTTATTGATTAGACCTCTTGGGCTGTAATGAAAGTAGATTGCCAGTAATTGCAAACAAAAAGTGACACATAATCTTTAGGGAGTAGAGAAAAGGTATTACTGTCATATTCATGTCACAAGAATTATTGTTTTCAGTTGCTCAAAAAAAATCTCATATTCATACTTCAGCCCTCCCGTGTGACAGCGTCCCTCTCAGGTGGCCCCAAAGTGTGTCGACGAGGGTTCAACCCCAGTTTTGGAGGCAGCTTTTATTTCCAACAGTCAGTCCGGCGTGCCTGAACCCTCCCTGGCCAACGAGAATTAATGGTGCGGCGCGTAACCAGCCGTCCCGTCCATAAATCAAGAGGAAATTAGAGGGACAGTCCTGCTATGAGCCAGGACGCTCCTCTCTCCGTCTCCCCCGGTTGGCCGATTTATCATTTGGGCTGTGCATTAATAAACACCACTCCCATGAGGCTTTGCAGCGGTGGGATGCTGGCACTGCTCCTCAGCAGTACCCCCGTCACTTGTGGTGAATTAGTAGAATTCACTTGCCGTTGATTCGGCATCTTTAAAAATTGTCAGGTATCTCAAATTTAGTTTAAACCAGGAGGATAAAGTAGATTCATTGCAGGATTATGTATTTGGTTCAAGCTGAATTAAATAGTGAATAATCATTCACGTCGAGGAGCGTCACATGACAAACTATATTGTGTTTAGCAATTGTGTACGCTCAGGGATTTGTATGTGTATGCCCCCTCTCCAACGCCACATTCAGGGAGACATAAAAAAGAGAGATTTTCCATACAATGACAATGTAAAGGGGGCGTTGCTCTCCATACAGCTTCACGCCGTAGTCAAAACTCAGGCCTATGTATGCCAGAACTCCACTGCTGCTGTCGCAGAGCCATCCACACACACACACACACACACACACACACGCACACACACACACACACTCTGATTACCATGTGAATGGAGCGCTCTGTAATCGTTGGATGTGTCAAACGGGAGATGGAGCATTTACGTTTGGGAGATGGATGGATTGTGGGGGACGTAAATATGGAGGGGGGTTATTGGGGCTGCGTAAGCTGGTTTTGTTTGGCTTTATAAAATAACTCAAAATGTTTTATTTCCAAGTCTTGAGTCACAAAGTCATTGTGTCAGTTCATGCACAAAGCGCGACATCCCCTCAGCGCTTTTTAGCCCCCTCCTCCTTCCATCTCCCTCTGTTTTTCCCTGTCTTGTTTGTGACATCTCCATGTGAAAAGACAACAAAAGTCATGTTTTAATCTCTACCCGTGGCTCATTGTATGTGCAGAGAGAATGGTTGCGCCGTTTCCGCCTTTTACCTTTTCAAACCCCCTTTTTCAGTATTTCCAGTCAACACTGATTGCATTTGAATAACGATTCAAATTGGACTTGATTAAATATTACCATACACAGTCGGAGCATTTCTCCAACATAAAAGACATGTTTTCTCATGGTTGAAATGCAAGCAGTGCATCAAGTGACAGCTGAACACGCATTCAGACGAGCCTTTTGTCTGATGATTGACAAAAATGTCATCTGTTAGGGTTAGATTAGGTTAGAGTTAGGGTGAAGTCAAACCAAAATCACCTATTTGTATGAATTCAGCTGAACACAAAATGAGGAAGCAGATAAGGTTTGATTTGCAGTTTTAAAGCTGATTTTAACTGTTTTTCCAGTACCTCACTATGATGTCCTCATCCTGCAGACTCACGTTTCTCAAGCCCGAGGCTGCCGTCACGGCCCAGCAGGAAGCGTCCGTTGCCCATCTCTCCACTCTCTGAGCACAGCTTTGACCTGCAGACCATGATCCGCAACTCACCCAACTCTCTTGTCACCATGCTCAACAACTCTCGCTCCAGCTCCTCCACCAGCGGCTCATATGGCCACCTCTCTGCTGGAGCCATCAGGTATAGCTCACTGGAAATTGTCCTGCATGTATTATTCTTAGGTCATCATTATTATCATTATATTCTGTGTTGTTTTTAATGTTTTCTGGACCTTTAGTGGATGAAATAAGTCAGTATTTTAGCTGTTGCTGTTTCGATTTACATTCTTTTTTTTTACCCTTTAAAGTTATGAAAAAATTACTTGTATACTGTCAGGATGTTTTTGACAGCAGAGCTTTGATTGACTGTTTCTCTCAAGTTGGTCAATCAGGGACAAACGTGTGCCAATGATGGATCAAACAGAAGCACCTCCGCAGGGGGAATGATGTTGTAAATGATTTTCTAATATCATTGATTGGTGTGTTTCATACAGCACCATGATGTTACTGTAGCCACGACACACTCTGTGTTAGAGAAAGGAAGTGTGTGGCTGAGCAAACATGAGTGTGTGTGTGTGTGTGTGTGTGTGTGTATCGTCCTCATGTGGGTGACGATCTCCCAGCCAGCGAGCCAGTCAGCCTGCCTCCCCGGCGGCTCGTGTCAGTCATCCGGTACACCCCATGGAAACATTGTATATATCACATTCGCTGTACCAGAGGCAAGCGAAGGGAGGCAGAAAAGAAAAGAGATGGGTGGAGATCCATTGACCCACCCACAGCCATTGATCAGCGATCTGTAAGAAGAGCTTGATCAATCATGTCGCGCGCCCAGCCGCTGTCCTGGTGACAGGACCCAAATAGCCAGAGCCAACAGACTGATGAGTGATATGACAAGCGGATGGGCCCCCAAATGAGTCTCGGCCCATTGATTTCCACTCGGCTCGTAATAAGATCAGCAGACATATGGGTCGCGGCGAGAGCGAAGCGTCAGGATGCAGGATGAATGGAGGCCGCTGCTGTGGCGCTACACAGACCTGTGTTTGTCTGGCGGTTCACCTGTGGTTATGCACACCCCAGAGGAGGTTTGGTGGCTTCTGGGATTTTTTTTAGGGTAAACAAAGTGAGCTCAGGTTGAGGGAACAGGGAGCTAATTTAACTTTATTTACATGGTGATACGACACACTCCACTCTGTTTATCATCTGTTATCTATTGCCCAGTGGAAGAATGACATACTGCCTTACACAGACCGCATGATAATTCACTGTGTGTTAACAAGCTGAACATTCATTGGCAGGGATTTGCCGGCAGCCTCTTGGTTCCAGCATTACCACACCATCTCCTGTCAGATTGTCCTCAGGGAGGAGAAGCTATCCAGAACAATCCATTTATTTACTCTCTTTCCCCGTTTGCAACTGATGTTTTCGTGAAGTTGTAGTTTAATCTCCCCTCTGCTCTCTCCAGCCCAGCATTAAGCTTCGCCTACCCTCCAACCCCAGTGGCTTTGCACGTGCACCAGCAGCTGATAGGCCGTCAGCCGGGCATCGTGGGCTCTGCCTTCGGCCACAGTCCACCCCTCATCCACCCGTCGCCGGCATTCGCCACCCAGAGGACTGTGCCTGGCATCCCCCCGTCCGGGCTCAGCGCCAGCGAGCGCTCAGCCCTCTCCAACGACTCCTCACAGGTGAGAGCGGCAGGCGCCTGTGTGATTCATCATCACAGGTAATAGATAGCAGCGCCAGACACATCTCAGCGAAACACATGGAGCTAACGTGGTACAGGCAGGACCCAGCCCCCTTCAGCACGCTCATCTCCTGGGAGTTTTCTCCTACTTGTGTTGTCTCTTGTTGTTAGACTGCATGAGCACGGCCCAGAACATGCCTGCAGCAAACAACAAGGGGCTTGTTAGCATAGAATCCCACAGCTGGCTCCATTAATCACTAGAGAGAGAACAGGGATATAGAGAGGTTATATTGACATGGATGGATGGATCCAAAGGGGTTTTTTCTCTCCATCGTCAGCCCTTACTCGATGTGCGGGCCCGCATTTGAAGTAAATATGCAATGTTTATTTGCCGTCCTCCCCACTGTTTCCCATCGCTCAAATTTTCTGTTTTCATGAGTGAGGCCTCATTCAAATTGGGAGCACCAAAATTGCCTTTTCCTTCTCCTGAATGAGCAGAATATTGCTTTGGGGCCACCGCCGTATCTCATATATTTTAGCCAAGATAGTAACGTGTTACACTGGCTCACTACAACTTGTGAAAAACAGCACCATTAAGGATGTTAACATTGTAAAAAAAAAAAAAAAAAAAATCTTCTTTAATTCTTTTATTCTGGTTGATATGTGACAAGAATTTCCCTCCAAGGGCAAAGTTAAGCCAGGGCCAAAGTCAGGTCATCCTTTGGTTCAGTGAATGCTTCATTTGAATTTGTTTTAATTGCTGTGATTAGAGGAGCTAATATAATACAGTAAGTTTTTCAAAACCTGGAACTAATAAACAAATCATTACAGTTCAACCAGTTATTTTTTCTTGCTTGATTAGGTAAATGATCGATTGATTTATAAGAATCACATGCATTTTTAATGACACTAATATACAGTAAGAAAGCAAAATAACATTAAATTAAACATTAAATCATTTATATACTGTAGGGAAGCTCAAATATTTTCTTTTCCCACAGACCAAACCAACAAGTGAATCTGCAGTGAGTAGCACAGGAGACCCAATGCACCACAAGCGCTCCAAAATGAAACCAGAGGAAGAGTTACCAAGCCCAGGTGCAGTGAGTGTACAGGTGAGGACTGTCCACAAAAATATATCTCCAGTTTTATATTCTTCAGCTATCTGGAACCTGGTAAGTAAATCCCAGAATTCACCAGCTGGGATATTAATTTTATTTTTTATTCCACAAGAATAGGAAGTCCTGGTCAGCTGCCAAAGTGGCTGAAACAATAGACAAGCTTAAAAGCCACTGTTTGTATTTATTTACCTGCATTTCCCACCACGTTTCCCACCCGGCTCTTATCAGTCGCTGTTTCCGAAAGCGAAACAATTCATTGATCTTTGGGAGACTAGAAGGAAATTGTTTTTGCTTTTTCTAATCAAAATTTTAACTGGCTGCAAAGAGAAATGTGATAATAGTAAGTGTTTGTATCTACAGGAAAAACCTTATTGGAGTCGATATTCGGGGCAGCAGCAGATTCAGCCTGAGGCTCTCCTGTATTAGCCACCACCAACTCTCTGCTCCACTCAGCCAGCCTGCTAACTGTGACAGTGAAATATGTCTGGGCTAATAGAGCAGCCTACAGCAGGAAAAGGGGGTTAGATTCCTCAAATACTCGCCGTGGTCCTGTCGTATAACAACCCCCAAATACAGAGCGGGGCTTTCAGCGCAACATTTCCGCTCTCCACACTTTTCTCCCAGGCTGCCAAAGAAGGCCAGATTCAGAGAGACGCTGTGGCTGAGACCTGTGACTAAATCACTTTTGGCTGTGCCTTAGATGTAAACCAGCAGGGCTGTAAAGAAATACTTTCATAACAGATTTGGATAGACTGATGTTGGGGAGAGGAAAGCAGTTCTTGTAGCTTTTTATTTTTTATTTTTATCATTATTTTATTTTTATTTTCAAGCCTTGTATGAAATACATTAATTCACATTATTTTCACATCGTTGCACTAGGATGAACTAGAACTTTTTCTGCTGCTGCTCCACAGGACCATCCGGATGGGATGACTCTGGTGAAGGAGGAAGGGGACAAGGATGAGAGCAAACAGGAGCCAGAGGTGGTTTATGAGACAAACTGCCACTGGGAGAACTGTTGCCGCGAGTTTGACACACAGGAGCAGCTAGTACAAGTGAGTATCGCCTATTAAATAAAAAGCTGCTTGTTTACAGTCTAACTCCAGCACAGAACAATTGATTGTCTGCATGAAGCTGCACTAAGAACGTCTGTGCAGCTGAAAAATTTCATTATCCAGAAATCCTGTGAACTGTGCAAAGAATGTTAATTTTCAAGAAAAATGGAACAAGAAAGGCAAAAGCTGAACCGAGTGTTGCTGTTTAGCAGATGGTTTCACTTTCTCACTTCCTGTGGGCAGAGAAGTGTTCACGCTTGACCCCCTTTGTTCTCCAGGACCAGTAGTTTCTTGTAGAGAAACAGGGAGACTCAGCGGTGTGTTTCCAGCCTTAAGATGGGTCAAGTCTTACATGAGAAGAAGTACAGTGTCTCTTAGTTTGTATGCAGCAAGAGTTTTTGGTTTCGTAGATCCCAGCAACATCAACTTGCAGCTGTGCTATTCTGCACAATGCCTCCTATCAGGCCACAACCCCTGTCTGTGCACCAGCAACCCTACAGTAGAGTCCAAGCTGCAGGCATTGACTGATACTGCTGCTGGATTCCTGATTGGATCCAGGGACGCTGGTAATGGGCTCAGAAGCTGGAGAGCACATCTCACAGCTGAACGGTGCTAACTGATTTGGCGGGTTAAGCCTCCCAGAGTTGGGATGTGAGCTTTGTGTACAACACTGGACCGGCCTTCCTCCTCATGGAGTCTGTTATCAGAACGCTCACACAGCCCAGGAGATGGATGGCTCACTCACAGTTAAGCTAAATATTAATGACATTATGGTCGCCTCACCCCCTTCAGTACTTAGCTAGGCTGCTCTCTCGCTCACCTGTCAGCCAACTGAGAGAGAGCATGCCAAAGTTGAAGAAGTGGTGAAAATACACCAATATGATGCTGTGAACAAGAGAGGCACACACATGAAACACACATCACCACACATCTGATAGAAAGATCCTCAGCTCTCCACAGCTGTCTATTTGCCGTCTTGACATTGCAATCGTCAGCCGCGGTGGTAACCCCTATCTATAATTGATATCCTCAGTGTGGAATGGGCTGCCTCCCGTGTTTGAAGGGCTCGGCTCAAAGGTTGAGAATCTTGACAACTTCTTGCCCCTGTCGGCGGGATGAGTTAAGGTGGCGGGAGAGGAAGGGGAGGATGGCTCCTTCATGGAGGAAGAACTTGCTCACATCCTCCCCTCCTGTAGTCACACCAGGTGGCCATCTGAGCAAACAAGGTCTTCTCATCCAGCCTAACCTTGCCTCGCCTTGCTATCAGACTGCCACGTAGACAACCCCAACAAAACCCTTATTAGTTTTCCATTTTTTCCATCTCGGAATTGCTTTTGTTCTACCATTTGACTTTCTTGTCTTGCATTTTATTTCTCATTTTCTATGCACATGCGGATAGGCAGAGAGATGCCAATAAAAGTCTTCGCCTACAGAATCCGTGCCCTCTAATTCAGCAGAGCGGACGTGAAAATGCTCTTATCACTGCGCACCCCCACCCCCCTCAGTAATAGGATAAGTACAGTATTTGGACCACAGTGGCTCTCTTCACACACTGGGAGGGGTTTGGGGGGATTTCCATATAACCAAACAATGGAGCGTCCCTTCCCCCTTGTACTTGTCTTCTGAAATTGCTTTGGGGTAAAAAACATGGATGTGGAAGAAATTTCTCCTTGGTTGTAACCAATTTAACCACCAGTTTTTCCATTTGTCATGTTCAAAATGTGACAGTCAACGTCATCAAATAAATGTTTTTAACTGGACGTAACAGCTGTGCTGATTCAAACATCACTTTTTTTCTTTGTGCTTGGCCTAATTTTAGAATTAAGCCTTCACACCACCCTCATCGCTTTCCACCTTGTTTCAAAAGCACCCCCGCTGTGCTCCTCGTGCATATTTTTACACTCTCAAGCATGCTCTCACCGACACGCCACAGCGTTCCTTTATCGTCCGCGTTAAAGCGCTCTTGGTGCTGCCGATAAGATAAACATCAGATCTACGCAATTTAGCTCACTTATCTGGCCTACCCAGTCAGCAAAAGCGAGGCGGGTGTCAATTTTAGTTTGCTGTATTTATTTCATTTAATACATTTCAACTCTCTATACCTCTCCATCTCCCTCTCTCCCACATCAACTCCACATTCTTTTGCTCCTCCATTTTTGGGGCATAAATGTCGTCCTCTCTCATTTTCTCTTTCATTTCCCCGCTTCCCCTTCTCTTTCCCCCTAGAAGGGACTACTTTTAAAGATAAGGCCTGGTGGCTTCTTTAATGTCTCTTTTGAAGTGGGCTTTTTTTCCACTCGGTTTGGTCGCCAGAGGTGCTAACCCCACACTCCTATGACATTCTCAACAATGTTTTATTATTCCATATTGACCTATTAATAATACTTGACCATGGAGAAATCTACAAGGCAGCTATGCAGTTTCTGTGCCCTTGCATGACAAAAAAAATGATGTAAGCCACAGTATCCTCTGGCACTGACATAAGAGGGAGATGCATGCAACTGAGCCGATTAAAGTTACTTTTTGATTTAAAAGACAACATAAGAGGAAAACTTACACACACAGTGGCATAAGGAATCAATTTAGCAGTGTAAGAAAGAGAACCAGCAACTGAGTTCGAAGAAGGTTTTCAGAAGAGCAGTGGCACTCAGCTCCCAGGTGTTGGCAGTGTTGATGAGCTCAGCTGTTGCCATTTCACTGATGATCCTCTGTCATCTCCAATATAACTGCAAGGAAAGCAGCCACACAAGCTAAATAACAGGCAGGCAGGGTGGAGAGGGTTGTCACAGCAATTATAGTTGTTGGAAATGGGGAAGGCAAAAAAAAAAAAAATAGCAGCGTAAAAGTTTTTCATATCACAACACAGAAAATTCATTAGCTTAATTTTTATAATTTATTTTTTGATCATCCATTTTGGTCATTGCAGCCTGACCTATATATTTATATATATATATATATATATATATATACATACATGGGTGGGTGGAGGTTTTCTCATGGGGTTGGTGTTCTGTATGTGTGTGTTCTCACACTGTTCTAGGTCATCTACCTAGGTGGCGCTATGACGCCCTTGTTCTCAGTCCTTGTGTGTGCAGCCTCGCTGCTGTATCCCCAGTGTTGGAGGGAGATAAACGCTGGTGCAGTCTGAAGCCAGCCTCCCTCCCTCTCTCTGGCTGCTGGCGCAGGCTTTTAATTGGTAAAATGCAGATTTTTTTTGATCAGGAGAAGGATTAGGCCCCTTATCTGTCAGGAGTATCTTACTCTAAGATGAAAAGACTCTGCTGAATTACACATGCCAATTCGAGCTCCCTGCCCCCTGCTCGCTCACTCTCTCGCTCTCATCCTTCCTCCTCACTCAATTTCTCCCCCTTTTTACTCCCTCCCTCCTCCTTCCTCCCGTCTTTGCCTTTTCCATGCTCTTTTCTCCCTTCTCTTTACACAAAGCACTTCAGCAACTGACATCACAAAAGAGCATATGATTTATTAGGCAGTGTTTGATAAAGCTAAACGGTGTTGCGGGTCCCACAGCTTAGTGAAATTGCCTTGTAAACAGGCCTCTTTTCATGCACGCTTGCATTCTAATGCATGAGTGCTGTATCCCAGAGAGAGTTTGATAAGGAGACATGGAGATGGATACCGAAGTGGGAAAATGCTGAGAAATAGCACTTAAAAAAGAAGAAGATAGGCTTCTGTGTATTACAGTAATGTGTGTAGCGATGGGGTTGAGCATTCACATATAGAGGAACGAGAAATTATTTTGATTCAGAGGCTTTTATTTTTGGAAAACATTAAAAAGTGTGAATTTGTTGTGTAATTTCCATGCTATTTATTTTGCCAGGCACCCAAGCAGTAGGGGTCTGGACCAGAAAAACAGTGACTGCACCTGTGTGTGTGTGTGTGCGCCTCTGATACGTCACAGACGGCTTCAGTGTCCCCTGTGTCCGTGTCCCCGGCGCTCCCTGTCGTGCGACTCCCTTCTAAATCCATCTTGGTGGCGTTTTTACAGTTGTTGGCTGATAAGCTGGCAGGGGGAAGATGAATAACCTGCCGCACTGCCGCTATCAGCACCTGTTTGTCGATTTAGCTGGCCAACGGAGCCTGTCTGCTCAGCATGGAGATTATTGATTCAATAAGAATTGCCATTAGATCATGCCATTAGGTTCCTCTACGGCCCCTCTCCCCGTGCTGTCCCCCCCAACCCGTCAGCTCGCAGGCTCATGCATCACACCTGTCAACGACCTCCTTTCATTTGTACAAACAGGGTGCAAGCGTGTATCCATCTGTGTGTGTTGTGCCAGCCACCCGCGTGATCCAACGCCATGGCGCTCTCCCCATCGCTCTCAGCCGGGGGATATTGAACGCCGCTCGCGGCAGACCGATTGCTTGCCACAGGGATTCCCTCACAGAGAGGAAGAAAAAGAGTGGACGAGTCAGGTTTTCTGAGGCCGAGGTGGGGAGGAGATCAATCTTGGGGAAACTTCACTAACGTCTGTGGTCATCCAGTCCCCAATCATTTTCTGTGGAATTAGTCTTGTTTTGTCACTTTAGAATTAAAAAAATGTCAAGTGAGAATAATGGAGGTCCTTTGTGGATATATTATTGTCAATTTTACCCTTTGCTTCTGCTGTCGCACCCTGCTGGTGCTGCGCTGACTCATTTGTCGATACTCCTCTTTTCAGTGTTACTGGGAAGTGAGTGCAGTGGCAGACTCTGGGTCAAATGTCTTGAAGAAAAGTTTAAAAATAGGGTGCGTTCTGGTGGACATCATTGTTATATATGGGGTCATGATCTGGCCAGTGGGCAGGGTGCAGGGAAGGTACAAAAATGCTATTGTCAGAGCGGTGTCATGCCCAGAGGGGAACTGACCCTGGATGCTTTATTTGCCTCGGTGCTGCATGTTTTACAGTTTGACAAGCTTGCAGTGTGTGTTCAAAGAAAGCATGTTTTCCCCAGACATTTAAGAGCATTTAAAGTCAAGTCCCTTTTCATTCACCCCGAGGTAAAAAGACTCTTCTCTGCTGCTCAGGAATGTAATAATACTGGTTTCTTCTGGTCAGGATATTGTGTCTGTCTCCCTGGGTTTAAATTGCTCCCTAAAAGGCACTTCAGAGGCCAACACAGTGTTGTCTCTGAAAGAGAGCCAGATGTTGACTTCTGTCCCCAGAGGACATTTTTTTCAGCCTTCACCTTCTTCATTCCTCTGTAACATCCACTTCCGCTTACCCAGTTTCATAAGAGTTAGTGAGGAAAGAGGGATGAGAGATGGGGGAAGCAGCAAGAGAAAGGTGTGCTCATAGATATAATGCTTGGCTGGAGTTGTAAAGCCCTCACATTTCAGATGCCACGAGTGAACTTTTGATTTCTTCACCTCCCTCCCACCGCCTCCCCTCCTTCCTAAGCCTCAGATTGGAAGTTGCCACCGCAGCACAACTGTCAGCACTTGTCATGGAGGGGCGAGGGCCTCAGTGTGATGCGAAGTGACAGGGTTTTATTTGAAAATCCTGTTCATATCGGACACTGAGACTCACAAGTGTAAGAGTGAGGCAGAAAAATAGAGAGGAAGGAAAGAGTTAAGAGAGATGAGAGAAATTAAATGGAGATAGTACCACATGAAAAATAAAACAGGAAAAAAATATGTATGTGCCTCTTATGCTGCAGAGCAAAAAAAATCCTCAAGCTGAAAAACGAATCAATACAGATATCTTTGTACTTTGATTAAAGTTCATTATCTTCTTTTCTAGCACATCAACAATGACCACATCCATGGGGAGAAGAAGGAGTTTGTGTGTCGGTGGGAGGAATGCTCTCGAGAGCAGAAGCCCTTCAAGGCACAGTACATGCTGGTGGTCCACATGCGCAGACATACTGGAGAAAAACCCCACAAGTGCACAGTAAGGGAACGGCTATTTACACAGTTGACTTAATTTATTTGCAGATGGAAAACTATTTTACATGTATCCTGCTGAGAAGAGATTCAGACTGCATGAGTGATGTCCTCTCATCTCTCTCTTTTCTTGCAGTTTGAGGGCTGTGCCAAGGCCTACTCTCGTCTGGAAAACCTGAAGACTCACTTACGCTCGCACACCGGAGAGAAACCTTATGTGTGCGAACACGAAGGCTGCAACAAGGCCTTTTCCAACGCCTCAGACCGGGCGAAACATCAGAATCGTACACACTCAAATGAGGTACCGTTATTACAGTTATGCTCCTCTGCTGCTTGAATGCAGTGTTCACAGCTCATCTCTCTTCCTTTTCATCCTCAGAAACCGTATGTGTGTAAAATCCCTGGCTGCACCAAACGCTACACAGACCCAAGCTCCTTACGCAAACATGTGAAGACGGTGCACGGACCAGAGGCACATGTCACCAAGAAACAGCGTGGAGATTACCCACGCCCTCCACCCCAAAGGGAGCCTGGAGGCAACAGCCAAGGCAGGTCGCCAGGGCAACTGCCCCTGGGTGGGTATACGGACCAAAGGGAGTACAACCATGCTACCTCAAAACAGGATGAATGTCTGCAGGTCAAGTCCATCAAGACAGAGAAGCCTATGGTAAGACTTTAATCAAGGCCTTTGACTTCATACTTTTCACTACTAATTCCTTAACATAGTTTATGTTCCTGTGTGATTTAACATTGAATTGGGGGTTTGCACATTTAACATTCTTCTAATGAGTAAACTCTTTCTTCCTATATCCAATGCTTCGGCATTTATCTCCTTCCCTTTCTAAGGACAGTGGGTAATCAGGTGAGATAGGTGTCTCTTTCCAAGTCTCACATTTTCATTTTATCGTCTCTTTAGTATTTTTTCTCATCCCATCACAACTGCTTGACTTTCACCCCAAACATGGTACAGCTGTCCTCATTGTAGGTTTCCCCTCATCCTCACATTCATGGAAAGATTATTTCTCTCATTTTTCAACAATTTCAAGAGATGAATTCCAATTTCTTTTTGTCTGGAGAACTACCCGTGCTGTTGGGCAGAAATGAGAGGGCATTGAAAGTATGGCTGATGATGTCCAGGGTTCCTCTGTGCAGCCAAATTCATTCATCAGTAAACAGGGTGAATGCCCTCTGAACACTGATGATGCTTCATGCCAAAAAAAGTAATTCCATCATTCCTCAGTGCCACATAGTTCCTAAAATTCTGTAAACAACCTAATTAGGCTGTAGCTGGTCTCATAAGAGGCCTTTATCCTATTTGCCTGTCCCTTGAAAACTGATTTATCTACTTTTCGTCATGACTGGCTCACAGGGGGTAGGCATTACTCACGTCCCGATAATGTACAAAAAAAATCCCAAACATTAATGCAGCAGTTTGTTCTGTGGTTTCTACAACCACCTCAAACTGCAATGGTTAGACAAGATGATTACATTAACAGATTATCTTTTGTTATGGTCTGTCGTTGGGAATACATCCTTCAAAAAATTACATTATATCATTGTTTGTGACATATGATGATGTATATCTTCCCTTGTGTTTCCTGAAATTAACTTGATCTTCTCTCTTTTCTTTTTTGTGTCTGTCAGACGTCTCAGCCAAGCCCTGGCGGTCAGTCTACATGCAGCAGTGACCAGTCCCCCTTCAGCTCCTATCCCAGCAGTGGAGTCCAGCTTGCTGTGAGCGCCAGACGCTCGCCAGGGGAGGGGCTGGAGGAGGACGAGGAGAAAGAGGAAAATGAAGAGGAGGTGGAGGAGGAGTGCGAGGGCGAGCCAGCCCCCATCATGGACTCCACAGTCTCCACCGCGACCATGCTGACCCTGCAGGCGAGGCGAAGTGTTGGCCGCCCCGTCCGCTGGATGGAGCACATCAAGATGGAGAGGCTGAAGCAGGTGAATGGAGCGCTGCCCAGGCTGGGGCCCCTGTCCCCTACACCGCCCCCAAAAGGCTCTGCACTACCCAACATCCTGGGGAAGGGTAAGGTTCAGCTATACTGTTTTCTACAAATTCACAAAAACGCGTTATACCCTCACTTTGACATGTGGTTGAGCTCATTTTTACAGCCCCTGTACACAGAATTTACTCCATAAATGTGTGTTGGCAACATGCTTTGAGAAATATATTATCCTGAATGCTATCTTGCCCATTTTGGCTGAAGCGTTCAGGCAAAACAAGTGCTTATAATTTATTGTCCCGCTGGAAAATTTTATCGGAACCACATCAAGCAGTATGTTTCTTGGTCGAATGCTGCTGTCTTTGGTAACATCTGTCTCTCCACACGTAGATTTAAATTATTTAGCTTTTTCTCTCTCATGCTCCTATGATGTTCCTTTCACCACATAACATCCTTGTTTACCGTCCAAACTTTATTCATTCTTTTTTCTCTCGTCTGTGCTTCTCCCCAGGCTCCTGTCTGGGCAGACAGTGGGGGGTGTCTGCTCCTCAGCCACCTGCTCATGCTGAGCTGGGCAGCACTGAGCTAACTGTGCTCAATTTGCTCCGAGACCGGCGTGACAGCAGTGGCAGCGCCACCAGCTCAGCCTACCTGAGCAGCAGTCGGCGCTCCTCAGGCATCTCCCCCTGCTTCTCCAGTCGGCGCTCCAGCCAGGCTTCCCAGAGTGAGGGTACGATGGCGGCTGCCCACCACCGCCGCCTCCACAACCTTAGCTCCACCGACTCTTACGACCCCATCTCCACGGATGCCTCCCGCCGGTCCAGTGAGGCGAGCCAGCATGGAGGTGGAACAGGAGGAGGGGGTGGAGGGATACTCTCAGGTGGGGGCTGTGTAGGAGGCATAGGTATGGGAGGTGGAGGGGGGTCACGGGGGATGCTCACTTTAACCCCAGCACAGCACTACCACCTGAAAGCCAAGTACGCTGCAGCAACTGGCGGCCCACCTCCCACGCCTCTTCCCAACATGGAGCGCATGAGCTTGAAGACTCGCATTGCCATGATGGATGAGGGTGGTAGCAACCAATCTTTACCGCCTCTCGTCAGGCCTAATTGCTGTGGTGATGGCACTAATGGGTACACCAATGGGTACACCAATGGGTACGTGGGACACACAGGTTACAGGAGGAGGGTCCTCTATCCTGGCGAGGGGCCACTGAATGGGAGCCGGAGGGCCAGTGACCCAGTGCAGACGCAGGCTCGTGACATATGCAGTCTGCCTCCAGTGCAGCGCTTCAACAGCCTTAACAACCTCCACCCTCTTCCACCTCTGTCTCATCATTCCACACCAGAAACCCGCAGCTTCAGCCTTCAGAACTACACCCGCTCAGAGGGTAACCTGCAGAGAGGCCTGCAGCACTCGCCGTACACTCCCAGCATCGCAGAGCACGCAGCCTTAGAAGCCCTGGCCATGGAGGACGAGGCTGGCCTGTTGCTTGGGGATGAGGATATGCTCCCAGATGACCTGGTGCAGTATCTCCACTCCCAGGTTCAGGTGGATGGTGGCTCCTACATGCACAATGAGAACCAAAGGGACACCTCCCATCCATCTATGGAGGAGATAAATGAACAGATCCACACTTCAGGGTTGAGCTTTGCCCTCCCTCGGTCCCACAGTCTCCAGCCACAGCAGATGGCCGAGCGGAGAAGCCCCAGTAAGCTTCCCATTCAGTGGAATGAAGTGAGCTCGGGGAGTGCTGAGCGCTCCCCTCAAAGGGAACAAAACCATCAGACACAGTGTGGAAGGTGGTCAGGTGCAGAACCTTCATCTGCACCTTTTGGCAGGTTTGGAAACATGGTGGTTCAGCAGCAAGCGCCCCTTGAGTTCCAGAACAACTGTGCCCAGGCCAATCAGTCTTACTGTGTCAACCCCGGGGTGAAACTTGAGACGTCGTCCAACTCCTGCATGGAGATGAGAGCTGCTGGTCACAACATTGGAAGACCCAACTTCTCACAGATCACTGACGGGTCTTTTCCGCAGGGCTTCAAACAGCAGGCCTCCAATGGACCTCGGAAACAGAGCCACTTCCAGCAGAGCCACAGCAGCAGCACTTCCTGTCAGATCGGGAACAACCTAATGCTCAGCAAAACCTCTATGGACAACCTCCCCAACCTCTCCCAGGGATCTGCCCTTCATCCCAATCGGCAGGTCCATGTCCCTCACCCACCCAACGGTCACAGGAACTTGGTCAGGACCCAACAGTACCTCAATCCTGAAAACTCTGGTGGAATCCAGGCTAGTCTCAACCAGCAGCAGCAACTGCAGAGCAGTGGGGACCACTGTTCTCTCGCACATCAGGTATCTGGGCTGAAACTGGAGGCCCCTGATCATGGATACATAGAGCAGGGCTTCAGTGATTGCCTCTCTTACGAAACAGCAGATGGCAAGGCCTCCTCGTTCCCCGTCCTGCAGGACCAGTGCTTGCTGAGCTCCATGGTCGAGCCCGTGGGACAAAGTGTTAATGGTGGCAGCGGCAACTCAGCTGCCCTCCTCTCCCCTGGTACAGACCAGGTGACCAGCACAGTTGACGGCAGTGTGCCTGGTATATTAGACGAGGGGGTAAGTCTGGACTTTGGTGCCATGCTGGAGGATGGCTATGACCAAGGTAGCCTGGTCTCAGGGGTGTTGAGTCCTTCCATGTTCCAGGGTCTGTCCAGGACCTCATCACGTCTGACCACCCCTCGAGCATCTGCAACCTTCCACAGCGTTGCCCCCGGCCTGAACAACATGGCCATTGGCGACATGAGCTCTCTCCTCACCACACTGGCTGAGGAGAGCAAGTTCCTGGCTATCATGCAGTAGCTGCTCTCTCTCTGCTTTCTCCTCCCTTCGGAAAAAATGGAAAACAGGAAGAGAAAGACTCTGGTGTATGTGAAGATTAAGACCAAAGTGGCAATTATGAGAACTTTATTATGTACTTAAAAGTGTTCTGGAACGGGCAGTTGCCAAACCCATTTATTTTGTAAAAATGTCATCCCACACAGAAATGGGATGTGTCAAAATTATGTATAGATAAATAGTTATATTCCTTTTGTGGAATGTAGGCTATTTTTGGAAGCTCTTCTGTATTTCTATGTGATGGTGAGCAAAAAGTTCACTTCTTTAAAACAGTATTCCGTGTATTGTCACTGTTTTTTTTCTGTACACACTGTCTGTAAAAAAATGCATGTATCTAAGGTTAAACATGAACCCACAGGTACAAATCCATTGTTGTTGCAGCAGGTCAGACATGGGTCATTAATTTAACAGACCCCGATGATAACTTTATATATCATAGGTTTTTAATAAGTGTCGTATTTACATTTGTTGTCATTTTGTTTGATACTTTTGTGAATCTGTAAATGTTTCAGTGCTTCTACCAAGTTTTACCAAGTGGTGTTTTTGTGGAGAGTAACTGCGGTATGATATCGACCACATTCAAGTCTTCAAAGCACCGTAGATAGTCGTCTCCTTGATATCATGATTTAGTTAGTCTGGTAAGGTACTCACAAGTGTACATAACAGTGTTTTTCTATTCTGTTTGTGAGAATCTGATTATTGACGTTGGATTGCACGGTTGCTCAGAGCTGATATGGAAATGAACGTTTTCTCCTTGATGATCAAAGGTCCCATTTGGTGCTTTATGTATGCTTACATAAATAGATGAGAGTACTTCATGTTTTTAATGTGTCTTAACGACCAGCAGCGGTCCACAGCACATGTATTTTCCCTCACATGATGATAAATGATGTAAAGTGATGTTTTGTTTCATAGGAAACCATCTTGTTGTTTTCTCCAAAGCTCTTAAATTCAGAATGTGTACTGCCGTCTCGTATTGCAGTAACCTTGTCAACAGTGTTAGTATTGCCTTGCAGTCTGATGTGACTGAACACAGAATATTGAGTAGTTTACCTTTCATTCAGCGTCAGAGCAATGAGGTACAAATTACTTTATCGTTCTTTGGTACTTTTATCATTTTTTTTTAGCTGTGCATTGATGTTTTTCTTTTTTGTTCTTCAAAGAAGTAGAAATCATTTCCTTTTTGAGAGAAGGAAATTACACTGAGGTGTGTGCCTTATATGTATCTGCCTGTCAGTAAAGAGAAAGATCACTGCCAATTTTCCATTGTGAATTATGAGAAAAATTAAAAATAATAGTGTCTTGTGAGACCTGCAAAAAGATAAAATGACAGAACATTTATATAAGAAAAGTCTGACTATCAGAAAAGTTAAGATTTGCGAAATGCATTCTACTTTTCTTTGATTTTTGTTTTTAAGTTTTCACATTTACTGTGCTCTTTTATATATAATGTGTAAATACAGTACACTTTCTGTAGGTTTAGCAGAGGAAATAGGGGAAGTATCCTGGGGCCAATAAAGAATTGACTTTGAAAGCAGGGATTCCCAGGCCCCTGGGCAGAGGCCAGACACATCTGGCTCAGAGCGGAGCTCCAAGTGCCCAGCACTGCCCTCCGCCATAAGAGCCACTTTGCTCTTTTATAACTGACTACAAATGTTTGTATGGTTTTAATAAAAATGAGAAATTATAAAGAAATTACATTTTAAGTCTCCTTTTTTCTTCATGCTCTGACTTATAATGTATGACACACTGTGTTTAGCTATGGTTTTGTTTCTATGGATAAACAAAATAAAGCACTTGTGCTTTAACTCCTTTATATTACCATAAATCAAGTGTCATGCAACTCAAACACACTAAACAGATTTTTGATTGTGCTCATTAAAAATAAACACACATTTCATGGATGGAGATCTAGTGCTTCTGAGGCCCTCTTCTGATCACCCCAGAAATACCAGCTGCATCCTCATGAATTTGACAGCAGTATATATATATATATATATATATATACGTATATATATATATATATATATATATATATGTATAAGCATTAAAGGCTCTCATCTCTTCACGTTGAGATTAAAGCCAGTAGATGTTTAGTATCATTCACACCCACATCTTCACTTCTATCCCACGTGTATTTACAGGCCGACAGCCCATCAGCTCATATCAGAAGTCCTGTTAATGCGCTTCACACAAGCAGAGCTCTTGCATCATTCCAACTTCTCTAGACGGAGAAAAGTGGAAGTCTTTTCTAAGCGAGTCTCCCATTATGCTTTTTAGCAGCTCAACACAAGTGCAATCATGTGACAGAAATGAATGGCGCCGTTACGACTTTCCACTGCTGAGAGCTGGAAATTGTACCAACCCGTTACAAGATGGACCGTTTACTATCGATACTCTGAGGCTGCAGAAGCATGCCTCTTTCACCCTTCTGCCATCTCCAGACTGCACTTAGAGGGGTACGTAGATCAAATAAGCCCTTTTTAAAAACACCCAAAAAATGTGTTTCACTTCCTATTGAACATGTTTTCTATGAATGGAGCTATTAACAAGTAGATAAAATGAAGAAAGGTGGTTTGGTATACAATAGGAAACATTTTATTACTAAAAAGTTGTCTTATAGTGAAGGTGCTCTTTCAGCAGCGTTTCCACAACTATTCTTTATTGAAATCACAAATTGTTTTTTTTTTTAACCACTTAATGAGGGGAGAAAAATAATTAATCACACATGAAATGAGGGTAACTACGGATTATATACAACAATGGGAGAGGAGGGTCACAGGTGTGGCTTCAACAGGCCCACATTGTTAGGTGTCTTAACACACTAGGCTCATACAGGAGGCACTTGAGTGTGAGAGCCTTAAGAGCCAGGACCAAGTGAGAGTGCTGGAGGGAGGGGAGGTTTTAAAAAAAAAAAAAAAAAAATAATAAAAAAAAAAAATGGAAATGTCCAGCAACAGAAAACAATGACTACCTGCTTTTGAAAAAATGTCAAGGAGTACATAATATGCATCTATTCCTTCAATTCAGACCTGAAATCTTGGTTAGGGTGGTTGCCGTCACATGAAGGACACAGATAGACATACAGAGCATTTACACAGGCCTGCACCACAGAAACCTAGAGCACAAAGGGTGCACAATCAAAAGCATGCATCGCCCCACCATGACAATTGCTGTTTAAAAAAAAAAAAAAAACAGAAAAAAGAACTGATGTATTTAAGTCATCGGCAACTACGACAAAACTCAACCGTCTGCTGCTTGAGATTGTTAATGCAATAGACACTCAGTATTTACAGGATTTTATACTTTTTCTTTTTAAACATCGGTCGCTCCAATGCCAGTTAAATAAAAAAAAAAAAAAAAAAGTCCATAACTGCATTGCCGGGTATGAGGAAGAAGTATACAATGATCTATTTACAATAAAACGCAAGTATGAATCCATGAACAGAAATAATGTTGAGGAAGAACAAAAAGAAACATATCCTGTCTGTGGGTCGGGCTGCTTCACCGCAGAGCCAGTTCCTGTCTGGAGCCGGTATAGTGGTCGTCTGCTCTGGGGCTGTGTGGCGTTCAGGGTGTCAGATCTTCTCCTGGATAAACGGGTGCTGCAGGGCCTGGTTGATGCTGATGCGTTTGGCGGGGTCCAGCATCAGGGTGCTGTCCAGCAGGTCCTTCAGCTGCATCACCTTCTTCCTCTGGTCCTCGGGCAGTCGCTGGCCTCCTATCATGTCTGCCAGCAGGTCTTTGGTGGGGTTGATGGTGCTCATCACCGTCACCTTCTCCTGATGACGCAGAAAAACGAACAGCCAGTCAAGTAACATTTCACACTTACTTGTTTTTGAAAGCCGTTTTCAGCGGTTGAAAAATGTGAAAGAACGCCTTACCCTTTCTGTCACTTTGTCTACTTCAATGTACAGGAAGTTCAAATTCTGATCGAAGTGCTGGTCTTTGAACAAGCCTTTACGGATCATCTGAGGAAAGAAAAGTACCGCATTGCATCAGCCGAAACTTCTTGAGCACTGCATGGAGCAGCAGCATCGTGGAGGAAAGGAGAGACAACAAGTGAAGGAACTGAAAGCACATGATGCAACGTTACCTTGTTGGGCATCTTGCCCTTGAGGTCCATAGCTAGTTTGATCATGTGATTGTTGGAAGATCCGGGAAAGAGGATTTTGCCAGTGTAAAGCTCGTATAAAGTGCAGCCCACAGACCACATGTCGATCCCATAGTCGTACGGCTTTCCTATGACTTGAGACAAACAGAAATTGTGAGAAAGGTCCAGTTTAAAATGTGACCGGTCAGCGGTGAGAAAAGCCATTTACACAAAGGAACTCACTGATTTCTGGAGCTCTGTAGAATCTGCTGACAAGGTACGGTGTGATGTCGTTGTCAGCGACATGTGATGCAGAACCAAAATCACACAGCTTCAAAATGGTCTTTGACTCATTCACCTTCATAGGACAATAAAAACACACAAAATTATGCTACTGTCATCATTTTACGACCTGAATTAAGTAGATGTTTGTGCTTGGTGGTGTACCAGGATATTGTCCGGCTTGATGTCAGCGTGGAGTATGTTGCATCGTTTTAGCAGCTTGAGGGCTAAGAAGAGCTGCTGGCTGTAGGAGCGCACAGCCTTGATGTGAAGGCCGACGTCTTTGCCGTATTTCTTCAGCACCTCTCGCAAATTCATACTGTGGGCGAGAACACAAACGAGGCGGTCAGGAGGCGAGGCCGTCACACAAACGCCGCCAACAGCCACAATCGCAAATGATGAGAAGGAAGGAGATAGTACCTGAGAGGCTCGAACACCAGGCAGAGATGCTGCTTATGGTAGAAGTGCCTGAAGAGGCGAAGGCAGTGGAACTTGTCATCAGGATCAGCATCGTTCAGCTTCTTGAGGAACTCCAACTCTTTCAATCCGGTCTTCTGCCTGTCAACCAACAAAAAAAACATCCCATATGTGAGAAACTCAGTCATTGACAGGACTGCTGTTGTTGTATTGTCTTCAACAGCCAGAATGTGGAGGATAAAGCAAAAAAAAAAGCCTACTCACATGAGCTCATTGTTTCGGATGATCTTGACTGCCACCTCCTGGCCGGCCCTGGCAGTGTCCCTGGCTCTGATGACATTGCTGAACACACCCTGTCCGGTGTAGCCATAAACATCATAGCGCTTGTCTAGTGTCTCCCCGATGTTCACGCCTGAATAACAACACAAAGTTAGGAGCTGGATAGACAGGCCAACGGTGCACTTCTGCTCACATAACAGGCACCTGTCTAAGAAAATAAAAAGGGCTCAGAGCTTACGGTAGTATCCCTCGGCATCGGTCCAGTTATCCCTGAGGTTGGGGTTCTCCTTGAAGTCCTTCCCCACACCTGCTGCTCTCATCCTGGCGCTCTGCAGAAACGACGCAGAAATGACACAAAAACGAGGTCAGTGGCTCACTGTGCTTCCTCCTGTCATCTTATTTTCCGCTCAAACTCCATAATAATGCAGAGGATTGTGAACTTGACCGCCAACAGAAAAACACTCACGTCAAAGTCAGCAGCAAACATGTCATCTGACTCTGTGAACATGTCCGGGGCTGAAGGTTTCTTTGGGTTGGCTCCTGGAAAGGACGACAAAAACGATAAAAACAATATGTAGGTGAATTTCTGGTCAAGTGAAACGATGTAAAACAGAATATCTGGAACGTGTTCTGATTCACATACTCTGCAGAGATCAAAACATGCTGCAGGGGGCAGAGACACCCAGGCTTTGGACTACAAGCCAGCAACTGAATGAACACATGACAGAAAGAAACAAAATTAACTCTGCACTTTCTCACACAAATCAAGGTACTGAACACCATTTTAGTTTGGCGTAGACCACAATCTTTGGCTGTAAAACTGCGGGAAAGGTGCGAATATTAATGCACTTTTATAGTTGAATGAATTTAGAAAAGCAGGGCTATGTTTGTATGGAGCTTCTTTTTGTCCCATTTTAACTAGCCATACAAGAGTGATGTCCTCATGGTGACTAGTGTGATCAGAGGGAACATTCTGGCCAGCAGATGTGGAGGAACAATATCAGAATGTGAAGAAGCACCACTTCTGAGAAGTGTTTAGGACAATAATTGACATGTGTGCACTATCTGACACAGAAAAAATCCTGTGTCTAAAACAGAGAGATGTTACCTTTGTAGAGAAATGACTGGCAGTCACCTGCGGTGCGCACACCTGACTGTGTTGTTCATTCAGTTGGCTTTGTTTGCTGACGTGTGTGATGCTTTCTAATGGGATAATTACCGTCTTTCTCCTGGGCGATGAGGTTGTGCTTGGCTTTGATGCTGGCCTCGAAGGTGTTGAGGTTCTCGCGCTCGTACTCCTTGACGTCTGCGGCGACTCGCTCGAGGATGTCGTCGGGCGAAGGCGACCGGCTGCGTGTGCTGCTCTGGGGGCTGCTGGGCTCCGATGCCATGTTGGTGTCTTCGCTCACGACCTTGTATTTCTGTTCAACGCGGAGCGACCAAGAGAATATGTCTCAAACACAGTGCTGCATTAGATGTGTCATTTGCTTGTCTGAAAAGGCAACAGACCTGGACGATGGCCAGGCGCTGCTGGCGGCGTTGTTCAATGAGAGCTTCTTCATCCACCTCCTCTCCATCAAAGTCCTCTAACCTGCAAACAAGAACAAGGACTTTAATCTAAAGATGGAATAATATATTTCCACTGTGAGTAAATCTGACATGGAATTATTTATCTTTTTTATCTACTCACACTTCTTCCTCTGAGGACTCCTGGTCCACCTTCATGCCCTCTGAAAGGCTACCCTTGAACTTATCCTCATCTCTGCTGCGTCGTCGTCTCCTGTCCCGGTCCCTGGACGTTGAGCGTCGGTACTGTCTGAGCCTACCATAGCGGTCTCTGTCCCCGGATCTGTGAGGCATAGATGTCATTTCAAAACCACATTCTGGTTGCAGACAGTCAAACCAAATGTCCAAACCTTAAAAAGTGCCATCACCGGTGTCCAAGCGGAGACCTGCTCCGTCTGCGGGGGGAAGAGCGGGAGCGGCGCCGTGGCGATGGTGACCGTCGTCTCAGAGGCGATCGGCTCATCCTGCGGCGAGCAGCTGATCTGGGACTGTTCTCTCTTGACCGATCTCTGCCCGTGCCCATATCTGGCCGGGGACGCTTCCTGTTGAGACATGGGGTGACAGGACAGACAAGCTCAACTGGACAGTGTAGTCACAGTTACAGAAAAACCGCCAGGAACAAATTTCTCAAACATATCAAACACTTGAGTGATGACATTAATAACTTCAACCAACCTCAGTGGTGAGTCCTGCCTGTCAGCGTCCCTCCTCCTGGTGTCCAGTGAGCGGCTGCGGGCCCTCCTGGGTGGGGACCTTGTCCTGGATGGAGAGTGGCTCTGTTTGGACATCCTCTCTGCGGCACTAGCCGAGGCGTAGTGGGCATCTCTGTGGCGAGGGGAAGTGCTGCGTTTCCTCATGGGGCTGTGAGCTGCTCGCCTGTGAGGGGAGCGGTTCTCCTTCCCCGATGAAGCATCCTTGGACGGGGACTTGGCCGGCCGCTTGTCTCTGTCAGCATCTGAGCGACTTGGTCGTTCTCGTCCAGCTGATCTGGACCGTCGGCTCCCTCGCTCCTGGTTTGGTCTGTCGTCACGCTGCGGCGAGGAGCGTTTGTCACCACGGCTGCTTTTCTGCTCTCCTCTCCATGTGGTAGGGGAGTTGGACCTCCTGGTTCTCTCCTTGGACCTATCAGTGCTGTCCCAGTGCTTTCTGTCTTTCGACTTGCTTCTGTCACGGCCTCTGTCTTTAAAAGATGAGTCCTTGGTGGTTTTGGTCACCTTGTCCTGCTTTGACTCCTTGGTCTGTCCTAGCCTGTCTGTAGACTTACTGCGACTTCGACGCTTGGAGCTGGATTTACCTCCCTCCGTTGAGTCCCGCCTAGATTTGCCACCTTTCCCCCCTCTGGGAGATACAGTTTTACCTGAGCTGCCCCTTTGACGCTGTTCTCCATTTCGGATTCTACCATCTCCGTCCTCTTCGGATCCAGAGTTATAACCCTGAAGGATCAGGCCCATCCCTGACTGGACCTTTCCCTCCATCAGCTGGCTGTCCAGCTCTGCTTTGATCATGGCCCTCTGTTTCTCCAAATCCTCCAGTAAGGCCCTGTCATCCAGACTGGGATTTCCAGAGGAAGGAGAGGAATCAACTTTTCTGTGGCCTGAGGAGGCCAAGAGGGCGGCGGCAGAGGGAGAGGAGCCCTCTTTGCGTTTGTGTTTCCTGTGTTTGTGACGATGCTTGCGTTTGCGGTCCTTGTCCTCGTCAGAGGCGTGCTTGTGTTTTTTGTGCTTACTGCGATGCTTGTGTTTTTTCCTCTTGTGTTTACCGCCGCTGCGATGTTTGGCCCCCTCCTCTGTCTTCTCGCCATTAGTCTCTGCCTCCTCCTAAGACAAAGCAACACATCTTGTTACTTATTCAGGTGGTTAGCCTGCGTAAATGTACAGATATGTTGTGCCGTGATATTTTCTCTCCAATTTTATGTGGGATATTATAAGACAATATGAAAACATCATCACAGCACAGAATGTTTGGCCTATGTTTGTCTCTGCTTTGTGTGCTAGTTTTTCATGTTAACTTTAAGTGTTTGTTATATTGCCTTCAACATGTATATAAAAAAAAAAACACCACATTAAATGTGTTACGATGACTATTTGCTCTTTAATGGGCAGAATATTAACTTAAATTGATGTTATTTCAAAACCAAACTGAAGGTAGAAAGTACCAGAATCACAGCATCACACCACTTAAGATATTTAGGTCTGGCTGTTGTCACCCCTACCTCTTCGTCCTCCTCTTCTTCCTCCTCAGACATGTCTCCACTGTCCTCATTTGCACTTCTTTCATGGCTCTCCAATTCCTGCTTCCTGTTCAGAAGAGTTGCAAACTTAAGTAGTGATCACACAATATTACACAGAATAATGACCAGTAACATAATCAGAATGTGTTAATTGACAACATTTTTTTAGGAAACCCTGTTCCAGTGCATGACATAACCAATACACACAATTTCTTTCTACACAATAATAATACCAATCACCTTACCTTTCTCATTAAGGAACTAAAATTAACATGTGCATTAAGTGACAATGATCCCTGGTAATAAACCCTAAGGTCACAGAGGCTTGTCTCTCCTCCATCCCTAGTAACCATTGGCAACCAGGGCCCTGATGTCCTTTGGCACCAAAAAAAAACTATTTATTTTACAGCGGTGAAACATATCTTGTTTCTTACAGCGATTTATAGAAACATATATATAACACACAAATAAAATAATAATCGTTAGCAGTGGTTTAGTTTAACATAGGTAGCATTTCTTCAATAAACACGTGTTGGTTTCTAGCATGTCGTGGAATAAATCTATTCCATTACAGTCCCTACGACACGTGTCGAATAAAGCACCAACTTAATCGCTATGAGCTCAAGTTAGCAGAGGTTATCATTAGATAAACCATGGTTACGTAATGTGTTGAATTTAGCCGTAAACATCAGCAACATTATTCAATAACGTTAACAACAATTGCTGCCAATTAATGTGGATATATCTGCGTGTTAGAGTGGGAACAAGCCTCATTTGTCACCATGAACACTTGACTTGTTCGCGTTTACCCTGAGCACGACCGCCAAGACGATTCTCTCTCTTTAGCATGGCTAAGCTAACTGCTCTTAGCAAAGTTAGAGCTAGCTAGCCTCATCCTCGGGCAGCTTCTATCTGTGCTAACGCTGCCTGGTCGGACGACCATCTTTGACTATGTGTTATGAGGGGACATATTATGGAAGTAGATTTGCATTTCTATATGCTGCGTTTTAGCGACACTTGAAGCCAGGGCAGCTAAAGAACGTTAGCTACCTGGCTAAGAACGTTAGCCAGCCGTTGGTAATGAATTTAGCTAGCCCCGGCAACAACGAGAAGCTGCTGCTCTGCTAGCCTCTGCAGCCATAACTCACAGATCAGCTCCTCTTTGCTTTCAAACAGGGAAGACTCTTACGTCCCACCATCGCGATCGCATTATCTTAAATTAAATAACTTACACGTGTTCGTTGCCATTATTCATTCTTGTGGACGCGATGTCCATCTCAACGTCGGCCATTTTCCTCAGCTGAGGGGCCTTTTCTTCTTTAAATGTTTTGACTACAAACGTATAATAATATCAAAAGGCCGATGCGCCCTCTGCTGCTCTGGCGCCGCTCTGCAACGCTGGTCCATGCACTGCAATTTGTCTTCTGTCCACTAGGGGGAGTGCTGGTGCCTTACATAAAGGTTTCCAGCATACAGTCTGTGGATAACACACTATGGGAGGTTTAATTAATAAGTGGTGGAGGGAGTATTCAGATCATTGTTTTAGTAGAAGTTGTACTATCACAGTGTGAAATACTCCTTTACTCATTCACCGTCAACTAATTTGCAATAATTTCCACAGTCACGGGTTTTTTTTTTTATTTTATGTCTATTTCTATATTCGATTATTTATAAGTCATATATTTAGGGCCCGAGCAGACTGTGAAACAGGTCCACAAGGGACCTATTGAAACTGTAGTGTTTATTATTCTTATTAGGGCCTGAGCGGACTGTGAAACAGGTCCACAAGGGACCTATTGAAACTGTAATGTTTATCCTTCTTCTTCTTATTATTATTATTCCTGTACATCTGTTTTCCCCAATTTGACCCCTTTCCCAACGTTAAAAAGTTGTATAAATTTGTACATTCCTGCGGTCCGCCCCGAAATTCAATATTTTGGGGTGTTCGCACACGCAAACGAGTAACGGTGTTCATGTAGCAGCGCCGCATCTTTCGATTTTTTCACCAAGAAAATACGTTTGGCTTTTTGATGGCTTGAATAAACTCATATCATCATGAAAGTTGATACACAGGTCAAGGGTGGCGACCTCTAACATCTGATGTGGTCCACACCAATGGGTGGGGCAAAATGGCCCCATAGCACCCCCTTGAAATTTTCAAAAAACCCCTCCCCATAGGGGTTTTCATGGAGTCGGAAGATGTAAATCAGTACACACGTATACCATGACCAGACACACAAAAAAGTCTCTTGCACCAACTGTCTATTCCAAACAGGAAGGCAGCCATTTTGTTTCAACTCTTCATTTTGGCGTGATTTCCACATTGAACCATCGAATGGCCGTAACTCCATTGTGTATTGTCCTAATCGCTTGACGTTTATTGCCCCCTGCTCGCACCGTACCCATCTAATGCCCAACCGCGACATACCGCGAGGGCCCTACATAATACATACATCTAGTTTATTTATTGTGTTTAATTTAATTATGGCAATTCTTTTCTTTTTATTGCATGCTGTACACATTTATAACTTGTTACTTATTTATTACCTGATTACTCCATCAGTGTTGTTTTTTTTTTTCTTACTATAACTTGTTTATGCTGCTGTAGCAAGTGAATTTCCCCCAATGAGAGATGCATAAAAACTAATCTACTATCTCAAAGTAAAGTATAAGCACCAGGGTCTAGTCTGCTTATTGTATAGATATATAATGTCACTGGACAATGATTATTGATGCTTTAGTGCATCTTTAATACTTTAATGTTGCAACAGATGATTGTGTGGTTTATTTCAATTACTTTGTTGAAAAGTTTTAGAGTTTTAGAAACTAACCATTTTGTTCTTACATGTTTATTTTTAACATAACTGTACAAATATGTTGGCTTTAGTGTATTTTGGGATGGGTTTCTAAACTTCACAAAATGATCCATGTAGGACTGGAGAAAAGAATATGTGCAAACAGAGATTTCATGGATGGAGATTTTAAGCATGAGAATTAGAAAGTATTCATATAACCCACACAGTGTTCAGATCTGGTTTCTCTTCAGACATGCTGTGCTGAACAGTGTTAAACTCTGAACCATCAGCGCAGCAGCGCTGGGTGCAGACAAACAGGCTGCAGAAAAGAGAAGAAAACAGCAAAGGTCAGACTCTGGGAGGCTTGCTTAGTTTGTTGAACCACAGCATGGTCCTGGAAGTCAGTTAGTGGTTCGTGTGGTTTTCAGGGCCCTTTGTGCACCATGGAGAGCATGATGCCATTGTGCTCCTCACGGTGCTTCAGGCCCCACAAAAATATTGCATGAGTGGTTACTTTTAATTTTCTCTCAGCATCATAACATTAAAAGACCAGGATCCTGCCCTGTATTTGTTGGTGCAGTAAGTACGTCTAGTGGTGCTTCATTTCTGTTTTATTGCCTGATTTACAAGGAAGTTATCCTGCATTATGTATATTTTTACTAATACTCTTTGTATTGTCTTTGTTTTTCATTATTAGCATCTTTCCTGTGGGAGATATGACTTCATCTGCACTTCTAGCAGGTAAAAATCCTGACATTAAACTTGAATTTGTTGATACTGTAATATTGCATCCTATTTATCCTCCATTATTGAGCAGTATTGTCTTGAAAGAGACTTTTACAGTGCAAAGCAAATTATGGGTGGAAGAAATTATCCTGACTTATACACATTTTGTAAGTATTATTAAAGTGATGCTGTTTATGTCAGGATTGAGGCAAATAGTAGTACACACTGAAATCTCCTATTCTGAATGTGTAATTCAGTGTTTTCACTCTACAAAGATCAAGTCTGACAGGCAAAGACATCTAATATTTAGCTGTGGAAGTATTTCAGTGTTTTAATTTGTATCACTCTCACAATGAGATAAGCAATTTACATTTCCGGACTTTTATGATACGCATCAGAACTGCACAGAGGATGATGCACACATGAAAAGCCCATTATCAGACATGTTGATCCTTTTCAGATGGGAAACCACCAAATGTGATGTGGAAAGTGTCAAAATATCAAACCCCACATCCTGTCTGGCGTTTCCACTTGGTTAAATGTTAAAACATAATCAGACAGATCTGAGACACTGAGCTGCAACACAAGCAAACAAAATCAAAAATGTAAGAAGAGGGCAGTTGCTGACATAACTTGATGAAATCACACAAAGATGTGAGAGCATTCAGGGCTTTATTATCCACACCTGACAGTTTTATATGAAGCAGTAAATTGTGTTATTGTGAGGGACCTTTCTCATTCACAGCCATAATGGAGGCATGTAGTAAGTACCACAGCATCAATGTTGACATCTCTGGCAGATGACAGTCCTGCAGTCCTTTGATTTGTAAAAAGAAAAAAATCCTTTGAACTAACTAGCTTTTCCCCTGTTTCTAGTCTTTATGTGAAGCTAAGCTAAGCTAAGTGTCTTTTTTCCATAAATGTCAAACTAGCATGGGTCCATTGGTGAATATTTTTTTTACTAACTTTCCATAAAACTTCCCATGAGTGCTGTATGTCAGGCTGAAGTGTATAAATCAATGTTCATCTAGAATATTTTCATAATACGTTTGCATAACCAAAATGTAGGAACAATACTTTACATAAATATAGGTGTGATTTATGGCATGAGTTGGAACTTGGCTCTCCATAGAGAGGAAATAAACCTTGGGTCTGCCTTGACTTTTAGGGCCTCTGCTCTCCAAGCTTCACTGGAGACACAATAAGGACGAGGCTATAAAACACGAGGTCCAGCAGATGCTCGGTGAAGACGACCACAGTCCATTATACGGCCTGTTAAAAACACTTTCACCCCAGCTCCTGCACTCTTCATTGGGTTTTGTCTGCTGGCGTGGACGAGGGACAGAGTTATGGTTTGGAGGGACTTCCTGTCGAGCGAAGCTCTGTCACAACTCACAATGTGTCTCAATGAAGAGGGAACGCCTGTTTCCATCAGCGCAGATGCTCTTTGTTCCCAGACAGATGTGTCCATCTTTATGTTTTTCCTTCTTTTCTCCTCCTTTCTGAACAGTTTTACTTTACGAGCCTCTGATGTTTGATTTTCTGAAAGAGCGGTGGGATTAACAAGGGCGCAGGGGCAGGTTTGGGAGTGCGACCCATGCATATGGAGGTTACGAGTAGAATAATGAATAATAGCGATCACTTTTCTGGTGTCATCATAGGTGATCTGGATCCAGCTGGTCCATCATGGTGAGCTCAACTGGACACCACTGCAGGTATGTATGTGGAAGTCTGGAGTTTAGCATTTAGGGACTAACAAATGAACACTTCCATCCTTTTGCTGCACTATTAAACACAAGGATGTCAGCCTTAAGCTATGTTGTAGGTCCAGCACCCAGGTTTCAAGATAAACATCCATCATCAGGTGCAACACTGACCTCATGCATGGTCTTAAACACAGATTGAAGAAATAGCTTAACTTTCAATGTTTACTCCAGTTATTTTCTTTTTTACTGAGATTAATAAACACAATCATAAGAAGCTGCATCTTCCACTGATTTTTATCGTTGCATAGAGCCAGGCTAGCTGTTTCCCCCCGTTCCCAGTCTTTATGCTAAGCTAAGCTTTTTTTGTTGTTTTTGTCAGCACCTATTCCCACCGTAAAACACCACAAGTCTTACATATAAATGAGGTCTCAGATGTTGTAAACTCTACACTAAAATCTAATATACAGTCACATACTGTTAATCCTTATTATGGTGCAGAGCGGTGCCTCTGTTTGTAGGGTTTTTTCCTATCTTGCTACTATCACACAAACAACATGTCCTCTATCTGGTGACACATCAGCCTCTCGTCAAACAAACAACCCTCAACATCCCCTCGCTGTCTTACTTCCCCACACACAGTTTAAGCCTCGGCTCTGCTGTAACCAGTGACAAATGTGTTTAGGATTCTGCACGAAAAAAAGCGTTTAGGGTTGAGTGGGCAAAAGTCTATTTTTCCATTTGAAGTTGACTCTTTCTGAGGAATTATACTGGAATGAGGTACAGAGGCAGAATGTGCTGACTGTGTAAATGTGGCCAAACCACAGATTGAAGCATGGTCGAAGAACAGACACATCCTATTATTATGCAGCGACTGAACGGCTTTTCTGATAATACCGGGGCGGTTTTTCTGTGTAATACAATCACTCGCTAATCATTGGCACTGTAAATGAAATGTGCAGTGTACAGCATCTCTGTTTGGAAAAAAAAAAGACTTTTACAGCTGTTAGATGGACTGCTGTGAATGGAGACACTCATTGTCCCCAGAAGATGAGTCAAACTGAGAAATACTGCTGTTTGTTTGTGAAATATCTCAATAGTTATTCAATGGATTGCCATGAAATATGATTTAGATGTTTATGATTCCCAGAGGATTAGTCTGAACATATTTGGTGTTCAGACTTTTAGCTCCATCCTCAGGTCAAAATTTAAAATACATTTTAAATTTTGGTTTTGACCAAATTCTGCAAAACTATTGACAAAATATCAGTAATTATATTTAATAATATCTTGAGTTTGTGCTAAACACAGATGTCAGCACACGAACATGCTAAAGATGTTGACCATGGTGAACATTGTCATTAGAAGAGTATATTAGCCTGTTAGCATGTTGCTCACAGCATGGCTGTTTTCATTCACTTTTATTCATTTAATGTCAACAGGTGGCACCACCATAAATTCATATGTAAATGTTAAATAATGTTCAGAGCTGAATGGTGAAGAAGTTTAAATATAAGCTGTCAGACAAAGGCTGGCATTAAAAGCTTGGATGTCAGTCTGAAATTATAGTTCTTCAATGCTGCCTACTGACTGTATCACAGCTATGTTTGGTTTTGTTTTTTTCTTTTCAGGATGACTCAAATCTGCCTCTGTATAGGTTTATACCAAACTGTAACCCACACCTGTACCACCTTATTTCATGGTTCCAGTCATCACAGTAATTCTCTTCCCGCTGTATAATTTCTACTGTTGTAATGACACACATCACTGTGTGGACAGCAGCTCTACATTCATACAGTTAATATGATTCAGCAACAAACACTGACATGACTTATCACAAACTGTTGGCCCTGTAATAAGCCTCGTCAATATTCAATATGCTCACAAAATATTATGATTGCATGTTTAGCAGTAGTTACTTCAGACATTTTTTTCTCATAAAGCAAGCTTTAATTTACCTAATGCCCATGTTGAGGAAGAAGAAAGGGACATTTAAACATGTGTAACATTATTGGTTCCAATATAATGTCGACAAAACACTTCCAGTAAGTGACCTCATGAACAATAAAGTGCAGGGAAATAACAGGACATGTCAAGTACCTAATTAAATTGCATCTATGGTTACGTTTGTAATGGTTAGACTGAAACAAACACAGCGGTGCCATTGTGAGTTCAGCAGGGGCACAAAAAGCACATGCTCTCTTTCATGAAATGTAACGATGCATTACTGCTAGATTGTTTTCTCTGACCTCAGCAGGGCAATATTAAAGGTGCCATGATGTAAAAAATGTCTTTTAAATTATAATGCAGGTTTAGTTCTGTATAAACACTGTGAAAGTACTGAAACACAGAAACATACAGAGCCTGTGTTCACAAGTTTGAAAAAAGCCGTCAGGATTTCTGTAACTTTGTGATGTCACAACTCTACAGTATTCAGACGTAAACAGTATTAATATATCTCAGTTTTATTTTTGGTTGCATTGTACGAGATACGTGAATGACATCAATACGTAAGCATGGACTCAAACGGTGGCCTAGCAACGCAATTCTGTCACAATTCTGCTGAAATGGAGTTTCAGACAGAAGGGCACGATACAGACATAGGCTACGTCTGAAATTCCATATTATACACTACATACTCAATATGTGCACTATCATCCAACATACTTTTGAGTGAATAAATGTACTATACATCTTTTTGGACGCACTGCTTAATAACCGCCATTGTCCGTTGTGTTGTTGTCATCACCGCTACATTGCATTGTGGGACATTTATGCCAGTCGCATACTGTAATATTTACCGGAAATAGTACGCACATCACGTACTACATCACGCTGTGTTTTTAATGTTCTAGTAGAAATATAAAATACAAACATGAGCCTGATTATGAGAATAATATGGAACCTTTAAGTTTTCTACACATGTGCATTAGTGTGGAAGGAGTGTTTCACAGCTTGCTATTTCCTGTACTGTTACGAATTGCTTTTACCAGAATTGCTCACAGTAATTACAGCTGAATTACTTGACTTAGCTGTGACCTCCTGTAAAGCTCTTTTACTGATGAAACATTAGCATGCTGCTGCAGATCTGCTCTTTCGGCTACAATACTGTTATTTTGTGGAGACATGAGCTATGTGAGGTCAGCAATGGAGAATCCTGCATTCTGTATGACCAAATGTTAATGCTCCCATGGCACAAGAAGAGCTGCTGGATTTGGTTTCTCTTCTCCTCCTGCTGTGGTTATTTCCAGACAACTCATTTCAAGATTAAGTGCACTGATTTAAGAATGTGGCATCGAGAGAGAGACGTGAAATCCAGAGGGATCGCCTGTGAAAGCTGTGGAGAAAAAGAGCAAAATAAGCTGTTACTGTTGATTATAAATGAGATGGACAGTTTTGTCCCTGCAGCTCTTTACATTCTTTGCATAATAATACCATGTTGTCAAGGAGGGAGGAAGGAAGGAGGCAAGGAGGAAGGAGGGGAGGAAGCTGCTGAAAGGAGAGGTCACATCCAGACAGTGTGAAGTGAAGTGACAGGACTGGAGGGATCTGTGGACTTTGACAGAGAGATAAACTGCTGTCAGATCGATAGGCTGATCAGTTTCTGAAGGGGCGGTATCTATCTCTGAGTCTGAAGTCTGCTTTTCTCGCTCAGATGATCTTGCCACGTTTGAGATCCCGCCTGTGATGGGCTGCGCACTCACAGCTGCTGCCAGACCAAGAAAAGTTTCCTCTGACTCCTCTTGCTGCACAGATTGTTTTTATTTTCTGATCCTCTCGTCTTCTCCTTGCTGTCTGCCCTCCAGCGCCTCCCAGCATGCTGGGCTGAGCCGACGCCTCAGCATTTAAATGGCATCGGCCGTGTTTGAGGGCACCTCGCTGGTCAACATGTTTGTCCGGGACTGCTGGGTCAACGGGATCCGGAGGCTCATCATCAGCCAGCGGGGAGAGGAAGAGGACTTCTTCGAGATCCGGACCGAGTGGTCTGACAGGAACATTTTATACTTGCACCGGAGTTACGCAGATCTGGGTCGGCTGTTTAAAAGACTGCTGGAGTCCTTCCCTGAGGACAGAAGAGAGCTGTCCAAGTGTCCCCTGATAGAAGGTGGGTGGTCTGGTGACCTGAACAAATACAACTAAAACACTACTGTGCTCTGTTAGGGTCACATTTCAGGGGCGTAGCAGCAGATTATGGGGCCAGGAGGAGGTGTCCCCTCCCCCAATTTTCACTTTACCTGCACACTACATTTTATAGTCTGCAACAATTAATAAATCAGTTATTAACTGTTACATCAATCACTGTTTTGATAATCAAGTTTGTTTTTCAAGAAAAAAAAGTCAAAGCAATCACATTACAGCTTCTTGTGTTCTTGTGTTTTTTTTTGTGTTCCGCCAAGGAGGTTATGTTTTCACCGGGGTTTGTTTATTTGTTGGTTTGATGTTTTGCAAAATAACTCAAAAAGTTGTGGACGGATTTTGATGAAATTGTCAGGGTTGGTCAGAAGTGGGCTAACTTAAAACTGATTAATTTTTGGTGGTGATCAGATTAGATTCAACGGCACCACCAAAAATTAATCACTCAGCCAATCCTGAAAATTTCGTCAAAAACCGTCCATAACTTTTTACTGTTACTTTGTTACTTTGCAAATCGACAAACCAACAAACAAACAAGCTGGTGAAAACATAACCTCCTTGGTGACGGGGGTTAACTGTAAATAAAAAAGTTGCCGCCTCGGAGGTCTGCACTCTCTGAGTGCTTTTCTAGTTTAGTTTTGTAATCTGGGGTTTTTGGAAACACTGACCGCATTTTTCACCATTTTTGGACATCTTATAGAGCAAGAAACTAATCAGTTAAATGGTAAAATAACTGATAGCTTAATCAGTAGTGAAATTTAGTTGAAAATTAGAGCAAGCAAATATTTAGTACTTTGTCTTCTTGAAACACTGTAAAAAAAACTTTGTTAAAATATCATAAATTATTCTGTCCATGCACTGACAGCTCATCACTAATTTCTTCTCCACGAACAATACAGTGACTATTTTTCTTTATTTTATTAAACTTTTTGGACTTCAAGTTTTGCATCTTTGGTTCTATCAGACCAGGAAAATATCCACCCAGGTAGTGTTGTACTGCTGGGGTGGAAAACTTTGCCTCTGTCTGTGCAGGAAACCCCCTGTAATGATATTCCTGTTTATATTTTGCCTCAGTTACAATAACAGCTGCTTTTTTTCTGTTTTTTGGAGCTTGTTCCTTCCATGTTTGTGGCTTACAATCAGATCATGAAAGGTATTTGCTCCTCATCTGTGACTCCCATGGTTAGATGATACTGTCAGACATCACTCCCAGTGTAAGGCTTCACTAGTAATGAAGATTATTTCCACTTCTAGTGTAGGGCATTAAAGCAGGAAAACACAATCCAAAACAGTTTAGAGATAATCTGGACTAACCTCCTTCATAGTCTGGATTTACATGCTCCTGTTTGGACAGGTTAATATTTAACACAGTCCACTTTGAGGTGTCACATTAGCAGACCTATCACATAGCCTGGAGACCACGGGACCGACATGCTGCTGACAACATGTTCCTAATCCTGGTCAATATTTAGGAGCTAAAAGGCTTTTAAGGCTGCTTTCTCTTCTTTGTGGCCTAAAAGTTATATTTGCTCTCTGCGCCAAACGCATCACGACTCTTTAGGAGGAATGGATGTAGCTGGGATGTTTGAGTAGCTTTTATCTGGTGCTCAGGAACTGACCTCAGCTCTGCTTTGATCAAAGGAAATGGCGCATGTGTTGCTGATAATGGGAAACAACACAGGGAGGACTCTTGACTCAAAAACCTGCAAACTCAGTTCCTCTGAGAGCAAATGAAACATGAATTATCATTAATCAACTATGAAAAACAACTTGATTTACAGGTTGAAAGGTTGTAATGTATGAAAAGGTGCTGCGAAGGCTTTGTAGAGGGTCATTTCTGGCCACGTAGCCCAAACCTGTCTTGACCTTTGACACTGTGGTGATGCTAGCAGATCTGGCAGAACTCCTGACTTGTTCTTCTTCATAAAAGTGTTTTGGAAAACATCTGTTTAGCGATGAATTCGCTTCCCGGCTGAGCACCGAAATAGCAGATGAGCATGTTGACGGCTCGTTGCAGCATTGTGGAAACAGACATTTTGGACCTAATGACTCACTTTTCACTTCTTTATTTTACTGTCTGTCACCCTTCATGTCCTGAAACAGATATCGGCACTGCCTACGTCACTTTAGTGACTCTAGCTGCTTTGACTAGTTCATGGATGGATGGCAAGCCACAGGGTTAATAACATTCCCCTAATGTCCTTTCCTTAATTCCTACCTCTGTTCAATATATCATTTGCATCTCCTCTTAGTTGCCACTAAAGATTGAAAGTCACTCTGAACAAAAACATGCAGCTCTGTCCTTTCTCAGTCCACTTTGCTCCAGTTTCGGGCTCTGCTCATGTTTTCCTGTTTCTGCGCTGCGTCTAAGCAACAAGGAAGGCGTGCAGAGCTTTCAGACTAATGTCATGATGAGAGCGAGGAGGAGGGGAGTGGACTTCCCATATTTAGTCCCTCTGCTCTGTGAAGGCCTCCTAACACTTACCTTATATGTGACCTCAGAGTGAACACAGACAGGAAGTGATTGCTCACATTCCTCCAAAGAATTTAGACACTGCTGTGTCCATAAACGCTCCCTCTGGCATTCACTCCCACCTACATAAGAAATACTCATACTCTTGAACATTTTATGAGTCATCTTATGAGTTGATTAACTTATTAACTTACGCAGGAGAGGCACTGTGCACTGTGTTTCCATCATTGATGAATTATTGAATAGACGGGTGGTGTAAATTAGTACCAGTGCTAAAGAAATAGTGTGATATTTTGGGAAATAAGCTTTATACACTCTTTATATTTGATAGGTAGATGAGAAAATTGACACCACTCTCATATTCGTCTGTTAAATGTGAAGCTGCAGCCAGCAGCTGGCTAGCTTAGCTTAGCTTAGTTTTGCATAAAGACCTTTTTATGAATCAGTTTTTGCATTGATTAAACAAACGTTACAGTGTGAGTTTAACTGGTTTATGCTAAGCTAACTGACTGCAGCCTTAAATTTAACAAACAGATATGAGTGAGGGGTCAGTCTTCTCCTCTAAATGTAATATTGGTTAAAAATATAGCATTGGTTATGGTTGGACATGGATGTTCAGTCACTGAGGTCTGATGTCCTCTGTTTGTTGACCGAGGTGTTAGTGGTGGTATGATCCAGCGTCAGGCTGCTGACATGTGCTCATCAGATCAGTGCAGAAGATGTGAAATAGCTGCTGCTTACGACATCTGATGACTGTGAAGATAATGCATTTGAAAACCACTTGGTCACCATCAAGGTTCCTGTTATGCATCTGAACTTCTGCTGTGTTATCTCAACTAATAAATAGATGGCGAAGTGGCACTAGGCAGGCAAACACTAAAATTCACATGGGTTTTTCATGTTTGTTATTGATTTATTTTATGAATACTAAGCAGATTAACACATCGACTCAGGATGATTGTCCAGAAGAGACTTTTAAGAGTGAAGGCCATGAATGAGCAGCAAGAAGGCCACCATAGGCAGGAAGTCTGTGCAGGAAATAGACTATTTCATAGAAAATTGGAGCAAATGCACAACAAACATAATATTTCTGCTTTTTGTGTCTTTGAAGTTATTTTTTTCAGAGGATAACCCTGTAATTGTCTCAAACATAGATGAAAGAAATATTTCATAGTGTTTGGAGGAGACATTCACTGTGTTGTTTGTTTCCTTGTTTGGTATTTAGGTGCCACAGAGGGAGAACGAGTGTCATGCTGCACTCCCAAGTCACACACACGTTTTGACACTTTAACTGATGGATGCGACCCATGTCAACTGAATGCAGAATATTAATCTGCAACAGTTTGCTTACTGTGTATGAAAGTCTATCAGCTCTTTTATCCTTCTGATGGTGGAAAAAGTTGTCTCATTGGAGCGGCGTGTATCATCAATATTACATCTACGCTCTACAGATCTTCTGTGGTTACTATAATCAAATCCTGCAACACTAAACTTAAGTTATGCATCCTCACACAAAACATGGCAACCTCTGAACTCTTGGTGTATCCAGAAACATAAATTAATAAAAGCCCTCCTGTGTTTACGGCAGCATATTTGGGCTGCTAATGCTGTGGTGGAGTGTGATGATTGTTACCAGTCCTCTAACACACCCTCTGACAGCGTCTGATAACACGTTCTTCCTAATCCCACCCTGTTTCCATGTGAACCTCCACATAATAATAAATGATGTACTCTTGACTTACAACAGCAGCAGCATGCTACATGGCGGGACATAAACTCTACTAACGTGTTTACGAGGATGGCAGCTAACAAGTGTGGGTGTAATTTAAAGTCATCCAGGCTTTGTTTCTGCTACAGATGCTTACTGCTCTTCATTCTCCAACCATGAGAAATTACATGAACTTTAACTACAGAAATTAAAGTACTGGGTCTAATATTCTGGATGGGAGTTTTTATTTATTTATATGACTTTTTTGTTTAACTCATATAATTTATGTTTATATGTTATTTATCCAGCTTACCTTTGTTTTTAAATAGCTAATCTATCTAATATTTTTGTTCTATTTCGTTTTAATTGTTTTTCTATGTCTATATTTATATGCTTGTATGAGCTACTGGACCATCCATCCATCCATCCATCCATCTATCCATCCAACCACCCATCCATCCATCCATCCATCCACCCACCCATCCATCTATCCATCCATCCAACCACCCATCCATCCATCCATCCATCCAACCACCCACCCACCCACCCATCCATCCATCCATCCATCCATCCATCCACCCATCCATCTATCATCCATCCATCCATCCATCCATCCATCCAACCACGCATCCATCCATCCATCCATCCATCCACCCACCCATCCATCTATCCATCCATCCATCCATCCATCCAACCACGCATCCATCCATCCATCCATCCATCCATCCATCCATCCATCCATCCACCCACCCATCCATCTATCATCCATCCATCCATCCATCCATCCATCCAACCACGCATCCATCCATCCATCCATCCATCATCCATCCATCCATCCATCCATCCATCCACCCACCCATCCATCTATCCATCCATCCATCCTTCCATCCAACCACGCATCCATCCATCCATCCATCCATCCATCCATCCAACCAACCACCCACCCACCCATCCATCATGAAACAAAACAAAACACATATTAAAGAAGATGGAGGCAGCAGGAGGTTCAGACTGGGTGAGAGTCTCACTTGGATCCTGGTGATGATTTAACCTCCCCGCCGCTCCCCACATCCTGCTGGATATGATGTCATCAGTGCTGGCCATTAGAGATGGATGAGACTGTGCACTGTGACTGTGCTCCTTCAGGCTCTCTTACTCAGAGCTTCCTAGTAACAGTAACCGCTGTGTGACCACGTTTTGTCTGCACCACCTACATCAGACGGCGACTCGTCGTCAGTGTGGCTTCATCATTATTCTCTTCACCACATCCCTTTGTTGACTGCTCGCTCACAGCCTTGTCCTGCTCAAAGTGCTGATTTTACACTCCCACTGCTTCTTAAATTGCGTTCCTCGTGTTATGCAGGATTAACAGTGTTGCTGTAGCGCTCTTCTCCCTGTTGCTCTCCTCTGTTATTACTGCTATTGTACAAATGTTAGCAATTACCCTGGCAGTTTAACAGCATTCTTGTTCTTAAGTCACACTAAACATGCTGTTTGTGGGACAGTTTCTCCTTAGTTCTCCTTAGTTCAGAGGTGTTTATATTTAAGACATTTTTAGGCTATTTTTAGGCTGTAATTATTGCTTCTGTTGTACTAAACTGTATTATTGACACAGATACTGTCTGGAGGTTACAAGCTTGATCTGGAACTGTTTTTAGAATCCTTGTCAATTTTCACACATTCACATTTACTTGTTTCAGGGCTGGTGAAAATCAAAGAGGCAAGTGACATTGAGGAGAAGCTGAACGAGGTGGAGAGACTACTGAAGAACGCCATCAACATGCCGTGCAAGGTCAGTGCCTCAGGTCTTGTTTAAGGATGAAAGGTGCCTGTTTGGAGATGTAAAACTATCTATACAAGGCTGCTAAAAACCTGACTCCACACAGTATTCCAGGTCAGAGGTGATGTTGACTTTCTTTGAGCGATCCCCGCTGGACCAGGTGCTGAGGAACGACAAAGTCCATCGGATCCAGCCGTGCTTTCAGAGTCCAATCAAGATATCAGGTATTCTTCTGTGACATGGACATGGACCTGATGATGACATCCCCTGATGTCATGACGACGTAACGGTGCTCTGTGCCTTTTTCAGAAATCATGCGCTCAAATGGATTCTGCCTGGCCAACACAGAAACTATCGTATTTGATCACAGTATCCCTGAAGAAAAAGAGAGACCCTCATCCACCGACTCAGTGGAACATATGTGAGTATTAAAACCCCTTTTGATTTTAAAATAAATCAAATAACATGCAATGACCCTGATAAATGAGTCATCCTAGCTGCACGCATGTTCTGCATGTTTCCCTCAAATGTCATATTTGCTCTTGAGTGTACAGTAAGTGTTTTAGTGACTGTTGAAGTCCTTGAATGTGACGCTACTTTAGGACCCTCCACCCTAACAGGAAGTGTGTCTGTGCACCTCTTCCTTCCCTGGGTGTGTGAAGGAAGCAAAAGAGGAACACATTCCTCTTAGTACTTCACGCAAAACAACACTTAACATAACTCTTAAATTGCTGACATTTACGAGCAAATAAAGTCTCTGTGGGTTGAGGTAGACAATTAGACAGCCTTAAATGAACTCTTTCCAGTGTTAAGATAAAACATCCTGTCTTTGGAGTAAATGTGCTTTCCATTTTGTCCTCAGATATGAGGATGGAACAGAGTTTTTGCCGATGGAGGCAGACCTATGTGATGAGGAAACAGAGGCGTACGTCACCAACCTTTCCTACTACCATCTGGTCCCGTTTGAAACTGACATCCTGGAATGAACAGCTGATTTCCTGTTGATGGACATCTGAGGAATGTGTCTTTTAAATGGAGCTGAGCTATGCAGCGCCGTACGTAGCTGCTCCAAGTAAACGCTGCTTATCTTGGCAAACTCTACAGTTTGTACAGTATATATGCACCACTTTGTCTTCAAAACTTTAGCAACATCACCACTGTGCCTCACTCAGAACTTGAGCGTGTCAAGAAGAAACAGGATTGTGTTTGATCCATGGAGGGAGGGCTGTCAGGTGTTCTGGCAGCATCAGTGGAGGTTCTCCATCAGTCCAGAGGCAGAAGCAAACAGCTGGAGAGGTTTCAAGAAGAATTTCTGAAACACATCATTGTCTGGAGACAAATTTTGAGACAAATGCACAGTACTGGACTCTTCAAGCAGTACTCCGTCTTTCTTTTCTCAGTTTCATCTTGTGGCAGGACAGGAGGAATGTGACCCATCTGCAAATCCTGAAGTGTTGCCACTCTGCCGTTTCCTTTCAGTATTCCTGTGGGGATACGAAAAGCTGCCCAAAGCTTCTTGTATGATATGTGTTTATGGTGCAATATACACCAGCATGGAGTTTTTTGTCTGTAAAATATCAGCCTGAAACTCAACAGGTGATTCATTCAGTGATTTTTTTTTTATGTGCAGTCGGTTCTTTGGATGGAGAATTACCCGAGATTCAAGTGAAACTGGACTACAAGGATACAAACGTGAAGTTTAGCTACAGATCGAGACATAAGACTAGAAAGCATGGGGACAGATATGTCCAGAGTCTTCCTGTTTCAGCATAAACTTGTCCGTAAATCAAGTGAAGCTGTCTCACTCGTTTCTTGAGTTACTGTCAAATTAGTAAAACATATTTTAAGTGTCTTTTTGTTACGGTTTTCCAAAGTGAGAACACAATGCTGCCGGAGATGATATTTTTATGAAGTTTTGTCTGAATAATAATGTAAAATGTGTTTGTAATGTAGCTTGTAACATTGCTTTTTTTCAGTTTATGAAGAAATGATTTGATATGCAGTATATCTGAGTGTTTCCATCGTGTGGATGACTGATTCGCCTCAGTGCTGTTGTTACCATGTGATGAGTGGTGAAATGGGGCAAAGCTTTGTGTTATTGGGCAGCTGAGGTCATAACTCTCCCTGTTCAGCGAGATGACGTGTGGGTTCAGTCGAACTGAATGTGGGAGTCTGCAGAACAAGTCCTGTCTTTATCTCAAGACAAACAGCCATGCTGTACTGGAGCTTTTCATAGGAAATAATCTTTGGTTAAATTTCATGCCTTTTTGTGTGTTCTCTGGGCTACTTTCACTTCTTGTGGTGCACAGTGCAGCATTGCACATGTTTTGAATGCAAGTGAAAGGCAAAAAAGTGTATATTTGTGTAGGTTTAACTGTAAGGAAGTCCATCTGTATTCATTGTTTTGACAGTTTTGTCAAAGCAGAAGTCACTGAAGCCTTTTACAATGTGGGCTAACAGCTTGTGTCCACTTTCCTGCCCCTCTGAATACAAAAGGCATTCAACCCTCACAAACTTGGCGCACGCTGGGCTCCGACAGGACGGTCCTCCACATGAGTCTCTTTAGTAACACAGTCATGATCACCATTCACCCCATGAGAAAGTGCGGCTCGTTCTCACGGTGCCAAACTATTTCATTCCTCTTTTTGTGTTTCTCTTTTCTCCTAGAATGACATATTTGGTTTGAAGGACATAAAAGTTTCTGTTGAAAAAAGTCCCAGCATGCATAATGGTAATGATTAATATGATTCAATAGAAAGAAACTGGAATTTTTTAATTCTCATACCATGGTCAGAGAGTCTCTCTGTCAAAGAACCACTTGATGCTTATTAAATGCCGTATGAGTTCATATTTAAAGATCAAATATCTATTAAAACATCTGTGAACCTTCAATAATGCATAGTAACGCATTATAAATACTCTGCCACAGTCTCTGTGATGTTATAACTGAAATGGTACTCATCTGATTTCTGAAAAACATAAGAGGACACAATGAAAAGGATAATAAAAATAGTATTACACAAAAGATTTTATTTATTTTGTAAACTTCTGCCAAACACTCTGAAGCTACCCATTCTATGCCTTGCCATGTCATTTTCTCGTTGTGTGTCAATATATGAGAAGGATTGAATGAATTTCATGTTTAATAACCATTAAGACGGTATTAGATACAAATTATTATTCTCAAAGTTCCTCACCACAGATATATGTTTTCAATAAAAAAATATTCATGTGATGTTTTGTGTGGAAATCATGATGGAACTTATTCTTTTATATGCAAAACACTTCATAAAATACAATATATAAATGTGTAATAATAGAAGTAGAGGTATTGCCTTGTTGATAATTTCTAACATCAGTAATCAAATATTGATGAAAAATTCATTAATAACTGAAGGCCTAGTCGTAGAAATGCTGTATGTTCTCCCTTAAGCAGCACTAATGAGCACTTTTAAGTCCTACTAATAGCACATTTACTATTTTTTAGTATTTATGAATTGTTGTAACTCGCGAGGATAAAAGCAGTGAATGGGACTCGGTTTTAATTATATTAGAGCGCCTCCCTGTGGTGAGTATTGGCAGTCACCATCGGCAGCCTGTCACTACATCCCATAACAGTCAAATACAAAAGTGTCTGATCAATGTCAATGTCATTAAATGCAACAAAGAGAACAGAAAACACAATCAATTTCCTTTGATGACGGTCATTTAGTCTTTTTTGCCCAGTTGCCAATTATTTTAATGTGTTTCTTATTAAAATAAAACTGTAAAATGATATCTGCGTATCAGTACTCAGAACGAGAAAGAAAAAAAGAGGTGGAAAATGTGCACAAGTTATATTTCTTTATTCATAAATATACCAGAAACAGTTAAAACCTAAGCAGCCGCACCTACGGTGCCTGAAGCGCTCTGAACCGTTGGGAAGCTACGTAACTCTACGCATGCGCAGACCAGCTTGATTTAGCAGCTGTACTTCCTGTTTGCTGTTTCCACTCGAAGCGATGGCCGAAGTGAAAGCTGTCCTGATTTCTGGCGGTACGTTCACTTTTTAAATCGTTCATATTAAACACTGCACTGCACATGCTATCATTGTTAAAACGGCTCCTTCAAAACACCGTGTTGTTAATACTCTGAAGGCTAACTGGTGCTCAGTTAGCTGGGACGAGCTTTAGCTGGTGATGCTTCAGTCATGAGGCTTCATGCTGGAGAGCTGAATGGATGCTGGAAGCTATTATTTACCTTTACATCACATGTACTTCTCTCTTTTAATGTCACAGTCATAGCGGCTCTCCTGGCTTCGGCGGTGCTGGCGTTTGTTGAAGATCTAGATGACACGTAAGTGATGCTTCAATGCTAGTGTGATATTATAACGTGCTCATGTAATGCAACTTCCGAGTGTGCCAGCAGCCTTCATGTGGCTGCAGATTCTGAGTTTAGTTCAGTGCTTACGTCCTCTCTGCTAGAGCAGAAACATGTGATCACTGAAGTTGGGCTTGTGCATTTACAAACCTGAACAACTCTGCACCAGAAGAGTGTCTTTCAAAGCAGCAAATAGATGGGGGTAATCATTATTTCATCTCAGGTTTCAAGTTGCACAGTGATTTTTAATTGGATGTCTGTGGTGGGAAGTCTCTAGAGATTTTGTCTCTTGTGTTTTTGTGTTTGTTATATTCTCCAATTTACCTTTTTTAAAGTGGGGGCGGGCATGGGGTGTCTAAATATTAACTCTGAGATATGCTGAAATTATAGTATTTTCTATGTTTAACATATTCCATGCATAGTGTAATTTGAGTCATTCACTATACAGTATAAAGCAAATGATTAACTCGATCTAACTGTCTTCCATTCCAACCATTTTAGGTTTAAAGACACTAGAGTAAACGATATCTGGCTGGTTGACGTGAGTCTGATAACACACACACACACACACACACACACACACACACACAGAGACTAGTCTGGGTCCATTCAGCTCTGCTTCGCTTCACATCCATCAGACCACTCTGGTTCATCCCTTGCGGAAGTGGCAGCGGTCACAGTGGGATGTAGGAGAGCGGAGTACAGACTGTCCTCTGTGTGTTTGTGATTAGACAATGAGAAGTCATGCATGCCAGGCAAAGCCAGGGGGCTCGGAGGGGTTTATATCAGAGTTTGTATCTCGGTCCATATAAGCAAATCAAACTTGAGCACCCAAAGCTGCTTTCACTTCTGGTTTAGGTGACTAGAGTGAGCCCTTGTCCTAGGAACTATTAATGATGAGCCAAGTGGGTATAGAGATGTTACTGGTTTCTTGTACACACTGTGTTCAAATGAGTAATTCCAGCTCAGTTCACAAAGTTCAAATTAGAATCAACCAGAAAAGAAATTTGTTGGGGAAGTAAGAAAATCTACTGAACTGATCTAACATAACAGATATTTGACCTGAATTGCAGTTACATACTGTACATGTGTATTCATGAGGTGTCCACTAATCAATGTTTTTAGCAGTGAGGCTAAGAGCAGTGAGGGTGTGGTCCTTCCTCAGCCTACTCAACCCATAGCTGGCCATTTTTGTAATCGCTTAGTTGCACATGCCGTGGAAATATGACCAGTGCTGCTGATTTTCTTTTTTATGATAAAATCCAGATTAATCAATGATCAAAATATTTGTTGGTTGTAGCCCGAGCCATCATGTAGGTTTTGTTTTTGAATATTTCATCAGTGTCACATTGTCTGAAATCTAAAAGTGGCAACAGCGCAGCACAAACAAAAAAAAGTTGTATCCGCAAAAAGGCAAGACAACCATTGAAATCTACCTCCATCTACTGTTAAATAAGGTGAAACTAATTTTGGTGGATCTCATGTGAGATGAAAGTTGAACATAGAGAATAAAGATTCTAGCAAAGCAATGTGCAAAACTGTTTGTGACACTGAAAGCATACAGACTAGAGGTTCGATCATTTGCTCCATGGATAATGTTATATTTGGTATGAGTAAATATAATGTTGACAATATGTTGCACATGATCTAAAGCTTCCTCCTCCTGGTTATGTTTAGTTTTACGCGCCGTGGTGCGGCTACTGCAAAAAACTCGAGCCAGTGTGGCACGATGTGGGCGTCGAGCTGAAGACCTCAGGGTCTCCAGTCCGCGTGGGGAAGATGGATGCAACGGCTTTCTCTGGTGAGTAAACACTGAAGCTCTTCGAGCTGGTTTGTCCCCAGGTGATTATTTCCCATGTGCAGGAGACAAAGATAGATCAAACTTGATTGTTATTCAACAACATGATGGCACTCCTGAATGTAAAAGGCATTCAGGTTTTATTAAAAGCTTCTTGAAAAATGTGAAAGATATTTTTTTTTTATTGTGACATTACCATGGTGCCTTATATATCATTGTGAGCAGACAGAGCCTTCCACACACACATTTAATACATTGACATATTTTAGCTAGCAGGATTTAAAAGAATAGATCAGCACCTATTATGACTATATATGCTATGTACAGTATATATAATCATCAGCCATTTTCCTCATCCATTATATTTGTATTTGAATCTTGGTGGATGCTGTAGGATAGTTCCCACTAAATATATATTTTAGTTGAGATGCTGCATTTGTTTTTCATGTTGCAGGGATGGCGTCGGAGTTCGGTGTTCGTGGTTACCCCACAATAAAACTGTAAGTGACACAGATGCTCTCTTTTAATGTTAATTTAAGATACAAACACAATTTTGAACATGAAAGCCACAGTTTGCTTTGATTCAAATCCGCCATGCTCCAAGTACACTTTTTTATTTTACAAATTGCTGTAATTTTCTGAGCCACTCAGCTTTTAATAGGCCAAAGGAAATCCATATGAGATTAAAGTGCTTAATGGATTGTCGAGACCTACAAGGTCTGGACACACAGTATAATTAATCCAATACTCTATATCTGCAGATGATAATTTTTCTGTGAAGCCTCTAGTATTTTTAAGCTCTTGTGTCAGAGAGACATTGAATTAACTTTATAATAATTACTGAGGCTATAATTTGGTGTTGCATTATACTGTATTGTGTAAGTGTCTTTACTCGAGTTTGTATTGTGTTATTATCAGGATCCCTCAGTTGTCTTTTTCCTCTTGAGGTTTGGCCTGTTGAGATGCCGTTAAATGTCTTATTCAGGAGGGAACATGGTGTTGTTGCTGTTTCCTTAAGGCATAACCAAGTGACAAACTCTATTAACGCCTTTTGAGCTGAAATCTTATTAGGTTTAGACTGGAGCCTATCCCAGCTGTCTTAGGGTGAAAGGCAGGGTACACCCTGGACAAGTCTCCAGTTCATCACAGGACACATAGAGACAGACAACCACTCACACTCACATTCACACCTACGGTCAATTTAAATTAGCCAATTAACCTAATCCCCATGCATGTTTTTGGATGGTGGGAGGAAGCTGGAGTACCTGGAGAGAACCCACACAGACACGGGGAGAACATGCAAACTCCACACAGAAAGGCCGCGAGCCGGAAATCGAACCGTTTCTTTCTTGCTGTGAGGCAGTGCTAACCTCTACGCCACCATACCGCCCTCAAATTGACGTTTCCCTCTTACATTTAAGTATTCTCAGTTGTGAGTTGTTGACTAACTAATCTTGAGTGCTTGATGCTTTTTCCCACTTGTGATGTTAACTGATTTCTCAATTTCATTCGTCTTTCAAGCGCCAGTTTTTACTTTATTCTTTACATATGAAAGTAATGAATTTAGGTAGATGGCAACTGCTCAAATGCAGAACTCCTGTTGAGTGATCATCTTACACAGCAGATTCCCTCCATGTATTTGATCCAGAGTCATTTCTTTGCACGCCAGAATAATGGGCTCCTCATTTCGCTTCATCAAGCTCATTTGCCACAGGATCACGGCAGGGCTCATAGCATCAAACCACAGCGAGTGATGAAACATCCATCGAAGAACATGAGCTGCCTCCCTCGGTGACAGGAGACTTGATTAAGAGTTTTGTAACCCCCCCGAGTTCGTTAAGCCCTGTGGGCTGATGCAACCGCAGCAATCCTTGATGCAGTCTGCTTGTTGAAGGAGTTCGTGCACTCAGTGAGGGACTGTCAGTTGTTTTTTTTTTTCTTTTTCTTATTTAGATTTCGATTAAGTTGACCTTTTGTGATGAAGAAGCTTTTCCTGGTAGATTAGCTGTTTCATCAGAGCACTTTGTAAGAGACACACTGACCCTGCTGAGGTAGAGCTAAGTATAGCATTTATTAATATAATATTAATAACTATGAATCATCATTGTGTTTTTGAGATTTTCATATCTACATAGAGATCAGGTCCTCTACACAGAGTCTCCATGTTGCTCCACCATGTTTCTACAGTAACCCAGAACAGACAAATCAAACTCCAGAGACTCTCAGGTTTTTACGTTACCTGAAGGCCATCATAGTCCTGCGACACACTTGTGAAACTGCAGTAAAAGGGGTACCAAGTGCAAAACTGTGGTGCTGCCAGCCACCATCTGACTGTTGTCCTAAAGTCGTGTTATTATGGTATGGATGGCCTCTGAGTGTGCCGATCAACATTATCATGGTTTTGCACTGCTGTTGTACCATTTAATGAGCTCCAACTAATGGTTGTTTTCATTATCGATCAAGCTGTGTACTTTTTTTTTTTTTTTAAACCATCTATTAAATGTTTAACAGTCTATCAGATGTATTAATCAGCAGTTTATAAATGGAAAAAGTCTAAAACTAGTGTTGAGAGGCCCAAAGATATGAGACCTGTCAGTGACCGCGTCATGTGTTCATTAGTTCTTCATTTGTTAGTGATCAGTCCAGCAGAGCGGGGCACCTCTGGGATGTGGTGGAACACAGCATGAATGTGCAGCAAACAGATCTTCACTTTCTCCCAGCTCCTTGTTGAATCGATGCGAACAAGAATTCTGCCTGTTCTGGGTGCAGAATATTATCTGAAAATGCACACATTTCACTTTATTCTTGCATGAATGTTTCACCCAGCAGAGACTGAACAACACTAACAAACGCTACTTATTTTTTTTTTTTTTTATTTTAACATTTAAATCCTCTCTGTCTCTCCTGCAGGTTAAAGGGTGATCTTGCCTATAATTACAAAGGACCAAGGACAAAAGATGATATTGTGGAGTTTGCCAACAGAGTGGCAGGGTGAGCCTTCCAAACATAACCAACACAAAGCTGATGATTAAGTACAACTTTCTTTATTTCACAGCTGTGCTAATAAGAACCATCCAAGCAAAGCTTATCAATGCAGGCCATATTTTGTTTCATAGCTCGTTCCCCTGCTGCTCTGATTTAAGCCACTGTGTCAACCATGCCTGACAGATTTCACCCTCTCCTTGAGGGAAATCAAGCCACAGCCGTGACAGAGGGGTTGATCAAAAGCTTGGCTCAGACTTCAGAGCTGCATGTTGTTGAATGTCCACTGGGTGGTGCCACCAGCACATAGATCACACCAGCTGTAGCCGTGGCATGCCACGTTTATTTCTGTGCTGATGAGATTTCACTCATTAAAAGGAGCTAATCTGTGTGGGTTTTATTCCCCTCTCCAGACCGGCCGTCAGAGCGCTTCCCAGCAAGCAGATGTTCGAGCACATGATGAAGCGGCATGATGTGCTTTTTGTGTACGTTGGTGGGGACTCACCCCTCAGAGTAAGCACCATTTATGTCACCCAGAATCTTGACGAATCATGTTTTTATTCCAAGCACACAGCACCACGATGATTAAACTGTGTATTGATTGACTGACAGAAAAACTGCTCTGCTGTCCTAACAAAGAATAGGTTGTGTTGAGTACCTTTACGACTCTTTCAACACGGATTTATTGAAACACGCTGAATGTCTCGTTTTGCCATTGCAGGAGAAGTACAACGACGTAGCCTCTGAGCTCATCGTCTACACTTATTTCTTCTCAGCTTCAGAGGAAGCCTTACCAGAGGTAACGCTTCTGAATATCAGAAAAACAATGCTGAAGTCACTTGTGGAGAGTCATCATATGTTGACCAACCAATTGATGATTCTATCCTCTCAATATTCTTTTAGTGTGTTTATATCCTCTCACTGCTGCATACACAGATGCCAGGGTTGCATGCTGTCTTGGCATTATGCAAAACAGTATAAGTTTCACAGTTTGCTGCAAAGCTCTGCTGCCAACAGCCTTGTCCCCCATTCTGCAGGTGCACATAAATTCATGGAGTAAAACTATTTTATGGAGCTTGGGTTTGAATTAACAATCTTTTTTTTTTACGTGTTTTCAACAGTCAGTAACTCTGCCAGAGCTTCCTGCGGTTGTAGTCTTTAAGGACGGGGCTTACTTTACCTATGATGGTGAGTATTGGGCCTTTATCCACTGTTGACTCGGGGCGATTTTGCCCAATTAGTCATATAAGAGCATGAGAAGTTGTTTCGGGTGCCAGTAGGGTGCACTCTCCTTGTTTTCTTTCCTCCAATCCTTGTTTTCTCCAGCTGTGTTGTTCTAGGTTTCTGGTCTCTGCTGCTGTTCTTTCATCTTCCTCACCACACTGAGTTATGGTGGCCTGCCCTGTCATAAAGCACCCCAGGGCTCTGCCCACTATTGTGTGTGCAGTGGGGCCAGTGATGTTGTCGTGGTTTTGTTTTTGGGCGGACATGCATAGCAGGCCAGGGTGGATGGGTGAGAGAGACCACAGTTCAGGCCAAAAGAAGTGTGTGTGTGTGTGTGTGTGTGTGTGTGTGTGTGTGTGTGTGTGTGTGTGTGTGTGTGTATAAACAGTCACTTAAAGCCAAGAGCTGTCAACTCTCTGCAAAAGAGTCATCTGTGACATAAAGAGCTCCTGAGGAGCTGCTTTTCTTCCTGTTGCCAATTTCGAAGCTTCTCACCGCAGCAGTGTGAGCTCACCACACTCCATGTCTTGTACTCCACTGTTGCCGTCGGCCCGAGCTGGGAGATGGAAATGGAAGGGAAGAGCGTCAAGGCACAGGGACAGCACAAACTGGCTGTTGGGAAGGTTTGCTTCACAGTGGAGCACCCGGAGGGAAAAAAATCCACCGCCGCACACCAGTTCACGTCCATCTGCTCCACCTGGCTGATGAGAATCGCAGCAGGAGAGAGGCTTGCCACGGCAGAGATGGGCGACAAAAACTCCTCTCTGCAGAGTCCTCCAGGACCTTGATGCAGAGGATGTCTTGCATTGCCATGGTGATGGCATATTAGGCTTGTCAAGGAGAAGGGGGAGCAGCATGGCACAAAAAAAACACAACACGGTTGTGTCTTTCCTCACACTTCTTCTTCCTCATTTTTTAATCCAGAAATTGCTGAGGAAAATCCCTGCTTTTTATAGGTGAAAATCGATAAAATTAATGAGAGTACAGCTCATTAACCATTTACCTGCAATGACGGTAACAAGGAACTTACTCCTCTCTGCACTGGAGAAACTAGTGTCGGATGCAGTGGTGTAAAGCACGCCGCCACTGGATTCTAGAGCAGTGGAGACGTGTTCTCTGGAGTGACGAATCATGCTTCTCCATCCGGCAATCTGATGGACGAGTCTGGGTTTGGTGGTTGCCAGGAGAACAATACTTGTTGGACTGCATTGTGCCAAGTGTAAAGTTTGGTGGAGGGGGGATTATGATGTGGGGTTGTTTTTCAGGAGCTGGGCTTGGCCCCTTAGTTCCAGTGAAAGGAACTCTGAATGCTTCAGCATACCAAGACATTTAGGACAATACCATGCTCCCAACTTCGTGGGAACAGTTTGGAGCTGGCCCCTTCCTCTTCCAACATGACTGTGCACCAGTGCACAAAGCAAGGTCCATAAAGACATGGATGACAGAGTCTGGTGTGGATGAACTTGACTGGCCTGCACAGAGTCCTGACCTCAACCCGATAGAACACCTTTGGGATGAATTAGAGCAGAGACTGAGAGCCAGGCCTTCTCATCCAACATCAGTGTGTGACCTCACAAATACACTTCTGGAAGAATGGTCAAAAATTCCCATAAACACACTCCTAAACCTTGTGGACAGCCTTCCCAGAAGAGTTGAAGCTGTTATAGCTGCAAACGGTGGACTGACGTCATATTGAATCCTATGGATTAGGAATGGGATGTCACGTAAGTTCATATGCGAATCAAGGCAGGTGAGCGAATACTTTTGGCAATATAACTTTTTATTAGCTGTGCTGTTCATCAACCAGCTACAGAGGTTGGACATTCTCCGACTGTACAAGCAACTTTAATCATCTCTGTGCTGCGATTCAGACTCAGTATACTTGCTGTGCTTTTGAACAATAGATGCCGTCGAGCGAAGCCCCACTGTCCAAATGCGGCCTCTCTCTTTGTGTAAAATGATATTTGACATTTAGTGGGGCTTTGATTGGTTTGGTACACATCGCATCACACGCAGCAGCATCCCCTTTGAAGAGCGCCGTTAAAATACACTATAGCAGAGAGGCTCAAGCTCATACATATTTAATAACTCAAATCCTCAGTTTCATACTGGTGTGCAGGTCTCCACTCTTGTTGCGCTTCAAGGGCCAAATGGTTTTGATCATCGGGCGTGTGCAGTAAAATCTACTGGGCTGCATGTTAATGCTGCGAGAAGACAGAAAAGTACAATTAGGATGTATATGTAAGTCTACATGTCATGCTGTTTGCACTCAGCAGGGATTTTTTTTTAAATACACATTAGTTAATGCTTAGCATCAGGCTCTCTGTTAATCTCTTCCAGTGGTTTATGGTTTAGCCTCACTGCTCTGTAATGTACTGTAAATATACAGCCAGCTGTGAGGTATCGCTATTTTGCACGTGTTTTATTAGTAGCACTTAAAGGACGGGCAGATTAACAGTCTGTGAATGTGACGACAAGATGAGGTCAGACATGAAAACGTGATGATACTGGTGACACTTTGACGGCGCACACACTTCATTTATGGATGATGATGTTCTCCTCACATTAAACATCTTCACTATATCGTTTTGTTGGTAGTTAGATTTTGAATGAAATATATCAGCAACTGTTGCATGGATTGTCATGAGGACCCCATGTGTGCAGACTTTGGACACTTTTCCTTTAGTGCCACCATGAGGTTGACACTTTTTTTGCTTTGATAGATTGCCATGACATTCATTGTCCCCAACTGTAATAGTTTGTGGCCAAATACCTGGAAAAATACAGGCTGCACTTTGTGTCACTGGGCAAATGTTAGCATGCTAAGTAAGCTGGAGAAAGTCCTCCATATTTTCCACACATGCTTCCTAGCGCTCTTTGGCATTTTCATTGTTATTTCTTCAAGGTGTTCTCCAGCTTTGTTTGGGTGCTATTTAAATTGTCTTAGAGGTCCTCTGTGCCATTAACCTCCATCCTTGAAACGTGTCAGAGCTGTCTCCTCCCCGCTCTCAAAATCCCCTGACTGTGGATCATCCTCTCTCCACCCACTGCCTGTTTTATTCCCCCTCCCGCCCCTCATCGTTTTTTTTCTCTCTCTCTCTCGTCTCCCGCTGTGTGAACTCTGGGCTGACAGGTTCCTGTACGGCACTACGGTGATTGTGAGGTGGAGAATGACTTTAATTTGTTTCAAGGTGAAGCAGGTTCAGTCAGATAGAGGTTTGCTGGGGCTGTGCGATCCCAGTATGGGGCCTTCAACGCTCTTTCTCGCTTCTCGGAGAAGAGAGTCGGGTAGCTGCACGCCATCTATGAAGCCACAGCATCTGTGGAAGGAACTCTCTGGAATGTTGACCAGACTGACTCAGCAGCCTAAACAGCATAATTCTGCCTGCACAGCAGCAGCACAGAGCAGTGGGTTGCACTACATTAAGGTCATTTTGATTCCAGTACAAGCTTCGACCTCAGGGGGGTTTAAAAGCGTGTTCAGGTTTTAGGTTGTCATGTTCAGTATTGTGCTCTGGAGCTCGTTTGGGGAGCAGCTTGAGAGCCATGTTAAAGTCATCAGTGTTGCTATAATTAGTGTAATGATAGCAGAAAGGTCAGGATAACTTGTTCTGTTTAACGTCCATTACACACATCATCCCATAGCCTCCCTCAGTTGTTGTTCAAGCAGCACCCTGTTTACACCCTCCAGGGACACACTGGCTCCTCGTTCGCATGTTGCCTCCAGATGTTAGGGCAGCAACAACATGTGGTTCGCATTCAGGGAGCAATTCTTTATTTCACTTCGCTTTATCCTTTTCTTTTTTGTTTCACCTAATGCAGCTGTTGAATTATGCATTTGCTCTCACTGTATTTAAAAAAAAAACTGAAAAGGAACGTACATACATTTACAAACCAAATGTGTGGGTTCTTTTAAAGACAGAAAGGCATAACAGCTGTGAAAATGAGGTTAGGTGAGCCAGCATCACAGAAAATAACACATCTATTGTGAATGAAAATCTCTGTCTCTCTTTTTTTTAATATCTTGACAGCCTGGCTGATGCATTTGATTGTGTACTCCTGGATTGATTTCCAGTCTGGTTGCTCAGACCCAGAATAGCCTCCCTGGATACTTAACCCAGAGATATACCAACTTGTCATCAAAACAATTTCTGCTCATTGTTTAACTGACCTTAACTGCAGGAAAGCTCAGCTCTTTCATGCAGGTGTTAAACGCTGATTACAGTCCAGGCATCAGTACACCTTTGTACTTTAATTTCAATATAGACAGCTTGAGTGCTCAATGTCTATTTTTTTTTTTTTTAAGATTCTGTCTCTTTGGTGTTGCAGAATATGAAGATACTAGTTTGTCGTCATGGGTGAACAAGGAGCGCTTCCAGAGTTACCTCCAGATTGATGGCTTTACACTGTATGAGCTCGGAGAAACAGGTATGTTTGCATATGCATAAAACAATGTCATCCATGGTATGTTCTTTACTCCCATATTATTATGTCCCATTTAAGAAGCTGGAACTAGGCTATACTTTACATTTTTGCACAGAAAAATGACTGATTCATTCTCTGCCAGTCAATCAACTTATTTTGTCAGCTGTATTTATATTATTATATTATTTTGAACTGTAAATGGTTGCTTATGTAGTCATTTACCTTTACATTTTTAGTGTGTATTTTTTTACATTTCGGTGCCATTTTTTTAGTTTTCAATGACGATGAAGCCAAAGTCAATGCTCAACATTTTTAAATCACCAAATGACTAATAGCACGTATAATTTAAAGTGCATCAGCGCACAGCTTCAATCAGCCTGCCTCCCTTAATGCTATTTCACACTAAAATCTCTAATATTTAGCTTCCCGCCCCACAAATATCCAATCAGCCTCATGATGACTTTATAATTAAAAACCAAACATCTAAGAGCTCCTCTTGTCAGAAGTTCCTTGTAAATACATCAGTGTTAATTGTGTGTCGGGGCTCTGATGGGAGCGTCTGCTACTTCCCTCCACATTTAGCTCTGCTACGCACTCTCTTCCACAGGAAATTTAAGCTCAAGCATGAAGTACAAACTGTCTCTTAAACAGCAGTAAATTGACCTTCTGTGCAGAGAAAGCTAATATTAAATACAATGCATGTGTTGCTGCGTGCTTGCTTTAAAGGTGCAGTGTGTAACATATGCTCTGATTTTTAGTTTAAAACATTCAAAAAATAAATTAATTATATCAGATAACTCTATATATTGTGTTGCAGACTGAAGGTAGTGTGCTTACCAGATAGTCCCGTCTTGTAATACCACTTGTACCTTGAGGCAATAGTGAGTTGCTGTGGTGTCTAATCTACCTTAATGAGAGGACCAAAAAATGCTGCCTCCTAGTTGTTTGGAGCAGTTGTGGCCAGATGTTACACATTGTTCCTTTAACTCAAAATAGTCTACTAAACACACTAAAAACTGACTGATTAAAGACAACATCATCTGCAGCTTCTGTCGGTTAAAAAACTTAGTTTTAAGGTGAATTTGTGAGAACAGCATTGAATCCTCCAGTCTATTCTCTAAAAGCTTTTCAGTCGCGTGTCAAGGTTCATGCCCTTGGACTTGTTGAGGGACGGTGGAGTTACATTTTAATGCTCTGAAAGTCACATCCCACACAAGTCTACATCCCCACTTTTAAATATGACTCATAAATAGTCTCAAAAGCTGTAATTTAGATCTATTGATGCGTCAGAACAAAACACAGACAGAAGAGGATAAGTGGTGTGCTGAAAACAATGTGTGTTTGACAGATTCACAGAGCAGCACTTTGTTTTCTCAGAGGTGTGGGCTGTTCTTCTGGGCAGAGAGTTGATAGCATGTCTGACAACAACACAAGCAATCCCCTTCAGAAGAGAGAGTACTTTTACTCTTACACCAAAGTACTGTAGAAATGCACAGTGAGAGAATCACACCAAAAAAAAGAATGAAAATTATAGCTTTTGGTGTGAACGTCCTTAAAATGTGTCCCATGAAACTCTCTTCATAATATCGCTAGATTTAAACCCACAAATAGTCAAGTCAACAACGTCAGCTGGACCAGCCGCACAGTCCGCGAACCAGCGGATTAGAAAACGAGCCGCTCCGGTCTATAAATATGCTTTACAGGTTTTAAGAAATATGATGCGTGCAAGTTGTTTGATGGATGCCTCGTAAATTTGATTACATCACTTCACAGTGAAGGTTTTGAGTGCTAGCAGCTCTTCCTTTACACTTTCACCAGAAGGATTTGAAACTACAGCCTGTGACCTTTTATAAATAACTTCATTAAAATGATTCCTTACAGACTTGATGTCTTATTAGGAAGTGAACAACTTTGAGGGTTTAATCAGTATTTTACACTACATCATTACCACATAGAAGGATGAAAACTAGGTGTTATTGTAAGGCTTATAACTGATCTATAAAGCATTAGCAGCCATTGTTTAAAGGAGCTGAGTGGTTACAGTGCACATATAATGCAATGGTTATATCCAGCCATGGGACTTTCTGTTGGATGTCATACATGTCACTGTCCTCCATTTCTATGTCATCTGTCAATTTACTCTTTTTGTGCCAGCATTTTTGTCCCTTTTGTTCAGGGGCTTAGACATCACAGAACATCACAGAATGGACCTGTTTTATTTTTTTCTGACAACATACGACTGGATGATGCAGAAACATCGACTGTAGCGTCTGTGCTCCTTGTTAGGCACTTCAGAGAGTTAATGATGCATTTTTTCACAGCTTGTAATCTTATAATCATTAATTAGCAAAAAACCAAGCTTCAACTGTTGTTCACTGCATTTCTTCATTCCTTGACGGACAGAAAAATGCAGTCAAAGTTATTTAGGGAGTGATATTGTGTTGATGTGAATATTGTGCATGGGTTGTCTTCTCATATCCAGCGGTTTACTTAATTTCAGAGCAGGAGAGGAAGGAAGTATGAAAGGCATGATCTGAATCCACCCCTTAAATACACAGATAAATAAAAATCATTACTCATCAAAACAAAACTATCAACAAGCAAAGAACACATAACACATACATGTTCATATAAGCTAGACACACAAGCAAGCATAAACAGCATCTAACAGTTTGCTGGACTTAATGGGTAACTTGAGCACATTTCAACACTGATTTCCCACGTTTTTGTGTCTAACTGACTAATAGGGACAACAATTTCTGGATGTAGTCCAGTATTAAGAGAGAGCCCTGTGGACAGCAGCTGCTCACAGGCTATAATGTAATCCTATTGGGACAAGCTGGCACCATCATCGTCCACTAAAAGAGCTTGTTTTTGCTCCTGACAGGCTCTGATTGTTTTGGAAGTGTCTGATGACATTATGGAGAGAGTGTCGCTCAAGGAAAAGTCTCTGAAATGTCACAAGGTGACTCATAGAACGGTGGATAGACTGAGTGGCTGAGTGTGTTGGAGAACAGAAAATGGGCCTTAAAATTTACGATGTCATACCTGAATATTTACATGATTTCAACAATGCGGATGAGTTTGAGGCTTCTCCTTGAGCATAGCTTGGACACAATAGCAACCAGAGTGGCTCAATTGAAAGGTGAGAAATAACTATATCATGTCCACATTTCTGTCAGAGACAAAAATCAGAGCCTATCAGCAGCAAAACAAGCACTTTTATCTGACATATGGTGCTTTTCCACTACACAGTAACGGCATGGCACGGTCCAGTTTTGGTGCTTTTTTATTACAACTGAGTACCTCATAGTATCTCCACGGTGTAGACGGGGTCGTCACACGGCAGCGTGAAACTGCCATGACTGCCAAACCGGGAAGAAGAAAAAGAACAACAACACTACTATCACAAACAATGGAGGACACAGAAGCGATCACATATTTGTTGCTCTCTCTGTGGCTTTTTGTCCTCGACTGACCATGGTGTTGTTTTCTGCGATGCCATTTTTTTCATGTAATAATAGCGAAGCATTTGCCAGTTTTAAAAATGGCGGGGTTTTGTTTGACTTTTACAGTCTAGTTGGACGTTGTGCATCCAATGACGACACTCGTTGGCCAATCAGTGGAAGGCAGTTGGCTGACGTCACGTTTTAATATCGCTTTGGCTCACTTGGAACCAGGGCTGAGGAGGCGGAAAAAAAAAAGTACCTGGTACCAGGTATTAGTGGAAAAGCGCCACAACCATGTAGAGCCGTGCCGTACCGTGCCTGTGAAAAATCTGGGGGACATAGGGTTGAAAACTACCCTTACCCTTTACCTTCCTCTTCCACAACTTACAACACAATCTGTATCTGCATGTGCACAACTATTCTTTTTCATGACTGCCTTTGCAGAACATCAACCTTCCCACATATCCACTGTCCGTGGCCACCAGAGGGCAGGCAGGCTCTCTCATCCAAGCACCAAGGTCTTTCTGGCCCCCAACCAGGACAGGTCTGAATGACAGACCCTGTTGAAGTTGTGCAACAGCTTTGTTTTTGAAGTAGACTTGTTTGTCGTGTCGTGGGTTTGGTTTCTCAATGGCCTTGAAATGGCTCCCCTACCAGAGAGTGACCACTTGTTTCCTGTTCAGCCAAGTAGAAAGTCTAAGAAAGCATAATGAACGAAGAAAGTGCTCTCTCTGTTTCTTTTTGGCGCTTGAGAGGTGATTTGTCTCCTCCAGAGCCTCTTATTTGCCTGCCATTGTCTTCTCACCCTCTTTTTGTGTGTGTGTGTTTTGTAATCCCTGTCTGCCACCTCAGGCAAATTGGTAGCGATTGCAGTCATCGACGAGAAGGACCCCAAAGAGGAAAGTGGCAGGTACAAAGAACACTGAAATTAAAAAAAAAAAACAGCACGGCTCTATATAAATTACTCCCACACACTCCCACAGCCACCACTGTGGTTGTGCTCAAGTGCACGGCTTTCAAATAAAGATAAGGCTCTTTGTTATTGTTTGGATCTTCCCACAAATTGCAGGCCTTAAAAGCAACAACAAAAAATGGTTAGATGTGGACTCATGTGGTGTTTCACTCTCTTCTCATTTGCTTTTAGATTAAAGACCCTGATTCAGAGAGTGGCGAAGGAATACAGAGAACATTTTAACAGGTAAGGCACAGACTCATTGAGGTCAAAGATGAATATCCAATTTCTACATTTATTCCAGGATGGTGCACTCACTGGAGAGTGCTGCCTGTCTGTTCGCGAGCAAGTTTCTGCCTTTTGTCAGGGCGCGTCTGTTTTTTCTTCGAGGCTCAGTAGAAACGTAATTATGCAAAATGTCAGCTTCCAAATATAGGTGTTCTTTTCAGCTGTCAGTCACAAACGCGGCTCGGTTGGTATTAATGCGCAGTGTTGTGTTTTCTCCGGCTCCAATTGTGCAGTAATAAGTGGAAATGAGGTGTTTGCGTTACGCGCCGACGTGTTCGACCTGTTCTTTGACTGGAGAGGAAATAATTAAACAAGGCTTTGAATGCAAAGAGGGGATGCACTTCAAATGTATGATTTCACAACTGCGTTGCAGATATTTTCACTGTTGGTGATCTGGTGAACAGCCACCCAAATGTGTATCATACATGACTGGTGTGTGTGCAGCAGCATGATTCATTGAGTACAGTAGGTAGGTCATCCTCCAGGTGCAGTAGCCTGGTAGAAAGTGGCCTGTATTCAGGTCAGCTGTGAGGTCACTGTTTTGTGGCTGACCCTCACCTCTTATCAATCCCATTTCCTCAAAAGGATCAAATACACACAACAAAATGTCATTAAGTTGTGCTTAAGTTCCTCACTGCGCCCCGCCATTGACAGTGTTTCTTCATAAGATTTCTGCTTTTGATTGAAGAGGTTCATCTCCAACCACCGCTGATCAAAGGCTTTCTCCCTCTCCAGGCATTCCCATTAGGACGATTGAATTACACACATCCCTATCATCAATTGGACTACAATCCGCCACGCTGTATTTTTTTTTTTTTTTTTTTTTTTGAAGACTTTTCAGTTTGAGGATCCCCACTAAGATCAGAGCTGCCTGCAATGTTCTGACACACCTAAACGGTACTTGTAATTACAAGTTGCAGGTTAGAGTCATGCCCCCACTGGTGGGTGGTAGAAGCGTGTTAAGTCAGCGGATCAAAGGTGGTGATGACTGAAGCCATTTGATGCAGTAATACGTATCGTGACATTCAGATCTCCATCATTTGGAGCATTTCAACAGAACAGTGAACGGACAGATCCCAGAGGGATGCCTGCATACTGTTAAACCCAAAAAGCACTTGTGGAAATTCCTGATTTGTCCGTTAGTGGGTGTGTTGGGTGAAATTTCTGCCCCAGACATTGTTGACTTTGCTTTTATGAGCCGGTTGGTGCTCAAAAGGCTAATGTGACAAGAAGCCTTGTTGACTTTCTCTCCATAACTGGTCCTGGGCCCTAGGTTTCTGTTCCACACAAATTGCGACACATTGTGTTTTAATGTGTGTGTCTTCCAGCTGAAAGCGTTCACCTCCACACCCACTTCATTCTTTGGAAATCTGGCTTGAGGAAATACTCCCCTCTTCATGAGAACTGCATGGTGGGGTCGATAAGGTCAATAAATGTCAACTTCATTTATAAAGAAACTGCTTAAATTAAATAAATAACAGACTCTTGAATATTTCCAGAGTGATTGTATGAGTAATCAGGCAAAAGCCTCAGCTCTTCAGGACAGATCTGAAAGTGTTTACAGGAATAAATGTGGTGCATTCTTGCTCAATGCCTCCTCTCACACATGCTGGTTTATCCGTTAGTTACTCTCCCCTTCTCAGCCAGCCTGCTCAACGAAGTCAATGGGAGTGGAAAGATAGACATGCACAGGGAAAACGGACCTCTAAATATTTATATCATAGACAAAGTACTGATGAAAAAGAAAAAGGAATTTAATTTCCACATCGCGCTTTGTGTTCCTCGACCTCGATACTCCCCCCGTCAGTCCTCCACCTGTGTCTGATCCAAAACACACACCGCTGCAGCGTTCACAGCAAAAGTTACAAACTGACTTTTTGATGAGCTTTATTCCCAGTTTGTCCCACTATTGTCAGCAATATTATCACTAACACTGACTGATATTGCGTCTGCTGGATTTATTATGTAGTTCAGTCTCTTCATAATCATGTCATTGATGTAAGCGCAGGCAGTATTGTGCAGCACCCAGGGGACAACCGTGCAAGATGTTGCTATGATTCAACATGAATATAATATATATGTAGAGGCCCACATAATCAGTCATTCAGTGGAAGTCACTGGCTTTTCCTGGACTTCTTGCAACCCCCCCCACACTTCCCTAGTCTACCCACAATACACTCTGCTCAGACATAGTGCAGCACAATGAGATACAAATTGAATTCCTCCTCCTGCCTTATCGTTTAGATAAATCACCTAAGTCCTTTTCTGTGGTGGGGAAAGATGAGGAGAAACCAGAGAAGGCACGGGATGGAGCTTTGGGGATTTTATTTTATGCAATTCCATTGAATGTGTTTTCATATCCGTGCCAGGACGTCTATCCTATGCCGTCCACCGAGACAAGAAAAGAGCGTTCATTCATTGTATGTTGTTTTCTCATGCCACTGATTTATCTTGCATCTCCAGAGACTTCCAGTTCGGCCACATGGACGGGAACGACTACATTAACAGCCTCATTATGGGGTGAGTGTCTCAAACCTAGCCCACCTCTCTGTCTGTCTGTCTGTCTGCTCTCATGTCACACTCCTCTTTTCCTCTACCTCATATTACCTTCAGTCAGCTACTTATCCAGGGCTGGACTCACTGGTAATGTCAGCCTCTGCCATTAAAGATGCTCTCTTGTGGAGAAGTCAATTACACAGACAGGCTGTCATTTCTTTTTTTAGTGTGCTTGGAAATGTTAACCCCCCCCCCCCCCCCACACACACACACACACACACACACACACACACACACACACACAAATCTGCTTGTGCAAGGGCGGGACAGTAAGAGGAATATATGAGGAATTTACAGATAAGACTGCATGGATTAAATCTACAGCGGTCAAGTGTTTTTAATAGCTTGTCAAAGAGCAGCGCTAATGATGCAGGGAGCCCTGCAGCAGCAGCTTTTGCACCGAGGCCTACTGTTGGTTGCGTCGTGCTCAGAAAGCCCCGGCAACTGACATCCCACACTTTTAATTAGACAGAACCTGCTAGTGTTACTGGCTGTAGAAGTTGCCCTGTCTGCTCTGTATCTACCAATGTACAGGGTCTAATTATGTCTATCTTTGTATAACGCTGTGCGCGTGGTTATGTGGCAATCTCTGAGTGTAATGGACCACTGCAGGATGTGATTTTAATTTGGGTATATTATTGTTTGCATGAGGGGAGATTATAGCAGACATGGTCTCCTAAGTCCTGTGTAATTAAAAGTGTGTCGGCGAGTACAGTAGGATAGTCGTGTTGGTAATATGACGACGCTCAAACAACAGACTGCGGGCGTACAGCTGAAATTAGGCCGGTGGTGTTTATGTTTAAGGATGTAAGAGGTGATTGGCTTTCCTGATTTTGTACAAGTAGATACAATATGGGTTTTTTGCGGGACAGAATTTGGCTGCTGTAGCCTGGGATTAATTGCCCTCCTTTGAGGAATGAAATCCTGGCCTGTCACTGTCCACTAATTCTTTCCCTTAGGAGAACCGTGGAAATAAAGCTGATGGCTTTTTATCCCGCTTTCTGTCATCACAGCGATTACTGTGTTCTGGCAGCGGTCTGCCTGGCATAAGGCTGTCCCTGCATTCACCAGACACACACACCAGTCTAAGCCAGGGTCTGCCTCTGTTTAAAAGAAGGGTTTTTTGCTAACCCCTGATATGGAATGCATTGTTGGATGCGAACAGTTTAAGATGTGAGGTGACTGGAAAGTGTGTGTGTGAAGGAAGATTTGTACTTAAGGTGAGTGACTAGAGAGAATATTACAACACAAACAAGCCAATTGATTTGTTTACTAAAGATTTTTTTGATCCTCTAACAAAATAGTGAAAATGAATTGGGGTGAATTATCTTCCACATTGACAATATGCCTAACTGTTCTGTAAGCAAAAAAATAAGTCCATGTAAGGACGTAACAAGACCCCATATTTCGCTAACAAGTCAATGCCAAAATTCTTTTTCTTTGTTTTTCTACAGTACCGCAGATACCCTCATGACTAACAGTGCTCCATCGCTGGGCATGATAGAAAATATATTTAGGACATACTAAACTGTTAACACCATTTCCCTCGTCCCCTCAAAGAGGTTTTTGACTCAGTTGGAGCTAGTTTTCTGACACCGATCAATGCCAGTCTTAACTCTGGCTGTGTCCCTCTAGCTTTTAAACATGCAATTGTCAAGCCTTTACTCAAAAAGAAAAATCTCGATCCCTCTAATATCTATAATTTCTGTCACTTGTTATCGTGTTATATATAAATGGAAATACTTCCGGCAACGTTGTGCGTGTGTGGACACAAAAACTTTGGAATCCGATCCGCAAAGAAAAATCTCACAAATGTTATTGTGCACTTGTCGTGTGGACGGAACCTCAGTCTGGTTTTAGACCCAGACGTGGCACAGAAACTGCACTGCTGACGGTTTAAACTATTTGCTTTTAGCTGTTGACTCAGGTAGTCCTGTCGTCCTGGTGTTGTTAGACCTGTCTGTCGCCTTCGACACTTTTGACCACACCATTCTTCTACAGCGTCTTGAGCAGGATCTGCCATCTGCAGGTTCAGGGCCTACCTGGCAGAGAGGATGTTCTCTGTGCAGTTAGTTCACTGTGGCCCCACTGACCTGTGGACTTCCTCAAGGCTCCATTCTGGGTCGGATACTTTTTGTCTTAAATGTGCTGCCACTAGGGGATGTTTTTAGGAAACACAACATTTCTTTTCATTGTTTTGCAGAAGATGTCCAAATTTACATGCCGCTAAGGTCGTTGGGCATGAACACTATTCAGACTTTCCTTGATTGCCTTGGAGAAGTTAAGTCAAGCTGTTGTAAAAATTAGATTTTTCCAGCTCCGTCTTTTAGCCAAGACCAAGGGCTATTTTTCTAAGGTGGATCTTGAAAAGATCACCCATGCCTTCATCACATCGAAGTTAGATTTCTTCAACTCTTTGTATGTTGGTTTGGATAAGGCATCTATCAACTGCCTTCAGCTAATCCCGAATGCTGCTGCTTGACTGATCTCTGGCAAAAGAAAACATGACCACTTCACTCCAGTCTTAGCATCCCTCCATTAGCTCCTGGTCCGCTTTCACATTGATTTTAAACTTCTTTTAATGGTTTTGAAAGCCCTTAATGGTCTTGCCCCTTTTTATCTTACTGAGTTCCTGCGTCGCCGCTCCCCAACCAGCGCTCTAAGGTCCTCTGATCAGCTGCTGCTGGACGTCCATAAAACCAGGCTGAAGACTAGAGGGCCTTCATGGCAGCTACCCCTAGACTCTGGACCAGTCTCCCCATCTCCATCCGAACCTCCCAGACCCTATAGAGACTTTAAAATCTTCTCTGAAAGCTCACCTCTTTTCCCTGGCATTTCATGGATGAACACACACGACTAATGGGCACTGTAGTTCTTTTATAACTTTTACTGTTCTTATTTCACTGTTTTAACTTTATTACTCATATTTTAATCTAGTTATTTCCTTGCTTCATCCGTTTTATGTATCCTGTGTACAGCACTTTGATTGACTGCTGTTGTCCTAAATGTGCTCTGTAAATGAATTTTGTCCCCTTTTATAATATCACACTGAACAACTAATCTGATGTCGGCAGGACAGGAGCCAGTTAATGTTAGCTGTTAGCAGCCGTTAATTAGCACAGTGCTAGTAGCTAACTTTAACAGGAGGTGGCATTCATTTACATTATGATGCATTTAAGTTTTATTTAGTAAAAAATGAGGAGTGCGTGAAGACCAGTTTTTTCATCATGATGTATTTAACTATAATCTTGTGAAATGTAGTATTTGATGAGAAACTATTATAAATCGATTTGTTTAAATATATGAAATAGGTAATAGCAATAATTCAAATTTTCTCCTAACAAAAACCAGTATGCACATGGTCATAAAGAAGTATTGACGACTAAATTTCTGATGTGAGATCTCTAGGTGTGAAATTTTATCCCCATACTATAATTATGGACAGAATGTGGTATAAATTTTCTCACCTAACAATCGGAAAGAAAGCAGGTGTGTGTATTTTCTAAAATATGTAACTGTTCCTTTAATAATCCAAATAATCATGAATAAAATTTCTCTATAATAAAATAGAATTATCCCTAATTACACAGTATGGCAGCTGTTTTTGGCAGCGGGAGAGGAAATGTCTTAAATGTGTGTTTTCTGCCAGCTTTAATCCTACAGAGTACAGTATATGACCCTTCATTATGGGCAGCAAAACCCCAGTAGTCCCCACTCACAGAGGTGAATAGGCTAATCCATATTTATTTAAAATGGGTGCCATCTGTTGGCTTACACTGGATGTCAGATGGACCACACACTCATAATGTGTGTGTGTGTGTGTGTGTGTGTGTGTGTGTGTGTGTGTGTGTGTGTGTGTTTGCACTCCTGATCTCAGCTGGGTGGTGGATTGGGACAGTGATGGATATGTATGCGTGCAATTTGTTGTCGGGTTGAGTAACACTGCAGGGATGTGGGTTGGCAGCGGTGTGATGTGATGTGATGTGATGGACTGTTTGTGTGCCTCTGTGTGCGCGCACGTCTATGTCTAAGCACTGGGATGCCTTATCTAAGCCAGGATTGACTTGGTGCAGTGCGAAACATGCAAAAGCAGGAATGGCTTGTTTACATGACCTTGTTCGTTATCTCACTGAGTTTTGTAATTCCTCCGCTGATTTGTTGAAAACAAGCGGGCCGGAGAGCGTGTGGTGTTTCTGTCTCTGTGAAGTGAGGCGCTGGGCTTCATTGTACGTGTTTTGGGCACATCTCGGCGCGGATTGGATGCAGAGTTGCTCTGCTCTGGACTCCTCTGTGATTTACTTGTCAGCTGTAATTTGTAAAGGTCTCTTTAACTGTGACCGGCACAGACTCATAAAGCCCATGAGTTGTGCCCTGTATGCATAAAAGATAGAAGAAATGACACTCTGAAATAGAGTGAGGCTGCATTGCCTTTTTCCTCCAGACAAAAAAAAAACCCCATGGGAAAAGTTGGGTTGCTTCGAGTACAAAGAGTTTGTTTGTCTCTCTATTATATTCTCTGTGTTGCTTTGATGATGGTGGTCCAAGGTGCTGGGGTTATAACGATTAAAAGCTGCATCTCTTGTTTTTTTTCTCCTTCAGCGAGGTGGCCGTACCCTCCGTTGTCATCCTCAACACATCCAACGAGCAGTACTTCCTGCCCAGTGAGCCAATAGAGACCATGGAGCAGCTGGTCCAATTCATCAACAGTGTTCTGAACGGTTCTGCACAGGTCTGACATCTTCTCCTCTTCCCTCCCTCCTCTCCCTCGCTTTCTGTTTATGCATTCATCTCGGTAAAGCCTCCCCCCCTTGTGTTATACCATTGTAATCACACCAGTAGTCTTCATTAATCAACCACGTTGCCTTGCATTTTAAGTCCTCCCTGGAAAAATGTTTTCCGCAGATGAGGTATTCTGGCAATCTCCTTTTGCATGTTTAGATTTCATATTGCTGTCCTTCCTGAATGGATTATCCACAATAATTCCTCTCTGAGTCAAACACTGAGATTACTACACGACTCTGTATTGTAGTGTACACACTAATCTGGAAAAGAAATGTCATCGCTTTCTTCTGTACTACAGTAAAGTCACCAGATTTATGAAACCATAAGCCAAACAGCCAGAGGTCCTGTCCTTTTTTTTTTCTTCCAAGGAAGGTCTGGGCTATTTTTCGCTTGGTAAAACAAACCACCTCCTGCCAAATAAACAGCAACAGAAACCCCCATGTTTCTGCTGTGTGGTTACAGCCAAAGCTTGGACAGTTTGAGTTTCAGCGTGTTTTTGACAGGAAGCATGAACATTAAAGGTACACAGACGGCGAGCTTAGCCTGGCATGAACCAGCCAGATGAGGACAGAGTTGGCAGGTTTTTAGGGAATCGCTACATATTTTCACGCATGTAAATCTGCTCTCCCTTCACTGCTTCTGCTCTTGTGGTACATGGGTTAGCTCTCTTTTCGAAGTCCTCTATCCTTTTCCACTTAAAAGTCAACAGCTCTGACAACGTGCTATAAAAAAAATCTGAAAGTACTTATTCAGTCCTCTCACACTCAAGCATAAGTTTGTGCAACAGCTGCTCTCACAGAAATCACCTCATGCCCACCTTCAGCTCGTTCACAGAAGCCCCGCTCAGTCAGTGCTCACTAATTGGCCATCCTGATGAATTAGCGTTGGGACAGATCACCCATTGGCTGCCCAGGTGCTGCTGCTAACAAATGAGCTCAGGTGGAGTCCAACTGCTGGACAGGGAACAAACTAGAGTCGGGCACATCTGATGATTTTGTGCAGGGAAGCGGCTAATTAAACAATATTTTAAATGTCTGGGATGGGTCGTCCATGTGACTGGTTACTCTGTGTGCGCACTGAGTAGTAGTGTGAGAAGTTTTGGAAGAGACTAGACTCTGTAACTCTATTAAACAAGCTGTCTCCCTGCAGGCACATGGAGGTGACGGCTTTATTCAGAGGATCAAACGTGTAGCCTTTGATGCCAGATCCACCATCATGGTAAGTTCATTCAATATGATAAGTTCAAAAGTGTACATATAATCAATCTCTTTCTCTCTACATATATATATATATATATATATATATATGTATGTATATGTGTATATATATATGTAGGGGGCGGCATGGTGGTGTAGTGGTTAGCACTGTCGCCTCACAGCAAGAAGGTACCAGGTTCGAATCCCGGGCCCGGGGCCTTTCTGTGTGGAGTTTGCATGCTCTCCCCGTGTCTGTGTGGGTTCTCTCCGGGTACTCCGGCTTCCTCCCACCATCCAAAAACATGCATGGGGATTAGGTTAACTGGCTAATTTAAATTGACCGTAGGTGTGAATGTGAGTGTGAGTGGTTATCTGTCTCTATGTGTCCTGTGATGAACTGGAGACTTGTCCAGGGTGTACCCTGCCTTTCACCCTAAGACAGCTGGGATAGGCTCCAGCCCCCCCACGACCCTATGAGGATAAGCGGTAGATAATAGATGATATGTATATATATGTATATACATGTATATGTGTATATATGTATATGTATATATATATATGTGTGTGTGTATATATATACACGTATATATACGTGTATATATACGTGTATATATACATATATGCAAAATAGGATTACCAAAATTCATTTCCACTTTTTTTTGTACCTCAGTTGATGCTCCAAAACCCCACACTTTCAGACTTTCAGATCCATTTAGTTTTATTTGATGAGATTATTTTACAAGCTTTAGTTAAACTTATGACTCAACTGTACTGTGTTTGCCAATTTAGTGTAAAATACTGTAGACGGCACATGAGCTGAGTTCAGTAACACTGTAAAAAACAAATGCCTGAGTGCCCTGCCCTTCCCCTGTGGGAGAAAAACAACACTCAGTGAACAACACAGGGAGTATGCCTGAGAATATGCAATGCAGGCAGTAGACACAGTACAGGGAAGGAGAAAGAGCCAGCCAAGCAGCAGCAGGAGCAGGAGAAGGAGGAGGAGGAGGAGGGAGTAAATGGAGTAGACGGATTAAAAGTGGGAGGAGAAGCAACTTCAGTTTCCTGACCTTAAGTAGTTGGTTCTTTTAGGGGAACTGCTGTTTCTTTTTTAGGATGGGTGTGATAGGAATGTAAATACAACAGTGTTGTAATGCTCTGGTTGTCCACGGGTGAAGCTTAACACTGTCCTTTAACAATGTCATTAAAGGGATAGGAGGAGGAGAACACCCAGAGGAAAATTATACATTTTATTCAGGGACATGTTGAAATGGAAGGTTTAGTGACTTCTGGACGTTAACCTTGAGGTATGAAGAAGTACTTTTATTCTATGTTTAACTTCGTAGGTCTGACTCTTTAAATCAGTGAGAGGACAGGTTTTAATACAAAAAAACGGTTCTTTCATTGGGCTGCGTAAGAGCAAAGTGTGCAAGATTTCGTTTGTTTCTTGTTAGGAACTGCACAAACGAATCCACTGGTGAAATGCTAGTGTTGCAGCAGTAAATGCAACGAGTCGCTGGCAGTGACATGCCATGATACAGAGACAGCAGCCGTCACTGCGGAGAGCCTAAATCTAAATGCAGGTCTTGACAGGAGCATGAGGGAGCAGTCACATTAGGCCCAATAACTCACAGCCAGCTGTGTTAGCATAGCATACCCGTCTCTACCTCATCTAGCATCACACAGCGCTCTGCAATTACCATTCCTCTTCCTGTGGCAACGACTGGAGGGAGCACGGACACCTCTTCTCCTCAGCTCAGTGGCTGACAGAAGTTGTGACCGAACACTCCCTCCAAGGTACATTGTCTCTGATGTATCCTGCTATATTAAGGCCAAATGACTCATTTGTCACCAAGACCATTTAAAGAGGAAGTTGTCCTTCAGTAACTCTGGCATTGTTGTGCCCGCAGGGATCATGTATCGCTGGAGTGGAGCGGTACGTGTCACAGGAAATGTTCACTTTTATATGCAGGTTCAGGGCACGGATGTGAAGCATTTACTGTGTTTTACTCAAACTGATCTTTAGGGATTAATGAACTGACACATTCATTTACCAAAATGTGCAGACTATTAGGGGCCTGTCACCAATTTATATTAACTCTACAGGTAGTAAATGATGAGAAAAGCAGTGCAAGATGTAGTTGTAATTCACTCTAAAAATAAACAGTGTGCATGCAACCTTTGCACACATGTAATAACAGTATGAGTGAGTGTATAGTCTTGTGAGGTGAGTCTATTATACAGTCGTCAGGGAAGACAGAAGAATAACAGAAACTAGCTTCAGATCGACCTGAAGGTGGACCTTTGCTTGTGTTTTTGCAGTTGGAGTTTACTTATTCTCAGTTCAAACTGCACTATCTGCAAGTACAAGAACGTGTTATAGAGAAAAGGCTAAAACTCTTCACTATGGTTCCCAATGTAAAACAAAACCAAAGCAAACACAGAGAAACACAAACAGTATAACATAATACAGGCATCCTGAAATTACATGACAGAAATGTAATTAATACTAAAATATTAAAGCCTGCCCGGGTTTCTGCAAATGATTTGTGACCTGCCTGCTGAGCACATTTGCGAAGCTTAATGGCGTGATGCAAATGAATGAATAAATGAATGAATAAAAGTGCAGCATCTCTGCTAAAAACATAAAAGCCTATCTGCAATTTTTCACACAAATATTTTTGGATCTCTAAATCGGATTTTGAATTCCCTCTACCTAATGGCTAATGGGAGGCTCTTTACTATTGTAAACACTGGCTGTTTAATAAAAGTGTTACATCTCTCTCAACAGCCGGATACTCGCTCCTAATTTGTGCTGCAATGTATTAAGAAGCACAGAGAGAAATGAAAGAAAAAGATAAAATGGTTATGGTTTTCTGTGTGAATTCAGGACTAAGGGCAGGACTGGATTTACCCATTTGGAAATAAATAGTGCTTCATTTAAAATATTAGTATATTATTTGCTCACTTTAAAACAACCAGACCCAATTGCCAAAATTACTTTGTCACATTTGTTTGTTACTGGGTTATTTTGGATTCACCTCTCAACCGGCTAAAATGACTGGTTTTGTGAATGGAGTCTGGTGACACTGAAGAGAGCACAGACACGTTTCTGTTCCCCATCAGAAAGGGTTGTCTTGCAGTGCGGTTAAGTGGTGAAAATATAGATTACTCTGAATAAGTACTTCATATAATCCCACTGAAAAAAAAATCCTCATAATTACCCTTCATGAGCAGTGCACATGACAACTTTTTATGTTTTGCCTGCTCTGCTTTGCTGGAAACTGCTGCTTTTTATTCAAGGCTGGGGATGTGGGGGTTATGTTGTTTTGTTGTTGAGTGTATTTTCTTCATATTTGTCCTTTCTACTGAAGTATTAAAACTTGGTTTTGAAGAGAGGTGGCTCAATAAGACTGAACTTGAAGTGTAATAGTGCTTAGAGTGAACAAGCTTGAATTGCTTCATTGTGAAAGAAAATTACAGTATCATACATTGTTTTCTCTTCTGTCCTTTCTTGCTGCCCTCCTTTACGCCATTATCTCCCTCTTCACTTTTGTCTTCATATTGTCCCTCACACCTCTCCCTTTGGTGTCTTCCTTTCATCCATTGTCTCCTTTTGCTACATCAGTCAGTGTTTCGCAGCTCTCCGCTGCTGGGCTGCTTCCTTTTCGGCCTACCGCTGGGTGTAATTAGCCTGATGTGCTACGGCATCTGCACAGTCGAGACGGACGACGGCTTGGATGACATGGATGCGCTCAAGAGGGAGGGCCTGACTGACGAGGAGGAGGACGAGGAGGAAGAGAGGCAACGAGGTGGTGAGCTGGAGGGTCCTGAAGAGGGTGAGAACGAGGGCGACGACGAAGTTGGAGAGAAGGATCCTGAGGAGAAGAAAACCGATTAACCCAGGGGGCTTCAACCGGATAGAGGATGAAAGGCCCAGTCAAATACAGTGGCATGAAACTCAAAGACATCAATGTGTTACTATTCTGCTTCTTTGTCTTTCATGTCACTCCAAAGTCCCCTGAGCACAAACTGCTCTCCCATCTTTGAGTTGTGTGTTGAAGGCCGGCTGCTCAGTGAAGCCACAGAGTCACGTCTCAAACCAGTGCCGATGTGTAAACACATAATGTTCAAAAGAACGAGGGATGGCTGTGCGAACCAAGCAGACCACTTATTTATTACCATTCAACCAAGCAGTGGTTTATTCCATGTGACGTGTGACCCTTTCTTGTTGTAATGTAACCATTTAAACGCCCCCATTCTGTCTTTTTATTTGTCGTATCCCAGTCTTCTTTTTGAGTCCAGTTTATAACGATATCCTAGAATAGTAGAGCCCTGCCTTCAGACTAAATACAACATGAATACAGAGACGTTTTGTTCACCTCTACCCCAACCCGAACGTAAGCTTATCGTGGGTAGAGATTGTAGAAAGCAAAGGAAAGTGCCCAATAAGGAAAACCTGCCATAAATGAATTGTGCTTTTTTTTATTGTATGTTATTGCCTGAAAATAGTTCTTCTGGAGGTGCAAAGTGCAGAGACAGCGATTCTACTTTCTCCTCATGCCAGCCACTTGTTAGTGTGCATCTATGATAGGGGACAAAAAGCAGGAATGGTAATTGGTATCAGTCTGTCTGATACTGGAATATGGCGACTGCACATTATTTTTTTCAACATGACCAACCTGCTCAGAATTCTGAGTGTCGATGGGTTGTACCTGAGCAGCAGACACCCATAACATGCATCAGCAGTTCCTGCAGCTTTTAACAACTCCCATTCTTCAGATAGACTGGCTCACTGTCTGTTTCCATATTTCAATCTGCCTTCCATCACTGGTTGCTATATTGAATTCAGTAGGCAGGTTGAAGTTTAAATCCCGAAGCACTGAGACGTTCACGGAGCGCACAATATGAAGCCCATCTTCCTACTGCTTAGTTTCATCTTGGTTTTCTGTCATATTGGTAGTTTTCTCAAGGCACAGAAATCCTTGTCCATCCTATTTTCTTACCCTCCTGACTAAAGTGTATGTAATAGCTGCGGGTATGGCTTCCTCATGGCTTTAAGTGGCCAGCCTGTTACACAAAAAGAGCAAGTGCTCCTGAAATGTGCTAAGCCCAGTGTGATACCAGTTTCATGAAAAATCCCAGTAGAGTGCACCTTGTTGGACTGGGGCCCTTCTGTCAGTGGAGCAACGTTACCATGGCAACAAAAGCACACAAAACTTACTCATGGAAATCACCTGATACTGAAATCTTTTTTTTTTTTTCCAATACAGCCCAGCCCACTTCAGACCAGTGGGAAGAGCACAAACAAAAACAGCAGCACTGTAAAAACTGTTTAAATAACCAGGAAGGACAGATAAAAGTGTAATCTGTGGTTATCAAAGGTTTGCCATTTCTTTGGAGGAGAAAGTTGATACCACTCTTTTGCTGCTGGTTAGCTTAGCTGAGCACAATGAATGGAAACAGCCAGCCTGGCTCTGTCAAATGATCATAAAATCCTCTAAATCTCACGTATAATTATTAAAAAAAACACTTCTCAGGAGTTTTCTCAGGTTTCCTGGAAACATCACAGCGAAAACACCAGGAAGTCACCTCACCTGGACTGGAGTTAAGTTTGGCACATTAACCCCCCAGTTTTAGACCTAATATGGATTAAACAAAGATGTTTGGACAGTTTCTTCTGCTTTGGCAGAGTCAGGCTAGCCTTTTCCCCCTGCTTCCAGTCTTTATGCTAAGCTAATCAGCACATTAGTTTCATGTTCACCATATCATCTCAGCGAGAAGACTTTTCTATTAGAGTGGCACACTGCATTATTATTCACTCTGCATTTGTTTGATATTATTCATTTGAAACAGTTGTGTTTAACATAGAGAGCTGCAGAGTGATTATAAGTTTGAAATGAGCGGCGACAGCTTCCTCTCTAGGGAACTTCAACACATGGTGATGAATGAGTATTAAGTTCATCCTTGACCTTGGGAAGAGTAGAGTCATCTTAATTTGAGGTCCTAACTTCCATTGACTTCTTCACATCTTGCATAATGACAACTGAGCAAATAACTGAACTACCGAGTGGACTGATTATGATGATGGTTTTAATGAATGTTTTGAGCGTCCTCATTCTGTCACCCTTAAAAGATAATGTAGCTGAGTGATGAGATTGCATCATTCATCATTCCCTCATGCTTTTGTAGCTCAGTAAAGAGTAAATCTTGTAACTTGACAGACTTAGGCACCTCAACCTAAGCACACCTGCTGTTTTTAACAAACTGTACAGAAGTTATCTGTAATTGTGAAACTGCACTAACAGGAACCATGTCCTCGCCTTGTCTTCTGGTCTGTGTAGTTGCCTACCATTCTCTGCCAAACGTCCTCTTCCAATTTGAATCGAGATTGTCTTGTTCTTATTACAGGTTTGAAAGATTGAAATAAAGATTGTTGTCTTTTTTTTTCTTGTTGACTACCATCTTTTGTGTCATGTGACGTATGTTATCTTCCATCTCGACTTGTCTTTTTCCAATTATCAAACATGAATATTTCTTTTCCTCTGCGGTTTAATCTGAGGTAGAGTGTCTACTCAATTATAACAGATTTAATCAAATTTTGGGAGATCTAGGTTTAACTGCGACTGATTGCATTACTTGATGTGAAATTCATTTATTTCTTCTCTTTCGGGAATGACTTTGTTTGGAAGTTAAACTCTGAGACGTGACTTAACATAATGAAAAAGCACAATGTCACAGCATACTTTCTGACCCTCGCACGGCGTGAGAGAGAGAGAGAAAAAACACGTTCAGGTCTGATAAAGGAGGAGAATGTAAATTTTATATCGGATGTCACTTTGGAGATAAATCCCAGCAAAGGGAGATAATACATTACTACATCAGAATCAGTGTCATCGAGTGGTGCTGATGCAAAAAGTAATTCATCGCTCAATTACCCCGCTGCATATTCAGAGAATGAGTTTCATCGTGTGGCAAATGAAGGGGGCCTCCTGTCCCTTTTCTCTCAGAGAACCAACAATCTTGTGCGCTAGACAAGGACGATTACACTTTGCTGCTCATTTCGATGTCTTGTCCCGTGTTGAAATGGCATTTTAAGGCACAGTGGTAATCATCTCATTTCTGACTCGCACAGGGTGGTGTTTAACGGTGTGGGGTCATGTGTAGGGTCAAGACAAATGGATGGTTATTTCAGTCAATGCTAGGGGCCTGTGCTTCAGGGCTATTCTGAGCTCTGTTTGTGTCACTCAACAATGGCTGATTAGCTTCGCTCACTGTGGAAACCAGCCCACACTTCCTTCCATGTTAGAAAAGCTGTATTTTTTTGCATTACAGCTGATAGATGGCCACAGCTGCTCAAGTCCATCTGTTTGCTGACACAAATACCTCAATGCCTAATTACACAAACAATGTCAGCAAACGTGCCCTTTTAAGATGTCACACACACACACACACACATTATGTGTGCGCTTCTGACATCAGCTCAGATGATTTCTCGTAGCCCTGTCAGACTATTTTGGCTGCTGTGACTTCTTGCCAGCAGTTCAACTGGGTTTAATAGCCACTTGTCAGCCTGTCAGTGGATTGATGGCACTTCTTGCTGTTGTTTTGACCTGATATTTTGGAAAACTTTTCTTGGTGTTTTGTGTAAAAATAATTGTGTGCTGCTGTGCAGTGATGCCCATCAAAGCTGTTGCAACGTCTACTTGCAGAATCAAACACAGGAGGATCATATCCGTTGGCTGAAATGAAAATGTGAGCTGACATGTTTTCATAAGACTAGAATGAGCTGTTTATATTGAAATGAGGAGCAGATTCTCCAGTTGTCATGTTACTACAGTAGCTCAGAGAGGACAAACCAAACACTGGCTCCAGGGAGGACATTTGTGTTCTTGAGTCAACCATCATAGTTTTCCTGCATTCAGCACACAGAAGATTCACTTGGTTGGTTGGTGGCAATCTGCACCCTCAGTCACTGTTACTCTGTACACATGACATCTATTGCACTTCTGTCCATCTTGAAGAGGGATCCCTCTTCTGTTGCTCTTCCTGAGGTTTCTACCATTTCTTTTTCCCTTTTAAAAGTTTTTTTGGGGGAGTTTTTCCTCAGTCCATGTAGGGAGTGTTTGTAAAGGACAGAGGGTGTCATATCCTGTACAGATTGTAAAGCGAGGGAATTTGTAATTTGTGATATTGGGCTATACAAATAAAATTGACTTGACATGTAATCATGAACTCTCCATTAGTGCTCCCCTGTGATTATACATTATGAATACAGCTCACTGCAAAATGTATGCAAATACTCACACATCCTCAGATAGCATTATTTACCATTCACCCCATCTCCTAGTGTACACTCGTGATGCTTTCCATTCTCTCATGGTGCACATGTTAGTCTGCAACGATAAGAGGAGAGATCATTTTTAAAACAGGCTAATATGAAGGTGAGCCATATTTCCATCACCATGCTGCTGTGTGCATGTACACAGTGATTGCCTCTTGAGTTCATTTGTTATTTCCCTCTGAAAACAGCCTTGTGTTTAAAAATGCATGTGATTAACAGAGAGTATTAAAAAGAAATGCCTCATGTTTGGCAAATTATACAGTCAAAACATATCAGAAGTAGCTTATTAATAATGTATTCATCTCATAACTCGTGGCATACTTCTCTCCCTTGCTTGATTAGATGCTTTTCAACTAATATTGATACTAGTATTGATTTATTGATGATCCTGGCCCTGTTGCTAAGCAATGAGTGGCCAATCCCTGTTGGAGTGAGAGGTTTTAGTAAATGGTCAATTAGGAATCATAAAATTCAAGAGAACTGCAGCTCAGCACCTCATCCAGGCTCCCCGTCTCGGCTTTGTGACAAATCTTTATTTATAGCTGAATCGTACAAATGATGCGCAGCTCTGCAGAGAATAACAAGAGCACGGCCCACATTATCTCTGTCACCTCTAAGTGCACTGTAAGCGTTTCCCAGTGGAGTGGTTCCTGCTTATCACTCTGCCGAGGAGCTGCTGTTGCCACGGCAGCTGCCTAATGATGTTGCCCGGGTCCACGAGCATTTACTGAAGGGACCTGTCCCCTCAGGGGGGCCGGGCTGACTTACACTACCTGAGACATACAGCCGCCCCTGGAGGAGGTGACATGATGTGCTAAAGCCCTGCTGCTGCTGACGCCGTCACTCTCACCCGCTTTACTGTTTTCATCCTCCACCTTGACCACACTAAGAGCTTCAAATCACACCGAAGGAAGACAACAGGTTCATTAGCACATGGATGAGTGTTTGCAGAGTATCACAGAGTTTAATGTGATCCTCAATCCCTGAATTCAGATGTTGGAAGACACTGGCCTGCTGAGCTAACTCCTCCACCAGCCTTATAGTAACTGTAGCGTGCTGGGTTTTTATGGTGGTACAGTAACACTTATGCACTATCACACACACACACACACACACACACACACGAACAGTGTTAATGTGAGGACCTTTTGCTGCCCAGGCAACAAGCTGGAGAAACAGGAGAGCTTGTGGGAACGTACTCTGAACCCCTCTAACCCCTAAAAAGTGTATATCTCACTGGGGCATGAGGCGCTATATTCTGTGAAGAAACGGGGGGATTTAGTTAAGTTGAGAGCTTTTGCACAATAATCCTTTCAGGAGCATGTCTTGAACAGTTTGAATGTAGGGTCACAAAAGGTTTATATGGACTACACTGAATATTTATTATGCTGTTATAATATCTGTGTTATAGGAACTCCTTATACAAGAGTTTGAAATATTAATGGACTTCTCTGATTAATATGTATGTGGTTAAAAGGGTATAGATATATGACGTATTCGTTTTAATTAGGATGTGGACCCATGCTGGTGTATTAAATTATTCATCACCCGTTTGTTGTCTGAGATTATCCCTCTCATCTTTTCCATTAACTGCAGTGTTTTAGTGTCAGTCTAAATTAATTGCACACAGTTTGTTCTGATTTGATTCTGTGCTAAACAAAGAAAAGAAAAGAGAATTTAAGAATTAGTTTGGCATTTTGGGGCAATGTACGTTTGCTTTTATGCAGACAGATGGTCAGTAGTAGTCTGTGTGCTGAATATGAAGCTACAGTCAGGAGACAGGTAGCTTAGCTTTGCATTAAGTTGGTGAAACTGTTAGCCTAGCGCCGTCCAGAGGTTGTGTTTTTGTAGGACTATTCCTTCTGCTGAAGTAACCTCCCATAAAACCACAACTTGTTGTCTTTACACGTGTTTTTTTGTACAGATTAAACAAATAAAATATAATGTGTTAGTCTGTCAATCAGTGCGCTTGCTTTTTTCCACCTCCATACACTGTTTCCAGTCTATGTCATTAAAATTCTCAACTGGCTCATAGCAAGGATGTCAGTTGTTGTCTATCCCAAACTGTGGAACAATTTGTTTAATGTTTATCTAATTGGTCCACTGATTAAGGCTCAAAGGATCTTGTGGTACGCTGGAGGAAAATAATGCTTTTTAAATCCACCAGATGCCTTTTGGAGAGTTCATGTGAACAATGACAAGTCGAGTGGAGACTCCTGATGTGCTCTTCTTTGTGCTGTTAGTGGTCATTACCGAGTCCCCTTTAGCATCCAGCACCAAGCGAAGGAGAAACAGGCCGGCCCTGCAGAGAGCAATAATGTCTTAGTGCTCCTGTGGCCACGTTTGACTCAGGCCAGTGGTTAACTTTGCAATCTAGTAGGAAATGTTTTCTTTTCTGCTCCCTCTGATGGCTTTTTAATTGCATTCAGTGACACTGTCACCTCACTCCTGTAATAGCCCAGAGGCCTGGTGTTGTGTTTGCTGGGAAGCGAGGGAGCTCTGTAATGTAATCATGAAATAATCATAATTAGGAAAACATAATTGTGAGCAGTTATTTGGTTTAAAATGACCCAGAGGTGCAAAATAATCTCTTAAAATACATTCTTGCTGATAGATGGCCCAGGAACACATTTAAAAACAAGCAGTAATGAGGCTGGAGGTCTATTTCTGTTTGTAGGCATCAAGTCGAACACACCCCTCTGGGCTTTCTCTTAATATATAACATGGAGAGCGTCTGGGTTGTAAACAGTTTTTTTTTCTCCTGTTTACTGCTGAGTTATTGGCATTGCATTAAGCTCCACTGAAAAGTGCCTTTAATATTTGTTTATTGTGGACAAAAAAATAAGAAGAAGTAATGAAAAAAAAAACACATTCATGAATTTTTAATAGAGGAAGACAGCCAATATGAGGTGACAAAGATAAGTTTTGCCTTAATTACTGCACTGTTTTCATTAGAAATATCCTACTGACAAAAACTGCAAAATCTTGACTTTTAGTGTTAATACCATCACCATTTTTCCAATGTGTGATAAAGGATATTCTATAAAAATACTTCAAGATATTCTATAAAAATACTGTGTTTACCTTTGTTTTTGTCAATCCACTAAATCCCTCCATGATGTTTCATAGTGTATTGTTACTACTATATGGATCATTCTGGTTTACTACTTTACTACTTTAATATCAATTACTCACTCTATGTCGCCTTGAATTCTTGAACATAATTTAGTTTATCTTTGATGTCCCCTTTGAAAATGAAAAGACAAAATTGAAGTAAATGTGGGCTGTGCGATATGAAAACATCTGATAACAAGCTGGGAAGTATTGAGCATATGAGTGGATAAATGAGGCTTGGATTAAACTGCTTGATTTTTTTTTGATATAATTCTGATATTACTGAATACAGATCCCATTTACTTCAATTCATGAAGGCTGTTCTCTGCAAGAAAAACACTGTTTTCTTCAAGAATTCATATGATAAACATGATCATTTTATGGGCGAAGTATTCCTTTAATTTAACATAACTATACTTGTAGCTATTGAGCGTTTGTATTTCTATTATGTAACTCTGACTTGTGCGTATGTGGTATTTGTCTTGTATCGATGCCACAGCTAATGCTCCCAATAAGCTAACAGTAGCCCACAAAGTTTCAGCGACAATATCTCTAACTATAAACATAGTGGCAAACAAATGGGAAAAAGTAGAACTTTCCCAAAACTTCCTCAGAACTGCCAAAATAAAGTGAATACCAGATAAAAAACAACCCACAATGTCATTGTCAAGCAGCATTGCCTTTAAGGCAGTGACATGTGCTCTCTGTGGGGACACGAGCAGCCTGGATGAGTGCTGCACAAGTTGTCAACCATCCAGATAAATCTTCTCAGAGCTCCAGCACTGCTTAGACCACCCGGGAGGGATCTGGCCCAGAGGTTCGTCAAGGACAGCCAGAGGCACATTCACAACTGGCCCTCAGCCTTGGTTTTTCCCATAGTGGGCTGTCTTCTGTGGCTTCACTTCTGTATGATGTGCGTGTCTGTGTGGTGTAGTCTGCAAGTAGGGCAGAGATTGTCTGTCATGCGTTTCTGCCTATCTGGACTTGGTTGAAACAGAGCGGAAAGTAGAAATCGCTGCTTGGATTGGAGTGAGTTGTGCACATCTCTGGCCGACGAGGGCGGGCACACCTGGAGTTGATGAAAAAAATTCAACGCTCATATGAAACATGACGGGTCCTGCAGGATCACAGCCTGCCAAAGACACTTAGAGGCTACATCTGTCACGAGCAAAGAACGGGGAGAGAGTCCTTTGCTGCACCGGTTTGTATCAATCAACTCGTCCTGACAGAAGCATGGGACAGGAAGAGAAACAGATGCTGCCATTATGTAAAAAAAAAAATATATATATGCACATGAGATATGAGCAGTTACCAAAGATAGAAACAGTTTACTCTCTTATCAGAGGTTTCTCTCCAAAATGTGATCTGGGAACACCTAAAGTAGACTGAGATGTAGGGATGGTAAATGAATGGCTTTCACTGACTCCTTCATATCATCATATCATTAGAGAAGCTTTACAGAGCAATGAAGTGTCACTTCTAACATCTGCAGCAGCTCATGTGCTCTTGGATTCTGCTGATATTTTATTCATCTCTCAGACAAAGACACAAAACAAAACGCAGAGTCTGGCGCTGCTCAGCCGCACATCTCCGCGTTACGCAGAATAAAGCACAACACAATTAAGATGACAATCTCACCAAAGTGATGAATGCTGCTGCTCCCGCTCTGTTGCTGTATCCATTTATCTTTCTTTGTAAATTACTCATTGTTTTTCTTTTGATATTCTCACCCCTCTCCATCAAATGCATCTGTAAAGGACACTGGGTAATTTATACTGTTGAGCTCGTTCCCCACATTGCATTTATGTTGGCTACTGCTGCTGAAAACCAGCTGATTAGATTTAATTCAGAGTGGGATATTAATAGAGAACATGCTGATTATTGGCATAGAAGTTTAGACAGACAATAATTCAACATAATTATAGAAATGAAGACTGAAGCAAGAAAACACTTTAATAAAGACAGGGTCAATTAATTATATGAAAAGATTAGCAGGAAATGGTGCTAACTATGAAACTGGTGTCTACTGGCCTTCATTATTGTTAATCACAGCACGCAATGCAGTTCACCATGACAACGGTGGCACATTTGGGTGTGTCGTTGAGGGGAAAGGAAATTTTCAGTGACGTAAACATCCATCCATCCATCCATTTTCTACCGCTTATCCTCACACAGGGTCACGGGGGAATGGAGCCCACACAGACACGGGGAGAACCTACAAACTCCACACACAAAGGCCCCAGGCCGGGAATCAAACCCGTTACCTTCTTGCTGTAAGGCAACAGTGCTAACCACTACACCGCCTGACGTAAACATAATTGGCAGACTAGATTGTAGAGCAAAGTGGAAAAGGTATGAAAAGTAAAGAAAGGTGACCCACTGTGCTAATGGTGGCTAAGCTGTGATTGGAGAATTACTACTTTTGGGGGTGATGTTTATCATCTCAACCAGATTATAATGTTCTAGGTAAAATTATATCTGCTGTGTTTTATGTTTTGGGGTAAAATACCAGAGAGAAATCTGTGACTACAAATATACTTTATGACTTTCTAAAACGAATGTGACAAAAACAAAATCATCCCTTTCATGCTGTGTTGTTCTCTTTATGGCAGATGACTCAGTCACTTTATGCTGCAGGAGAACACCCCCCAATATTTTCATATTTACTATCTTCTCGTGACTGACACACACACACATGCAGAAACAACACTGTCTTCAAAATTGCTAATCAAAAATTGTATTTGAATTACCCCAAACCCATTCATGATGCAAGTGCAGATAGAAACATGTCTGCGCATACAAACCAGCTCTTTGTAATTCCTCACCCCCAACACACACACAGTCTTTTGCTTGTGTCAAAGGCGCCTGATATCTGAACGAATCTGAAAAGTTGCTATTCTTTGGCTATTAGCATGCAGGAGAGAAGATGCCATCTTTTTGCATGTGAATAAACAGTTATTCAAATTACTGTCTGAATCTGGAGAGGATGAAAGATTAAACGGTTATGCTGATTGACACTTTACAATCCCATTTTAAAGAGCAGGTATTTGAATAGCCCAGTGTTTTTATTTCAGCCTCACAACAGCAGGTACTCGATGCGGGCTGAACAGTGATATCCTTGGATGACCTGAGCTCAACTACGCCTCAGCATTATTGTGCCAAATTACCATTTCCATCACTCGAGTGCTCTTACAGCCAGTGGTGGAAGAAGTATTCAGATAACACTGAAAACCAAGTAAAAGACCTGCACTGAAAATGGCCCTATAAGTAAAAATATGTGCATTTGGTGAAGTTTTGAATCTGCTTTATTAATTAGTATTAATCTGTGCATCCATGTCTATCAAACTGGTAGTTATTTATCACTATTCCTGAAGTTCATCAATAAATACCTGACACCCTGCAGTCAAATTCAGACAGGTGATTTATTGTTATTGTTGGGTGACCAGCCAGATATTCACCATTTCACATTTTCTAAATGTTTTATAAAGGTTTCATAAATGCATTTACTGAATTGTAAAGTATGGATAAAAAACAACCAACATTTATGAAGTCATGAATACAAAGAAGACAGACGCAGTGTGATAGCTGCATCGTTTTTAGCTTGAAAAACACACAAAACACAGGACTGGCTTTGTTCACAAACCTTAACAATTATTAATGATGTTTCTTTTCTTCCCTGAACTTTAAGTTCCCATATTGCAAAAACTGTGTTAGAATGTGATGTTTTTATATTATGATAAATCAGGTTTACTGCTGTATAAATACAGTGAAAGTTTGAAACAAGCCGTCAGGACCTTTGTGTTTTTATGACATCACAAATGTCAGTGTTAGATGTAAACATTCTAAATGACTGTTGCCTAGAAATGCAATTCCATATATATTTTTTTAATTCACTTCAAATGTGAACCTGCACAATATAGAACTTTAAACTGAAAGTGTGTTGTTGCCTAAACCTAAAGAAGCCTAACGATAGTGGCGCTTATAGCGACTGATAACGCAAATTTAATGGCCTGATAACAGTCATATAGGGTGGACATATATTAGGTTATTAATATAGAAACCAGCTATTTATTTACACATCCACCAGATTGTGTACAGAGCAGCATTAGCATCAATTTGGAGTTGTGTTTCTGGCTAAATATGATCAATATTGATGCTTCATTTTACTACTACATCTACCTGCCATCAACCATGCTAGTTGCTGACTTAGTCTGTTTGCTGCTTGGTTTTGGACAGATAGTGTAAAGCCTTTTCACTGAACAGCGCGATGATGGCAAGCACCGAGATTAAACTGCAGAGGATGAATATATGAGGGTTCATCACCACAAATAGTGACCCCTCTCTTATGAGAATTGTTAGCTTGTGGAGCTCGGCAAGCTGCTGAGTTTTCTGAGTGATGTTGAAATTTGAAAACCATCCCTGCACCGCTCCCGAGCTGAGGAAACACTACTCATAACTCAGACGTCAAGGACGAGCAGCCAGTGAAGCCTTTGTCTGGTTTTCAGACATTGCCTTGTCAAAAAGTGAGGAAGTGCTGATGATGGAGAGACTTGAAGCAGCGGCGCCCTGGTAAACTGCCCGGCTTTTTCCGTCAAACTGAAGTCCCCTCCAGTATGTTTGCTGCTCTGAATTCACAAATCCAGACATCAGTATGCCTTTGACATAAACACGATGACTGCTGGTGTCAAACACTGGAGTGTGTGGTCTGTGGTCTCAGCCAGTGATAATGAAGTGTTGTCTTCTTGGCTAACAAGTGCTATCTAACCGCCGACGCATTTCTCTCACTGAAATGCTTGTGAAGAAGGCGCAGAAGGCCTCCATGTTGGCTTGTTATGTGAATAATGACTCATTGGCAGCAGTCGTGTCATGACACTTCTGTGACCATAGCAGGATCCCACACCCTCCCTCCCTCTCGGTTACACACAAAAACACTCACATAGGGAGATCTGCTCTAGTGTGACTTCTGTATCCTCTTCACTAATGCTGGATTGTGCGCCTCAGCAGGATTTTTATTGGCACCGCTGCACACGACGTGGCATTACTCACTGGACCAAATGAATCTATGAGCTGTGAAATCATTCAGAGGGGTGTAATGATAAGCTATCACAGGTCTGTTCTAGCTTTTGTAGCAATAAAACACACTGATAGAGTTAACGCTGTGAATATGCTGACACTTTGGAACGTGAAAAGCTGCAAATGCGGAGTCGGGATACACTGTACTTCCTCTTTTCGTCCTCATTCATCTTAAAGTATATTTCTCCTTGAGCCAGCAGACACTTTTATTAAACCTCCCCTCCCAAAAAAGCACACAAAGGATAGCCACACTAAGTCTGCAATAAACAGTGAATAACTTATTTCATTTTACATTCATGCTGACAACTTTCTGTATTTATTTCAGCACAATGGTGACATGTAATGTAGGCAGCTATAGGGAGAGTGTTCACCAAGTAATTATGTCTTTTAAATCATTTTCATTCACAAATTATTATTGCAGCAACTCATTACAAAATAAGCAGCTTTGGAAGCTTTTCGGACTGCAACATGGTTAAGATGCAACCAAATAAAGTCACAGAAGCAGTAAGGAACTGGAACTAAATGCAAGTATTTGCTTTTTTCGTTCTTTATATTTTTTCAATATAAATGCTGCTACAATCATAACTCATGGCCATTTGGTATATTTACAATCCAGTCACTCCTTAAAGCAGCACTATCCCTGATCACACTGACACAAGGGTATTGTAGTCCTATGACATGTGTGGACTACAAAGGTCACAGAAAAGATATGTGTGAGATAAAAAAATGGGAAAATGTATTTAAAACTGAGGACCATTGCATACTTCATAAACAATTACACTTTGAAAAAAGGAGGACTGCTGTTCATGTTACCACATAGTATGATTTCCCTGTTGGTGCTCTGGAGCTTGGCCAATTATATCTTTGGAAAAGAAGATTCATTTTGTTTTCACTCCCCAACAGGCCTCTCTTTACAGTGAAACATTTGTCAACACTGAATCTGACTTGATAAGAATGAAAAGATAGTTGAACTGGGTCAAAATTGCAAATGGTACAGATTTGGATGTCACGATAGGCCACTTCTGGCAGTGTCTCTAATCCTGTGACTTATGTGACTGATACCTCTGGGTGATTCATGAGCCTGTTGTCTAACGCTGTGTTGCCTCTACCCATCATTCTTCCCACATGTTCCTCCCTCTTCCCTCCCCCATGCTTTATAGGTGGCTCACTGCTGTCGCCACACACACACACACAGTCTGTGGAAAGTAACTGCCACACAGGTCCGTGGTATCTCAGCGGCCATCTGTCATCGCTGGTCCAGCCTGGTTCCACACACTGTGCCCAGGGAACATCAGGCGTGGGCTGGCCGCCCCGCTGAGTGCCTTGATGACTTCAGTGTATGCTCACAGTTGCAGAACTGCCCAGAGATTGGATTTGTGTCAAGTCAAGCAGCAGGTTTTTTAGCAGTTATCAGCTGTAATCTTTGTGTGTCCGTGTGGAGCAACTGCTGATGGTTTTCACAGCCTCAGCAGTTATCATGTAGTGCATGATGGGATGTGACGGAAGACATAACTTCTGTAAATATGATGGCTCCATGACAGGATGACTGCTGTACAGTGTATTACAGTATGTATTAGGGATGCCTTCATAAACGTAGCAGTAGCTGAAATTAACTTGAAAACGACTTTGAGGTACATTTTACAATTTCTTTTAACATACTTTTGTTTGCTCCACTTCATGTAATAATAATAATAATAATAATAATTAGTTATTAGTTTCTGCATACAATACACATGATCAGCTTATAAAATACATTATAATAAATAAAACACTTACAGTATACAAAATGAGTTAGCCTTTATTATGAAAATACTGCTTACATGTAAATCATGTAAAATAACCTACCTCAAAAAGTTAATGGTTTTAAAAGATGTTTTTAATTGCAGCTTCCGTCTGGTGTGGGAGAACAACAGTGCGCATGTGCATATGTCGGTTGCCCAGCTGTGATCTGATTGGCTGTTTGCCGTGGAGGTAATGATGTCATCAGTTTGGCGTTTAGGATTTGCGGTCAGCGTGACGGATGTGGACTATCTAGCGCTGCATTGTCATCACTTTTCATGCATCCCGCAAATTGAGCAGGTGTCCCGCATTTGATGAGCAGCTACAACAAAGTTTGGGAAAGTATTTTCTCGTGGATAAAGTCGCTGGAAAACGATTCCCACATTGTTTTTCGTGAGTTATTTTTCAACTGCACGTGGCTCATATCTAAACACTGACACCAAGAGAGGATTAGTAAACAGCAGCTGAGCCAATGAACATGTATCACACTGTGCAGGTCACAGTCATCCAGATAAAGTAAGAAATAAGCAGCTCGTGTTTACAGACTTTAATTAGATGCAAGCCAACTATCTCATTAAGGAATATGACTTTTGCCTGCTTTGATAACTTGTTTGTTTTTATTAGAAATAAAAAAATGCATTCAAGCCAAGTACATTTGTTAAGTCCTTTATATTCAAAACAAAGGCCCAATTCACAACCTGCATTAGTTTTTCATTGTATTGATATTTATAAGTTAATGGTTCCAATTGAACTGAACTAAACTCCCACCACCTGCATCAAGGAACACGTATGTGACCAGTCTGATTATCACCAGTGTTAAACTGTATTAGAAATGTTAAATAACATTGACTGTGTCTGTTTTTTCTTCTGTTCAAAGTAGTTGTTGCTCATTCCCTCCTCTTAATATCATAGGATAAGACAGTTTCTATGTTCAGGTTCGTAAACACACACTGATGGGAAACCCATCTTCATCACAACTCCTCGCCATTTTGAAAAGGTCATATTGCTTAAAACAGGTTAACATACAGTGGATTCTCATATTTCTGCAGTCAGTGTTTACAGTAGCTTTTAATCCTCATAAATGTACAGTATGTTTAGAGCACGGTCTCATTGACTGTTTAACTGTAGTGTGAAGTACCCGCTTCGAAAACAGCCACAAATATATTTCTAGTCCTTATTACATAAAAAATGAAATATTTGTGTTAACTGTGCTCTGTTTATGTTGCTGAGTTTGTGGCAAAAGGATAAGTTACCTGTTTGTACATGTCAGGTTTTATTAAGTTTAAAGAAAGGAAACTGCATGAGTTATTGTTATTACTCTCACACATATAGTGGTGGGATCTGTGGAATATATGTAATGTCATGTCAACAAAACACAAGGGTGAGAAGCTGCAGAGTAGAGTGCTGCTGTACTGAGTCAATGAGCCTAAAAGACACATTTTATGAGCAATATCAGTTAGACTTCTCAGTTTATGGCAAGCCAGTGTGTGTGTATCCCAGTTTCCCTACAGTAAGTGCTGAACGTGTGATCGTATCAAAGGCCCGCTTCCAGTGGTTTCAGCATTTTTAAATCGCTCACTAACCCAGATTCAGTCTCTGCTGAATCCCAACCCAGTTCTGGTGCCTTGGCTAGCTACAGTACAGAACGCTGAATGGATGATTTATCAGTTCTTAGAGTGGCGGTGGAAAACGAAATGATTTATGGCTCAGCGCTTTCTTTTTTCTTTTTTTTTCTTTTTTTTACCCAAATCTTATTTGTGTCACAGTTTCTGTCACCGTCACTGCTGCTGTCTCGGTTTCTGACTCTTTGCTCTCTGTCTCTTCTCCTACAGAGGTCATACCGGTGAGCTGCAGTTTGGGGTTTGATGGGTAATCCTAACGTATCCTGAGGTTCCCAGGAGTGATCTCAATGAGCTCTTATGATTTATCAGGAGCTGGAGGTATGTGACATTTACTCCCTCGCAATTCTGACGCATGTCAATCCCAGCATGCATTTATGGCGTGCTGAACATGAACATGCACTCACATGAACGCACACGTGCACAGGATAGTGTCAGTTTGAATTAATGCACCAGCCGAAGCATTGCAAATGTGACTTACTGCTTATTCTCTCTTCCCCGATGAATAAAACATTTTTGAATAAACATATATATTGATTTAAATATAACTATGAATACGCTATGGATTGCTCTTGAGATTTTGCCCCCTTCCTTCCCCCTTTTATTCATTATTCTGTAATCACTGACGTTAGCGTATTTCTCAATCTCACTTTTTTTCCATTTCACCCTTTTGCTATCTGCAAAAAATGGCTCGGGCTATTACCATGATGCACTCGGGAAACTCTGCCTGAGGATGTAAATTGGTCAAATGCAAACAAGTAGGATCCGTTGATTTTAAATGTGAGTCACTAAGTCGAGAATTTTGGGCCTGGAAATGTGTGACAGCTTAAATCACTGTCACTCTGGGCAATGACGCACAGCGAAATGGGAAGAGAAGGAGATGAAGGAAAGTGAGGAAGGAATAATGAGTTTTTCCCTAGTAGTCTGTCTGAAGGGCCACAAAGGCCACAGTAAATATGAGCTGCATTTAAGTATAAGCTTGTAATCTGTGGCTCCATGCCAGGTGACCAAAGTTTGGCTCCATGCCTTTTTCATGAGCTCCCTGTTGATAGAAATTCATAATCCTGATCTGCATTCTCTGATCAAAAGCTCTCATGAAATGTGCAAACAGATTGTCGCTCTGTCTCAAACAGAGATGTTTTACTGTAAAGAGTGCGGGCAAAGCCACTGCGGGACACAGGCCCTCTTTCGGTACGAAAATGATACTTGAAAGGCGAGCTAAAATATTCACTAGAGAGAAATATGGGGAGATAGCGCATAGCCTTGAGCAAGCTGGGCTCCTGCTGTGAGATGCAGAGAGAGAGAGAGAGGAAGATGGGGAGAAAGTGGGAATAATAGAAAGTGAGAGGGAATGTAAAAGAGATTTATTGAAGAGCAGATACAGAAAGAGTGACCAGCAGACACTAAACACCTCAGCAATGGAAATAGGACTTGGCGCCTATTAAATTTTGCTTTCCCTAGAAAGGTCACACGTTTGAAAATTTTGCTATGAAGCTCGGAAAATGAATCTAAAGCGTTGTTTATGCTTTCCGCACGGGGGATGAGCTGACACGGGAAATGTTTGGATCTTTTTGTTCTCCTCGCAGCAAACCAGTATTCCTCACGTCTGCCACCAGCAGCACATTCATTTCATAGTCAGAAAATGTTGGACGTGCATGGACACAACCCTAAAACCATTTACATTTATGTTCAACTGCAAAAAAAACAACAACCAACAAGCAAAAAATGACACCAGTTTCCAGCTGACATTTTCTTCCCCACACTCCTCAAGGGTGTCAGAGACAGACACATCCAAAAGATCATTAGATCATGGCAGGAAAGCATGATTTATCGATTCAGGACATAAAATTCTAGGTCGCCATTGATTAGCAGACGGGGGCTTTTTGCTCGCCTCTCCGTCATTGCTGGGTCCTGGCTTTATTTTTAGGTGAGGGCTGATCGATAGGAGTCCTCTTTGTGGCGTTGTGCCTCCCTGTGGAGCTTGTGTAGGTCAGACCAAACCAGCACGAAAGGTTGAACCAATGATGGGATCAATGGATGAGGGAAATGTCACCCAACATGGCTGTTTACTGCAACTGTGGCCTCCTAGAAACACATTGTTTCACGTGAGCTGATGTCTTAAACCCTGCTTATATTTTTCCATTACTTTAAACTCCTGATAGATCTAAATCTAGAAATTGATAGCTGGCTTGAGGAAAGTAGTTGTGTCTTGTTTATGTAGTTGACTGACACAATATTTGGTTACAGCAAATGTGTACTATTAGTGGATTTTTTCTGCGGATTCTCTTTGCCTCATAAAATCCTAATTATGAGGAGAAAAAAGGGTGTTGATGAATCATTTGGCCTCGTTTGTTCTCTGGCTGTGTGGCAGATTAATTCCTCTATGTGACCTAATAATGCCTGTTCCAACCACTGCTGTATCCGTTGCTCTTTTCTTTATTGTTGGTCATTTTTGTGGAATTGTCTAACTTCCTGGCTAATTCTTGTTACGTTCTCATAAACGTCTTTCGTGTCACTTTCATCCTTTTTGTCCTCGGAGTTTGGGAGGTTACAGCCCTGTTACACCTGCTGTGACTGATTAACCAAAACCTACATGCTGCAGTGATGATGAAGTTGTGTTAATTTAGTGATAGGCCTCACTTATGAACTAAACCAATTTAAAACAGAAGCACCGTAAATCCCTCACAGTAGCTTTACAGCTCGATTCGTCTGGTCTGGCTCACCTTTGAACTAGAAAATAGTCTGTAGTAGTCCAGAGTGGCACGGTGGTGTAGTGGTTAGCACTGTCGCCTCACAGCAAGAAGGTACTGGGTTCGCTTCCTGGCCCAGGCCCTTTCTGTGTGGAGTTTGCATGTTCTCCCCATGTCTGCGTGGGTTCTCTCCGGGTACTCCGGCTTCCTCCCACCATCCAAACACATGCATGGGGATTAGGTTAATTGATTCATTTAAATTGACCGTAGGTGTGAATGTGAGTGTGAGTGGTTGTCTGTCTCTATGTGTCCTGTGATGAACTGGAGACTTGTCCAGGGTGTACCCTGTCTTTCACCCTAAGACAGCTGGGATAGACTCCAGCGCCCCCGTGACCCTATGAGAGGATAAGAGGTAGATAATGGATGGATGGATAGTCCAGCACCTCCTCTTACATATTTAAAGTTTATTTACATTTACATTTATTCTTTATTTACATTTACCTTAGACTCATATTTCCATATCAAAGAGATGTAGATGTAGATGGTTGCAGGACATGCAATATGTGTTGCTGTGTTCCTAAAGTTGACTCTTTTATATCTGAAAAATGGGCAGTTTCACGCTGCGATGATGTGGCTGGAGTTTTTCAGTTGGGGTTTGTTGGTGTGGTTCACACGCAGGGATGGTGTCATGTTCTTCCACTATACCTGACCTAATGCACTTTATTTTGCACCCTTATCTATCTATCTATCTATCTATCTATAAGATGCTCAGACACCACTAGCTCTAATAAGTGCTGTTTATAAAAAAAATGTCTTTCTTTTTTCCTTTTTGTCTATTTTATATTTCAAACTGATACTTTAATTATTCTCTATTACCATTGAGCAAATTCGTGTGTTAACGTGAATTAATCACATTCACACGCAATTTCGACAGCCCTAAATTTCACATGAACTACTTTTACTTGAGGAAGTAAGTAATTAAGTGTATTGTGTTTTAGACCAAGCTGGTAATACATATGAATACTATATGTCTGATTTAAACATAACTCTCCTCATTTTGTTAGTGGTGAAACTGTTCTGGCAGAGCAGATAGAGTGTAGTTAGATCTGTATTTCCCCTCATGATCATGATGTGTCGTGTGTCTAACCCACGCACAACATGTAACACAATTAAACAAATGTTGTGAACAAAGGTGACCCGGTCGATTACTGCTCAACACACTGTTGCCTGCTTCTCTGTCTGTTCTTTCCACTCATGAAGCGAACATCCACCCACTTATGTGAGCTGCTTGAGCTGCTCGATGACTCAGCAGCATTACACGGTGAAATCACAATCTGTTTCTGAGAGCCACTCAAAGATCCATACTGAAATTGGCCCTGATGCCAGCGGTTGTTGGTTTTTTACATTGTGGTGTGACAAATTGTTTGTTTACGGTTTCAAACTGTGTTCATGGTCAGATATTTGTTTTGTGGAATATAATACTCTGGACAGCAAATGATGCAACTATGAGGAAAACGCTATCAACAGTATGTCTTCCAAGGTCATCATTTCTGTGTTTTTCTTTCATATAGAGGCTGTCAGGAATGTCAGTAGAAATGAGCTGATGAAGTTTTCATATTTAATGCATTATTGATTTTTGAAGACATCACTTGCAAACAACCATGAGGAGAATCTAGATGCTGGCATGTTAAGTGAATGTTGTTCAGCTTGTTTTTTTAATGCAGCATGTCCAAGAGACTTAATGACCCAATTAGGAAGAAAAAAACAGATTTTAACTGTATGCATTTTGGATAATTCTCTGTTCGATAGAAGGTTTCTTTTGCTTCATTTTAAAGGGTTTCTAGCATGTGCAGTGTTTCTATCTTGTAAACGTGTGTGTGTATATATATCTACATTAATTGACATATGCTCTGTTACACAGGCTTGTGAGAGTTAAAATCTCCTTTCATAGCGCATGATTTCTGAGCCTCCAGCTGTGCACTGCTTCACTCAATGCAGCTGCTAAAATCCAGCTCTCATGATGGCTCACCTGCTTTTTTTATAGCGTCAAACTAGTTCATACCATCACCACTTATCACAAGAATAAACACATAAATCAGTGTGATAACAAAAGTCTAAAATGGCAGAACCAATCTTTGGGGGAAAAAAGTAATTTGGCTTATATCTGATTTTTTAAATGTGCTGTCATGACGTCCATCTTTAGGCTATATTCAGTCTGTGGTCTAAAAGCAAGGTACAGTGTTGATATTTGAGTCTCGCCTCACTTCCCACAACAAAACGCCAAGGAGTGACATTAATAACAGAGCCTATGGTTTGGTGCTGGTGGAGGTGAGACTTTTCAAATGCTTTATGAGCAGCAGCAGTAAGGGACAGTGTAGCTTTCAGCTTCAGTGCAAACTAATGAGCAGAGCACTGATGGCTTAAATATACTGCCATAATACAATATATGGTGCAGTGAGAAGAGCGCAGACTTTCAAATCATCATTATCACTGAAATCCATCATACGGTACAGGTTAGTCTTTGTATCATAAACCACGTAGAAATGTGCCACAATATGAAGGAGGCAGTGTATGAAATGTGCTGTAGTCTTTGAGCAGTGGTTCACAGAATCAGAGGCTCAGGTGCTGCTCTGAGAGAGATAACAGGTGATTATAGAAACATCTTCACCCGTCGACCTGCAGTCACTCAGAGGGTCTCAGCGGTGCTGGTGTCAGCAGGGCTGTGGTGCATGCAGGGCAGCAGTCTGGCCGGTCAGGATGGGGCAGCTGTGACTCAGAGAAGCAGCTGAGAACACTGATCCCTGCTACCAAGCCTCCTCATGCTCATTAGTGCCATTACTTGGAGCACTGTAGGGCCCAGGGATCCTGCTCAAATTGGACGGGCAGAGTCAGTCAGCGGTCTGAGGAGAAATGATAACATGTACCAGTTTTCAAGCCAAGGAGCACACACAGGGGCCAGACAGATTACAGCGAAGCACTGCCTTGTTTGGCCAAAAGAAGCAAGTTTAACAATCTTGCGGCCAGCCGGTCAACTGTAGTGTATATTAGAAACGTGGGTTCGCTGCCCGAGGACATGATGACGACAGTGTTCAGACAGGGATGGAAATAATAACAAGCAAGTTTCCCGTGGACTGAGAAAGAAAAAACAGTAGCTTTTTACAGATATCTCTCTCTGCACACAGAGAGTATTTACCTTCCTGTGTTTATTGCAGTGTCACATTCACAACAAACGCAGCACTTGAAATGTCAGCTATTTCCTGGCTTGCACACTGCCAGAGGAAGATTTTCCCCATGCGTTCATCCGGTGATAGACCCACAGCAACAACACACACACACACACCTTCGGCAGATGAAATGTGAGATCAATGGCTCTCTTTTTTGTATAAATGCGCACATTTACATATTTTCTGGAAGGGAAATGTTATCTCCAGTATGTGCAGTTTGCAGTTGTGTAAGGTTATGTATTCAAGAGAAGACTCGTACATTTCCCTCGCTGTCGTGTTGCTGCAGATTAACTGGTAATTTGTCTTCAAATGTCTGTCTTGTTCTTTGATCCAGGATGATTAGTGATTAGAAGACCACAGTAGCACAGAGAAGTCATGCATGCTTGTTTAAGCCTCACAATGATGATGTGGAAGCAAGCATGTTGGCATGAAACCTTTGAATGATATTACAAAGACCACTAATTAGCTTTTTGAAGCCAATTTGGGAAAAAAACAAAACAAAAAAACTTCACAATGTAGTTTGAAATGTGATATGTGATGAAGATTACAGCTGTCCATATGAGATGTGCTGCAGATGAAAATGTCATTTCTTACGACAAAATAGCAGCTATGTTGTGGCATATTCATATTCTCTATTTATCCTTCTGCTGAGAGACAAGCCGGCAGGTATGGAGGTGGACACCTCATGAGGAGACCACAGTACATCGGACTGAAGGACTGCTCCTTAAAGCCACTTCATACTTGGGAGGAATGGACTCCGCGGAGGTCCGCGCATACTCAAAGCGGACGTCCACAATATACGTGCACACAAAGCTCAAATTTTACGTCTGAGCGGACTCCGCTCCATGCTGGTGTAACACAAAACCAAATTATGTGTGAGCTGTGGAAGCAGAGCTCCCACAAAGGCAGTGAAATCCTACGTCTGTGGGGGTCTGTAGACCAACATTCATTATTTTAATCACAAATATATTTTTCTGACAAACATGGTTTCCAAAAGAGCTAGTAACACTAAGTTTATTTGTTGTGGAATAATTTCAAATTATAATTCGAACCCTGCACAAAACACTGCTGCACATGTGTTTTTCACACCGACCCGCATTAAATGTGACACCGACCATTTGATTCACGGCAATTTCACAGGAAACTAGTGCGCAGTTGTACGCTTGACTATGAAAACTCTGAGTGGAGCAGACAGTCCGCCCGAGTATGAATTGGCCTTTCGAGACTGTGTTCTGCAGCACTGGTGCACCTCTCCTGTTCTCATGTGTTCATTCTAGACAACCAGCACAATTCCAACTTTGTGTTTTGTTAAGGGGATAAATAGTTGAAATGGCTTCTCACAATTGAGGGGAGGAAAAAAGTTGCCAAGGACGTCAAGGGCTCTCATGTCTTTTGCATCTCTGGTGTGTATGTGATCACAACGTGTCACTAATACGCTATTCATGATGCATGTTAAAGAGAAAAAAGGGGTTTCATTTGATCCCAGCAGCACCACGGTGCTCCCTCAGTACCAGCACAAAAATACCACAGTGAAAAAGCAGAAAAATGAGCAAACAAACGTCTGACATTTGCCGTCTCTCGCATTGAACACTGCACCTTGTACTTCTGTCAAAGAGTACCTTTGACTTTCACAAGTAATTCCTGTCTGAGGGCACCTGAAAAGATGATGTGAGGAAGACGGCTTCCAAAAATATCCTGCTTATTTATATCGTACCATTTTCAAAGCTTCAGACATTGCTCACTTTATCTAAATATATTTTTATATATATTTCTCCTGAGTGGGTTAGCTTGAAACAAGATGTGGCGTTGTCTCAGCTGATAACAGGAAAATGTAAGAATATCAGAATGTCAATTTGACGCACGTAGCATCATGAATGTCCTGATAGGTAAAGCTGTAGTATACTTAAAACATGAAGAGAAAGCTGAGTCAGTTGAGTTGAATGTTGTTTGTCAGATCTCCTTGTTGAAGAGGAAATCAGGAATTTTGTCCTCCAGGGAGAGCAGAGATCAGGGCCAACCACAGACCAGAAGCTCTGCATCTGGATCTGATCGAAGGCTCTGTTGTTTTGTGAAAGAGTCACCAGGGAGTTAAAGGAGGTGGTTAAAGAATTAACCTACTGCTGGCAGTAGGCCTGAATATAATTTACAAAAAAGAAATAACTAATTAAGATTATTTCAACTGATATTGCTGTTTTTACATTGGAGGGAATTTGAATTTTTGCATAATTATTCACATTTTCATTGAAAAACATATTTAAATGAGATAAGCACTCAGAGAGCGCAGACCTCTGCCAAGGCGGTGGCGGCAATTTTTTTTAATTTAAAGTTACCCTCGCTGCCAAGGAGGTTATGTTTTCACCTGGGTTTGTTTATTTATTTATTTGCATGTTTGTTCGTTTGTCGGTTTGCAAAATAACTCAAAAAGTTGTGGACGGATTTTGACAAAATTTTCAGGGTTGTCAGAAGTGGCCTAATTTGATTCATTTTTGGTAGTGCCGTTGAATCGGATTCGATCACCACCAAAATGAATCAGTTTTAAGTTAGGCCAAAATCATCAAAATCTGTCAGTAACTTTTTGAGTTATTTTGCTAACCAACAAACATACAAATAAATAAATAAACAAACCCTGGTGAAAACATAACCTCCTTGGCGGAGGTAATTATTATTTATGTGACGACCTCTACCAAACATGCTTTCTTAAATCTGTAGAATATGATGTGTAGGTCATACTTATTATAATGGTAGTGGTGGTGTGGCATTTTGACTTAAAATGACAGCAGTTTTCCTGGCAGTAGCTCTATATTCTACTGGATAGCTCCTTTACACATCCTCTGGGAGCATATGAACACATCATCCAAGCACTTTAAGGCTCCAGTTTGGTAATTTTTCCTCTTTGACGAAAAAATTTCACCCAGCTGGTTCCTGTGGAGCTGGAGAGTCTTGCCACTGCCTCCTCGCTTTGTGTGTTGAAAATAGCAACCAAGAGCACTTCGTTTAGTGGGCCTGAATGAGAGGCGAGCCATGAAACCGGCAGGAGGGAGAAAGGCAGGATGCACCTCAATCCTGACAAAAAAAGGAATGATTAAAGCTGCTGGAAACCCACATTTCATCCTCTAGTTTCAGTCAATTTATGACAGCGCTCGTTACAGACGGTGGCTCGCTTGTCCCATGTGTGCATGCACACTACCCAAATTAGCAGTCCTATGTGACGCTGCCTCTTTATACATGTACATCACACAGATTGGGCTGTAAAAGTGTGTCATGTCACCATAAACGTGACAGCGCTAGTGTTTACATACATAGCTCCTTGCCCTGAAAGCATCTCAGAGATGGTGGCAGTATCCTATTTCATGTCGGCTCTGAAACTATCCTTTCATCCCCTACTGGATTCGCTCTCTGCCCATTTTGTGTTTTCACAGGAGCTATATGAAGCTGGCAGGTACTGAGCAACTCTCACTGGTGTCTCACAAATTTAAGAATGGACCACAGAACTGATGTCTGACATTTCAGCGACATGAAAGCAGCACACTGATAATGTCTCTTGGGACAAGGTTGCTAGCAAAACACTGACTTTATTTATTTATTTCTCATTAATCCCGCGCAGTCGAGGTGGCAGCTGCGTGTGGAGATTGTCACGTTTGCTGTATCTTTGTTCGCTTCTCTTTACTATCACAGTGTTAGAGCTTATATCAAAAGTGCAGCAGTTTTCTGCTTCATATTCTCACTAGTGCCCATGTCAGAGTGCTGCCATAATGTATGCAAGTGTAGAGTACTGAAAAGCTTCATGGAGTGAAGTGCTCTTCATTTCTTCCCAACTGGGAACGAGGGTTGAGCGTAATTTAGGAGAAACGGGACTGCTGGCCAGTTAGTGGTGGACCCTAGAGTAATATGCTCGTGCTTTGTCTCCACTGCCACCTCTAAAAGTAGCATATTCCTTGTTTATGGTTGTGGAGCTCGTCGTTTTAAAATTCCAATGAGGCTCAATCCGGTGCTGCCTTTATCGGGTCAGATGATTTAAGTGCACCCAGGGAGCACTGCCTCCTTCACAGAGGCGGTACACTATGTAGCGGGGGGTGGGGGAGTCGGTATCAAGTGTGCTTGATCTTCAAGCCTCCCCACTGGCCTTTGTGAGAGTGAAGCCTCCAAAGAGCTATTCATGGCTTTTATCCACACTATCACTTATGGAGTTTTATCATATTTTAATGGAATTACTTCCAGTGTTGCAGCTTTCCTCCCATCAGACATTCCTTGATTTATTATAATTCAATTTAAGGATATGAAATACCCATCTGGCCACTGGCCACAATAATGTTCGTAGAGCAAAAAATGAGATCGAACAGCTAAATGTCTGAGTATTGACTGTAAGATTTGCAGCCAGTTTATATTTGAATCATCCGAAAGGTTTTAGGAGAGGAGATTAATGGGCCTCATCATTGGCCAGAGCTGATTGGAAATGGTTGTTGGCTTGGAAAGGGGTGATTTTATTAATTAAGGATGTGAAATATAAAGTGATTTATTGGCTGCACATTTTGGATCAGTTACTGTATTTCCCTTTGCCTTACATGAAGAGTATATATGTTCCAGTGTGCACTGTAGGCTTAATGACAGTGATCCCTATTAGAGCATGTCACTGTGTAATTGAATTGTGCCACGTACTTGCTTTGTTAGAAGTCAGACACTACTTATGAGGGTTTGGAGCCAAATGAGCTTAAGTTCCATCTTGGATCATTACACATCAACTGAAAGCTCTGCCAAAAATGAAATGTTTTAATTAAAACAAAACGGAAAAGCTGAACAGTGAAAGAGGGGCTTTGGTCTCGGCCAAAAGGGCATAAGCTCACTTGCGCCCTTTTTCTCTGACCAAAGCATTGTGGGTAGAGCATGCTAACAACACCTGGGCTTGGAGCTGAAATGTGCTGCAAATTTGAATGAGCTGCTGGTGCGTTACTAAATGCAATATTTGATCTGTTTGTGTTATCAGACACTTGTTTACTTACACCCATATTCTACTTAAGGCATATCTGAGATTTCTTTTACTGTAGCAAATGTGATTTGTAGTGATGAGCTATCTAATAAGCTGTAATTGTTGTGATTATAATTAAATGAATCAGTCAAGTAATTTGCTTCTTCTATATGCTTCTGAGTGAAGCATATACTGTAAATGACAATCTTTGCACTACCGGATAATGTCAGTACGATTCTTTCACCAAGCACCCAATGGCAATGCTGATCACAGATCAGTATTTGCTGAGAGAAAACAGTTCTCAACTGCTGGGTGATCAGCATTATGTAAGTAGATTTACTTAAGTACTGTACACTCGTACCACTTTGACATGCTTGCACTTTACTCAAAAATGCCTTTTCATACTCCACTAAAAGAGAAATGATGTAATTTTTCTCTGATACATTTATTTGACTGCTGTTATTGGTCTCTTTTGCTCCATCTCATAAAGCTACATAATAAACTACATACTTGGGTTTCACTCATTTGGTAAATTTTTATGTATCGACTGCTTTCACTTTTAATACTTCATTATTTTGTGCATAATACTTGCATTCATTTACTTAAGTAACATTTTCAGGAGTATTTTTTTTACTGCTGCTTTGATTGAGTAAGGAATATAAATACTTCCTACTCCACTTCTCCTCCTGACTAAGGCCCAGTTAGTAGAACAATATGCTGACCTTTATGGTCAATGTTCAGACCAAGCACACAGTGGTCACAGAGCGACGTTTCCCTCAGAGAGCATGTATCTACACATGTACAATAAGAGAGACACAGCTGTGCAGCTCCAGTGCTGCTGGATTTATTTTAAATTGAACTTTTGTGTTTGCGGATTCAACATTTATGAACATTCCTTGTTTCTTGAGCTAGCAGCGTGGTGCTCCGCTGGGTCTCTACATCCCATACAGCATGGCGTCCAGGAGAACATGCAGTTTAAAAGTGGACGTCCTCCCGGTGTTGATGGTAAATATAGTCAATTGAGGCATTAAATTTAATGGTGTGTGCTGTATTGACAGAGGAACCTGAAAGCTCAATCCACTTTAAGTTAGCCTGGGTGAAATTGTCACTGGTCTCAGGCATAAACCCTTCACTTTAATTCACTGGTAGCAATTAACTTAGGAACCACTGGAATGCTTTTTTTTTTTTTTTTTTTTTCCGATGACAAATAGCCTAAACTGTACTGTAGACACACTGCTACATTCAAAGATCACTATCACACTCCTCTCTCTCTCAACCAACTAATATTGCACACCTTAACAGCAATGCTACATGTATAACACCTTTAAGCTACAGGTGCTCTATACGAGATCCACAGCTATTTACCATGTAAAGATATCCAGGAGTTGCAACAACAATCAAATTGATAAACCACACACAGAAAATATGATTGATGCTTCTAAATTCCTTCTTTTTTATGGAAAGGAGATGAGCAGAAAACAGGCTCTTGTTTGATCTTATTATATTATTTTTGCTCTATGTCCATACTATGCTCATATCTAGGTCATATCACACAATTCTGAGTGAAGCATATACTGTAAATGACAATCTGTTGCACTACCTGATAATGTCAGTACAATGATTTTTTCACTAAGCACCAGGTAGATGACAACAACGTGGCAATGCTGATCACAGATCAGTGTTCGCTGAGAGAAAACAGTTCTCAACCACAGCTGGGTGATAAGTGTTAATGCTTTGTACTCCCTGATACTACATAGAGAACAGCAGAAACAGAAAGCTTGAAATCGGCAGGTTCAGAGGTTCCATTCAGTTACATTGTGGTGCGTTCAAGCTCTCTCTTCTTGATAAGAGTGAGTATTGGGCAAAGGCAAATTATGACATTATCATGATGTGTTCAATGGTAATCTTGTAAAATGCAGTTTTTGGTGAGAAGCTTGAATATATCCAGTCTTTGTTAGATTAATTATTGATTAATTGATTGAAGCAAAGTAATGATCAACACATTAAATGTAAAATATATTTGTTAGTTAGTGTGTGATGGCTACCTGAGTAGAGAATGAAGTCACTCTCTCTCTGTGTGTGTTGTAATCCAAGCATTGGTCTGGTTTGTTGACCTACATGCTATTAATGTGTTTTTGTTTCACGTGAACATGTCCCACTGGCCAGCTAATGGCTGCCGTTCTGCACTCGTGTGCTGGTAACATCATCCCTGAAGTGTAGCACCCACCCTGTAAGATTTTACCTATTTTACTGTAAAAAAAAAATAAAAAATATATGTATGTGGCTTCAAGTCAATATTGGTATGAGTATAATGAGAAGATATGAAGGTGATGGAGTTTGAAATTTGTTATTCTATGCCCCCTACATTTACACCTCCTCACTCGCTCTGAATCTTTCAATCATGCTGAATACAGTGAGTGAACACATTTCTCATTCAAATTTAATTCACTGTTTAAATGTGGTCTCTGCAGCTGGGCTGCATCACTGAAAAGGTCTATCTCTTGCGCTAAAATAACCGAATTACCAACATGGCAACGGCAAGACTATAAATTCGACCATTATCGCCATGGTAACGTGCCGTGAGTGCGAGCTGCCGGTTAGATATTGCACTTGGAGCCTCAGCTCCCTCTTGTTAAGAGGATGGGCGTTCAGACCATAGTGTTCTCTAGAAAATAAGGGGCTTAAAGCATTGGCTCCCATTGTGTGCAGCCTTAGATTTTATCTCAACTTCATGAGGGGGCAAGGTTTTCAAAATAAGATGATTCCCACATGAAAAAGCTGTTTTAGAGGTGTTTTTAGAGGGGTATGCCCCAAATTCAGCCCGTAGTGGAGATATTTTAAACATAGTAAACTTCGTTTCTCATACACAATGAAACTGAAATAAAAAGGATGATAAATAAGGTACTGGAAGGTGACTGTGATTGCACCAGAATAGAGAAAAGAGGTAGATTGTCTAGTTGCTGGTTGGTGTTTGTGTCTTATTGGAGCTTGAAATACCACAACATCAGAATGTTAAAGTTTAGAATAACGAAATAGCCTCAACAGAGCTCATGGCTAACATTCAATAGACAAGTACAGTGCTTTTTGTCAAGTTATTGTTGTCAGCTGTCGCTTTCTGAACATCTTTTCAAGATGTTTGATGTTTTCTAAAGAGAAAACTGAGGAGTGTGGAGAATAAAAAGCAGACCTAAAAGGATCCACACAGTGAACAGCTACGACTAAAGAAATAGTGTAGATGGTTTTAATGGAGCAGGAGTTTTGTTAACAGCGCTGCACAGCAACATATTTTTCTGTGCAAGATTGATGCCGCTACTTTATGTCCATTAAATGTGAAACTACAATCACCTGTCTGTTAGTTTAGCTTGCAATAAAGACTGTCAGCAGCTTCTATCTAAGGAATATTAACATAACCCCCAAAACCACATTTTGGTATTTTTATAGTTTGGTTTTATACCGGTTAAATAAACAAGTCAAATTGAGCATTATAGATGCCATTATTACCACGGTAGCTGCTCCCCGCCATGCTAAGCTAAGCTAACCAGCTGCGATGGTGGTAATCTTTCTATCTATCTCGCAACGAGAAATTGAATAGACGTCCAAATTATTCCATTTAAAACTTCCATTTTTTGCAATAAAAATGTCCACACAAGTGAAATAAAGTTAGAATCCAACTTGTTCATTCTCAGTCTCACATTTTGCTTATGTCATTGTTCCAGTACAGTTTTCTTTTGCGACTAAATGAGCTGCAGACAATGACTTTAATTTCGGCACAGCGTGGCTTTTCTGGCTGTCCTCCATTGATGTTGCTGAAACTCTGCGGTGGTGGTGGTGGTGTGGAGTGATATTCATCTAACAGCTGCTGGAAGCTGTGTGGCTACATCGATTGTGCCGCACAAGGACGAATCATTATACATACAAATGATGCATGAATTGCAACACAAAGTGGGAGATACTTAAAGTGAGAGCCCAACAATTTAATTTGATTGAACGGAGTCCCCGACACCCCTAAACAGCTCTTGAGAGAGGTGTTGCATTTGTTGAAATCGGATTAGTTCAGGGGCCTCGCTGCAGACAAGAGACACCTTTACAAGAAATACACTGACATTAAGATTGATGGCTTCACATGAATACAGCAGAGGCCTTTTTCCACCAATAGCTCATTTCATGTGTAATAAATTAAAATCCAGTTACAAGTGCTCATTACCGTAAACAAACACCACATTAGCATCAAATATGTAAATGAGCGAGTATCACATATTACTCAGTGTGATGAATCACTGTGCATTAGATGTGAGGGACCCAGTGATGCGTCTGTAACAGCCTTTTCTTTTGTTCACTCTGAATGTGTGCAAACCACCCAGTGTGGTTATTTGAAGCAAATAGTGACTCTGAATGCACTTATTTGCAGCAAATATATTTCCCATTAAAGATTCATTAGTAATCCAATGTACCAGACACATTCTTTTTCATCCTATTTGGTTCACAGGAAATGCTAGCTCGCACATAAAAATGACTCTGAAATGTGTTGTGGTTTCTTTCCCGTCCTTGCAATTAAGCCTCAACTGGTATGTGGTGCAAAACGGAGATGGGAAAAAAAAAAGTGCCACTTCAAAGTGGATGTCAAACGGGAGCTGACAGAACTGTAGGGAGAGGCTATAATTCAACGTTACAGCAAAGCAGTGCCTCATATGTTCTTAAGGTAACACTTGTTTGTGATATATTCACAATACTCAGTGTGAAGATGCCACATTTTAGAGTTAAATGACACAAACACACAGAGCATTTGCATTTGAAAGGTTTCCAATATTTTATGAAGATTGTTAACTGGATTGTTGGGTCAACAAAACATTTTAAAAAACTGGCAGCACTTATCACTCCAGAGACTTTTTTCTAGTCTGGAGGAAGTCACAAGCCTCACAGACACCAGGACCGTATCGAACCAGAGCTGGACGACTGTGCAGACCAGTCAACAGGCTAGTCTAGAGAAAGAAAGAATGAAATATGTATGTTAACTGAAAATAATCTTGAGATTGTGAAAGTACCTTGGGAAGGTTTATTGTAATAATATGTGATTTAGTAATTTAATTTATGACATGCTAAGGAAACATGTTATGTTTGAATAAGAAATATTTTCTGGCTGTTAATGTTTGTGTTTATTATAATTCCATACTATACACTCAATATATGTGTACTATCATCCAACATACTTTTGAGTGAATAAATGTAGGATACATCTTTTTGGATGCACTGATTAGCGCGGAAGTGCTGCCTTTCCGGTTGCCTGTTGGTTTGGAGACGTGTAACCGGGGTAACCCGTGCCAACCTCACTCCTCCCAGCAATCTGTAATATTAATACATCTAATAATATTACTAACCGCTGTTGTCCATTGTGTTGTTGTTGTTGTCGTCACCGCTGCATTGCATTGTGGGACATTTATGCCGGCGTAGTGTCCAGTGCTTGCATACTGTAATATTCACTGGAAATAGTATGCACATCACATATTTGGGTTCATACTTATACTCATACATATTTCTGACATTCTAAAAAAATTGCCAAAAAAGTTGTGTTTTTTGATTTGCACAGAAGGAATTTGGTGACTTTCCAGAATTCAGAACCTTTTTTTTTTTTTTTTTTTTTACAAATAGGTATAATATTACTCCGGCTTCCTCCCACCATCCGAAATCATGTATGGGGATTAGGTTAATTTGTTAATTTAAATTGACCGTAGGTGTGAATGTGAGTGTGAATGGTTGTCTGTCTCTATGTGCCCTGCGATGAGGTGGAGACTTGTCCAGGGTGTACCCTGCCTTCCGCCCTAAGACAGCTGGGATATGCTGCAGCCCCCCCACGAACCTATGAGGATAAGCGGTAGATAATGGATGGATGGATGGTATAATATTCACGTTATTCAATTTTGCCAATATGGCAAAGATAAATCAATTTTCACTAGCCGTGTAGTTTACAAACAGCAGAATATCCACCACTGTAAGTTCCTCCTGTGCTGTAAATCTCCCCAGCATGCCACCCTCCACATGCATTAGTATTCATGAAGTCCTGCTATTTGGGTATATATATTCATGCAATATAACAAACATAAGGCCTGTGTTCACTATATAGACATTATAATAAGGTGATATGGTTCGTACAGCTGGTTCCTGTGCCAGTCAAAATCATGCTACAACTGTTTCCAGCATCTATCATATATATGTATATACATACATATACACGTGTGTATGTATATACACACGTGTATATGTATGTATATACATATATATACGTATATATATATAAATATACTTGTATATATACATGTATATATGTAGATATATAAATATATGTATATATATGTATATATGTATGTATATGTATATATAATGCATATTATATGTGCAGTATATATACATATATATATATATACGTACATAAGTATATATATATATATATATATATATATATATATATATATGTACGTATATATATATATATATATATATATATATATATATATATATATATATATATATATATAAATACGTACATACGTATATATATATATATGTATGTTAACATTACATGTAGCCTTTAAAGGGAATTCAAAATGTTATTAATGGAAGTTAATTACATGGTTGTGACGTGTTGCCAACAGCTGCTGCAGGCAGGAGAAGACAGACTAGTATTGTTGCAGAGTTTTCATAATGCACATACAAGATTGGCAGAAGAAACATGGTGTTTTGAAAAATGCAGACACTCATTATTTTTATATTTACTTCACACAAAGATAAGATTATTACAGTGCTGTCCTGGTTAGTGTCACTCTGCTCACTTGCTGTTGATTCACCTGCATGAGTTTTAGAAAATAAGACAAAATGAATATAGTTAGTTTTAATTTAGATAAAGTAAATGATAACTGGTGGACTGGCACCTCTCCAGTTTGCTGCCATATATTGACTTCCTGCCCAAAAATCTGAGGAACTTCTTATTGGTGATGAAAAGGGATACGACGTAAGGGCCGGTCTTGTTCATATTTTCGGTGAACAGTGAAGTGAACGGCTCAGTTTTCGAATATGAAAGTGAACAGGAGGGACGCTCACTCCCACGAGAATGAGCGGCACGCACCGTTCACGTTGACGCTCTTGCGAGAGAAAGTGGTTTTCAGGTTTTACGACACTGTTTATGGCAAACACTATGATGGTCCAGTGTGGCTAATAGAGCTCCGGTATTTGATGTCACACAAACGTGAACTAGTTCATTTTCATATGTGTGAACTGAACATTGAGCTAGTTCTTTTTAAGTAGGAACTGGAACAACACTGGTCAGGGTAAACGTTTGAGGATGGTGTTAAGTCACCTATCTTCCTCGCAGATTTGGAATACATGAATACAAACAGATTTGTGTCTACAATAGCTCTGACCTCATTAATCACTGCAGCTGGATGTCTAGATGATTTAAAAGAAGGAACAATTACAAATACTACATTGTACAAATCCCCTACTCTTAATTATATAATTTGGGATCCAATGTGCATATAGAAAACATCTAAAAGTAGTAAAACTGGGTCGACTGTAGGTTGGCAAAGCAACAACATCAATTATGTAATAAGTGTCTGCTGATATAATCATATTCAGGAGAAAGATTGATGCGTCTCTGTCGCCAAGCTGACTTTACAACACTTTCAATCATCTCCCCAATGGAGCTTTTAGCTTGATTGAGAATTCAAATTAACCCGGCAGTTTGAAAGCTACTGTGTTAAACTAGCTAACAGGCTGGGGTACACCACCCAAAACTGTATTAATCAGATTTATTCTAATGACGTAGGATACATTTGGGATGGTTTGCTCGTTATTTCCATGGCAGTCATTGATTAGAAAATAAAATGGTTCTTGAGTTGTTCATCGAGTGTCTGATCACACATGAATCAGCTGTTTTTAACTAGGTTTTCTAATTTTTCTGGCTGCTTTGTGAGACTGATATTGCATATTCATTTTTACTATTTAAAACAAACGCTCCAGAGGCTTTACTGTGTGTGTGCCATTAGCATCAATTGCTGAAAAGTTCAGCCATCCAAAGTTATAATCCACTACTGCAAAGGAATTAGTTCTGTAAGCAAAAAGCTCTCATTTTTCTGGGGATGAATTTGATGTGTGACAGCAAGTTCCTCGATATGGAACATTTTAATGAATGCAAACACTGGGAACAACATAGCTTTTGTTACAGCTGATAACAATTTAATAGGTTTTATTCATCCAGACTGTTTATATTAGGGATGTGCTGCGCTTGGTGTTTCAGATTATGTTTGCACGTGGCGTCATTACAGTAAGTGGTGTCCTTTCAGTGGAAGGGCTCTGCTTAAACCCGAGCACCAGGAATTAGCTTGTGGATAAATGTATAACAGAGTTGCAGTGAGAAATGATCCCGAGAGAAAGACACTTGTATTTCCATATGAAAGGTGTCTTTTGTTACCTATGGTGACTGGCATTCACTCAGCCATGATAGAGAATGATTAGGATTTGAGGATGTTGAATAACTTAATCTTAACTTAATCTTCATATTTGGGTTATTTTTAGTCTTGATCTCTTCAGTGAAGGCACGGGCATGTGGAAACACATTTAACCTTCTGTAATTTCCCATTTACCTCCTGTAGAGAGGGTGCCTTAGCAATTATGACCCTCACCATGGCTCCGCAACCTAAATATTTTTTAAGCCTTAGTATGCAACTGAATCCTTGACAGCACTGAGCTTGAGGCTAACATTAATGGAAGGTCTGGAGAGCAGTCAGCTGTACCTTTGATAAATGGCCAACTATATTGTCCTTTAAATTTCCTGCCCTCTTTTTTTCTTTTTACTGTACACAGTAAATTACCCACGGTGGCAAAGCATCCTTTCTAAATTTGTAAACACATACTCTGAAAAGCCTGCAGAGTATTAACCCCGGTTGTTTGGCCACATGAGAGTGTGGGAAATTGATTGGGAGAAGAAAAACCCCAGTGGCAGTGCAGCTTCTCCTGGGATCCAGGTGTCCCAGTAAATGTGCTTCTTCCTACTTTTACTGTGTTTATAAAATACTGAGGTTTCACGTAAGAGCTGTGCAAGAGAGGTTAGAGGCCTGAGCAACAGGTGTCTCTCACTGTGGCTACGCCATTGCAATTTGGGTATGAAGTAAGTGTCTACAGTGATGGATGTATTGTGTGTGTCCACAGCACTGTTCTGGAGCCCTAATTTGCCTGAGGCAGCATACCTCAGAGGGAGAGCAGTAATTCTGACCGCTGATAACCAGACTGAAAACAAAAACCTAAACTACTTTCAGTTTTATAAACTTGAATTGGGTACCAGTTTATTGTTCCTGTGACACAGTAGGGCCTCTAACTGGAGACTGCGTGGTATGCCAAGAATGTACATACTCTATAATGTATAATTACTGCTCATAAAATCCATACTTTACTATGCTATCCGTGGTTAGGGCTGTGACGGTATGGATTTTTTATTACTGTGGTAATCAATGCGGTATGGCGGTTTACCGCGGTATCCCCCCCCCGACGCCCCTAAATATTACTGTTTATATTTCATTACAAACACAACATACAGTCCTGTAACTTTCAACATCAAATATGTAGGGATAATTTTTTTATTATTCAATATATTGCGGTGATGACGGTAATGAGCTCAACACCACGTTAGGCATCACATGACCGCGGTATTGCAGTGATGCAGTTATCATCCCAGCCCTATCCGTGGTACTGTTGCCTATTTTGTTGTCAGCTTTTTTCTGTACTTGCTTTTGAATCACTGAGAGTCTCCAAGAGGAATGACAGCATCAGTCCTTTCAGCAGGTGCTAAAGGGAGGACATGGACAAATTTTAATATGGAGGATTTACTGTACTTGGAGTGTCTAGGCAGGTTCAATCACTAGTATGCCTACACATCAGTAGCTCACTACTTTAACACTGCTGTGGTGGTATCAGCAGTATATAGATGTTTAAAAATTGGAAACAGCTATAACTCATCCACTAGGCTTTATTGTCTGAACTGGCAAAACTAAGACTTAGACAGACTGTGAATTTATATGTACTGTACATACACACGTCACCATGCCAAACCCATCAAGTTAGGTCTATTGGGTGGTGTGAGGAATAACGATATAATTGTGGTGTTACTTTGCTTTGCTTGTCTTCTTATTATTTCGTGTTAATTGGTGAACAAACCTCCATCAAGAAGTGGACTGAATTAGCTCCACTCTCAGTCACAGTGCTCTGTATAAAACTGTCACATCTCTGAGAGCTTGTTGACCTTGTCTTACTGCATAGATTGGAAGGGAAACAGTGAGCTTCCTTAGAATGAAGATCAATTAAACACATGTGCAACATACAAGTCATCCTGTCTCATCCCCAGCTTTTTATTGTTGTTTTTCTCCTCTTCTAATTCAGTCCTAGCCTCAGGGGAGGATTCTGTTGTGGGCGTGTTTGGCCAACTTAACCATCTCTGACTGGTTCACAGGGACAGCAATTAACCTCTCTTCTCACAGGGGTCGTAGAGAACAAAACACACTAAAAAAAGCCCTTGAGGTATGCCGACTGGAATACATGTATTACGCTGACCCTGTCCTTAGCAGTGACACTGCAGAGCACCATCCAATAAAGCATTATGTCATGTTCATTTGACAGGGTTATTACTAGGAAGTGATTATCAGCAGATTATGCTAAACAGATAGATGGCTCAATGTGGAAGTCTTTCCTAGGGCGTATTATTGCCATTATCATTTATATATACATTAATATTAAATTAGAAGAGAAAATAATTTCATGCAAAATCCATCCTTTCCTGTGACTGCTTAACAATTATAAAAAAAAATAATCCAAACCGCTCTTGGAAGAGAGGTAAACCCCCCTCAAAAGGCTTTTCTGCAGTATCTATTGCAGTGTTGCCAATAGCAACCATCTGCTTAAAAAAACATCAGATGTTTCTTTGTAGAAATTGTGATCTATTTATGTTTATTATTTTCTTGTATGCCGGCTAGAATTATTTTTGTGTGGATGTCATGAAACACACCCCCCCCATGACTCCCACATTTGGAAAACAAATCTGCTTGTTGTAATAAATTAGAGAACCTGTTATTTACGAAATGACATTGTCATCAAAACAGCAGTCATGGAGAAAAAAATGGCCTGACAGTGTTTATTTAGTGTTATTTTTCTAAAAGAAAATTATTCTGAAACCATCCTTAATTATATTGGATGCACAAATACAAATATTGCAGCCGCAACATCTTCTGTTTGACACACATTAAAACAAAATTGGGTTTTTCGCAGCAGGTGTTAATTATTGAAATATCTTAAAGGTATAGTCTGTAATGTTGTTCAGAAATACCTATGCAGTTAATACATTATCACCATTGCCAGAAATATTCAGTACTCTCCTGCAGAAATGCAGAGTTAGCAGGAGAGGGGGCGTGGCTTTGGACAGGGCACTGACAGGAGGGGGAGGAGTCACTTTCAAATCTCGCTAGCTCTCCAAAATTACCGTAGCTTTAACTAGCATTAGATGAACTTTGATCTTGTGGCTTTTTTTCAATTGGCATTATAAGGTCAAAATTAAATTTTGTCCAGCTGTACTTGACTGTGCTTTGTTTAAGTGCTTAAGTAGATGTTGGCATTCTAACTTTAACTCTTTGAGTGCCATTGACGAGTTTCACCGTTAATTAAAATACAATGCTTGAGTGCCATTGACGAGTTTTGCTGTCGAGTGTTTTTTTTTTTTTTTTTGCAGAGGGTCGCTGATCACGGTCTCCCGCAGTCCATGAGTAATGTCGGGGGTTCTGTGATTTGTAGTTGGGACATAAAGGGTTAATATACGCCACAGAGATTAAAACAGGAAGTGGAGACGATCGCGTTTAGAGAGCAAAATGGATGGATTCTGGACAAAAAGTGGTGATTTTGGTGAAAGTGGCCTCTACTCTCCTAGAGATAAAACAAGAACAGAACAAGGTAAAAACAAATGTTTTATTTCATGATGACATAGAGAGTCTCTTCTTTCATTAGAGCTACTCTGTGTTTTCAGAGACATAATAGAAAATATTCTGTGGGTCTAGAAATATGACTCAAAATGGGCAAAAAATGCCCGCAAGGCACTTTTGATTTAAAAAAAATGGCTGCCACTCAAATAGTTAAAGACTCAGATGTTGAAAATGATAAACTCTAATGCTAAACATCACTCAGACCACATTCAGGGGTGGTCTGGGCCACAATGACGAAGTACGTATTAAGAGCTGTTTACAATACACGTTAGTGCCGAGTCTGAACAGTGCCTATCTCCTTCTAGTTTTGGCAATTCTTTAATGCTAATGCTATGTTCTTAAACATTAAAAAGCAATATTTATTTTATTATAGCTCGATCAGTGTTACAGTATAAATAAGAAGCAGGTTTACAGATGGGCTGCAGGAATAGTCTGCAAATCACCCATGCATTTAAGGTTTTAACAACTGTTGTAAAAGGGTAAAGACCTCTACAAACTCTTGATTGATGCAATGTAATAACAAACAAGGACCCAATTTTCCTGCCTGAATCTTTCCAAATATTTATTCTGCTTTCCGTCCACAGCAGCTAGTCCCCGTAAAGCTCAATGATCAGATTCCTCTCCTCATTACATCTCTGCTGACTCTTTATAAAGGCCAGAGTTTGAAGTCAATGTTTCACATACATTCTAACTTTTCCCTTCTGCAAAATTAAAGGTTTCATTTCAGTTCACTCTTTCCACCCTCCACTGAGCTCCCGCACAGATACATGGGCATTAGGCATGCAGGTTCTGTCGTCTGTCATTTCAGGACTGCCAGGGCGTGCCCCAAACAATGTGGTCAGCTATCTTCCCCCCATTGAATGTAAAGAAGGATGGCTTCATCTCCAGCGGCACAAGCAGAGTCTGGGAAAACCATCTCATGTGTAAGAATTTCAGATCACATGGCAGTTGAGCGTATAAGTAACATTCCACGGAAAAGCCAAAAATAACCTCGGTGGAAAACTTTTCCATATGACCGATTGAGAGGCTGCTGCTGTGTTTTCTCTGGCAGGGGTTTAAAAAGTGGGTTCACATGTTCACATACTGTACTCCACAGAAGTTTGTCCACACCACAATTAACACTTGGTAAATTACATCTTGTATGCTGTAATAACTCTATCTTCTTTTTTCAAGACACATTTTATATTGTAGACAGCCTTAGATTTCACAGTAACCTAACTGTTTGACAATCACTGAGAAGATTTGAGTTCTGTCAATCAGCACTGGCATCAATATGAGGGATCCTCTGGCGGTAGTGATTGATTTGGAGGTCTATCTCATCTTAGACCCCTGAGTGTTTTTCTCCATGTGGAGCCATGGGTTATAAACCGTCGCGAATCCCTTAAAATTGTTTTTCTCTTTGCCATCAGATAGAGGGAGACTGGGGGTTTTGTTTGCCATTACATTTTAATAAGACAGATGAGAGAGAGGAGGGAGAGTGTTTTTGAGAGTAAAATAAATAATCAAGGACCGGGCTCACTGTGGGCCATACTGCGAATGAATCAATGGACTATTAGAGCCTGAAGCCAAGCATAAAATGCATCTATCTTCGGCTAAGAGATATAGAGGTCAGAGATGACACTGGAAAGATGTGTGCTCCCGTCAGATCTGTGGCGATACCGTTGTCATGCCTCCTTCTGGCAGAGTGGAGCTTTTGTTCTTAATGGCACCATACGTCAGTATGGACATAACTGTCAGCCACCCACCACCGCGACGACTGGTGATGTTTCATCGCTATTGCATCACAGGCAAAATACATTCACAAGCATTTCTTGCTTGCATATCTGAATACGATGTGGCATTAACTCTGTTCTGTCAGCAATGGGTGCAGACTTTCAGATTTACATCATTCTCTTTCCTGTGTTGATAATAAAAGGAAAATAAAAAATCCCCAGTGACAGCAGGACTGGGAAAAAAAATCACCAGAAAAACATTGTGATTGCACCGTCATCAGATTCCAATCCTCTCCCAGAAGTTATCATATACTACTAAATAACAGGGTGCTGGTCAATGTGAATGACTTCACACCAAAGCAGACAATGTGGCGATTGGCCACATGTGTTGGTGCCACTTAAATGGTCATTTGTGCGTTGAGTTAAAGTTTAACTTTAATTGATGCAAGTTGTGCTTCATCTGTCTGATGAATGAAAGTCCAATTTTGCATATTTACTTTCCTTGAAACTCTGTTTTTGATCTCAACCAACTGAACGACATATCTGGCTCTTTAGCTGCCAAAAGCTCCAGTAGTTTCACTAACTAGTTAACTTTAATTTTATCTGTCTGCTGTTCTGTGCTGAACAAGTAATGTACAGTTGTTTTATTGCATTTTTTTTTTTTTGGCAGAAAAAGCTGCTGTCTTCAGCTGAAAACTACACTACCAGGTAGCATACATACAGTGTTTCTCTCAAAACACATCCACTGTTTCGGTTTACATGTAATTTCTAGACGACAAGGTTGCAAACACAACCAGCTGCATGGTCAAATGTCAAACACTGAGTTGGAGAGGAAAGGCTGCTGATATCTTGAGATGCATTTGACAGATGCCACTCATTAGTAACATTAATGACCATTAATCACCAGTTATAACTCCATTTAAGCTGACTAGCCCAGGTATACCCGCTAATGAAGGTTAATGTGCTCGGCTGCTGTCATTCTTCTGCCAGCGTTACACAATCACATTCTTCATTAACACCACAATGTGCTTTTTACTGCAGCTGTGCCGCTTTCTGTCACCTCATGCAACAATCAATGGCAGCCACTTTTTCGATAATGACATGCCTCGGTATTACCTGGTGACCAAGACACAAAGCAACATATCTGTTTGAAATGTCAAAGCCACTGAGGGGATTTTCTGCTGGAATAGCAAAGAGCTTATTTACATTTCACTCCGATGACTCATATCCTGGGTGCTGCTTGATATTGATTAAACCAACTTTGAAGGTGTTTCTTTGTGATATAATGGAGTTGTTATTTTGGAATTTTTGTGTTTGCCAGATCACTATAACCCATCTTGGTTTTCCTGAAAAACGAGCATCAGTGTCGGTCCTACGGTCCAGAAGTTGGTGCAAATAAATAATAATATTGCTGTTTCATTAAAGGAACCGTATATAGGATTGTGGCCGAAACTGGTACTGCAATCACTTCCAAATTACTGTAGAGCGGTGTCTCTCCTCTCCCTCTCCCCTGACTAGAGGTTGCCTGCTAGGCTGCAGGATCCAACAGGAACAGAAAGTGTTACAGTGAAATGTGCCGGTGGAGAGCTGTGGAAGGCTGGGTAATGTGAACGGAGCTCCGGGGCGGGGGTCCGCAGTGATAATGGCCAATCGGGAGTGCTGCTGCCCGTCTGCTTTCAGCCGTCTCCATCTTTCAAAGGCATCTCCTACACAATTCCTTGTTTTATTTCGGACTTTGTCATGACATATTTCAGATTCATAACGAGGTCTTTTAGGTTTCGTAACGTTAGACATTATCCGACACGTTCGTAGCTGCAGCTGTGGTAACTAGAGCAGAACTGGCAACCCGGATGCTGACACACTGCTGACTTGGTGATTTGGAGATAGGTGGAAGGTGGCGCACCAGACCAAAACACAACATGACAACATCAACATCAGTTGAGGGCTGCAACTTGGCTTTTTAAATGAGAATATCCTGGCTGGACTATTGTTCTCAGTGAAATAAGTATTTGAAGTGAACATGATTTCTTAATGTCTGGTGACATATCAGGGCCGTTTCATGATTAATCTAAATATATTTCTTACATATTATACCTTTAACAGAACACAATAACCTAGAAACTACAACACACTTTAATGAAATGTTGTCTTCCTGTTATTCGTGCCGCTCCATCACACATACACACACACACACACACGGTCAAACTGATCAGTGGTCAGATGAACTTATTGTGTCGTATTTGTTGAACTCGCTGTCATCCCTCTTGCTCGAGATGGAAAGAAGATGTAATTCCAGGGTAACTTCAGCTGCAGTCATCTCAGGGGACAGACGGGATAGACGTTGTACAGGATATTTCCACTGACTGCCTCCTGACCTAATTACACTTGGAGGGAGGAAAGATTACATATATATCTGGGAGAGATGGGTGCATTTAGACTTTTTCAACATCTGATCTGACTAGACTATGCTAATGTATCTCAAACCATTTCCTGGCTGGCATTTGGAACAAGCACTTTAATATCTGTGGACAAACTATAAAATACACATTGCAATATACAGCATGTGGGGGATTTATGCAGTATTTATCAGCATGTGACACAGTTTTTCACAATAAATGTAAATTTACTGAGGATAAATAAATCCCTTCTGGGGATTTCTGGATACAGAATGAATGAACTGACAACAACTGTAATTTATGATTATTTTCATTATAAATTAATGTGTTGATTTTTTTGTGAATCTTTGTCAGAAATGTCAGAACATGATGACACATGCCCATCACAGTTTCCAAAAACAGATAGAAACCCCAAAGATATTTAATTCCAAATGACACCAGACTAAATCACTATGTATTTTCTCTAACACGCGATCCGCACAGTGAACAAATCTTAAGTTTTCAAACATTTGTATGGCTGGCCCACTGGCCATTTCCTGTTTACATATTTCTGTTATCTATAACAAGTGAAGCATTTGTCAACAGACATAGCCTGTCGTCTTTTCTGTGTGGCTGCAGGGGAAGATAAAGAGGAGTCGAGTCTGTTCTGCCCTTCTGACGGGAGGCAAGAATAGAGGAGTGGAAGCATCCGGTTTGATCTCTGAGGAGGGAGGATGCTTCCCACTGGTGGATGTAGTTCTGCATAATGAGTCTGATAAGAGGATAGTGTGCATGTCCATGCAGGTAGAACAAGAGCCAGTGTGGTGAATACAACATAAAAATATTCAATAACAATAATACACTTTGATTCTGTGAGATTACTGCGATGCTATCTTTTTCCCTGAAAGTTTCATTCTCTGAAACAACATTTTTAGCCCATAACTTCTGACATTAAAACGCTCCATTAATTCTTTTGGATAATGAAAGTGTCTTGGATGGGCTGGTAGCTCCTCAAGGCAGACTGACCCCTCCCAGCCGTTAAGCTGTGGAGGAAACTGAATATGTTATGGCTTTAAATAAAACCTCAGTTCACATTATGTATAACAGAGGACCTCAATGAGTGAATGAAAGAAATTAAACCCATCGATGCAGGTTTGACAAGCTGTTTTCATGTCTCAGTCATGCGTTGTTGATGATATGACCGTGAAGTAATGTGTTACAATTAATTAGATCATTGCAGGAATAATGAAAGACACTGCACTTCCTTTACAAAACTATCAGAATGATCACTGTGCCCTTTACTGTGCTCCTGAAGCTCCTGTAAACACTCCCTCATTGATTAATGAACACATTTAAATCGCTGTATTGCCTTTAGTTTTAATTATTCAGAGTATAACGATGCCCAGACGACTACGTTATTTCAGAAGACAGTTTTACCATCAGCCTGGACTGCACCCACTCAGCCTACCATTCACCTCTGAATGTTAAACACAATTACAGACTCTAACAACAAACGGTGATGTAGCGGTAAAACTGTCTGGAATCGCTGGAGTCAGCAGCAATGTTCTTTGTACTAAAGTGGACTGCGGGTTTTTCCGTCTTAATTAAATCACAGCCACATTTTAAGGGGAATCTTGAGTTTTATGATCCATGGGTTTATGAAGGCAGTGTTCACGCTCAAACATCGCCAGCACCATATGGGCAGCACTCGACTGCAGAACACATGTAATCTGAAAGGCAGCTAACGGCTAGGAGATGATCGTTTTTGGATGTGGGCTCTGGGGGCATAATAAAGAGCATATGAAGCCTATTTCACCACGCAATATCCTCATGAACATTAAAGGTTATCCATAGCATTAATTACGATATACACTGAGCCTTCACGCTGGGTGTTCTCTACGCTGCATTTTAATCTCACTGACATACTTATAATTCAAATTTCATTATGCTTGGTGGTGTGATTTAATCATCGGTTTTTCTTTGGTATAATTAATATTCAGCAACCTTCCTAAAATCAATAGGAGACATCTCCTAATGACAAAGCCTTGCCATGAACCTTAAATGACTATCATCAGTCATCCCTTATCTATTGATACGCTATTTATCATTGTCTCCACTGATGTTCAGTTAATAACCAGCCAATAATTTAGAAATGAGCGTTAGATTGGCATCCAACTGTTTAGAAATGCAAAGCATGCATCTCTAAACATCATTACACCTAAACATAAATAAATGAACAGGAATGAAGAGCAAAACGGAAGAAATGTGGACCAAAGTGTGTGACTATTATTGTTAACTGTCAGCACGCCCTGCCAATGCTTTTAGACAACCACTAGTGTATTTTCATACCAGAGAGTATAATTAAAAGTTATTCAGAAGTGCAAATGTGGCAGAGCAGCCACAAAAAAAAAGCCCCTGAGCGAGGTTGGAGGCACCTCATTATTGCATGGAGAGGAAGACGCCAAGAGCCAGACGGATTACTGCCAGTAAAAAAAAAAAAGATCAAGTAATTTATTAAATGATGGCTATTTTGCTTGAAGCTGCCAGACATCAACAAAACACTCACCTCATCCTGGTAATGCTGGGCTCTTTGACACCTCAATTCATCACCTGTCCTGGTGCTCTAGACGCCAAGAGGTTTCCATTAAAACAGCACAAGAGCAGTGGCTTTAAAGTACATTGAAGATTAGCTTGTCAGTAATATCTGTTACACTGAAAATACTTTACTAATGTTGGACAGATGTACTTTAGGTGTCATGTTATGTAGTAAAAGGTCTCCTGTACTTAGTTTCATTTTATTTTAATGATATGTCATTTGGTTCTGCTGATATCACATTAGATAATTTAGATTTTGACTTAAAGGAACATTATATAGGATTGTGGCCAAAAGTGGTACTGCAATCACTTTCAAATTACTGTAGAGCGGTGTCTCTCCTCTCCCTCTCCCCTGACTAGAGGTTGCCAGTTAGGCTGCAGGATCCAACAAGAACAGAAAGTGTTACAATGAATGAAAAGCAGCCACCTTGGGCATCACCATGGACACTTAGAGGGAGTAAAATGGTGTTGGGGGGTAAAGTGAGTGGAGCTCCGGGGTCGGGGGCCGCGGGTCCTCGGTGATAGTGGCCGATCGGCAGTGCTGCTTCCTGTCCAAGGCTGGCGGGTAGCACTGGGTGTCCACCTGGAGGTCCAAAATTTCAAAGTGTTACAGTGAATGAAAAGCAGCCACCTTGGGCATCACCATGGACACTTGGAAGGAGTGAAATGTGCCGGAGGAAAGCTGTGGAGGGACGGGTTAAAGTGAGCGGAGCTCCTGGGCGGTGGACGGGGGTATGAGGTGAGAGTGCTGCTGCCCGTCCGCTTTCAGCCATCTCCATCTTTCAAAGGCATCTCCTATACAAATCCTTGTTTTATTTCAGACTTGCCATGACGTATTTCGGATTCATAACGAGGTCTTTTATGTTTCGTAGCATTAGACATTATTTGTAGCTGCACCTGTGGTAACTAGAGCAGAACTGGCAACCCGGATGCTGACACACTACTGACTAGGTGATTGGGAGATAGGTGGAGGGTGGCGCATCAGACCAAAACACAACATGACAACATCAGCATCAGTTGAGGGCTGCAACTTGGTTTTTTAAATGAGAATATCCTGGCTGGACTACTGTTCTCAGTGAAATAAGTATTTGAAATGAACATGATTTCTTAATGTCTGGTGACATATCACGATTATTTTAATTTTACGATTATTTAAATACATTTCTTACATATTGTACCTTTAATAAAGTAAATATTGGCAAACATGAACACAGCTGACAACAATTGCAGTGATAAATGCAATAACAAGAGATCCTGTGAGCTCCTCTGTGATCACTGGCACATCAGGACATTCATACACTGATGCCTTTGATCACCGTTTTTATTTGTCTTTCTTAAGAGCAGTGGATGGATGGCAGCTGTATGCAGATGCTGTGGGGTCACTGGGGTGTCCTCCAACATGCTATCAAATCTTATTAAAATCTGTCATACCATTATCCAATTTTGAGTATTTTGCCATGCCTGAAGACAGCTAAAGTGCTAAAAAAAGACTTCAGTAGCAGCCACTTGCCTGCGAGCTTGCTAATTTAGTGATGACTGGCAGACGACTAGCGCCACCACTACTGAAGAGAGGGAAAAAAAAGCTTTCTGAGCAAATAAGCTTGCTAGCAAAGTCACTGACTCGTTACCTTAGCTGGATGGGACAATAAGTTCACTCCGACTTAAATTAAATATGTTTGTCGGTGCTCATGTCCAACAAATAGAAAGTAGGCCACTAATGCAAAGGAGTGATGCTAGTCTATCATACAACACTGGTTAGAGTAGCCATATTGTTGTCATAGTAACAAAACCCTTGTGCTTTTTTGAGGCGCGCACCCTTATCCTGCTGATAATTCAGAGCTGTGATCAAGGTGATCACAAGAATCAATAAGTCACTAACAACCCCTTCACTGTCTCTGCTGCTGGGGGAGGGAGAGGAAAGGATGGCAGGTTAACAAGGGAGATGCATTTCAGGTCATTTCGCTAACGAATGCGATGGCACCACCCTCTCATCGCCCACTGTTTGCAGAGCTGCGACACAGATGGGCCTCTAGGAACAGCTTGAAGACACAGTGACGGAGATGTGGTTTTACCACATTAAGCAGGTCTCCTCCTTTCCCACCCAAGCACAATCAAAGGCTCTATATTATCAATAACATCTCCCACTGGAAATACAATTTCAAGGTCTATTTGACACATGAAAAGCAACGGTGCATTCTTCTTTATAACTTCCTCCGTGGTGTTTTCCACAGCTTTTGAGGAGAAAGCTTTGATAACGCAGATGCAGTGGGAAGACACATAAACATAATGATGGTAAACATGTTTTATGTGTCACTCCCTACTCCATTTAGAGGTAATTAGGAAATAGTGTCCTTCTAGCTGTACCATCATTTTTATTCACATATAATGAACAATGTTGTTGTTTTTATTCTACCTGCATCCATAGTTAGGATCATATCAAATACAAATCTTAACTTAAAGTGGTCTCTTAGTATATCAAAAATATGTATTTTAAAAGAGACTACCGCATTTTTTGTTCATTATAATGTGTATAATGTGTAAATGTGCTAAGCTAATATGCTGGTTACAGTGTCATGTTTGCCATACGCACACAAGGTATGAGCGGTGTTGATCTTCATATTAAACTCTCAGCAAGAAAGCAAAGAAGAGCAGAGTGTGTTGGTATTTTGACATGAAAGATTTAATGGCTTATTGGAAAGATTGTTATTTTTTTTCAAAGGGTAATATAGCAATAGAACAACTAGTGTGGTGTTCACAGTTTTTTGTCATCCAAATAAACAGTTTGTCCGTATAACAAGGCGGAGATAAAATATCAAGATAGGAAATTTAACAGGAACAGTGCTTAGGTATGGTATAGCCTCTAAAATAAGTGCATGAGGCAGACACTGTAGACAGAAGCAGGTTATCTGTAGTCCAGCGAGTGAGGCAACTGACACGTCAATCTGTCTTCCTGAAACAATACCAGAGAAGTGAGATATACAGTTGGCCTCTGAAGTGACAAACAGTAGGGTAGTTTGCTTGGTTCAGCAAAAAAAAAAAAAAAAAAGGGTCCGGTGTGGTTGTATACTGCAGAAAACACATTCATTTGTTTAAGACGAGCTTGGCAGGAACACATCTATTTGTCATGGAGAACACGGTGAGTGAAGCAGCGATTGAGTGGCCTGCAGAAAGCGATCCAGTGGATTACACAGGGTGGAAATAGTGACAACAAAGCCAGGAACGCAGGAACGCCTGTTCCTCAAATGTACCAAATGTCCAAGTTTTCCAAATGACAAGTAGTGTTGTCACCGTGGTTCTGGATGCTTTCGAAAGGTGCCTCATGTTTCTTTTTTTTTTTTAATCCAACTATGCCATCCCTCAGCTCTGACTTTTATTTTGTGGGAGCATGTTTTCAAAAACAGCTCACTGAAGGCTCTATTTTTATGCCATCGTATGGAGGATGTTGGGGCTTTTTGTGCCGCGTAAAATGGCATTTTCGTCCACTGCTGCATCAAGGGTTATTTTCTTACCCATTCCCATTGGGTGCTGTGGCGTCGCCCTGTGAGCTATGTGGAAGGAGGGAGCACGGAAGTGGGTTGTATTAGTAGCTATCAAACTGTGCAGTGCAATTTTGGTGAGAACAATCTCAGTGATTGTTACTTACCGTGGAGATTAGGTTTGCTTGCTCTGCCTGCTTGCTCGGACCACCAAAAGAAAGAGAAGCAAAGGATGTGTTTGTACATATGGTATAAAGAATCACAAAAACACGGATGCTATTTTGTCTAGTGTGACTTTTAAAGGCGGTCAGTAACAGAAATATTTTCAGTGAACAAACTGTGTAAGTCTGGGTTTAGTCATTTCTATCATGAATAGATCTGTCAGTGCGTGTCATGATGGGGTGTGTGAAGGTGGCCTCATCCTGTTTTAGAGCTTGGCTGGGGGATGCTTGCTTTTTCATGGTTGCAGCATGTGCATCTAACCATAAAAAGATAAAACTCAGTGCCGTTGACTCTTTTCTATGTTACATCACAACTTCATATCCTGCTATGAAGTCCTTAAATTTCCCACAGCACACATGAAACCAGGTTAACACAGTATTTTGTGCCTGATAGCAGAAACTTGCATAATACAGGTGCGTGCTAAAACTGTAAGATGAGCTACCTGCAGGTGCAGAATCAAACTGCAGCAATTAATCCTGACCTTTTGTAGTCCTGTCAGGCTGCTGATATCTTCACCCACTTCGACCAAAAATAGTGTGACTGCATTAATATTGTAGCATTGATACACGTCAGCTAGCATGTTAGAGGCGATTTCTCTAAGACTGCAAGAAAAGCTCAGCTTCCCCTAAAATGTCAAAACAAATCAGATGGTTAAATATGTACAGTGGTGTTATCATTTCATTGACTACAAATGCCTTAGAATACGTTCATCTCGAAGAAGAGAAATGAAAGGATTCAAAAAAGCAAGGATAAATTGAAAATAGAGGGTAGAATTTCTGTCTCACTCCTTACGAGTGTATGTTGATATCTGGCATATTTGGATGAACAGAAAATAACTTCACTAGATAATTTTTGCCTTAGATTTCATTTATGCAACAATATTTCCTGAGGCTAAAATGTGAAGGAATGTGCTTAGAAGTGCCAGGAATACATACAGTATCTTCACTGAAAATTCTTCTCTGAGAGCAGAGGAGGCAGCTGCAAAGGCAACAAAGACAAACTCATCTGTGCTCCAGCATTTGCAAGACTCTCCGAGCCATATTAGCAATCAGGAAGTTCTGGAGAGGAGTGCACAGGAAGTTCCTTTGATACGATCAATCAGTCACAGTACACACTGCGTGATGAATATGCAGCTGAACATGGAGCTCCTCTCACAAGAAGGAGGACGTTTTAATTAAGATTCAGAGAATGTGAATTCAACCATAACAGGAAGCAGGAAGTCTTAACAATTATCAGGATAGATGGAGGTGTCGTCAAAGACTGAAATAGCATGCATGCTCATAAATGAAACGGGGCGTAAAATACTTCAAGTTGTGGAAATAAGAACCTCCAAGACAGAAATTGTAGGTTTATTATCTGTTAAATCATTATACATTTTGCTTGTGTGGAGAATGAGGTGAATTCCTGTTACAGACGCATCTGACAGTTAAATAGAATTTGCAAATTATTTGCCATCATATCCTGACAACCAGGTTTAAAGTGCAACTTCTGTGATGGCCGTTAATTGGTAGGAACAACTGATGTTTTAAAAGTTTTCGGGAAAACTGTGATGAAATATGTTTCCCAAACATCACTTCCCTTCACCTCGGCTTAATGTGTCTCACAGATATTTTGCATATCGAGGGAGAAGGGATGATGTTTTCCACCCCGAGGAGAAAAATAGTTGAGGCAACATCACTTTGAATTCAAAGGTGCTGCAGCTCTTGACAAAATCTGAGCTTTGTGCCGTGAAAGTTGAAAGGACAACAGAGCGTTTTGGTCCTTTTTTGATGAAAAAGGCCTTTTGAAATCCCTTTTTTATTTCCCTGAAAGGATGCTGCATCATACCAACATGCTTTGCTCTCCTTTTTTTAGAGGCTGTACTGCATACAGCAGAGCTCGGCATGGCACTTTGTTGAAAATGAATTGAGATATGATGATTTTTCACACAAACCTGTGATACAGCCCAATTATGCAATTGGTGCAAAAATAAATACTTTAAATAATTTAAAAACACGCAGAAAAGAGATTCCAGGTATTAGTCATGTGTGACAAATGACCTTATGAGGGTAAAAAATGGGGGTGTTGTCCTTTTAAATAGGTCCGATACTGTGAAAAATGCATGCTCTGCATTGAAGTGCACCGGGGAGCAAATTTTGCTCTAACGCAGCAGGACTTACTGGGTATCCAAGGAGCCATATTTTATGATTAAGTGCCCTAATGACGGCCTTTAAGGAACAAAGGCATCATTCATAATACACTATGCATGAGTTTTTCTCATGCTCGCTCGATCCAAACTAGTCCAACTCCCAGCGAGCCCCCATTAATTCACTGTTTGCCCAATCAAATTAAAAGTGACAGTGCAGCGTCTGGGTTTGTTCACTCGTGAGGTGGATCTGATTGCGCTTCAGGCCCTGTCAGTGCAGGCAGCCTGATAAGAGGCTTGCGCTGCGATCAGGCTGATTGCAGAGTGATGTTTTGGCTGCCATTGATGCAGAGCCCATTGTGCGCTCCGCGCTGAATAACGAGGTTGTTATGGCGACGAGGCAGACTCCAAACTCTGGTGTGTGAGCAATAAGACGTGAAAAAAGATGGTGTTTGAGATTTTTCAAAAATAATGATTGACAGAGATGTTTTTTTCCCTTTTACGTCGACAACATTAAACACGCTTCACTCCTGGATGTTCACAGCTGTCAGGAGCATCATTACACACCTCTCACTATTCATTCAAAGTTGAACTGACAGTTTATGCAATTAGCCGTCGCTTGGTCTCACCCACAACACTAGTGAGACAAACACAGCACAGGTAGTGGAAGCTGCTGATTGCTCAGCAGGTGTGAAATTAATTCAAATCAAGTAGTAGCCAGTTAGCCAGGCATGCTAGTTTCCACCCGGTGGAATACAACACCACAATGATTAAAAGAAACACACAGCTTAAATCACAAATTTTATACTAACAAGCACTATGTGGAAGTGGCCGCGTCTCTTAGCAACACCGATCCTTAAAGGTCAGCTATATGACATTCAGGACATTAATTAGGGCTATCTTCTGACAATGACATTCTTAGTTGACTAATAATCAGACGATTTTGCCAGTTAAGTGGTTGAGTTGAGTAGTCTTTAGCATTGTTAGCACGGTTATAGAATCAAAAGAACAACTGTAGCACCTTTACAGTTCATATCTACTCACGCAAAACATGAGAATCTAAACTTCAGTCAGATTTAACTGAGGTCGAGTGCTCAAATCTCAATTAATGCTAGTCACAAAAATCTCAGAGTAAATGTTCTGCCTTTTATTTCAACAGCATTCAGAAGAATGAAGAAGGCGTACAACTCAAAGAAGTGTGTTCACCAAAAGTTTCAAACTCATCTGGGAAGCCAAAGGAAATGCATCATGAGCAGCTGCTGCAGGGGACACAGCAAAGGTTAGAAATGTCATTACAGACCTCTGCAGACTTTGTGGTGAGCTCATTCAAAGTAGTTCATAGTCATGCTTCTGAAAAGCTCAGATCACAGCCAAAACGTATTATGCTGCTAACAATGAGGTGATGTGGTTCTGGCCACTTGTAACGCTGTAGATAATAAGATAGGCAAGGAACACTGTGAGAGGCAGTGGACCTGACAGCATGGAGAGCCTGGATTAGACCACTCTATGAAAACAGAATCACTCGTGACAGACTCTCATGGCCTTTCATAGAGACGGCTCACAATAAGGGATAGGAAAAAAAAAATCATTCCCAGTCATTTCTCTTATCAAACTGCTCCTTTCATTTCCTAAGCTCGCTATTGAATTTTCTCAGTCAAGCTCAACATGGCTGATGGGGCTTCTTTTCTTTGTTGTGTGTCATCCACACACTGGTCTTGCTCAGAGGTTAATAATGAAAGTTAAAAGAGCATTGCATATTAATGCCCAAATCTGTTGAGCCGCACAGCAGAGAAATGACTGCTGCTGCCTTAACAGAATGAATACATGCTCCATGTTGGCCCGTTCCACGCTCCACTGACATCACTTATTTGTTTTAGCTCTGTGTGCTTTAAAAGAAGCTTATTCCAACTTCTGTGTTTTTCAAATTAAGCATCATTAACTCAAGATGACTCGCTGTAAATCATTATTTGCACTAATGTGGTGTAATGTCCATGTACAAATGTTTAATAAGACACTCTGTATCTTATTTAAGGACCTGTCAAAAGCATTGCATAACTTACCATTTCTGCTTTTGAAATGTTATAGAAATATAATATCTACCTTTTGGATTAGATAATAGAATTAAAAGTAACACTCAGTGTGATACAGTTTTCGTCAACAACTAAGTATTATTATTTATTATTGAATAGTAATATTCATATATGCACCTGTGGAATCACACAGTCTTTACTGTATCGTGCCTTCAGTTATGTTCTTCAGAAGGTGCTTTTACTGCATAACCTTTTTTTCTCTAATATGCAACTTCTTCATTTTCAGTAATATTATGTTTGACAGTAAGGTTTGTTAACATTACTGGTTCTTCGAGGGGAAAAAGAAACAAATTCATGGGACTTGTGTTCTGCAGTCCCACTGAAAATTGGATATTAAGCAACTATAAAACAACGCATGACCACTGGATGTCCAGTAAATACACTGCATTACTTTCAGTACATTTATCTATCAACTTTGTGAGATTTTATTGTTTTCTGTTGACCAAAACTACATTAAAACTAACACAAAACTGAACAAGATGAGGGTAGGCCAAACATTAGTGTAATAATTGCGCTGTCATGTAATCAGTTTGATGTTTGTATTTTCATCATCTGATACTTTATAAAAGTGAATGGAGGAACAAAATGAACTTGAGTGTCACATTTGTCCTGAAGGTTCAGCGATCATTGTCTGTCTTAATATTCTGACTAATGCAACATTTAAAGAGCTTTCCCAGACGGTAGGTCATTAAAGGTTGAGCCACTCAAGATGAGACAAAAGTGATTCAGCGTCTCTCATCCAGACTTTTGAAATTTGATGACAGCTTTGCAGCTCAGGTGTCACAAATCGTCTCCATGTATCTGACGACACTGAACTACAGTGTTTTCTCTGAAGGAGGCAATTGATCGCTTACATAATAAATCCAATGCTTGATCAAATTAGTGTTTCCCTCGTGTGTCGGCCACTTAAGATAATCCTCCGCATTGTCACTGATGTGACACTAGTGACAGATGTTAATACGCTGTGAAATATCACAATGCTTTCAAAGCTAATTGACGCAGGGTTGTGGATCTTTATTGAGATCAATATTCATTTATTTATTGTTCATCATGTTTTCCACTGAAAGAGATAAGTGTGACTAGATTGAGTCCATCTGAGGCATCAACAGAGCTGCTTATTATACCAAAAATTGAAGGAGAGCAGAAGGAGATTTGTGTGAAAAAAGATGAAGGGAAGAAAGAGGAGACAAGAAAAAAGCCAGGTATTGAGCAGATTTGAAGGCAAGGCAGGATGTTGTAAATCCACCTATTCCCCAAATCACTTGGGGAGCTGAACTCCTCTCGAGGTCACTTGCAACCCCGTTATCCATGCAGAAGTGCTGAGTGGACTCTTCCAGTCAGCAGGGTCAGCCGTCCCTTTGGCCACTGCTGATGAGATCAACAGTGAGTCAGTGAAGTGTTAGGAATGACAGCAACTTCTGGCTAAGTAATGCAAGTACAAAATATACTTTTTTACATGTCAAGTGTGACTCAGTATGGCCTAACTTAGCATGTTAACATGCTAAACTAAGAAAGTGAACATGGCAATGTTAGATAAGATAATCCTATTATTATTATTATTATTATTATTATTATTATCTACCTTCTTGTCAACAAACAACAACACATTGTGCATTTCCTTGATGCTTTTTGTGCACATTTTCTTCCTCATCGAACTTTTACAATGATGATAAATATTTTAAATCCTTCGTAGTTTTTACATTTCCTTGCTAGAAATATTCTTTACTGCTTCTGCTGGTGTATTTCTGTCCCAGTGAAACGTCAGTTAGAGCGTCTTTATCTTCTGTACTGTGAGTGTTCCCATGTAGTGAAATATCTGAGTGGTGTACATTCAAGTCCTTTGCATTTGATTGGACTGCTAAAATGAGGCTGACCTTAGAATGTAGTGTGATCTGAAGCTACAACACTGTCCTTGAAACGGAAATCTGCTGATTGATTGATGGATGGATGTCATGGTATTTTTGGAAAATATTTGCTGGCAATAGTTTTTTTATGACGTTGTGGTCAAGTTGGGGTTGGTGAGGTTTGTCCGACTTTCCGAGTTGGAAATCTGACTTCGGAGGGCGTTCCAATTTACGACTTGTAACTCTGAAATTCCAGCTTCCGATTACAAGATGAATGCAGCATAACAAAGTAGAAGGAGGAGGAGTGATGTCAGCCCGTGGAAGGGTTAAAGTCTGAAAAAGATGTAAAAAAGTGTAAAACTGGTCATCAACAAGTTTCCCATGGTGCCACAGAACCAGGAAGTTTAATACGACCGACATCATCAGTATTTGATCCAGCATCACAAAAAAACAGCAGGAGGATTTTCAGGTTCTTCTATTTTATTTTTCATTTATTTTATTCAATTGTAGAATATTCTTATGTTTAAGTTTAAATTGATGTAACCCATTGGTTAATAATAAATGGGTCAGTTTTTCTCAGACCTACTGTTACTGACTGTTGTTCTGTTTGAATAATATCACATGATCAAACCTTTTCTAACATCCATACTACAAAATGAGTAGTAACAGTAGGTACGATTCATGCTGATATTGTATCGGATCAATATCAGAATACTCAAGGCTGCAATATCGGTGTTGTATCAGAACTGAAAAAGCTGTATCGGGACAACCCTAGCGGGGAGGTGATCTAAAAGGGTTAAAAAGGGTTTTATTTTAAATTTTATTAATAATGTCAAAGCCATCAATTGTTTTTTTTGCTGAGAATAGTAAAAGCCCAGGATGCATGTATGTTAGTAAACACACAAACATCCTCATACATATAACCACCTAGTGGGGACACACACACGGTACCTTTTTAATGCATAGATATTAGATCAGCACCTCCCCAGCTGACGAGTCGCCACAGGAAAGCAAACAGGAGCAAAAGGGCTCAGCTAACAGACTTAACCCCTTCCAGCAGTGGCACACAAGGCCATGACCATTTTGGCAGGTTTTAATGAGCAAATCTGCAGCATAAATGCTCTCAGGCAGGGAATCGTTTAAAATTAACAAGAGAGATGATATTGTGTCACCGTTGCAAGGTCAAGACCGTAACATCATTTGTTTCGCTGTTCTTTTCTCCAGCATGAATCACTCCATCCTCCCAGTCTGTACTCCCTTGCCATGTCCTTCAAACAGATCCTGTCCGACTGGTGTAATTGCACCATGACAGGGCCGATTCCTCATCCCCCATCAATCACTCCAATGGAGATATGGGCTTCATTCGAACATGACTACTCCTCCTCCTCCTCCCTCCTCCTGCCTGGTCTGCCTCCATGTTTTATGGTTATAGTGATAAATAACAGATCCAGTGTTCAGCCCCTTTGGTCTGTGCCCAGATTTCCTGGCCTGCGTCCTATCGGGATTAGACCAGAAACATAGTGCATTGAGTGATATATTGACCGTGTTGGGTTTGTGACAGGTTTGTTGTTATGTTAGTGCCGTCAGGCTGCCTTTAAGCACTCCCTCTGTGTGGTCTGTTATGTGTACTTTGTGCTTTGTGGACCAAGATTATGAACAACAAGAAAGGGAAAACGATTTCAGGAACTGATCAAAATATGTGTTTACATTTTTTCTTTTGTTCTTCAAAGGTTACTAAGACAGTAAAATAGTAAAATAGTAAAAAAAAAAAAAAAAAAGGCTGATATTAACATAAAAATTTAATATTGGGAAATATTGGAATCAGGTTTTTCTAACCATGTTCAACTACTGCAGCATTTCCAAGCCTCCATGAACGCATTTCGAATTTCGAACGAATTTCTTAGTCATACTCAATTTAATGAACGACTTATTTAACGATTGTATTATTTGCCAAGTCATGGCCAGTTATAAGATAAGATAAGACTTTATTAATCCTGAAGGAAATTCCTTCACTACAGTTGTCATACACAGTAGGAAAAGGAGATCTAAAATATTTTTAAAAGTATATATAGTACAGAAGCATTATAGTGCAAAACCAACAATATAACAGCATACAAAAACTATAAGAACAGAATATGTTCAATATGGCCATTCAGAATATGGCCACTTTAAAGACTTCAGTTTCCCAGTTAGTAAAGTAATGTCAGTTTTCCATAACTCCGGTTGAAATTGGTGTCTTATTTTGCACAGAGAAAGTTTGCATTTGGAGCCATGTTGCATTGATGAATGCATCCAGAAGGGCATCACAATAAAATTAGTCTTAAGGGGTTAATTCCACAACAGGAGATACAGTTTTGGTGTAAAATGCATATTGTATCGGTTGATTTCGGAATCAGAAATGACGATTTAGACAATATCTGAATATCAGATATCTGCAAAAAAGACAGTGTTGAACATCCTTATAAAGAAGGTTTTCAAAAATTAAAGTTAGTCATTTAAGATCAAAGTGTCTTGTGCAGCCTCAAAGGAGGTCATTGTTTAAACAAACACAGTAATCTGGGACTCCTCAGATCTGCAGAGGAAAGATGTTTAATAAAGCCTTGGCGTTTCTAAATAGCTTGTTCTGCAGGACTAAGTGATTAGTCTGCACAGCAGCATTGACCAGGAGAGGGATCTATATGCCCTTTAATTAATATACATTTTTGCACAGTTAGGTTTTTGTTACATGGAGGCACAGATTGGTGCTGCACAAGGTTCACAGGCGGGGTATTCTATTCATAGCCCTATGTACAAATGAGTCAGTGCAAAGCCTCTGTTCATCTGCACCAATATAAAGACTGCTTGTGCCGTGAAATGTTTTGTTTCTCATCAAAAGAACAGAAGTGGGAAGTTTGCTTACAGAGCCTGGTGATAGCATCTCACTCACACAGCTGTGGGAAAAAGCACACTCAATACAAATACAAAGCAAGGCACGCTCAAATCTGGGTATTCAATGAAACTAGGTTCTGCTGTGCTTGAGTGAACTGAAGAAATTGAAATTAAATTTGAATATGAATCTGTTCTAAAATGTTCTCTGCCGTATGTTCTGAGTTAACTTTGTGTGTCTCTGTTTTCAAATTAAAAGGCAGACACTCGCCCTTGAACAAAGCACTTCCCACAGAAGTAGTTGGTCCCATATTGCTCTTTAATAGTTACGATGGGTTAAATGCAAGAGGACAAATTTCTCCACAAGGATGAATAAATAATAACTTTACCATTAACCCCAAATGATTCTGTAACCTTAAACAATATAGTTACTGTACTTAAAATTACCACACAAAATACTGTGGCTGTTATCTGAATGATCCGTCTGGATCAGAACATCTAGTCTGTCGTACCACTTATTACAACCCAGAAACACTAGATACTGATTCAAAATACTGACTACTTATCCTTCAACATGTTATTTCTGTTGTCTACTGATAATGTGGCTCTGATATATCTGAGGACAGCTGTCTTAAATGTGTGACCGGAGTGTAGGTGAAGGCAGAATAATCTCTAAATAATGACAAAGAGAGGCTGACAATATTGGTGAAGTGTTTCAAAGACAGGAAAGAAATGTTGTTAATAAGCAATCATTGCTGCACTGTGTGAACGGAAGATAAATGCAAAGTAGGCTGCTGGAACTACAGTTGACATGATGGGTATAGGCTGTTCCACCCTCAGTAGCTTAGCTGTAGTCGTTTATTTTCAAAATGACTCATCTTTCCTGAAAGAGAGATTTTCAGCCTGTGCATGTTGCTGCACCTACATGAACAAACTGAGTGAAGAGACAGACTACCAGCAGGCTGGTGCATTTATTGTATATCACTTTCCTTTCCCCAGTTTGGATTTGTGGACAAATCAGTTCTCTCAAAGGTGGAAACTGCAGAGTTGCTTGATGAATCTTGATACCAACTTGAAGATAAGGATGAAATTAGGTTATTTCCTCTGGATTTTGGCAGTTTTATTGCTAAAAAGCCTTATGAAACCACAATAATCGGGGATGATTGTTCACAAATGTTGAGCCTTTTGTTATTTCAAGGATAGCTGGCCTCTTGCTCAGTGTTTGAAAGCAGGTTTTGTTTCTTTAAAACACCATTTTTTGCTTTAATCCATATTAAGTAGTGACTCGAGATGTAAGAGATTTAACGTTGCGTTAGCTACCTTCTGCCAGTCTTTTTTTTGAATCGCCACACAAAAAACTCCATAAAAGAAATCCATGGCAGTGTGAAGGCAAACTCTCCCACGGTACTCTGTGCTGTACGCTGCTTTTATGTTGGGAAAAAAAAAAATTACACAGCTTCCATGCTCCTTTCAGGCAACTCTGATAAATGGTCGTGGTCACAAAACAGCACTCTGGCAAATTGAAACATGAGTAACAGTAGTTTGATAGCTGTGACATTTTCCCTGACTCTTCCCAAAATATTTTCTCCTCATTATGCTTGAATGACAACATCAGCCAATGGTGGCCTCCCTTGACCTCCACTGTAACCTCTGAATATGATGTAAAAAGAAAGAAGAGAGACAACACAGAAACAAAAGGATGGACAAAAATCAATATTTCCATTTGCAGACGGACTGGAAGTAATCACCATGCCCGTATGTTGGAAATAGTGTTGCTATTGTGCTCAATGCCTCCAGTTATAACAGAGAAATCAAGCGCCTGACAAGAGAAAAACAAGAAACCGCTATCATAGTGTGTTGCTTCTGTAATCTCACAGCTCATTATGATTTAAATAGAAACTCAGACCACCTCAGCTGCTATTTAGTTGATGTTAGCCCACGTCAGCCAAGCATGGGATTATCCTTGTTTGTGTCGACATGGCTGACCCCTCTGAGGCAGATTGCAACAGTCTTGATGGCAGGAGGAGAGATGAATTTTTTTCCTCATCTATCATAATTTTTTTTTTTTTTTTGCATCCCCCCATTTGAAACGCAGCAGTTTCCGAACAGGTTAATGGACTTCTAACCCCTCGTCGCTGATTAGCATGATTAATCAGACAACGGAGGCACTCCACGATTCCCCCACCCCTCCAATCTCCCCCAGCTCACTGGCTCTCTATTCCTGCCAGATGGTATCAATGCAAAGCTGAGAGCAGAGGAAAATCAAAGGTAGGCTTCAGAGGCTTGAAAACCAAGAAAGCACAGCAGTTATCTCCTGCTGTTCAGATGGCACATTTACAGGCGCCATGCACTCTATGGAAATAACCCCAGGAGAAAGTGCAAATGAGAAAACACTTCACCACGCTCCCTGGAACTTATAGCGGCTGAGATGAACGCCCTGGAAGCACCTGGATATGATGTCGGCCAGTAGTGTCAGAGAAGACCGGATTTGTGTCTTACAAACCTGCTTATAAATGACATGAAATGCAGAATTAATGATTGCAAATTCAAAGTTGTTAGTGCTAACAATAGCCATGTCTGTTATTGGTCTTTATGTGAATTTACCTCACTAGATGTAGCTAACAGTACTGGCTCTGAGAATTAGAGACTGCTGCATTTAAACCATCCAGAGGCTGATGTGGGGTGGGCTGCTGTTCAAAGCACCCAGACAGCAACCCAGGTTCAATGTCTCGCTCAAGGACATGACGACATATGGACAGTAGGATCAGGGAATCAAACCTGTAGTTGAAAGACGACCACCCTACCCACTGGTGTGTGATCAATAAATAAGGAGGCTTTTGTCAATGTCAGGAACATCAACGAATAGTTATGTCGAGTTACATGGATGCGTCATTTAATACCTCATGCATGTATAGGGAATTAGAATGTATGACTCCACTGTAATTCATTGAGTAGCAGCCATTTTATAAAGCAAAAATTGCCTTGTACCAACATTTTTGCCCATTTTGAGTCATCTTTCATGACCCACAGAATATTTAGTACTATGTCTCTGAAAACACTGAATAGCTCAAATGAAAGAAGAGACTCTCTGTTTCATTATGAAACCTTTGTTTTTACCATTCTTCTTTTAGTTACACCAAAATGACCACTTTTTTCCATATTGCGTTTGTTTCGCTCTCTGATCCCGGCATCTCCACTTCCTGCCTCGTTCTCCGTGGCGTATACCGACTATATACTCACAGTCTGCATGAGAGTGCTCCCTTGTACAGGCCACTGTAAAAACCTCTTGTAGGACGTACTGTGTTTATACATCAATGGCATTCAAGCACTGGGTTTTAAATAACATACATATACATCAAAGAGTGAAACTACAGGGCATACGTAAATGTAATTACTGGTTGTAAACATTCAGCAAACTAGAAAGAAGAAAAGGTAAAAAAAAAAAAATGGTCTTTGTGGGGACACTGGGGACACAAAGTCATTCTGCTGAGAGCACTTGGACAGCAGTCCTGAGCCGACCTGCACAATTACATTGAAGAATTCGTTATTAGTTCAATCACAGAAATAGCACGTACGTGTACAACGCCATGAGAAATCCAAAGTCCTCAGTCAGTGTCATTAGCTGGAAATGTCAAGGTGAGTCACGAATCTGAGGGGTGAGAATTGCAGGACTGGAGCTGGCCTCTGGAGAGAGGAGGGCGTGATATTTCTATTTGCCGCTCCCCTCATGCACTTCCACTCCGGTTGTAGCGATGGCTATAATGATGCAGAGATGTGGCCGGTTGCCATGGTGTTTCTCTGAGAGGGAAGTGTTGATGAAAGACTGTGCCAAGTTTTTCCAAAATTTTCATTTGTAACATAGTGGCTGACTTGTTTATGAAGAAAGCAGATTAAACATTTCAATAGGTGGCAACCATTTGGAGCAACTGCAGATGTTAAACGATTTAATCTAGCATTCAGTTCTCTTGATCCTCACTGTCGCTGTGTACAGGGAGCACAAGCTTCCAGAGTGCAGGGAAATGACTGTCAGCTGCAGCTCTGTCAGACCTCCACCACAGTCCTATGGGTATTCTCATTTCAGATTCAAAGACAAAATAATTAGAGGCTGTTTTGTTGAGGGTAGCCTTCATTTAAATCAGCTCAAATTAGCAGCCTGAGATGTGGCGTTCATCTGTTTTCTTTTCTTTTCTTTAGTTTTTTTAGACTTCCCACAGGAGTCAACATAGAAGTTTTGGAAAACCGCACTGCTCCTGCGACCATAGAGTAATTTTCTTTATCTCCCCTTAAGCCTCTCAATTGTAAGTACACCTTGAAGGAGGCTTTTGGAAAAAGTGGTGAATGTTGGATAACGTTTGAGTGAGATGCATATAGTTTTTTTTTAATATTAATCGCTGTGCTTGAGCCGCCAGCTAGCAGATGACAATTTTAGTAACTAGGACAAATGTGTTTTCTCAATATCTGATGGGCTTGAAGAAATAGTAGATTAAAGGAGGGATTAAAATGAAAGTGTGAATTGCACAATCTCTTCCTGCATCACATTTCAAAGGTGCATTCATGATGTTCACATCTGTCACTTGGTAATATTACTGTTTCTCATCCCTTGAACAATGAACTGATCAGACCTAATCTTGTCGTCCAGGTACTGACTTTAGTATCCATGGTATAATTGTATTTGCTGTGTGGTCTAAACCAGTGGTTCCCCCTCAGCCCCATCAGCTGAGCATCAGTGTATATGAAAGGATTATCAACTGGATGTTATTTAATGGTGATAATGTTAAAGTGGATGTTATTTCTGTATTTTTTCAGTGTTCAGTTTATCTTGATTGTGTGTGTTTGTAATTTTTTGACTGTTCAGTCATTTATCCATTAGTAGTTTCATGTTTATTAATAACATTTAACTGCTTCTGAACGGGATTACCAACTATACCTTTAACTTTTTAATAGTTAAAGCATATCTATTGCCTCTGCGGGGCTCTCAACATGGTGACAGCTGAGCCAACAGCTCACAGCTAGCAGTGCTGAGTGACTTCATTCAGGTAGACATTAGTCCCACATAGCAAACAGCTCTTTGACATTTTATTAATACTGTCGATATCTTATGGAGCACCTTTGTGTTTCAGTGTTCAGCATTGTTTTACCTTCTCTGTTTGCTTCACACAATTGAAACATGTTGAGGTGCAGCTTACTGAGTGAACCTCAGCATCACACGATTTCGTGGTTTAGTTTTCTCCTAAATATATTCACTATTAAATTTTTGGTCAAGCTAATGTAACCTGGCTTATAGAGGAGTAAAGCCTGAGGGGGGCTGCAGATTTGGATGAAATATCTCTTTTGGTTTGTCACTTCAGGCGTCCTCTTTTACATTACACGTTGTCATTTCATGCATTGATCATAGTCACTATAACTCTTCTGTGGTTATTACCGTGTCTGGAGGCCTGCAGCGACAGTGGTGAAAGGTCAGCTATGTGTGCCTCAACCATGTCTATCAACTCATACTCACTTTCCCAGCAAACAAACCCAGTGTCCAATTAACTCATGCTCCATTAAACATTTGGTTATCTAAGATAAATGATCTGCTTCGAGGTGTGTGTCCATGTATGTTTAAACACTATAATTGCCTGTCAAAGGATTCTGAAATTGAAGAGTTAATTGCTTTCAGTGTGTGGGTGAGGGTGACAGAGGTGAGTGCTGATAGAGATGACAGGTTGTGGAGTTTGCTGCAGATGGTTGAGGTGTTGCGTTGGTCATGATTAGGAACATTTAATGAGAATGGGTGTTGAATTTGGTGGTATGTTCTCAGAATATTAAATTTATTAGCTTTCCATAAACATCTATTTTATTTGAGAGCACAGGTTTGTCAAGACTCAAACTATACAGCTCACTTGCTGTTAATAGTGGTGTAATGATGTCACTGTCCCTATACATCCATCACAACAATTAAAGGGGAAGTGCAGTTTTTTACAAATTGGACCTTATTTTTGGGATAAAATACTGCATTTACTCACCCATTTCACTTTGGAGTCATTTGGAGTATTTCTGATGATATTTGGATCTGATGATATCCATTTAACAGGAGTGAAGGGGGGCACTGAAATGAAGCCAGTAAATAACACAAACGTGACAGTTTCTCAAATAACAGACGTTTAATAAGATGGGCTACACTATTACTATTCTCATTTGAGTCAGGAGTTGTCCGTAACTTGAGAAAATTCAATCTGTAAACAGACTCTACTTCCTGTGTATCATAGTTAACTAAGGACCCCTAGTGCCCACCTATCTGGCCTTCACAGTGCCTGAACTAAAACAAAGCATGTATGCATATGTGACAACATCATAAATAAGTATTTTAGTTCAGGCACTTCCCCTTTAAGTCCATAGCTTAAATTTCTGTTTAAAATGCTGTGTGACTAAATAAGGTGTGTCACCCATGTATCCACACCCCAGCAGCTTTTGATGTACCTCTTGAAACAAACTTCAAAGCTCAGGGACCAGCGCTGCCTTGTACTGATGTCTTTCAGAGGGTGTGCTGGTCTAGCAGGAGATATGAAGCCTTTCACTGTGGGGCTGGAGAAGCAACTGCAGGGCAGCTTTCAGTCATGGAGTTAAAAGGAGGATTCACTTTCAACAAATGACCCGTGTTGCTGCAATAAGTGAAAAAATAACTCAGGCAGCATTTGGCCTCATTTGTGTTCAAGGTCATGGTATATGAGTCCATCCCACTGATGCAGGCAGAGGCACACTCATAGCTCAAAGAACATGTCCACTCCAAAAAAAAAACCAAAAACATGGTGACATGTGCGTCTTTCTTTGGTTCACCACATAAAACAACAGAAATCTTTATAATCATTATGCTTCTCATGGAATTGGAATGAAGGGGGTCTTAAATGACAGAAACAATACAATTTGCTATGTTTTTCTGTGTAGTCATGGATGCATGTTCCACAGTTAATGCACAGGTCCAATGAATTTTTAAACCTACAGCAATGACTCATTTTTAAAATTATTAAATTGTAAATCCAAGTCTCTGGACTAAATGTGAAAACTATGTGGAGAAAACAATCTCTTGACGTTGCGGGAAAAGAAGTACCTTTACTGAGACAGACTAGCTGTTTCCAGTCTTAATGCTATGCTAAGCTAATCAGCAGCTGGCAGTAGCTCCATATTTACCCTACAAACAGGAAAGTGTCCATGTGCAGCTTTTGGCTCCTCATACTGTTTGCCTAAATATACCTACAGTATATTTTTCATATTTACTGCTTGGGTCCATGTTTATTTCCAGTCATCATGTCATTTGCACACACTGCAACCAGAGACACATTTAAAACTGGGAAAATATTGTAAATATTGTTACATCACAAAATGACAGGAGTCCTGACGGCTTGTTTCATTGAATACAAGCTGAGTGGATTTCTCTGTGGATAGAGTGTTTCAAACTTTTACAGTATTTATACAGAACTAAACCTGCAGCTTAATATAAAGACAGTCATTTTTAAAGTTAAGGATGGATTACCTTTAATTTAAAAAAAAAAAAAAAAAAAAAATCTGCACTGACTGAATAGCATATGCATCATAGGCCTAGCCATCCACCATACTAGTTGTGCTTGGCAATGATTATTTGGGACAAGACACTGGGAAAGATGGATTCAAAGTCCACACACTGAAAAAGCCACTGCCCTTTTGTTTCTCCTTAAATGCCACTTTTTCTTTTGCAGCTTTATAATCGCAGCATGTCAGTTCAAATGCCATCTGGATATGGAACAACCCAGAGCTCTGGTGTAGAGCTTTTATTGTGAAACGTATGCAGCAGCACCTTTGCTTTGTTTGGAGTATCACTTCAGAGCCTGAAAGTATACATTTGACGAATGGCTTCACGAGTTGTAAAAGCGATCACGTTATCAAGCTCAACAGCTCAGATTGTGTTTGAACGTGGCTGTGCTGTAGAAGAAGCATCAACTGCTGAGATCCCTCGCTGATATTAAGTAAACAGGACGTGTGTGAAAGCGTAGTAAATGAAGATTCCAGCTGCATCGGTGGCAATGATTGTATGATCACGGCTGTCCGCTGTTTTGGTGTTGAAACAATGTGTCTCGGTGGATTCGACTTTTCTGCTGCTTTATTTGCTTCCTGCTGCGTGGGATGGACAGGAGATGGAGGCACACTTCTCAGTGACAGCACGTAGGACGCAGACAGTTAAAATGACAAGTGTTAAGACGAGAAAAATAATCGTGTCATATTCTGTCCTGTTTTCTATATATTTCTATCTATACCTGTATATATTTTGTCCGTCGGCATAGCCGGCTCACATGGCACGACAGAAGTGATTAGAGTCAAGTCGCCTGGATCCACTTTGTTCTAAGTGGAGCCACTGCTGGCAGCTGTCTGAGGTGATGCAACTGCGCCTCCGGAGAGAAGCACAGACCGGCTTATTTATAAAAGCCAAAGGGAAGATGAAAGGACAAAGGGAGCTCGAGTGACCTGTTTGGAGAGGGAGGTTCAAAGTCAAAGCGAAGTCATCTGATCTTTACAGGGACAAGGGTAAGATAATGAGCACTGAGAATAGCCCTTGAGAGGGAATCACAGAGAGTTCAATTAGGCTTCCTCGCTGTCGCTTCTGGCTCTGTCTGACTGCTAGGATGAAATGTCTTGAGTTTTTCTAATGACAAGAGCCCACTCGGAGCGTTCTGTAGAAGCAAATCTCAATAGCAACCCCTCATCGCCTTGTAAGCAATAATAGCAGCGTGCCGCTTAACTGCTGACATTAAAGCCCACCGTGGAATAGCTTGCTAATTGTTTTCACTTTGTTTTTGCTGATTTGAACTCCTTAATGGAGTTTTTTTTTTTCTTGTTCTCAGTGAGGGTCGGAGGTTGGGGGGGCGTTGTTTTCATTTATCGTTTTCAATTTTTTCCCCTTAATGTGGGCGTACAGTGATTAAAGGGAAACTTTTTAAACCCGGCCTTTGTAGCGTCGAGGCGTGGGTGGTATGTGCAAATAAGCGATGCCCGGAGCTTCATGCTCACCCACTAGTATTGCAGTGATACAAAACTGGCTGAAAATTTGCCCTCTAAGGGATACACAAAAAAACAACTGGAAAATAACAAAATAAACACTGATTTTGCCCCAAGAATTGCAATAATACCCCTCTTTACATCCTGGCTGAAAATGACCCTTCATGGTTAGATGGAAGGAAGATCTACCACCGTAGAATATTTTCCTCCTCTCTCTCAGGTCCTCCACTGTTGTTCAGTGAATATAGATGGTGAGATAAACATAATTCAAAGTCACATCACCATCTGCTGCTCATACATTATAATTTAAACTCCATCATCTGTATCAGAGGCAGCGCTGACAAACATCAGCAAGGCAAGAAATGAAAAGCATTCAGTCAGTGTGGGACAGTCCTTATCGACCCTCAAACATCCCGCACAGGCTTGTGGTCTGGTGGCCGTTGAGCTGGAACCTCAGCCTCGCCCATGTCTTCAGTTTTAATGAACAGTTGTTAATCTACTGCATTTAATAACATAAATCAAGAATTGAATCTTTTTATTTATTTTGCAGGTATTTGTGATGTGACATACTGTTGTGCAGCAACAACAGATGCAGCATGAGGTTTGCCTGATTGAACGACAGTCGAGCGTTCATTTGAAGCATAAGACAATCTCCTCTTGTGTTTATGTGAATCCTGTGAGAGGGTTGCACATGCAGATGTGATGTGGGAGTGACGATCATTTGTGAGGGATGTCACCATATCTGCATTTGTGGAAGAACGATTGACGTGTGTTGCATGTTCTGCATGACAATGTCATAGTTTGTCCCTTGTGAGTTCTGTTGCTCTCATATTGTATTCAATATTGATCTAGGTTTGCATCGTCCACTCACAAGATGATGGTACCTGATCATTTTGGTAGGTTTTGCGTCTCTTGATGGAGGCAGTTCAGCTTTTATTTTATGGGTCACATAACCCAAAACCAAAACATCATTACATATTGCTTCTACGAAACAGTAATAGCTTCAACTTTTGAGTCCAACTTTTGCAATAATACGTGATGTTTTCATGCCAACTCAGTTTGGTGAAAACTTTAAGTGGTTTCAGTGGAAGCATCACAACCTTAGACGCATTGATAGGCTGCTTGGACTAAATGCAAGACAGAGAGGAAAAAAAAAACTTTTACACATGTAAAATCTTGGCATGATTTAAATAATTTAGTTTCAGCTAAGCAGCTTTTTTATAGCACATTTCAAACACAGAAGTGATTAAAGTTCTTTACATGAGCAAAGAAAAGCATTAGGATAAAAAAAAACTGATGAAATAAAGAGTTGGATTCAAAAGCTGCTTGCAGATGAACTTTGTACACGCCAATCTGCTCTCCATATGCCAAAGATACTGCCTGGAGTATCTGGACTTGCCAGATTGGAACCTGCTATAGTGTCAACGCTTGTTAGCTGGTAGATCTCAGGGTGTGATTAGGAAAATGATCCATTTACTGGCAAACAAAACAAAATAACAAGTTGTTTTAATGACCTAACAAGGGAAGTTCTATTAAAAATGGCATGTCTTACATATTCCAAAAATAGATATTCAGTGAGAACCTCCATGATTTACTGCCAAGAAATGGAAAAACAGATTACGTCAGCTTTGGTGAATATCATTTTTTTAACAAATAGGTTCAAACAAAAAGGAAGTATCTTGCTTAAATCGGACAACTGGCAATTACCAAAGACGCTGTTGATTCTTCTCGACCATTTCACTGTCAAACTAATTTCACACTGGACAGAGGAAATTGCAATAACCTTAAATCTCATTGGTTGACCTACAGCGGCTTCAGCATTAGACACGACGGGGTGGGGTGGTGTATTAACATTAAGTACGGTGATAAATCTTCATAACAGCTGGCGTTGGCTTCAAATTTATAGCTATAATTTTTTCTCATGAAGTCATTTAACAAAAAGTCCATTCCCTCTGTGGAGGGAAAGTCGCTTAAATTGATTCGAGGGCAGAGGAGCACATGGTGTGGACGGGCGCCATAATTCATCAATTTTAAATTCTAATTTGCAGCGGTGCCCCCGAGATTAGCGGAGATGTAAAGGAAGTCGGCGTGGTTCTGACTGCACTGCGTCCTTGTGCTGTGACGGCAGGCTTGACTCTGGATAAGTGTGCCGTTCTGCTGGGTTAGATTTTGGTGAAAGGAATAGAAATCACCTTTTGAGGTTGTCAACAATTACTTTTCCCAATCTGTCTTTCAAACCCATGTGTCTGTTTGTGTGTGGAGAGCGAGCGATACACGAACAGGCCTGCAGTCGAGTATGAATTGACAGCTACCTGTTTGCGTTCACGACACAAGACGATTGATTTAGTCAGCTGAACAGCAGCAGCGCATGAACTGTTCCTGCTCTCATAATCAGCCATGACATTACAGCTCAGTAGCTCACATAATGAAGGTCTCTCCTGATCACACTTTAAATATTCATGTGCTGCCGGTGTATTTCACACACTGCAACAACTATAGCCTTGTTTCCTCCGTGGGACTGACTTCAGCTCTGGATCTCTATGTCGCACTCCACAAATCTTTCTCTCGGGTTTTTTGTTTACAGCTCAATGCTACAATTCACCTCAAGTCACTGCGCCGAAAATAACAGCAAGTTAAATTTCACGAAGTTGAAGAAACTGAGATCAGCAGCATTAAGCTGGGGTTCAAAACAGGACACAACCTGTTGAGCATTTGCCTGTCATGTACAAAAAACTGGCATTGCTTTTTCCATTTGTAATAATCTGTTGGGTAATCATATTGTTTGGTCATTGGACAGAGCATGATATCCAGACTGAAATGTACCACAGGAAAGAGCAGATTTCCTTCTACATAATACATGTGTGCACTCATTCATATTCAATTCACCCAAAATACAGGAAAACATAGTTCCTTTTCCTGTTCACTGATTTGTTATACACTATAGAGAAAGAACAGCAGAATTTCTCTCCACAAAGAGTGGCCCAATTACTGTGCAAGGTCTCTTTATAACCTCGCTGTAATCCATTTTCATAGGGACAGAAAATCATAGGCAGTCATCTGTGTTGTATTTATATTCCACATAAATCAAGATGGATGTCTTATAACCTGCACAAGAAAACCATAAACTATCTGCATGGCTAAATACCACCAGATTCACCAGTTTCCCCTTTTATCACTTATAGACACTCAACAGACACATGATGTTATGTTAGCTTTCAGTCTGCCTTATGCGTGACCTTTTCTCATCTTCCACACCTGATTCAAGCAAAGTTACTCCCATGGAACTTGCATTGTTTTATAATAAAGACAAAAAAACTGAATTTATGTTATTGTTCAATTACAACAAAGGTGTTTCCAAGGAGCCGCTGAACCGTGCTGTTTGAAAAGTGCCACTCTGTAGGTTCGATGAATAAAAATCCCATCCACCCCACGTCAATTTCAGGGAGACAAATGAGCTGTTTGAGCTGGAGCGGACTGATGCTCGGCATGCATACAATGATAACAATACGCTTTGAAGCTCCATCTGCAAGATGCCTAGTCACTGCTGCCCTATTTCACACACACACACACACACACACACACACACACACACACACATAGCATACTGTAGGTGCTGTATCATCCACCTTTTTGACATTTACATAGCTAATACCACAGTTACATAATGCAGATGGGATGGAAACAGTGAAAGAACAGATGGTAAATACATAAAACATAGCGTGCGGGGAAAACGGTGATGTGTGGAGGACGTAGTTCTGACAATGGGGACATGACTTTTTTATGCGATGCTTAAAACCAGTTAATAAACACGCTGAACTCAGTGCCATGGACAATGTGTGTGTTGCAGGTTAAATCTTCATTAATTTATCATCATTGCAGCATGCCCCAAAAAATTTGCAAGAGTAATATATTTATCAAACAGAGTACAAAGACTGAGTTTGATCTGCATTTCAATCAGGCAAACAAATCTCCCCATTTAGTCAGTCTTCGAGATCTGTGCCTGGTGGCGCTAAGCTCAAGTGAGGAGATGAAAGGCGAGCAAAACACGAACAATGCTGCGAGGCACCCGGAGTAAACATGCAACTGTCTCGCACCTCATTCTGTGTGTGTGAGGACACCGTTTGAGTTGAAATCTCAGCAGCATGAAGTAATAAACAGCAGCTCTGTGGTTTAATAGGTACCAGTAGGCTAGTGATGTGGACTAGGAGGAGGAGGGAGGCCCTGGCCGTGAGCTTTGGCCTTCTTTCAACTCTGAATGTGGTCTTCATCTGGTAGGTTTGGGCCGCCAACCAAATTAGCTGCTGTGGAAACGGCCCCAAGGCGGCTGCAGCACCTCCTCCTCCTCGCCATGGTCTCTCCGTCGTCATGAAAAATAAAACAGATACAACACCCCCGCGTTAGGGAAGCTTTCAACCTCTGCTCAGCCTCTGCTTTAATATTTCATGGCCTCCTCTTACTTATTTTAGTGGGAATAATTGATCTGGAAAGAGCACCGCCGCACAGGAGCGAAAGGCTCTGAGGAGCTGGGCAGAAAAACAAAAGTTCTGTTACGCAGAGCTGAGATGACTTGAGATTCGAAGGCTCTCTTGTTCGGTGCAGCCTGGCTGTGCGCCGGCAAATGAATAGCGATTTCTAAATTTGCTGAGAAGCAAATGCACTCTGAAGAATAGCTACATTCAGAGAGAGAACATGTTCCTCAGTTTGTTTAACAGCTAATGGATAGGCTGCTTCGAAAGGGGTGTTCAGGGGCATTGTGTAAGGAAGTCTTGCGCTGCCTTTTTTAGACACAGACAAACTTTTTCCACTGCAGTGCTTTTCATTCAGACGAATACTAACATTATAAACAAATGAGTTTACTCAGTACCGTGAGTGACCCTTGTTCATGGGATCCAATGTTCTCGTTAGCTGTGTGCCTGTTGGAGCGGCTGCAGTCTGCAAACACAATTGATTCTTTCTCAGGGCTAAAGGACTAAGGCCACCCGGGGCTACGAGCTGTATTAATTGATGCACAAAAACACCTCCTGAGATCTGCACCTGCAAGCATCTCGACCCTGCGAGTTCCTGCTGCAAGCCGACTTAATGATTTGTAATGGAATAAAAAAGTGTCTCAGGCGATGTGTGGAGGACCTGAGAGGCAAAGTTAGATAAACAAAGTTTCTGTCAGCAGTAACAAAAAGAAAACGTCTTCCGTCTTTTTCCTCGCTGAAGGCATTTTACTCTGACAATTATCTGTTATTATCAAAAGATTTCTTGTTGACGTGATGGAAGAGGTATTCAATATGTGCATGTGATGCAGAGTAAAGGAAATGGAATACCTCAGTGACGGGTAGCCCTGCGAGCCAATGGCAGGCCAAGACAAATAAAGTCAAATGGCCATTTATCAGACTGACAGCTGAAATCCCATCTTGGTGATTACAGCTGATGCTCGGCCCCAAGATCAAAGCAATCATTTCAACGGAGGAACAAATGATGTGGAGCCAGGGACCATGGATCGCTTTAGAGATCAATGAACTTCATCAGGAAGCAAGTTAGGCTGAAAAACAATAAACAATTGTTTCACGTCCAACAATGTGTTCGCAGCGTGTGATGGATCTGGACAGGCTGGCCACCTTTTCTCTGGGACTCTGGAGATGGGATGGAAATAGAGTGGGAGACAATCAATGCACTGGTGAGAGGCTGCCTGGCCAGCCACATATCGCACATTGAAACCCCATCTCTGAAACGTTAAAGGTGTATAGCTTACATTTTTTTTTTTTTGCTGTCATTAGGTGTAATAATACCTTTTTACTGTTTGCTTGTGGTGTAGTAAAAGACCTGACATTATAAATAAATTAAACATATTGCAGTCACTTTACAGAAAATATTTTGGGATGTGACCTGAAAAAGAGAATTGATACCATTCTAATATCTGTACAGTAAATAGGTAGCTGCTTAACTTAGCACAAAGACTGTAAATGGGGAAACAGCTAGCTTGGCTAATTCAAAAGGTAACAAGATATGCTTATTATTACCTCAGTAATGAACTCATTAATAAATATTTAATAGGTACAAACAGTTTTACACTGTTTTACAGGGGCTTATGTGCCAGATCATTTCTAGGCTGGAAGTATTAACTTCCTGGAGCCTCTACTGGTTGACTGACACATAATCACTCATAGAACCCACAATGTTTTTACGAGTTTTATTGTACGGATTAAACGATCAAGTTAATTGGTGAGTTTTAGAGGTTCTAGTGAGTGGATCATGTTAAGTAGCCAAGGTAGCTGTTTCCCCTTGTTTCCAGTCTTTGTGCTCAGCTAACTGGCTCCAGGCTCCAGTTGGGTATTTGTTTACAGCACAAACATGAAAATATTACTAAGTGATACTCATCTTCTCACCTAAGTCTGAACAAGAACATAGATTTGCATAGTTCCCCAAATCTGAAACTATTAATAAACCAAAAATAGAGTCACTGTTTGTCTTTACAGTAATACCACATTTCTTTGGATAGTTTATGGTGTCAGGAATCTGTTTCTGATGACCACTTTTTGAAATTCTCCTTCAGAAGGAAACTCTATATAAATAGAGTTTGAAGGTGTCTGCTGTGTCTCATGTTTCATTTGACCATAGTGAGTCTCTCAGGTTGCCTGGAGGGGGGGAAGTGCTGACACTGTGTGTTTTCGCCATCTGCTCAGCGTCCTGTGAGATCCCTGGCTTGTTCATACATCGGCTCTGTGGCTGGAGTGAATCTGTGGGACGTCGTGATATACTTCTAGCATGACCTCTACAGTAAATACATTAAATACTATGTGAGGGGAAAATACTGAGGTGTTGAAGGTTATGAGAAAAATGAAGGATGGATTATTATTTTTTTTAACTCACTAGATGCTGAGATGCCACTATAGTAGGTCACCCTTGATGCTGGCTCAGCTCCAAAGGAATCTGTATTTTGGCAGGCTGATGATGCTCTGTTTGTCCTTTAAATATGAAGGACCTTCTCATATGGAAGGTACCTGCACACACCTGGATCACTAGCCATGGCCTCAAGGATGCATCAATAACTCAATTGTTTTGACCAGGGTACTTTGACATCTTTTATGTATTATTTTATTGTTGTTTTGAATATTGTGGCTATAACAGCTAAAGTAGAAATTCATGTAAAATGTCTTAAATCAGATTTCAGGGATGAGGTGCAAATATGTTCTCTATTTGAGCCGTATGCACGGCACTGTTGCACAGTATGTTCAACAATCATACTGGGAGGAATCCATCATAGAAGGGACAGATACCAATTTCACCTCCATCAGCAGCCTCAATAGACCACAATACAGTGTATGCACTCTATCAGAGCTAAGGGAGAACATGGAGATGCTTTCTCACACCTTGAGATGGACAGCTCTTATCTGAGGCTGGAATTTCTTCAACATTCGTCCATTTAAAGTTGTGAGCCTTAAGAATTTCATGAAATAAGTACACATTTTTTTAATACTACTAATGGTCAGGATTTTTTTTGAGCAATAGCCATTCGGTGTATTTACATTACTACACTACTTATCGTTACTAGATGAGTCTGCCTTTCCCTCACTGGATTCAAATAATCTACCTATGCACAAGGGAAGGATGTAGCATCATGCTGTGCTACTGATATAAAGTTCATCTTATTTATATCAACGTTACTGTTTGCACAACATCAAATCAAATTATTGACTGACATCTCTATTATAGCGACGTGTTTGTTTGGCTGCACTGCAAACATAACAGATGCTCCTCTGTTGTGTTTCTGCTGCGACTTCATTTGCTGTAGCCGATAACAACAGACAACAAATCCATCAGGACTGAAATCTCAGGGATTATTAGTTTAATCTGGTTTAATTTCTGTCTTTGCTTCCCGAACTAATAAGTGGATGTTTGCATTCAGACTCTGTTGTAGATTTTTAATTGTATTTTAATTGTATTCATGTAACTTCCTGCAACCTTCACTTGTTTTCATTATGAGAACTCCAATAAAGATATCACTGAACAATAACTGTCAGTAGATGCCATAAAATCATGTTTTCTTCTACACATTTTTGCCTTCTAAGTTCATATAGTAATTAATGTCTAATACCAAGTAGATTTATGCTATAGTATATTCGACATGGATTTAAATGTATGTAAGAAATGCAGCTAAAACAGTCAGTGTGGATGAAAATGGAGGATAATTTAGTGACATGCTGCTGCTGACGCAGGGTTGGGGTCAAACCTACAGACGACAGGTTTGAGTTTGTCTGTTGTTTATCTCATGATTCTTTAATCTATTCCCTCTCAGGCTACTTAAGCCCAAAAGTCAAATCTATTTTCTCTTCTTGCTCTTTGTAAGTGCAGCGAGAGACGCAGATATTTTGGCTGCTGGGAGCATAAAGCTCGTCCCAATCATGGCAAACTCCATCTCCATCTCCATGCTGACGGAGCAATACGGTGACTAAGTGCTCTTGTTTCCTTTTCCCATGAATGCTTTGGCCTCGTAGATTACTCTTTCATTTATCTTTTATTATCCCCTGTGTGTCTTTATTGCTTTCAGTTCAGACAGATATCAACAGTTTGTTGATATCTGTCACAGAGGTTGTGTGCTTCACAGCAGGAGCTGCGACCATTGGTCTGAGGATCTTCTTTATTGGCATATGATTACGTTGGAAACATAAAGGAATCCCACAGGGCAGGTCCTCTGTGCGTCATAGTGCTCCCTACCCTTTAACATGTTCCTACATGCCTCTGTCATGTGCCAAATATATGCTACGTCAATTAAAAAACATTGTTGTCAGCCAGCATGCAATCTAAACCTAGCCATTCCTTTGAGGGAGGAATTACAGAGGTGTGACTCCATCTTCTCTTCAGAGGGATGAGCGTGAATGGCATGAAGACAAACAATGGGAGCGAGAGCAGGGGGGACCTGCCTCTGCAGCACAGAGCCTAAACACCATTGATTGCTGTGAGTCGCTCTGAGTGGTTTTGATAACATTTCAATAAATATTGAAATGAGCACGACTCTCTGAGGGCACTCCAGTGCAGCTGGATTGACAACAGTCAGGAGCCTCTGTAGCAGCAGTTGGTGTGCTTGAATATCTTTTGGCACAAAAGCCGTACTATAGGTCACACGAAACGCAAACGGAGCGATTACAGCTCATGCAAAATTGTGCATCGCAATGCTTCAATGAGATAATGTTCAGGATGCCACTAATATGGCGAGAATAGAACTTTCCTGGCCAACTCGTCTTCCCTTGCGACCAGTTTCCCATCAACTGGCCGTAGCCTGGATGCTTATCTCCACCCTCGCAGTGTGCACACAGCTTCACACACTCAGCTGCCTCTGTGCCCCTTAGGTCATTGCCAGCCACTGAACCGCAAACCTCTTCAAGCACTGCATGGTTAAATAAACCACAGGCATTGTCACGTCCAACCCGTGGAGCTATGGCGCAGCATCGGACACTTTGTTGCACATGTGCCTGCACATTGCTTTCCTTCGTTCAGCGGCGGAGTGAGTGTGATTTGCAGCTTGGCTGGCGTCCATGTCAGCGTCCTGCTTTAGCACTGATCAGATGGCTTTGCTAATGGCTCAGGATGACGACAGTGGATGAAATTTCTTTCACTCACCATTGGGAGACAACTTCCTTTTAGGACACAATTACTTGCAGCTGGTGAAACAACCTCCATGGTCAAACTTGTTCAGAATGGTTTAAATTAAAAGTGGAGGAAAGGTTCCTGCTGTTCTTCTATGTGACGGTCTACATTTACTTTCTGTCTGTCTGATTTGAGCTTTGCTATTCTGGCTGCGGGGCTGGTGGAGGTGCGGGGCCATGGGATAGCACTGGGAAAGCAGTGAATGATTGATAATAGCAGAAAGGCAGCAATGAAGATTATAGGTTTAGACCAGCAGTGATTGGACATGATATTCTGATATTTATTGTTGAGCCAACTCTATACTTTATGACAAGACAAAACAAAATTGCTGGTTGTTTATTGATTTTTTTAAGTCAACAGCTAAAAGAATCCAATCCAATTTGTGCCAAAATTACCCTCTCATCTTTCCCCAAGTCTCTCTTTTATCTCCAGATTGTGTTGCTCTTCCCTGTCTAAATATTGGAATATTGGAAATCTAATAAAACCATGACACAAAATTGCTCCTGTGTAACATGGTCTCTTAGGGGTAGAGTGCCTCTGGCAGAAACATCACAACAAGCAATTTCTAGAAATGATTTTCCCCAAAAAGTGATGTCTCCAAATGATGAAAAGTGGTCTATTTGTTGCAGGCCTCACCCTGTATGGAGGCTCTCTAGACTCCATCACTTAGCTTCTCGTCTCTATGACAGTTTTTTTTAGTGTTTGTAAAGTTTAACCTCACATCTCACATTGCTCACTTTTGTTTTGTTACCTTACTGACATCCGCTGAGCGAGACTCCAGGTCTTCAGCTCTGTATGTTGGTTTAAATGATAATTTGTGTCTAAAGAACTGAAGAAATCTTCACATGCTCAGAGTCCTTTAATGAGGTCAGACAGTCCTATCCCTGCTCAGATCAGTGATAAAGTGAAGTAGCGCCCTAATTCTCTAACTAGACCACTTTCTGTGGTTACCTTCAAGCAGGAGACAGACTCTCATGCCATTACAGGGAAATCTTTTAATGTTTCAATTACCACCCTCTGTGCTTTGTTCCCATATTATTTCCCCTGTAACTACTTGTTCACAATGCAGTCATGTGTACTAATTGCAGTGAATGGAGCTTTGATTTTGACGTCAAATTTTTCAGTTCAAATAATAAAAACAAAATCATCACATCCTATGATCTGACTGTTGTTTCAAAGGAGATGTTTCACTCTTAATAACTAGTAAAATTAATTTATTAATATGTCTAAATTATAATACCTCTTTGATATTTGTAATTTTATAGAATTCCTCTTGATTTTTTTGACCTCACTGCTCATATTTCACTGTAATGGTCACCGAGCATCATGTCAAAACAATACTGAAGTTACATATGTGATGACACATTGCAAGAATGGAAAAAACACAGACCTTTGAATATCAAATCATTTTAAGAAATCATGAGATTTATGCTGAAATATGTCACCAGAGTCAATTATTGGTTAGTTTAGCTTAGCATAAGCACTGGAAACAGATAGTCTTTGCTAAGGTTAACTGCCTGCGAGCAAAGAGCTCACTGTTTAACATTTTATTTCTTATTTATTTAACGTGTACTAAATCCAAAGTGCAAAACCATCGAGTGTGATTTGATGGAGTCTTTACTGGTTGCCAGGAAACTTCACAGCGTTGGCAAGACTCCAGAAAGTCAACCGCACTATTGTTACACTTTGGATATAACGGTGCAAGTGGAATTTGGTTTCCTGTGGACACAGCGAGGCTAGCCGTTCCCCTCTGTTTCCAGTCATTATGCTAAGCTCAGTTAACATGATGGTCTAGCTCCAGATTCATATATACTGCGTGGACATGAGAGTGGTGTCGACCTTCTCGTCTAACTCTCAGAAGGCTTTCGATGCGGTCACATTTGGTAAATGGCTGGACAAAATTTGTTTTACAGCGCTCTCGTGCAGCTGTTGACACCTCATTTTACAGAACTTGGGGGCTGATATGTTCATTGAGGAAAGCTATGGCGGTAGATCAGTCATGCCCATTCGATGGCTTGACCCTTCTCTGACTCTGCTTAGTGTCTGAACAATGTAGAGAGATGGGCCATAAGAGTCACTGCAATCACACCTCACTGACAACAACAGGCCATAACTTCACAGAATGACCAGCCATTTGGACCAGTGGGGAAAACCTACCTCGCTGCAGTATTTCACCTTGCAAGTGGATGCTGCTGCCAGGGTTGAAACAGCACAGATTGCCGCTCTGATGAACGAAGCGTGACCCAAAAGCTTGACTGGGCAGGACGGTATTGGAAATATTCCAGGTAATGGCATATTTTGTCAGGGATAATGGGATTATGAGGGCAAACACAGCCTGGCAGAGGTAGGATAAACATTAATTGTAAAACTCAGGAGGTCTGGCATTACAGGTTAATCTGCCGAAAGAGTGAAGTCCAAGTTCAATTGAAGGAAAGAGCTTTAGAATTTTTTTTAGTTGCCCCCTCACAAGTCCTTGTAATGCACTGAGGCAGCACACGTAAACAAATTGAACAAGACACATTACAGTGCATCGAAGCACAGCAAAGGACATAACACTCGCTCTACAGCCTTGCACTTTCCTAATGGCTGTCATGTCATTTTTTTCCACTTCATAGTGTGAGTATTTTCCCCCTTTTTCTTTTTTTGTCGCAAGAAAAGGCTCCATCACGCCGAACCATTCACTCGGATGGCCTTGGCGCACTCCCATAGGTGCTAGGATTCCTGTGCACTCACCGAGGGCCCCTGCTCGCCGCACAGCCACTAAGCTTGTGGAAAATTACAAACACACAAGGTCACGGTGGAGCCGAGCCAGCCTCCCACAGAGCCCATCTGATCCATCCTGAAACGCTGCAATTACCACCCTCTGCGTGCCTCGGTGTGGGGCTGCGGCAATTTCATTATTTATTTGAACAAATAGGATTACGGTTGCTCTGCGGCGGATTGATTGTGACGAAGGATGAGAGGCTCTGGGGAGCTGGGTGCCACGGCCCGGGGGGGGTGGGGGATGTTGATGGAGCCACTGTGCCGTGTCAATCGCGACGGTTGATCCCCCGTCTTGGTCTCAGAGACTCGTCCACTTTTCCAGGACAGTGGAGTTGTTGCTGTGTTGACAAGTGCCATCTGCACCCCCCCTACCCTGTACCCTTTGTAGGGGGGGGACGTGTTTATCTGGTTTGTGTAGACCACTTCTGGGAATATATACATTCATGAGACCATAAAAAAAGCACCTATCTGTCATGTCCTGTGAGGCGCAGCGCTCACATTTGACAGTCTTTTGACAGCACATTCACATCCTCCATAATGAAAGGCTTTTTTGGGGGGGTGCTCTCGAAAAGATTGTCACTCACAACATGGGTGGTTTTGATTTAGTTTGAAATAAATTTGCATCTAAATAATGAGGGAACAAAGTGGCACCGTGGTTTCAAATCACTTCCAAATGAATTGCTTTAGAAGTGCTATTAAGTTCCCAGCTAAATAAAAGCGCTGCGATTGAAAAGGGAAATATGAACAGCTCTAAAATGCGGATCAGTCGGCTTCAGCAGAATCAGCACTCAACAGTTCATTGGCAGAGTAACACTTGATGCCTGCCGAACGGCCAATGGACCTTCTTTAGAGCATTATCGTTTTATATGTTATGATGCTAACATCAATGTAAGGTTATCCTGTGCACAATCTCATAGTATTTTTAAATCAATAGTGTGAGGTTAGGAGAGAACCCTGTGCAATAAACAACACAAAATAACAATCCTGATGTTTTGGGATCATTAGCATCAGCGATCACTTTCATTCGGTGCAGACTGTGTGGTCTCTAGTAGCTAATAGCTCATCCCAGATGGATTCTGACCTGCCCCCCCCCTTCCTAAAATCCCCTCCTTTGAAGTGATGAAGCTCCAGGTCTCTGAGGTAGACTTATCTGCTTCTGGAGATTGATCGAAAGTAATTTTTTGCCCCAAGAAAACCAGGGAGGGATGTGATAGATAGCTCGGCCCCTCTATCTCCCTGATGGCGGTATTAGTCCTGATTAAGATAAATGGGCCTTCTCTGCCTAACCATGCAAATGCTTACTGCTGCTGCCATTTATCCAAGAATATGGAATTGCGGAAACAAGTAAGGAATGTTTTCTGAAACTGATCTTTATCTAGAAGCCGCTCTTGCTGAGAAAAATGGCACTACCATCAGACAAACGCTGTCCTAGCAGAACTACCCAGATATTCTTGATGTATGAGCGGCCATGTCTGCGTAACATGCGATTTGGTAATGGGGGGGATCTGAGGCAGAACAGGCAGGTGCTTTTATCCTGGTATATATGAGCAGCTAGTCATCCACATATACAGTGAAGAGAGCAGTTAGTGGGCTCTGTCTGCAGGTCGCCCAAAGCTGCTCTAATTGATGCTGATTAATCAAATGGGCTGTAGAGAGGGCAGAAGGACAACCTTATCAAGCAGGAGCTGTGACCTCCCTGCTATAGAGCAGCCTAATGAATAAACAAAGACAACACATGTGCTGGGGTAAGCTTGCTATAAATGCTAAGTGAGTTGAACTGCAAAACACAACAAAATGTGTCAATTGATGTTAAATGAAATCAATACATGCAGCAATGCAGCTCAGTATCACTTTGAACAAGAATTTAAGACGATATTGATGTTGGTTTCACTGCAGAGCCACTGATTTTTTTAGCAGTAGGGATGCTAATGTTGGTCAGTCAATCCAACACACACACACACACACACACACACACATACACACACTCTGCTGTTTATCTTCTATAACCTCACTCCTAATGTACATTTTCCCCGTGATATTGAAAATGGAATTGAATATCAAGGTATTTTATCAAGGTTAGAATTTTCAGTAATGTTTTTGTGAGTTGATGTAAACTATGCTGAATGAGCATATTGTCTAATATCAGTAGCAAGCCTCTTCACTGAATCCAGTCTAAATCATACCATGGCAGACAGTGATCTCAGCAAATATTATATTTTTGTCCAAAGAATTGAAAAGAAACTTGAGATTTACACCCCTAACCTTCTGACTTTTCCTTTAGTAACACCAAGAGAGTTTGTAGTTTTCAGTGAAATGTTTCAACAGTTATTGGATGAATGGATTGAAATTGGTACAAACTTTTGTGTTTTCCTCGTGATGAATTATAACTTTGATCCTTTAAATTCCATCTCGATGGAATTGGTTTATGACCAAATAGCATCACTTTACTTTGTGTCTAGTGCTAACTAGCAAGTGTTAACATGCTGACACACTAAACTAAGACGTTACAACATTACAACATTGAACATTTACCTCGTAACAAAACAAAGGTTTTTAATGTTGTAGTTCAAAGTATGAATGAAGATCACTGGAATGTGGAATTGCATAACAAAAGTAAATAAAAAAAGTCATTTTAAAAAATGGAATAACAAAAAAAAATCACATTGGGTGAGATCAGACAATGATGATGTCAGGAAAATAGGCCTACATGAGGACAGGAAGTCAAGTGATCTGAGATGAGATGCTACCAAATCAAACAGGAAATGACAAGAATACATTCAAGACAAGACTGAAAATAACAAACTCATCTTAAAAAATTCCATTCATTCATTCATTCATTCATTCATTCATCTTCTGGTAAACTCTGCTCATCCTGTTCAGCGTCTTTGGGGTGAAGGCGGGGCTCACATCACCAGACCGTCATAGAGTTGACACATAGACAACCTGTCAGCCTCTCATCTCCAAACTGTCAATCTGTCAGTGACTAAGACATACTGTATAGCCTCGGTCACTTGAAAACCACTGAACTTTTATCCCTGATGTTTCAGTTGAGGTTAGAGCTTGAAAAGGGTTCTTGTTGTTGTGTGACATGAATGCAGCAATGTAAATGTTTTAATTGCCTGCAATGCTTGGAATTTCCTTGTTATATTATTTATTTTAACTTATTTTAATTTTTTTTAACAATAACAGTTCTGATCAATTAGGTTAGCAGTTTGCCCTTTGAATTGTGTCAGTGGTAATGAAGTCACCTTACAGTTTATTAGAGCGTTGTATTTGCACATCACAGCCACACAAAGCAGTTTTAAACACTGGATAGCATTTCGGGTAGTGTTCTTATTTTGTCTTTTTATCTCATTTAGGTAAATTTGCAGTGCTGTTGTCTTGCGTCGCACTATAAGGACAATAACTTTTCTTTGTAATGTAATGTAATGCTTCATTAAACTACAGAAACCCTTTCAGTTACTTTTATTTTCTTTTATGATCTGGATTTTTTTTATTTTGTTTATAAAGCAAACCAACAGAACTAAAATAACTTGATCAGAACTGCCTCTGTTTCGTTTAACAGGAATACCAGATTAGATTGTGATGCCTGTAGAAAGTAGTATGAGCAAATGAAAGGTAAATATAGTGAACTTTATTTCAAACACTAAGGTCTAAATGCTTATTCCCGCAGGAGGAGAAATAGTGAATTCTTTATTTCTTTATTTATTTGGCTTAAAAGTAGTAAAATTCCAGTCTAAAATGTCCACAAATACTGGAATTGACCCCAAAAAGTTTTTCAACTGTGAAAAATACCATAAGATGACTCAAACCCAAATTTCCCCGGCCACGACCTCAGTGTCCTCAGTGGCAGCTGGAGCCCTGATGATATGGAAATGTTCACAGCAACCTGATGGCATACGTTTTAAAATTGTGTCCAACTTTGCCCGTCCTCACTGTGGTCTGTGGCGCTCAATCACTGGAGCACTTTGACAACCGATACTCTGTTACCCTGCAGAGTGGTGCAGAATTGAGGCTGCCAATCAAGAAGCAGGAGCCTGAAGCTAATCAATCCAAGCAGGCCTGATGTGATTTTTTTCCTTGTCAAGGGTTGAGCAGCCTGACAGCCTGTTGGATGGTTGGATTCACTCACCTCCTGCAGTCTACGTAAATCACAGAGCTATTATAACACATGTAAATGTCTCCTGCACGCTCTGTTTAAAAGGCTGTCATGCTGCTGCTGCTGCCAAATTTACATAAAATGATAAGTAAATGATAAGCATGGGCTGTTATTAACCTAACAATAGCGCTGCCTGTTTGCATCAGACCAGGGACTGTTTGTTTGGTGGGAAATTTTAATCACATCGCTTTGCTTTTTTATTCAGAACCCAATTAGAAATCAGTGTTTATTTCAGCGAAAATATGTTTCCTAGATGAAAGTTTCAAACACTGGCAACATCATTCTCTGAGGTTTTTCTACTGAATACACAGAAAAGGCATGGCAGAAAGAGGCTGGGGTGTAACATCTACATTGCATTTTTATGTTTAATTGGAAGGAAACTGGCCATTTTAAAACACCAGCGCTCATAGGTGTTATTTGTTCTTGTCTCAGAGATTGAAAAATAAGATGTGTGATAATGGTAATTGTTTCACTTTTTAGGAAACATGTCTCCTTTTTGCAGAAGAGAACATCAGTAGCACTTTCAGTCAGATCTATAACAGCCCTCAGTATTGTCCATACTGTAGGTAACCAAATCCATCTGCTATAGCTAAAGCTCACTGATTAACACGTTACATCGTCCAAACCAACCTCTAGAAATGAGAAATCGTGGTTGTGTCAAGCACAGAAAGTCAATGATCCTAAAAAAAAAAATAGTCTTGCACACTGTCCCTGTTGTTTTAACATTTTTGACAGATTCATGCAAGTTTTTTCCCCTCTGTCTTCCGTCATTATGCTAAGCTAAGGTAACAGGCTGATGGCTGTAGCTTCATAATTCCCTCACAGACCTGAGAGTACAATCTGAAATCCTCAATCTTCTAGTTTAACTCTTGCTAAAGACCAAATGTATTTTTTTGGAAATCTTCCAAAATATTTACCCATTGCTTTAACTTGAAGCCGCTAACATATATAGAATGTTTAAATATATATTTTTAGTAGAAAAATAATTCCTCCGTAATGTCCTGTCATCTGTTTCGTCATTTCTTCAAACGTCCACTTGGACTCAAGGATGAACTGATTTGATTTTGGTGGTCACAGGACATTATGCTATTACATAACACATATTTTGCTGTAACTCAAGAATTCCTATGCTAATTCTGGCAATTTCAATGACTAATAGTCTAAAATGTGATGCCATTATAGACAGACATAAACTCTAAACTCTAACTGAGGCATACAATCCCCCAGGCAGAGGTAATTATGTGCCTGCCCATCGAGCAATTTTATTTCACTGTTACTACCACTTTGTGTTTAAATTTTCCACATTGTGGCTTTAAAGTTTGTCCTGTGCTGGATCCTCCTGTTAGATACCCTCATAAAGAATAAAAGAGTGAATTAATGGCTTCTGACCTGAGTGTAATGCTGTGACATCACCGGTGGAAGTGATTACAGTATCTTCTTTATATATGCAAGAAACGGAAATGTTTCTTTCCCCTCAGCTTCAGGGGAAGTTACCCTCCCAGTGAAGAGCTCATAGTAGCAGCTATAAAAGTCAGGATTTGCCATAAACTCTTCAATAGGCAGACCTGGTGAAATTCGAACATTTGTGAGTCAAAAAATGTGTTTAAGGCAGCATCTTTCAGCCCATCATAAATAAGGCCTAGATTACCTCTCCACATTATTACATAAACTCTAATTAGCTCTGGCTCTGCTGCCTAAGAAGAGCAGATCCAAACCATTAGCAGGAAAGCCACTGAAGTCACTGGCAATAAAAATCATTGGTTGACATGTTCATGTAATCAGACACTTTATTTGATCAATACACAGTTTTGGCAACCAGTTGGCAGTTAGTTTGAGCCTTTAACAGGTAGTGACAGAAGCTTGTCTAAGGTGTTGATACCATGATGCCATTAACTGAATGAAGACGTGCCCTTAAAAGTCACACAGCACCGTGACTTTAAGGATGCTGTCTGTGAGGGAAAAGTTTCTGTGTTTTTGGAAGAAACTTCAGAATTAATTAAAAATCACATCAGGAGATGTCAAGGGATTTACTTGAAGGCTCAGGAAGGCAGCCCTTTTTTCTGGTGAAGCATCCCTCACTGAAGACAAGCCTGTGTTCCTAATTTCATTTTTCATCAAAGTGTGTTTTAATCTCAACATTCTCGGTGCGCCACAGACACATCTTAACAAGGAATCCACTGTCCTTATCATTTATTTTATTCCCTACTGGTCTAGCCCAAGCAATTTTAAACTTTAAAAATTATAGATTTCCTCCGACAAATTGCTAGACGGGACTGCTCACTGTGCATGATTATGATTCAAATGTTCATAATTTTATGATTTTTTTTCTGTTGAAGCACCTCCCATCGACTGAATCCAATGTGTTTAAAATATCTTTGGGGTATCACTTGAAGGGGAAAAACATGGAGGATCCTTCAGAACACAGGTTCAAGTTGCTTTTGGGTCAAACTTGCATCTAAACAAAGCAGAGAACGTGATCTCAGCCTCGTTGGTGAATTACACAGAGAACACTTTGCTACTGGTAAATCCTAATACTCAAAATGTCTGCAGCCTGCAGAGCTGCATCTTCAGGCCAAGTCTCCAAGCACCGGACTGTGTCTGCCAGGCAGGAACTTATGGCAGCCTGACAATAAGTACATGCTGAAAACCTCAGAGGACACATGGGTCGATGCCTTTTATGTATTTCCTCTTACCAACCAGAGTGAGCCAGAATCAGTGATATACAATGAGACTAAAGCTGCAGCTGTACTTCATTAGAAGTGCTTGTTGGAATAGTTAAATAGTTTGAGAAACCCGCCCTACAAAACCTTTCCGACCATTTATGTAACTGAACTCCTGTCTTGCTCTTTTTTACAGAATTATAGCAGAAGTATTTCAGTGCAAACCTATTAGTGTCTTCCAAGAGAGAAAGTGTCCCATTGTCCCAAAGTTTAAATGTTATGCAAGCTAATTATGTTTAAGTACAACTTGACCCCAAGAGTGCTAACACTGCTAACACAATGTTTAGCAGGTGTAATGTTTCCATGTTAGCATGCTGCTATTGGCCAATTGGAACCAAATATCAGGAAGCTGAAGCTGTGAGAAGGAAACTGAAATGATGTACTGTTGATGACCCCAGAGGAAAAGCTACAAGAGCTTTCATCTTTCATTCTGAACATTCTCAGCAATAGATGCTGAGAGATTTCACAAAAAGCCCAAAATGTCACCCTTGTGGTGGTGATAGGGGAAAGGTCAGAGGATCACTAAAGTCATTAGGATTCATCCTCTGGGCACAGGAATGTCTGGACCAAATTCCACTTCAAACCATCCAGTAATTGTTGAGATATTTCAGCCTGGATTTCAGTGGTGCACCAACCAGCCAGCCTACATTGAGCCATGCTGCCAGCGTGGTCATAAAGAAAGCAGCGGATGCAGGAACCAAAGCGTGTAGAGATATTTCCCCATAGACCACAACACCAAATAGCAAGATACGAAAAATACCATTTAGAAAATGACTTTCCTGACAGGAAGATTATTTGCAAACTGACAAATTTGCCCTGAAAGGCCACCATTCAGAATTCCTTGGCTGTTACAAGAACACAGGAAATCAATGAGACATTTTGCTGTGAACTGCAGATGAACTCACACTTGCGCTTGTTTATGGATTCTAATTAGGGCAAAATAGTCTCATGAATTTATGTAAAGCCCTGCACACCGGTCTGTGTACATCACAGACGGAGCTGGGGGAATAGATGCTGTGGACGAGGGCTGTGGACGAGGGCTGTGCTCTCCTGCCAAAACACTGCTTCGATGTGAAGCAGGCACAGTTAGCTCTGCTTTGCTTCTCATCTTCGAGTCCCTTTTCAGAGACACTAGTTTCCCACTGGATGCTGCTGTGAGTGACACTAGAAACTCGTCTCCAATTCCCCCGCTCTGCTGCAACATGTCAGCCGCAGAAGCTGATGAGGTGTAGAGCCCAAACTATGAGAAGCAAGTTTACCCATTTGAATAATGTGCACCTAGGAGAACACAGATTCTCTCCCAGCCTCTTTGATGTGTTCGCTGTGAAAAGATGACTTCTGACAGTGTCAGATTAAACCCCAGACTCCCTGAAAGTTGCAAGAATGAGTGGGAGGGTGGAGTGGGGGAGACCTAACATCGCTGGAGTTGTAATCTCACTCTGCAAAGAGCTAAACCTCAACACCGGCAGTAAATGGTGCATCAGCCACAGTGGGATGTTTAATTTGGCACCCTCAGAGAAAATCACATGTCACTCTTTGGGATTGGAATTAGTTTTGAGAGCTGTTTACTCGCTTCTGTGTGGAGTCAATGTGTCGTGTTACACAAACCAATATCTGCATAGCTGTATCAGCAAATGTAGAAACAGAGCAAAATCAATTCTAGTGGAGGAGGAGCCTGTATTGTGACCGCCAGGCACTGCTGGAGCTTCACTTTGGATGTATGTCTTTTTTTTTAACAGTCTTCATGTCTTTTCCTGTCACCTCTCATGAAAGCGTATCTTTTTTAAATTCAAGTGATCCTTTTGGGATGCTGAAATTAGCATTGTGAAATATTCATGACACGTTACAGAACTTCGAGCCTCCGAGGACTTGAACAGGTTCTGTATCAGCGCTGCCTGTATTTGTGCATTTTTAATGGACACTGAGCAGCACAACTCGGATCAGTGAATCATCAGCGTTACACACACGTCAGACACGTAAACTTTCTGTCCTTGAGAAGTGATTCATTACAGCACCACTGCTTGGTGGAGTTGATTACCTATGTATGTTTTATGGCTAATTCAGGGTCATTTCATTTTCGCCTTGTGAGTCAGCATGTCTGTCATCTGTGAGAGGATTTTTGTGACTGTGACAGTGGCACAACCATGAAACTTCACAGATGTGTATTTGACATCAAAACGAATGTTGACGCTGGAGGAGAGCGAGGACTAGCCTGCTGTTAGCATTGCAATTGTTGCGATTATTTTCAATTTATTCATTTTTTTTCAGGGAAGCATAAAAGTGTGCTACATGCTGTTCTTCTGGAAAATAGTGGTATACTATTGGTTCATAGTGCAGGCAGCACAGAGAGGCATGCTGAGCGCAGTGGGCAGACAGGGTCATGCTCTGGAGAGCCAGGTGATCAGGTGAGAAATTGGAATGTGAACTGTAATGCAGAGCAGATTTAGTAGAGCACATAGACCATAAGCGCAAGTATGTAGCTGAATAGATATAGCTAAGTAAGGCACCACAGGTAACTGCATCTTGTGTAGGAATGACTGCAGTTACATGGATATTAATACTTATGATAACAGCAATTTCTCCATGAAACATCTATTTGTCTGTCTGTCTGTCTGTCTATCATCACACACATATACAGGTGTATAGGCATACTGGATAAGACAGAATAAAAGTCGTTAAAAACACATGGATGCGTTGGTACTGACAGTCATTTACAACCTTTTCTTGACCCCATTTCCTGTTTCCTGTTGCTCGCTCTGTAACTCTTCTGCAGTGACATTATGCAAATGTGAAGCAGTGTTTCAAAGGATGGTACAATCCCAGTCATGGTCTTGATAATAACAAGATACACCAACGAAGGATAAAAAGTTTTTGTCTTATTTCACCCCTTAGAGTCATCATAGTGAAAGGACATAGAATAATAGTCACAAATAAGAAGCATGGCCACGTCTCTGAAAATATCCTAGTTATAATAAACTGGATTTATCCTTTTTGAGGTGTGTTAGATTTGGTTGAGTTTGCAGAAACTGCATGTGGTTGTCTGCTCAGGCCATGTATCTACACCCTGAGCTGTTGTACAGTTCAGTTTTTCTCTTTCTATATTAAATATCCCATAGCACATCTATATACTACAAGGTCTTCCACACAACTCTTTAAGGATGAGTTGAAAGAAGCTGGAAATAAATCACTGGCCTTGGCGCTGTGGCAGATGAGTGTGAGATTTCAACAAACACTGCTCAGTGTCAGCTGCTTACTGTTGTTTCTGATCAATAGAAGCTACGCGAAAAAACATGCAGGTCTGCAAATGCTGGAGCACAAACAGCTGGAGAAAGAAAAGATGCAAACAAACCAGTGCCCTGTACAGCAGCAAGAGTATGTATAAACCAGGGCCAGACCAATTAATCAATGGCCGATTTATAGCACTTTTCCAAATAATCAACATCGGCCAGAATTTTGCTAATTAAATACTGATTATTTTCATAACATGTGGGTGTCCTAGTGCTATTTATCCAGTAGATGGAGCACTGACTCGAATCACGCCCCAGTGGCCGACTTTTCGAGTGACACGCTCAACTGTAGCAGTCTGCAGGCTTTCGCTTTCGTTTCACACAGTCAGGTCTTGTGTGAACTCACCTTTACTCAGTGCAGTGATGAAACTTTCAAACAAATAACGTCCCTGTCATTTCTTCTTCTACAGTAACCGACATGAGGCCGTGTCACTCTTAATGTGACTTTGATCAATGTTAACATCCTGGTTGCTCACTGGTAGAGTTTGGATAAATTGATTTTGGTGTTGTGTGACCGTTATATTCAAAATTAAAAAAGATGGTAAAGAGAGATGGAGCAGAGAAAATGTATGATTTAATGTTTAAGGACATCAGAAGGCTTCTGTGGTCAGGTTTATTTTATTGGATCATTTGTTTGCATCTTTATTTTTTTTCAGAGATTTACTGCAATTTTCACTTTATTTTGTGCACAAAGTTCAGTTCTTTGTTCTCAAAAGTTGTGAAATTAAAGTTGTAGAAAAAGTTAAGTGTTATGCCTTCAATTTATAGTGTTGTTCCAAGTGGTAAAGGGCTAAAACAAAACCTTAAAAATATTATTGGCTGATTAATCATTTAGCAGATTATTTTCTTGGTAAATATCGATATTGGTATCACCCTCAAAAAGAATCTGTCAGGCTCTAGCATAAACAAGAGCAGTATGCGTTATAGCTATTATTGTTATATTATAACAGTACACAGCAATACTGTTCGGCTACAAACACAAGCTTGCAGACATATTTCTTATTACAGGAGAGAAAGAGGAACTCATAGCGTTAAGTGTTCCTTGCAGTTACTGTAGGTTATTATGTGCAGAGGGTGAAGGCTACTCACATTCACTGCCTTGAAAAGTGATCGTCTTCGGCTGAGATCAGCTACACAAATATTACCAATGAGATGCTGAAGAGCTGAGAATGGCTACGGTTTAATAGCATGATAGTTGATAAACTGTGCTCACAAGATTGTTTCCACCTATGCATATGGCCGTTATGTTGCTATTATTATCATCAGTACCCAGCGTTTCCATTTCCAGGCTCATCAGGTAAACTACTTCCTGTTCTCTGGGCGGGTAGGTTTAATGGTTTAGAAGGACCACGGTGATTCTGAAAGCACCTGGAGGAAGCTGCCGGCATGTGGTTTGTTTTGAGGGGGCCGCTGTGATTGACAGACGGCACTAGAAGGCACTGAAACTATCTTTGAAACCTGAACAGTTGGAGACAATTTTCCCTGTGCCTCTACCCAGAGGGCCGGATGCAGGACACAGGCGTGCAGAGCAACCTGAGAGACCTGGGAGGGGGTGAATTGAAATTCTCTGCAGGGAGAGAAAGAGGGGAGTCTTTCAAGAGTCTGGTTCACACCTCCCTTTGCTCCCAGCATGGCTTATTTTTAATAAGGGCACTGGCTGTCTGCACACACCTCTCCTTTCAATATGTATGGATGGAGGTTTTTTCTTCTTCTCAACAAGCAAAGTCAAGATTTGCAAAGCCTCCAACAGCCGGCGTAAACAGCAGGAGCGCTACAGTAGGTATGGAGTCACTGGTTGCCACCTGTCAATCAACGGTTCAGGACTCAACACGTTATGGGAAATCTGCTGTTTAGCTCCTCTGATCAGGCACACTAGAAATGTCGCTAGGCAACCAGTGTTTAAGCAACAACTGGAGGACCTCCCGTTCGACCCGAGCAGCTGCGGGTGAGAGTGATTAGAGTGTTGGTTTACTGTGGTTGACATCATTCAATCATTTCACCACGCCGAGGCATCCTCTAATTAGGATGCTCGGTTGAACTTGTTCTCTCCAAGAGGGATTGGGAGGAAGCGGCATGCGACGACTCAGCGATTAGATGTTATTCCTTTTAGTTTTGGAGCTAAACTTCAGAGGATAGTGAGTGTGTGGAACAGGCATACATTCCTCTCATTTGGAGGAGTAATTTTTTTTGGTGACGGCAGGATATAATGCAAGTGGAGGCGACTAAATGAAGATCAAATTAGTCAAAAGTGCTCTGCTGAGAAACGTGGAGGTTGAACAGATGGACAGTTAATGAAAGTGAAAGTCTGGGAAGAGCGTACAGTGTACGCTGAAAAAAAAAGAAAACAGTTTGAGTGAGTTTCTCACTCAGATTCATTCAATCAGACTTTTCTCAACACTTCTTTAGTTTAGTTTGTACCAAAAATAACTTCCAGTATCTCATGCAAAAGCAGGTTTGAGGACTTTATCAAATTAAGGAAATAATTTATCTTAAAGTTCCAGTGAAAGTGAAGTTAGAGCATCTTTATCTTCTCTGCTGTGAGTGTAGAGAGACACAGGAGTAAGTCCTAAAACCTGCATTTTAGCTTCTCCAGTTCCTTTGTTTCAAAGTCAGTTTTCATTAGATGTCTAAAATACAGGCTGTGGCACAAACATAAGAGATTTTAACAGTGAGTTCTACGATATGAAATAAATATCCCACTACCACTGAGCTCTTTATCATTTATGTGTCTTAAAGCCCCCGTGTGATGTTTCAAGTTGTCTATTAACAGGTTTAGTTTTCATCATTTAAAGGTATGACCTCATTCAGGAGTAATTACCTCCATAAAAAAAAAAAAAACTGCACCTTTTCCGTTTTTGAGCTTTTACCTGAGAGCTCGACTTATCTGGCAGACTACAATGCTAGATGACAATAACAACAATTTAACAACACTGACCTCATTATCGGAGAGAATGCTGGTGGAAGTTGTATTTGTGGATGCTATCTCAATAAAATCTCTCCATATCACAAATGTTTGCCCTCTGCAACCGTAGAAGGAAACGGGCACTGATAAAAGGGGCGGGCTAAAGAATAATATTCATTGTGTGCAGTACACCACCTCACCGCTAGATGGGAGTAATTCCTACACAGAAGGGCTTTAAAGATAAAGGCGGTTGCTAACAAGTGGCTAAATTATTATTATTGTCGTCCTTTATAGCCTCATTGCTTTTATACTCGCACACACGTGAAAGTGGTGTAGTTTTTTTCATAGCCAGACAAACATCATAAAAGTGTTCATTTGTGGACATTATTTTGCGGAGCAAAGCATATCAAAATGTTTGTTATTTTCTGCAATATTCCAAAACTCAATTTAAAAAACCCCAATGACCTTCTGTTGTAACAAGATAGCTCTGATAGCATTTGATTGAACAGCTAAAAAATGGGCGTAGAATGAAACGAGAGACACGCATTTTTTGCATATATTTTTTTATAATAGCTAATAATTAGGCGCAAAATCTGTGATTAATAGAGCTAAATTCAACCTTTTTTCATTTCACAATTTTAAGAGCCATGCACTATATTTAATGAGTCTTTATCCCCAAAGTTTTCTTTTCTGAAAAATAACACAAGAAGTTCTTTGTCTTTGCAGAAACCTGTTGAACTTGCCATAAACCATATCCATGAATGAATTGTACATATCAGGGTTTTGCCCTGATGACTGGTCATATGTAACAGAAGAACTGAGCATCGATGTCAAATGCATTGAAAAGTGTCAGAGAGAACAAATAAGGATCTAGTTTCCCATGCACACACACCTCTACTTTGACAAAACAATCATTTTATGATCACAAGCTGCTGAAATTCTAGTCTTGACATCACAGAGAGAGGTGGGGCCAGAGACACAATGTGGTTAAAACTTGTCGCCCAGAGAAATGCAGCAATATTTTTTTTCTCCAGAGATGCAGGATGCAGAATAGTCTCTCAGTTCTCTGAGCAAATATGCGGATTTAACACACTCACAAAAGAAATATGAATGTGAAAAGAGCTAGCAGCTGCAGCATTAGCCAATGGACGATATTGTATAATGCAGAACTGTGTGAAAATAGGAAAACATTTAACTGAGGCCATTATTTAACTGTGTCACTTTGGTTTGGATTGAAGCCAGTGGATAATAAAAATAAAAAACTGCATCAGGTATCTCTCCTGTATGGTTTGAAAAAGGACACTCATACACAAGCATGGATTTGGGTTTACATTTACTGCCAAAGAAAAATTGAGGTGGATCCTGGAGCAATAATCACCATGGCTGATATAATGAGCCTCATGACAGTCGAGTTAACATGCCGTAAAATATACCAACTTTTTTCAGTGTTGTTAATATGGAGTGATTATTCTAAAATTAACACAGACGTGTGAAACCACAGTTTGACCTCAGTGATTTTGTATTTTAAGAAAGAATTTCAGACTTTATGAATAGAGTCACCTCACAGCCCCATCTCCTACAAAACACTGCCCACATACAACTAATTACATTCTCAGTTGTGTTGAGAAGGAAACATATTTTGTAGTATATTATTTTGAAGTATAACAAATATGATTGTACTACATTGTATAACAAGAGTGGGGGAGAGGTGTAATGGCCTCTATGACTAAAATGTGAACTACTTGTTGGTGAGGTACTGTTATACGTCTGGGGATTTTATTGTGAAAGTTAACAACATAAGAATGTATCTGGTCTGCCTTTGGCATGGTTAAAAGTTTGCCTGAACCGTTTTGTTAAAATCCAACTATTTTGCATTGATTTCAGCTTGTAGCCGTAATTTTGACCATGCAGTTCAGACTTAATAGCTGTTTTCCAATGGATTCATGGCAAATTGCAGCAACACTAACATCATTTAGCAGCTCTGTAGTTGAAAAATCAGATTCAAGTCTTGAAAATTAACTTTCTGCAACCACTTTTACCATAATAAGGGCTATATATTATCAGATTACATACATTATCGTTCCCCTGCAGAGGCTAGTTGATGCAGTGAAGGAACAGATTCTACAAACAAAATCTGTTGGGAAGTCCAACCTGTTCATTTATTGAAGTAGGTTTTCAAAAAGATTTTAGTTGTTTTCCCGCATCTTTCTGATTCTTGAAGTATAATCTGAATTTTTCGTCTTTTTTGACTGATGTGAGCTCAAGTTTATCATCACGGCCTAAATTGAGGCAGTTTTTTTGTAGTGCATATCTCAAACACGGACGACTTTTTTTCCTACGAGAGACAGCTGTGCGCGTTCCCAGCAGCCATCCTGATAAGCCTATCTGTGTGCCTGTAGCGTACACTTGTGAACCGAGGGGAAGGCAGGAAAAAACACATCATGTGACGGCGTTCCCTGTGGGAGAGCATGCTGCAGCAGCGACATGTGAACGGGTGTATAGAAAAAGCAATCCATCATTAGACGAAGACGCTGCACAGAAACCTAATATACCCAGAATGAGGTGATCAATGAGTCCACAGTGCCGTGTGTTAGGACAGGCAAATGTCACAGGTTTCTCTAAAGGGAGATGCTTTTCTGGTGCCTCAGGAAACAGAAATGAGCATAGAGAGATGTTTTGGGACAGCTTTATTTCAGATTAAACATGTAAATGAGATCGAGTCTGTAATCATTATCATTTGTGTTTTATTTTTCATTTTTTTGTCATTACAACTCTGGGTATAAAAGTCAAGACTATTCATGGTCACAATAATAATAATGATAATAATAATATTAATAATGAACTCTTATTTATACTACTTTTAAGTGCAGATAAATATTATAATGGACAACAAAATAAAAAATAATATACTTAAATAATACTTAAATAGATTTTAGCTGTTTTTTTTGTTTTGTTTTCTTTTGAATGTTGACAGATCACATTATTTTGAAGTTCCAGTATTTTATAAGGACATAGTAAGACTGGAAGTAGTGGAAGACGGCTAGTCTGGTTTTGAACGGTTCAAAATGTTGATATATTCTTTTTAAGAAAATGTTTATGTAATACTTCAATATTTTGAATTATATGCTGTTTGCTTTCTGACTTATTGTTAAATGAGATAATTATCAATATGACTCCTATGTGCAGTGTGAATCTACAACCAGCAGCTTTTTAGCTTAGCTTAGCATAAAGACTGGACGCAGAGGGAAACATGTAGCCTGGCTCTGCTCATTTAGTGAAATCAATGGAAATGGAAAGTTTGACTTTTTTGGGACCATGCTTAATGTGCTTCTTGCCGATGTGAAGGCCTTCACACACCGGCAGTGTTTCCTTTATTTTTCCAAACTGTTATTGTCACGAGTTTCACACCAAATGTGAATATTACACAGTGAGAAAGCGACATAATTAACAAGATAGTTTTTTTCTGAGCTTTCACACTGCAAATAAATGCATCATTCAATTATGTTGTGCAGAAGAGGTTGAGTTGTGCTGAGGAAAAGGTGAAAACCATCCCCTTGTAGTGAACCACCGTGGGCTTTATGTCAGACAAAAGACAAAAATATTTTAATAATAATAGTAGTAATAACATTTTATTTAAAAGAACCTTTCTCTGCACTCAAGGACACTGCACAAATAAAAATATACACAAAGATACACATTAAGTAAAAAAACTCAAATGTTGCAGCAGATATCAGGTTGAATATGAAGGTTTAAACAGGTTGAGTTTGAAAAGAGGGAATGAGGTGATGGTTGGAACGAGCAGAGTGTCTTAAAGCTGTGGTGGTGAGACTGACAGACAGGACAGACAGGTGGACAGAAGAGGAAGATCTGACAGAGCCCGAGCCAGTCAGTGCACACCAGGTCTTCCTTTTTTATATTATTATATAAAAAATTATTATATTCACTGTACATGTTTGTGTCTTTATTAGTCACACCTCCAGTATGTTGAGACGATCCCTCTTTAAGGAGAGCACATCAGCATATCAGTCTCCTTATCTGAGTGTATTGACAAAAATGTCCACTCCTTTGACATCAGTTGTGTCCCAAAACAAACTGTCTGCTACTGTAAATGTGGAACAAAGGATGTTTTTCAGTAGATCTTTGCCTGTGCAGTGTCTTACCTTCATATTGAGCAGATATTTGAACATATCATCAGTAAGATGACAGGCAGAGAGAGAAAAATGATTATATAAAATGAATATTCATCTCTCTCTCTGTCTCTCTCTCTCTCTCTCTCTCCATCGGAGATGAGGCTGGGCTTCTGAAGTCACGGCTCCCTCTACAGTTTGTACAGTGGAAATTTTTTCCATCCAGTGCAGGAAAAACAATCAAACTGTGTTGAACAGTCGGGAGTGAAACACACACACACACACACACACACACACACACACACACATAACGGAGACGCGTCCGGAGATTACGCACACATATTACGCACACATGCACGGCGTTACTTGTGAGATGCGTGTTTCCATCGGCAGCGGATACATAGATGTCCCTGCACAGTATCCACCTTTACATCTGGATTATTCATCATTTTGGGAGACTGATTTGTGGTTTCCATGCGGACAACCTAGAAAAAATGCCTTTGAATACTTGAGGAGTGACGACAACTTTCCTTTTTTCGGACTTCACCGCACTAAACGCGGAAGATAAGAAACGCGGAGCTTCAAGAGAGAGAGAGAAAGAGGAAGAGTGCCGAGGTTAACAATGCAAACGGATCAATTTCCCGAGCAGGATTTTCAGTTTTAAGCACCAGGAGTGGAGCGTCTGCAGCGGAGAGAAAGAGAGAGGGACACCGAGCAATGTCTTCAGCGGAGATGCGCTGTTTGCTGAGGTTCATGCCCGCGGACGTCGCAGCTCGGTCGGGCTGCTCACGGTGCCTTTGGGCGGCTGTGATTGGACCGGACACAGACTGGGGCTGACTGATGCTTGTCCTGGTGGAAATGTTTTCAGGGGAGGAGATCAATAGGAGGTACTGGCGCACGCGTCGGGGAAGATTGCCAGTCTTCACGAGCACACGCGTTACTATGAGGACGGAGGAAAACGTGCAGGATTTTCTTTTCTGGGATTACAATTCAAAACAGACTATCAGACAGACTCTGATGTGCAATTCACGGCATGCGTTTTGTTGCCTTTAAAAACTACTACAAGTGGATTGTGTTTTTGTTCTTCCACTAAAGTTTTCATGTTGACTATCATGCATGGGACATCATTTGTCTATAAAATATACATTTATTTGGACTCTTGCGCCTCGGACTAATAGGCTATATCTCACCTGGACTTTTATTCTGAAATAACAACTTAAGTTATGGGACATTACAATGTTATTCCTCATTTTGAAATGCAGTAAAATGTATTCACAAATGCCGGGCATCATGGCAGTAAACTGTGTAGTATATTCTGTTTTTTTACTGCCACTGTTCACTGTGGGGACAGCCTTCTCAGGGGTCTTCAATACCACAGACAGAGACGGTTTCACGGACGACTTGCTGCAGGTCAAGCTCGCACAAGCGACTGAGCAGTGGAAACTCCAGTCCACTGAGTCCCATCCCAACCTATATTTTAACCAGGTGGATGTGTTGCACTTGAGGCAGAGGTCTTCCACCACCCATAGTCATATATTTAAAGTCATACGGGCGGCCGTGCTCACCATGCTGTCAAATGTCCCTTTTTACATGCCCCCTGCAAAACATGCAGAGTTTACAAGCAAGTGGAATGAGATTTATGGAAACAACTTGCCTCCCCTGGCTCTCTACTGCTTGTTGTGCCCGGAGGACTCGGCTGCCCTGCAGTTTCTTATCAAGTTCATGGACAGGCTGGCTGAGTACCCGGACTGGAAAGTAACCAGTGCCCCTAACGATGAGGTCCCCATGGCGCACTCTCTCACCGGTTTTGCTACTGCTTATGACTTTATTTATTCCTACCTGGATGGGCGGCGGAGGGCTGTTTTCCTCAAGAAAATTCGCTCTGAGACTCAGGAGCTGTTTGAGCTCTCAAAGTACAGGGGCTGGGGGAAACAGTATCTCCAAAATCATCAAACCACAAACATTTTAGCCATCCTGACTGGTGCGTTAGTGGTTGGATCACATGACGACCCGGAGTCAATGGTCTGGAAGCAAGTTGCAGTGAACTACATGGAGAAAACCATGTTCCTCCTCAGCCATGTTGTTGATGGGTCTCTGGATGAGGGGGTCGCCTATGGGAGCTACACAGCCAAATCCATCACACAGTACATATTCTTGGCTCAGCGCCATTTCAACATCGACAACCTGCAGAACAACTGGCTGCGGGGACACTTCTGGTTTTATTATGCCACCCTGTTGCCAGGGTTTCAGAGGACGGTTGGCATTGCAGACTCAAACTACAACTGGTTTTATGGGCCGGAGAGCCAGTTAGTTTTCCTTGACACATTTGTTATGAGGAACGGCACGGGCAACTGGCTGGCTCAACAGATTAGAAAGCACCGACCTAAGGACGGCCCCATGGGGCAGTCCTCAGCCCAACGCTGGGCTACGCTTCATACAGAATACATCTGGTTCAACTCCCACCTCACGCCGCAGCCTCCCCAGGACTTTGGAAAAGCTAGGATGCATATTTTCTCAAACTGGGGTGTGGTTACATACGGAGCAGGGTTACCAAATGGCCAAGGTAATACTTTTGTCTCCTTTAAGTCTGGCAAGCTGGGTGGCCGTGCTGTCTATGACATAGTCCATGAAAAGCCTTACTCCTGGGTGGAGGGCTGGAACAGCTTTAACCCAGGCCACGAGCACCCTGATCAGAACTCTTTTACCTTTGCTCCTAACGGACAAGTTTTTGTGTCCGAAGCACTTTACGGTCCAAAGTACAGCTACCTTAACAATGTCCTGGTGTTCAGCCCATCTCCCACCAGCCAGTGCAACAGTCCGTGGGAGGGTCAGCTTGGGGAGTGCGCCAAGTGGCTGCGCTGGACTGATGAGGGGGTGGGTGAGGCTAGAGGGGAAGTGGTCGTCGCCTCCTCACACAGGGACACCATGTTTGTAAGCGGGGAGGCGGTGTCAGCCTATTCCCCTGCCATGCGACTGAAGAGCGTTTACCGAGCTTTAGTCCTGCTGAACTCCCAGACTCTTCTGGTGCTCGACCACGTGGAGAAGTGGAGCGACTCACCTGTGAAGTCCCTCAGTGCTTTTTTCCATAATCTTGACATTGACTTTAAATACGTCCCTTTCAAATTCATGGACCGCTACAACGGCGCCATGATGGATGTGTGGGATGCTCATTATAAAATGTTCTGGTTCGACAGCCAGGGTCACAGCCCTGACACCAGGATACAAGAGGCAGAGCAGGCAGCCGAGTTTAAAAAGAGGTGGACCCAGTATGTCAATGTCACTTTTCCAGTGACAGGCACAGTCAGCAGAGTAGCTTACGTGTTACATGGGCCATATGTCAAAGTGTCAACCTGTAGGTTTATTGATAACAGCAAAAATGGAGTGAGGCTTTCTTTAACTATAAATAACACAGAAACGATAGTCTCTATTGCAACAAACTACAAAGACATAGGAGCTAGGTTGACTTATTTAGGATTTGGAGGTCACTGTAAAGTAGAGGATAGATACCAAATCACACGATACAGCCTTGGGACTCAACTCGTCCCCAAACAAATCAGCAGTGATAATCAGCTGTTTGACTTTGGCTTCACAGTCAACGTGATCGCGGGGGTCGTTCTCTGTGTGGCCATAGGGTTTCTGACCATGCAGAGAAAGTTTTACGTGTGCTTCAGCAGGCTGATGCGTTACGTCCTCCTCTCTGTGCTCATTCTGTGGATAGCAGAGCTGCTGTTTGTGTCGAACAGCTGTGACCAGCTCCTCTGTGGGGTAAAATGGAAAGGTGCAGGTGCCAAAAGCGAAGTAAACAAACAGATCAGACTGTACGAGCAGCACCGGCTGCCCCTCCCCACTGTCGTCATAACAACACTCCCAGGGTCGGGAGCAG